>CM042692.1:411663682-412863682 GCA_023614405.1 Avena insularis | reverse complement strand
TGATTTGTGAGAAGAACACACATGCAATGACTCTAGCTGTGGTTCATGAGAAGAACACACATGCAATGACTCTAACTGTGGTTCATGAAAAGAGTAGACATGCGATGTCACTGGTGGATCCATGTGTGCTTTGTGAGAAGGACACACATGCAATGACACTAGTGGATCCATGTGTGGTTCATGGGAAGAACACACATGCAATGACACTGGTGGATCCATGTGTGGTCTGTTAGAACAACACACATGCAATGACACTGGTGATATGTGGTTTGTGAAAGGAACAGACATGCAATGACTCTAGCTGTGGTTCATGAAAAGAGCAGACATGTAATGACACTGGTGGTTCCATGTGTGGTTAATGAGAATAACACACATGCAATGACACTGGGTGTGGTTCATGATATGGTTTGTGAGAAGAACACACATGCAATGACTCTAGCTGTGGTTCATGAGAAGAATACACATGCAATGACTCTAACTGTGGTTCATGAAAAGAACAGAGAAGCGATGACACCGGTGGATCCATGTGTGGTCTATAAGAGGAACAAACATGCAATGACTCTAACTGTGGTTCATGAAAAGAGCAGACATGCAATGACACTGGTGGATCCATGTGTGGTTAATGAGAATAACACACATGCAATGACACTGGGTGTGGTTCATGATATGGTTTGTGAGAACAACACACATGCAATGACTCTAGCTGTGGTTCATGAGAAGGACACACATGCAATGACTCTAACTGTGGTTCATGAAAAGAGCAGACATGCGATGACACTAGTGGATCCATGTGTGGTTCATGGGAGGAACACACATGCAATGACACTGGTGGATCCATGTGTGGTTCATGGGAAGAACACACACGCAATGACACTGGTGGATCCATGTGTGGTCTGTGAGAAGAACACACATGCAATGACACTGGTGATATGTGGTTTGTGAAAGGAACAGACATGCAATGACTCTAACTGTGGTTCATGAAAAGGGAAGACATGCAATGACACAGGTGGATCCATGTATGGTTAATGAGAATAACACACATGCAATGACACTAGGTGTGGTCATGATATGTTTTGTGAGAAGAACACACATGCAATGACTCTAGCTGTGGTTCATGAGAAGAACACACATGCAATGACTCTAACTGTGGTTCATGAAAAGAACAGACATGATGACACCGTGGATCCATGTGTGGTCTATGAGAGGAACATACATGCAATGACTCTATCTGTGGTTCATGAAAAGAGCAGACATGCAATGACACTGGTGGATCCATGTGTGGTTAATGAGAATAACACACATGCAATGACACTGGGTGTGGTTCATGATATGGTTTGTGAGACGAACACACATGCAATGACTCTAGCTGTGGTTCATCAGAAGAACACACATGCAATGACTCTAACTATGGTTCATGAAAAGAACACACATGCGATGACACTGGTGGATCCATGCGTGGTTTGTGAGAAGGACACACATGCAATGAGACTGGTGGATCCATGTGTGGTTGATGGGAAGAACACACATGCAATGACACTGGTGGAACCATGTCTAGTCCGTGAGAACAACACACATGCAATGACACTGGTGATATGTGGTTTGTGAAAGGAACAGACATGCAATGACTCTAGTTGTGGTTCATGAAAAGAGCAAACATGCAATGACACTGGTGGATCCATGTGTGGTTAATGAGAATAACACACATGCAATGACACTGGGTGTGGTTCATGATATGCTTTGTGAGAAGAACACACATGAAATGACTCTAGCTGTGGTTCATGAGAAGAACACACATGCAATGACTCTAACTGTGGTTCAAGAAAAGAACAGACATGCGATAACACCGGTGGATCCATGTGTGGTCTATAAGAGGAACATACATGCAATGACTCTAACTGTGGTTCATGAAAAGAGCAGACATGCAATGACACTGGTGGATCCATGTGTGGTTAATGAGAATAGCACACATGCAATGACACTGGGTGTGGTTCATGATATGGTTTGTGAGAAGAACACACATGCAATGACTCTAGCTGTGGTTCATGAGAAGAACACACATGCAATGACTAACTATGGTTCATGAAAAGAGCAGACATGCGATGACGCTGGTGGATCCATGTGTGGTCTATGAGAGGAACAGACATGCAATGACTCTAACTGTGGTTCATGAAAAGAGTGACATGCAATGACTGGTGGATCCATGTGTGGTTAATGAGAATAACACATGCAATGACAAGGGGAGTGGTTCCTGAACTGGTTTGTGAGAAGAAAACACAAGCAATGACTCTAGTGGTTCATGAGAAGAACACACATGCAATGACTCTAACTGTGGTTCATCAAAAGAGCAGACATGCGATGACACTAGTGGATCCATGTATGGCTTGTGAGAAGGACACACATGCAATGACACTGGTGGATCCATGTGTGGTTCATGGGAAGAACACACATGCAATGATACTGGTGGATCCATGTGTGGTCTGTGAGAAGAACACACATGCAATGACACTAGTGATAAGTGGTTTGTGAAAGGAACATACATGCAATGACTCTAACTGTGGTTCATGAAAAGAGAAGACATGCAATAACACTGGTGGATCCATGTATGGTTAATGAGAATAACACACATGCAATGACACTGGGTGTGGTTCATGATATGGTTTGTGAGAAGAACACACATGCAATGACTCTAGCTGTGGTTCATGAGAATAACACACATGCAATGACTCTAACTGTGGTTCATGAAAAGAAAAGACATGGGATGACACCGGTGGATCCATGTGTGGTCTATGAGAGGAACAGACATGCAATGACTCTAACTGTGGTTCATGAAAAGAGCAGACATGCAATGACACTGGTGGATCCATGTGTGGTTAATGAGAATAACACACATGCAATGACACTGGGTGTGGTTCATGATATGGTTTGTGAGAACAACACACATGCAATGACTCTAGCTGTGGTTCATGAGAAGGACACACATGCAATGACTCTAACTGTGGTTCATGAAAAGAGCAGACATGCGATGACACTCGTGGATCCATGTGTGGTTCATGGGAGGAACACACATGCAATGACACTGGTGGATCCATGTGTGGTTCATGGGAAGAACACACACGCAATGACACTGGTGGATCCATGTGTGGTCTGTGAGAAGAACACACATGCAATGACACTGGTGATATGTGGTTTGTGAAAGGAACACACATGCAATGACTCTAACTGTGGTTCATGAAAAGGGAAGACATGCAATGACACAGGTGGATCCATGTATGGTTAATGAGAATAACACACATGCAATGACACTAGGTGTGGTCATGATATGTTTTGTGAGAAGAACACACATGCAATGACTCTAGCTGTGGTTCATGAGAAGAACACACATGCAATGACTCTAACTGTGGTTCATGAAAAGAACAGACATGCGATGACACCGGTGGATCCATGTGTGGTCTATGAGAGGAACATACATGCAATGACTCTAACTGTGGTTCATGAAAAGAGCAGACATGCAATGACACTGGTGGATCCATGTGTGGTTAATGAGAATAACACACATGCAATGACACTGGGTGTGGTTCATGATATGGTTTGTGAGACGAACACACATGCAATGACTCTAGCTGTGGTTCATCAGAAGAACACACATGCAATGACTCTAACTATGGTTCATGAAAAGAACACACATGCGATGACACTGGTGGATCCATGCGTGGTTTGTGAGAAGGACACACATGCAATGAGACTGGTGGATCCATGTGTGGTTGATGGGAAGAACACACATGCAATGACACTGGTGGATCCATGTGTAGTCCGTGAGAACAACACACATGCAATGACACTGGTGATATGTGGTTTGTGAAAGGAACAGACATGCAATGACTCTAGTTGTGGTTCATGAAAAGAGCAAACATGCAATGACACTGGTGGATCCATGTGTGGTTAATGAGAATAACACACATGCAATGACACTGGGTGTGGTTCATGATATGCTTTGTGAGAAGAACACACATGAAATGACTCTAGCTGTGGTTCATGAGAAGAACACACATGCAATGACTCTAACTGTGGTTCAAGAAAAGAACAGACATGCGATAACACCGGTGGATCCATGTGTGGTCTATAAGAGGAACATACATGCAATGACTCTAACTGTGGTTCATGAAAAGAGCAGACATGCAATGACACTGGTGGATCCATGTGTGGTTAATGAGAATAGCACACATGCAATGACACTGGGTGTGGTTCATGATATGGTTTGTGAGAAGAACACACATGCAATGACTCTAGCTGTGGTTCATGAGAAGAACACACATGCAATGACTCTAACTATGGTTCATGAAAAGAGCAGACATGCGATGACGCTGGTGGATCCATGTGTGGTCTATGAGAGGAACAGACATGCAATGACTCTAACTGTGGTTCATGAAAAGAGCAGACATGCAATGACACTGGTGGATCCATGTGTGGTTAATGAGAATAACACACATGCAATGACAATGGGTGTGGTTCATGATATGGTTTGTGAGAAGAACACACATGCAATGACTCTAGCTGTGGTTCATGAGAAGGACACACATGCAATGACTCTAACTGTGGTTCATCAAAAGAGCAGACATGCGATGACACTAGTGGATCCATGTATGGCTTGTGAGAAGGACACACATGCAATGACACTGGTGGATCCATGTGTGGTTCATGGGAAGAACACACATGCAATGATACTGGTGGATCCATGTGTGGTCTGTGAGAAGAACACACATGCAATGACACTAGTGATAAGTGGTTTGTGAAAGGAACATACATGCAATGACTCTAACTGTGGTTCATGAAAAGAGAAGACATGCAATAACACTGGTGGATCCATGTATGGTTAATGAGAATAACACACATGCAATGACACTGGGTGTGGTTCATGATATGGTTTGTGAGAAGAACACACATGCAATGACTCTAGCTGTGGTTCATGAGAATAACACACATGCAATGACTCTAACTGTGGTTCATGAAAAGAAAAGACATGGGATGACACCGGTGGATCCATGTGTGGTCTATGAGAGGAACAGACATGCAATGACTCTAACTGTGGTTCATGAAAAGAGCAGACATGCAATGACACTGGTGGATCCATGTGTGGTTAATGAGAATAACACACATGCAATGACACTGTGTGTGCTTCATGATATGGTTTGTGAGAAGAACACACATGCAATGACTCTAGCTGTGGTTCATGAGAAGAACACACATGCAATGACTCTAACTGTGGTTCATGAAAAGAGTAGACATGCGATGTCACTGGTGGATCCATGTGTGCTTTGTGAGAAGGACACACATGCAATGACACTAGTGGATCCATGTGTGGTTCATGGGAAGAACACACATGCAATGACACTGGTGGATCAATGTGTGGTCTCTTAGAATAACACACATGCAATGACACTGGTGATATGTGGTTTGTGAAAGGAACAGACATGCAATGACTCTAGCTGTGGTTCATGAAAAGAGCAGACATGTAATGACACTGGTGGTTCCATGTGTGGTTAATGAGAATAACACACATGAAATGACACAGGTGTGGTTCATGATATGGTTCTTGAGAAGAACACACATGCAATGACTCTAGCTGTGGTTCATGAGAAGAATACACATGCAATGACTCTAACTGTGGTTCATGAAAAGAACAGACAAGCGATGACACCGGTGGATCCATGTGTGGTCTATAAGAGGAACAAACATGCAATGACTCTAGCATGGTTCATGAAAAGAGCGGACATGCAATGACACTGTGGATCCATGTGTGGTTAATGAGAATAACACACATGCAATGACACTGGGTGTGGTTCATGATATGGTTTGTGAGAACAACACACATGCAATGACTCTAGCTGTGGTTCATGAGAAGGACACACATGCAATGACGCTAACTGTGGTTCATGAAAAGAGCAGACATGCGATGACACTGGTGGATCCATGTGTGGTTCATGGGAGGAACACACATGCAATGACACTGGTGGATCCATGTGTGGTTCATGGGAAGAACACACACGCAATGACACTTGTGGATCTATGTGGTCTGTGAGAAGAACACACATGCAATGACACTGGTGATATGTGGTTTGTGAAAGGAACAGACATGCAATGACTCTAACTGTGGTTCATGAAAAGGGAAGACATGCAATGACACAGGTGGATCCATGTATGGTTAATGAGAATAACACACATGCAATGACACTAGGTGTGGTCATGATATATTTTGTGAGAAGAACACACATGCAATGACTCTAGCTGGTTCATGAGAAGAACACACATGCAATGACTCTAACTGTGGTTCATGAAAAGAACAGACATGCGATGACACCGGTGGATCCATGTGTGGTCTATGAGAGGAACATACATGCAATGACTCTATCTGTGGTTCATGAAAAGAGAAGACATGCAATGACACTGGTGGATCCATGTGTGGTTAATGAGAATAACACACATGCAATGACACTGGGTGTGGTTCATGATATGGTTTGTGAGACGAACACACATGCAATGACTCTAGCTGTGGTTCATCAGAAGAACACACATGCAATGACTCTAACTGTGGTTCATGAAAAGAACACACATGCGATGACACTGGTGCATCCATGCATGGTTTGTGAGAAGGACACACATGCAATGACACTGGTGGATCCATGTGTGGTTGATGGGAAGAACACACATGCAATGACACTGGTGGATCCATGTGTAGTCCGTGAGAACAACACACATGCAATGACACTGGTGATATGTGGTTTGTGAAAGGAACAGACATGCAATGACTCTAGTTGTTGTTCATGAAAAGAGCAAACATGCAATGACACTGGTGGATCCATGTGTGGTTAATGAGAATAACACACATGCAATGACACTGTGTGTGCTTCATGATATGGTTTGTGAGAAGAACACACATGCAATGACTCTAGCTGTGGTTCATGAGAAGAACACACATGCAATGACTCTAACTGTGGTTCATGAAAAGAGTAGACATGCGATGTCACTGGTGGATCCATGTGTGCTTTGTGAGAAGGACACACATGCAATGACACTAGTGGATCCATGTGTGGTTCATGGGAAGAACACACATGCAATGACACTGGTGGATCCATGTGTGGTCTCTTAGAATAACACACATGCAATGACACTGGTGATATGTGGTTTGTGAAAGGAACAGACATGCAATGACTCTAGCTATGGTTCATGAAAAGAGCAGACATGTAATGACACTGGTGGTTCCATGTGTGGTTAATGAGAATAACACACATGCAATGACACTGGGTGTGGTTCATGATATGGTTTGTGAGAAGAACACACATGCAATGACTCTAGCTGTGGTTCATGAGAAGAATACACATGCAATGACTCTAACTGTGGTTCATGAAAAGAACAGACAAGCGATGACACCGGTGGATCCATGTGTGGTCTATAAGAGGAACAAACATGCAATGACTCTAACTGTGGTTCATGAAAAGAGCAGACATGCAATGACACTGGTGGATCCATGTGTGGTTAATGAGAATAACACACATGCAATGACACTGGGTGTGGTTCATGATATGGTTTGTGAGAACAACACACATGCAATGACTCTAGCTGTGGTTCATGAGAAGGACACACATGCAATGACGCTAACTGTGGTTCATGAAAAGAGCAGACATGCGATGACACTGGTGGATCCATGTGTGGTTCATGGGAGGAACACACATGCAATGACACTGGTGGATCCATGTGTGGTTCATGGGAAGAACACACACGCAATGACACTGGTGGATCCATGTGTGGTCTGTGAGAAGAACACACATGCAATGACACTGGTGATATGTGGTTTGTGAAAGGAACAGACATGCAATGACTCTAACTGTGGTTCATGAAAAGGGAAGACATGCAATGACACAGGTGGATCCATGTATGGTTAATGAGAATAACACACATGCAATGACACTAGGTGTGGTCATGATATATTTTGTGAGAAGAACACACATGCAATGACTCTAGCTGTGGTTCATGAGAAGAACACACATGCAATGACTCTAACTGTGGTTCATGAAAAGAACAGACATGCGATGACACCGGTGGATCCATGTGTGGTCTATGAGAGGAACATACATGCAATGACTCTATCTGTGGTTCATGAAAAGAGAAGACATGCAATGACACTGGTGGATCCATGTGTGGTTAATGAGAATAACACACATGCAATGACACTGGGTGTGGTTCATGATATGGTTTGTGAGACGAACACACATGCAATGACTCTAGCTGTGGTTCATCAGAAGAACACACATGCAATGACTCTAACTGTGGTTCATGAAAAGAACACACATGCGATGACACTGGTGCATCCATGCATTGTTTGTGAGAAGGACACACATGCAATGACACTGGTGGATCCATGTGTGGTTGATGGGAAGAACACACATGCAATGACACTGGTGGATCCATGTGTAGTCCGTGAGAACAACACACATGCAATGACACTGGTGATATGTGGTTTGTGAAAGGAACAGACATGCAATGACTCTAGTTGTTGTTCATGAAAAGAGCAAACATGCAATGACACTGGTGGATCCATGTGTGGTTAATGAGAATAACACACATGCAATGACACTGTGTGTGCTTCATGATATGGTTTGTGAGAAGAACACACATGCAATGACTCTAGCTGTGGTTCATGAGAAGAACACACATGCAATGACTCTAACTGTGGTTCATGAAAAGAGTAGACATGCGATGTCACTGGTGGATCCATGTGTGCTTTGTGAGAAGGACACACATGCAATGACACTAGTGGATCCATGTGTGGTTCATGGGAAGAACACACATGCAATGACACTGGTGGATCCATGTGTGGTCTCTTAGAATAACACACATGCAATGACACTGGTGATATGTGGTTTGTGAAAGGAACAGACATGCAATGACTCTAGCTGTGGTTCATGAAAAGAGCAGACATGTAATGACACTGGTGGTTCCATGTGTGGTTAATGAGAATAACACACATGCAATGACACTGGGTGTGGTTCATGATATGGTTTGTGAGAAGAACACACATGCAATGACTCTAGCTGTGGTTCATGAGAAGAATACACATGCAATGACTCTAACTGTGGTTCATGAAAAGAACAGACAAGCGATGACACCGGTGGATCCATGTGTGGTCTATAAGAGGAACAAACATGCAATGACTCTAACTGTGGTTCATGAAAAGAGCAGACATGCAATGACACTGGTGGATCCATGTGTGGTTAATGAGAATAACACACATGCAATGACACTGGGTGTGGTTCATGATATGGTTTGTGAGAACAACACACATGCAATGACTCTAGCTGTGGTTCATGAGAAGGACACACATGCAATGACGCTAACTGTGGTTCATGAAAAGAGCAGACATACGATGACACTGGTGGATCCATGTGTGGTTCATGGGAGGAACACACATGCAATGACACTGGTGGATCCATGTGTGGTTCATGGGAAGAACACACACGCAATGACACTGGTGGATCCATGTGTGGTCTGTGAGAAGAACACACATGCAATGACACTGGTGATATGTGGTTTGTGAAAGGAACAGACATGCAATGACTCTAACTGTGGTTCATGAAAAGGGAAGACATGCAATGACACAGGTGGATCCATGTATGGTTAATGAGAATAACACACATGCAATGACACTAGGTGTGGTCATGATATATTTTGTGAGAAGAACACACATGCAATGACTCTAGCTGTGGTTCATGAGAAGAACACACATGCAATGACTCTAACTGTGGTTCATGAAAAGAACAGACATGCGATGACACCGGTGGATCCATGTGTGGTCTATGAGAGGAACATACATGCAATGACTCTATCTGTGGTTCATGAAAAGAGCAGACATGCAATGACACTGGTGGATCCATGTGTGGTTAATGAGAATAACACATGCAATGACACTGGGTGTGGTTCATGATATGGTTTGTGAGACGAACACACATGCAATGACTCTAGCTGTGGTTCATCAGAAGAACACACATGCAATGACTCTAACTGTGGTTCATGAAAAGAACACACATGCGATGACACTGGTGCATCCATGCATGGTTTGTGAGAAGGACACACATGCAATGACACTGGTGGATCCATGTGTGGTTGATGGGAAGAACACACATGCAATGACACTGGTGGATCCATGTGTAGTCCGTGAGAACAACACACATGCAATGACACTGGTGATATGTGGTTTGTGAAAGGAACAGACATGCAATGACTCTAGTTGTGGTTCATGAAAAGAGCAAACATGCAATGACACTGGTGGATCCATGTGTGGTTAATGAGAATAACACACATGCAATGACACTGGGTGTGGTTCATGATATGCTTTGTGAGAAGAACACACATGAAATGACTCTAGCTGTGGTTCATGAGAAGAACACACATGCAATGACTCTAACTGTGGTTCAAGAAAAGAACAGACATGCGATGACACCGGTGGATCCATGTGTGGTCTATAAGAGGAACATACATGCAATGACTCTAACTGTGGTTCATGAAAAGAGCAGACATGCAATGACACTGGTGGATCCATGTGTGGTTAATGAGAATAGCACACATGCAATGACAATGGGTGTGGTTCATGATATGGTTTGTGAGAAGAACACACATGCAATGACTCTAGCTGTGGTTCATGAGAAGAACACACATGCAATGACTCTAACTATGGTTCATGAAAAGAGCAGACATGCGATGACGCTGGTGGATCCATGTGGTCTATGAGAGGAAATGTATGCAATGTCTCTAATCGTGGTTCATGAAAAGAGCGTATATGCAATGACATCGGTGGATCCATGTGTGGTTAATGAGAATAACACACATGCAATGACAATGGGTGTGGTTCATGATATGGTTTGTGAGAAGAACACACATGCAATGACTCTAGCTTTGGTTCATGAGAAGAACACACATGCAATGACTCTAACTGTGGTTCATCAAAAGAGCATGCGATGATGAGGTGGATCCATGTATGGCTTCTGACAAGTACACACATGCAATGACACTGGTGGATCCATGTGTGGTTCATGGGAAGAATACACATGCAATGATACTGGTGGATCCATGTGTGGTCTGTGAGAAGAACACATGCAATGACACCGTGATATGTGGTTTGTGAAAGGAAGGATATGCAATGACTCTAACTGTGGTTCATGAAAAGAGCAGACATGCAATGACACTGGTGGATCCAGGTATGGTTAATGAGAATAACACACATGCAATGACACCGGGTGTGGTTCATGATATGGTTTGTGAGAAGAACACACATGCAATGACTTTAGCTGTGGTTCATGAGAAGAACACACATGCAATTACTCTAACTATGGTTCATGAAAAGAATGACATGCGATGACACCGTGGATCCATGTGTGGTCTATGGGAGGAACACATGCAATGACTCTAATCGTGGTTCTTGAAAAGAGCGTACATGCAATGACACTGTGTATCCATGTTTGGTTAATGAGAATAACACACATGCAATGACACTGGGTGTGGTTCATGATATGGTTTGTGAGAACAACACACCTGCAATGACTCTAGGTGTGGTTCATGAGAAGAACACACATGCAATGACTCTAACTGTGGTTCATGAAAAGAGAAGACATTCGATGACACTAGTGGATCCATGTGTGGTTCATGGGAGGAACAGACATGCAATGACACTGGTGGATCCATGTGTGGTTCATGGGAAGAACACACACTCAATGACACTGGTGGATCCATGTGTGGTCTGTGAGAATAACACACATGCAATGACACTGGGGGTATGTGGTGTGGGAAAGGAACATACAAGCAATGACTCTAACTGTGGTTCATGAAAATGTAAGACATGCAATGACACAGGTGGATCCATGTATGGTTAAGAATAACACACATGCAATGACAGTAGGTGTGGTTCATGATATGTTTTGTGAGAAGAACACACATGCAATGACTCTAGCTATAGTTCATGAGAAGAACACACATGCAATGACTCTAACTGTGGTTCATGAAAAGAATGTACATGCGACACCGTGGATCCATGTGTGGTCTATGAGAGGAACAGACATGCAATTACTCTAACTATGGTTCATGAAAAGAGCAGACGTGCAATGACACCGGTGGATCCATGTGTGGTTAATGAGAATAACACACATGCAATGACACTGGGTGTGGTTCATGATATGGTTTGTGAGAAGAACACACATGCAATGACTCTAGCTGTGGTTCATCAGAAGAACACACATGCAATGACTCTAACTATGGTTCATGAAAAGAACACACATGCGATGACACTGGTGGATCCATGTGTGGTGTGTGAGAAGTAGACACATGCAATGACATCTGGATCCATGTGTGGTTCTTGTGAAGAACACACATGCAATGACACTGGTGGATCCATGTGTGGTCTGTTAGAACAACACATGCAATGACATTGGTGATATGTGGTTTGTGAAAGGAAATGGACATGCAATGACTCTAGCTGTGGTTCATGAAAAGAGCAGACATGTAATGACACTGGTGGTTCCATGTGTGGTTAATGAGAATAACACACATGCAATGACACTGGGTGTGGTTCATGATATAGTTTGTGAAAAGAACACACATGCAAAGACTCTAGCTGTGGTTCATGAGAAGAACACACATGCAATGACTCTAACTGTGGTTCATGAAAATAACAGACATGCGATGACACCGGTGGATCCATGTGTGGTCTATGGGAGGAATAGACATGCAATGACTCTAATTGTGGTTCATGAAAAGAGCACATGCAATGACACCGGTGGATCCATGTGTGGTTAATGAGAAGAACACACATGGAATGACACCGGTGTGGTTCATGATATGGTTTGTGAGAAGAACACACATGGAATGACTCTAGCTGTGGTTCATGAGAAGAACACACATGCAATGACTCTAACTATGGTTCATGAAAAGAACAGACATGGGATGACACCAGTGGATCCATGTGTGGTCTATGAGAGGAACAGACATGCAATGACTGTAACTGTGGTTCATGAAAAGAGCGACATGCAATGACACTGGTGGATCCATGTGTGGTTAATGAGAAGAACACATGCAATGACACTGGGTGTGGTTCATGATATGGTTTGTGAGAAGAACACACATGCGATGACTCTAGCTGTGGTTCATGAGAAGAACACACATGCAATGACTCTAACTGTGGTTCATGAAAAGAGCAGACATGCGATGACACTGGTGGATCCATGTGTGGTTTGTGAGAAGAACACACATGCAATGACACTGGTGGATCCATGTGGTTCATGAGAAGAACACACATGCAATGACTCTAAGCATGGTTCATGATAAGAGCAGACATGCGATGACACCGGTGGATCCATGTGTGGTCTATAAGAGGAACATACATGCAATGACTCTAACCGTGGTTCATGAAAAGAGCGTATGCAATGACCGGTGGATCCATGTGTGGTTAATGAGAATAACACACATGCAATGACACTGGGTGTGGTTCATGATATGGTTTGTTAGAAGAACACACATGCAATGACTCTAGCTGTGGTTCATGAGAAGAACACACATGCAATGACTCTAACTGTGGTTCATGAAAAGAGCAGACATACGATGACACTGGTGGATCCATGTGTGGTCTATGAGAGGAACAGACATGCAATGGCTCTAACTGTGGTTCATGAAAAGAGCAGACATGCAATGACACTGGTGGATCCATGTGTGGTTAATGAGAATAACAATGATACTGGGTGTGGTTCATGATATGGTTTGTGAGAAGAACACACATGCAATGACTCTAGCTGTGGTTCATGAGAAGAAAACACATGCAATGACTCTAACTGTGGTTCATCAAAAGAACAGACATGCGATGACACTAGTGGATCCATGTATGGCTTGTGAGAAGGACACACATGCAATGACACTGGTGGATCCATGTGTGGTTCATGGGAAGAACACACATGCAATGACACTGGTGGATCCATGTGTGGTCTGTGAGAAGAACACACATGCAATGACAATGGTGATATGTGGTTTGTGAGAGGAAATGCATATGCAATGACTCTAACTGTGGTTCATGAAAAGAGAAGACATGCAATAACACTGGTGGATCCATGTATGGTTAATGAGAATAACACACATGCAATGACACTGGGTGTGGTTCATGATATGGTTTGTGAGAAGAACACACATGGAATGACTCTAGCTGTGGTTCATGAGAAGAACACACATGCAATGACTCTAACTATGGTTCATGAAAAGAACAGACATGGGATGACACCAGTGGATCCATGTGTGGTCTATAAGAGGAACATACATGCAAAGACTCTAACTTTGGTTCATGAAAAGAGCAGCCATGCAATGACACTGGTGGATCCATGTGTGGTTAATGAGAATAGCACACATGCAATGACATTGGGTGTGGTTCATGATATGCTTTGTGAGAAGAACACATATGCAATGACACTGGTGTGGTTCATGATATGGTTTGTGAGAAGAACACACATGCAATGACTCTAGCTGTGGTTCATGTGTGGTTTGTGAGAATAACACACATGCAATGACATCGGTGGATCCATGTGTGGTTCATGGGAAGAACACACATGCAATGATACTGGTGGATCCATATGTGGTCTGTGGGAAGAACACACATGCAATGAAACTGGTGATATGTGGTTTGTGAAAGGAACAGACATGCAATGACTCTAACTGTGGTTCATGAAAAGGGAAGACATGCAATGACACAGGTGGATCCATGTATGGTTAATGAGAATAACACACATGCAATGACACTAGGTGTGGTCATGATATGTTTTGTGAGAAGAACACACATGCAATGAATCTAGCTGTGGTTCATGAGAAGAAAACACATGCAATGACTCTAACTGTGGTTCATGAAAAGAACAGACATGCGATGACACCGGTGGATCCATGTGTGGTCTATAAGAGGAACATACATGCAATGACTCTAACCGTGGTTCATGAAAAGAGCAGACATGCAATGACACTGGTGGATCCATGTGTGGTTAATGAGAATAACACACATGCGATGACACTGGGTGTGGTTCATGATATGGTTTGTTAGAAGAACACACATGCAATGACTCTAGCTGTGGTTCATGAGAAGAACACACATGCAATGACTCTAACTGTGGTTCATGAAAAGAGCAGACATACGATGACACTGGTGGATCCATGTGTGGTCTATGAGAGGAACAGACATGCAATGACTCTAACTGTGGTTCATGAAAAGAGCAGACATGCAATGACACTGGTGGATCCATGTGTGGTTAATGAGAATAACACACATGCAATGACAATGGGTGTGGTTCATGATATGGTTTGTGAGAAGAACACACATGCAATGACTCTAGCTGTGGTTCATGAGAAGAAAACACATGCAATGACTCTAACTGTGGTTCATCAAAAGAACAGACATGCGATGACACTAGTGGATCCATGTATGGCTTGTGAGAAGGACACACATGCAATGACACTGGTGGATCCATGTGTGGTTCATGGGAAGAACACACATGCAATGACACTGGTGGATCCATGTGTGGTCTGTGAGAAGAACACACATGCAATGACACTGGTGATATGTGGTTTGTGAAAGGAACAGACATGCAATGACTCTAACTGTGGTTCATGAAAAGAGAAGACATGCAATAACACTGGTGGATCCATGTATGGTTAATGAGAATAACACACATGCAATGACACTGGGTGTGGTTCATGATATGGTTTGTGAGAAGAACACACATGGAATGACTCTAGCTGTGGTTCATGAGAAGAACACACATGCAATGACTCTAACTATGGTTCATGAAAAGAACAGACATGGGATGACACCAGTGGATCCATGTGTGGTCTATAAGAGGAACATACATGCAATGACTCTAACTGTGGTTCATGAAAAGAGCAGACATGCAATGACACTGGTGGATCCATGTGTGGTTAATGAGAATAGCACACATGCAATGACAATGGGTGTGGTTCATGATATGGTTTGTGAGAAGAACACACATGCAATGACTCTAGCTGTGGTTCATGAGAAGAACACACATGCAATGACTCTAACTATGGTCCATGTGTGGTTTGTGAGAAGGACACACATGCAATGACACTGGTGGATCCATGTGTGGTTCATGGGAAGAACACACATGCAATGATACTGGTGGATCCATGTGTGGTCTGTGAGAAGAACACACATGCAATGACACTGGTGATATGTGGTTTGTGAAAGGAACAGACATGCAATGACTCTAACTGTGGTTCATGAAAAGGGAAGACATGCAATGACACAGGTGGATCCATGTATGGTTAATGAGAATAACACACATGCAATGACACTAGGTGTGGTCATGATATGTTTTGTGAGAAGAACACACATGCAATGACTCTAGCTGTGGTTCATGAGAAGAACACACATGCAATGACTCTAACTGTGGTTCATGAAAAGAGCAGACATGCAATGACACTGGTGGATCCATGTGTGGTTAATGAGAAGAACACACATGCAATGACACTAGGTGTGGTTCATGATATGGTTTGTGAGAACAACACACATGCGATGACTCTAGCTGTGGTTCATGAGAAGAACACACATGCAATGACTCTAACTGTGGTTCATGAAAAGAGCAGACATGCGATGACACTGGTGGATCCATGTTTGATTTGTGAGAAGGACACACATGCAATGACACTGGTGGATCCATGTGTGGTTCATGGGAAGAACACACATGCAATGACACTGGTGGATCCATGTGTGGTCTGTGAGAAGAACACACATGCAATGACACTAGTGATATGTGGCTTGTGAAAGGAACATACATGCAATGACTCTAACCGTGGTTCATGAAAAGAGCACACATGCAATGACACTAGTGGATCCATGTGTGGTTTATGAGAAGAACACACATGCAATGACACTGGGTGTGGTTCATGATATGGTTTGTGAGAAGAACACACATGCAATGACTCTAGCTGTGGTTCATGAGAAGAACACACATGCAATGGCTCTAACTATGGGTCATGAAAAGAACAGACATGGGATGACACCGGTGGATCCATGTGTGGTCTATGAGAGGAACAGACATGCAATGAATCTAACTGTGGTTCATGAAAAGAGCAGACATGCAATGACACTGGTGGATCCATGTGTGGTTAATGAGAATAACACACATGCAATGACACTGTGTGTGCTTCATGATATGATTTGTGAGAAGAACACACATGCAATGACTCTAGCTGTGGTTCATGAGAAGAACACACATGCAATGACTCTAACTGTGGTTCATGAAAAGAGCAGACATGCGATGTCACTGGTGGATCCATGTGTGCTTTGTGAGAAGGACACACATGCAATGACACTGGTGGATCCATGTGTGGTTCATGGGAAGAACACACATGCAATGACACTGGTGGATCCATGTGTGATCTGTTAGAACAACACACATGCAATGACACTGGTGATATGTGGTTTGTGAAAGGAACAGACATGCAATGACTCTAGCTGTGGTTCATGAAAAGAGCAGACATGCAATGACACTGGTGGATCCATGTGTGGTTAATGAGAAGAACACACATGCAATGACACTGGGTGTGGTTCATGATATGGTTTGTGAGAAGAACACACATGCAATGACTCTAGCTGTGGTTCATGAGAAGAACACACATGCAATAACTCTAACTATGGTTCATGAAAAGAACTGAGATGCGATGACACCGGTGGATCCATGTGTGGACTATGAGAGGAACATACATGCAATGACTCTAACTATGGTTCATGAAAAGAGACATGCAATGACACTGGTGGATCCATGTGTGGTTAACGAGAATAACACACATGCAATGACACTAGGTGTGGTTCATGATATGGTTTGTGAGAAGAACACACATGAAATGACTCTAGCTGTGGTTCATGAGAAGTACACACATGCAATGACTCTAACTGTGGTTCATGAAAAGAGCAGACATGCGATGACACCAGTGGATCCATGTGTGGTTTATGAGAGGAACACGCATCCAATGACACCCGTGGATCCTTACGTGGTCTATGGGAAGAACACACATGCAATGACACTGGTGGATCCATGTGTGGTCTGTGAGAAGAATACACATGCAATGACATTGGTGGATCCATATGTGGTTCATGGGAAGAACACACATGCAATGACACTGGTGGATCCATGTGTGGTCAATGAGAAGAACACACATGCAATGACACTGGTGATATGTGGTTTGTTAAACGAACAGACATGCAATGACTCTAACTGTGGTTCATGAAAAGAGCAGACATGCAATGACACTGGTGGATCCATGTCTGGTTAATGAGAAGAACACACATGCAATGACACTGGGTGTGGTTCATGATATGGTTTGTGAGAAGAACACACATGACGTGACTCTAGCTGTGGTTCATGAGAAGAACAAACATGCAATGACTCTAACTGTGGTTCATGAAAAGAGCAGACATGCGATGACACTGGTGGATCCATGTGTGGTTCATGGGAGGAACACACATGCAATGACACTGGTGGATCCATGTGTGGTTCATGGGAAGAACACACACGCAATGACACTGGTGGATCCATGTGTGGTCTGTGAGAAGAACACACATGCAATGACACTGGTGATATGTGGTTTGTGAAAGGAACAGACATGCAATGACTCTAACTGTGGTTCATGAAAAGGGAAGACATGTAATGACACAGGTGGATCCATGTATGGTTAATGAGAATAACACACATGCAATGACACTAGGTGTGGTCATGATATATTTTGTGAGAAGAACACACATGCAATGAATCTAGCTGTGGTTCATGAGAAGAAAACACATGCAATGACTCTAACTGTGGTTCATGAAAAGAACAGACATGCGATGACACCGGTGGATCCATGTGTGGTCAATGAGAAGAACACACATGCAATGACACTGGTGATATGTGGTTTGTTAAACGAACAGACATGCAATGACTCTAACTGTGGTTCATGAAAAGAGCAGACATGCAATGACACTGGTGGATCCATGTGTGGTTAATGAGAAGAACACACATGCAATGACACTGGGTGTGGTTCATGATATGGTTTGTGAGAAGAACACACATGACGTGACTCTAGCTGTGGTTCATGAGAAGAACAAATATGCAATGACTCTAACTGTGGTTCATGAAAAGAACAGACATGCGATGACACAGGTGGATCCATGTGTGGTCTATGGGAGGAATAGACATGCAATGACTCTAACTGTGGTTCATGAAAAGAGCAGACATGCAATGACACTGGTGGATCCATGTGTGGTTAATGAGAAGAACACACATGCAATGACACTGGGTGTGGTTCATGATATGGTGTGTGAGAAGAACACACATGCAATGACTCTAGCTGTGGTTCATGAGAAGAACACACATGCAATGGCTCTAACTATGGGTCATGAAAAGAACAGACATGGGATGACACCGGTGGATCCATGTGTGGTCTATGAGAGGAACAAACATGCAATGACTCTAACTGTGGTTCATGAAAAGAGCAGACATGCAATGACACTGGTGGATCCATGTGTGGTTAATGAGAATAACACACATGCAATGACACTGTGTGTGCTTCATGATATGATTTGTGAGAAGAACACACATGCAATGACTCTAGCTGTGGTTCATGAGAAGAACACACATGCAATGACTCTAACTGTGGTTCATGAAAAGAGTAGACATGCGATGTCACTGGTGGATCTATGTGTGCTTTGTGAGAAGGACACACATGCAATGACACTAGTGGATCCATGTGTGGTTCATGGGAAGAACACACATGCAATGACACTGGTGGATCCATGTGTGGTCTGTTAGAACAACACACATGCAATGACACTGGTGATATGTGGTTTGTGAAAGGAACAGACATGCAATGACTCTAGCTGTGGTTCATGAAAAGAGCAGACATGTAATGACACTGGTGGTTCCATGTGTGGTTAATGAGAATAACACACATGCAATGACACTGGGTGTGGTTCATGATATGGTTTGTGAGAAGAACACACATGCAATGACTCTAGCTGTGGTTCATGAGAAGAATACACATGCAATGACTCTAACTGTGGTTCATGAAAAGAACAGAGAAGCGATGACACTGGTGGATCCATGTGTGGTCTATAAGAGGAACAAACATGCAACGACTCTAACTGTGGTTCATGAAAAGAGCAGACATGCAATGACACTGGTGGATCCATGTGTGGTTAATGAGAATAACACACATGCAATGACACTGGGTGTGGTTCATGATATGGTTTGTGAGAACAACACACATGCAATGACTCTAGCTGTGGTTCATGAGAAGGACACACATGCAATGACTCTAACTGTGGTTCATGAAAAGAGCAGACATGCGATGACACTAGTGGATCCATGTGTGGTTCATGGGAGGAACACACATGCAATGACACTGGTGGATCCATGTGTGGTTCATGGGAAGAACACACACGCAATGACACTGGTGGATCCATGTGTGGTCTGTGAGAAGAACACACATGCAATGACACTGGTGATATGTGGTTTGTGAAAGGAACAGACATGCAATGACTCTAACTGTGGTTCATGAAAAGGGAAGACATGCAATGACACAGGTGGATCCATGTATGGTTAATGAGAATAACACACATGCAATGACACTAGGTGTGGTCATGATATGTTTTGTGAGAAGAACACACATGCAATGACTCTAGCTGTGGTTCATGAGAAGAACACACATGCAATGACTCTAACTGTGGTTCATGAAAAGAACAGACATGCGATGACACCGGTGGATCCATGTGTGGTCTATGAGAGGAACATACATGCAATGACTCTATCTGTGGTTCATGAAAAGAGCAGACATGCAATGACACTGGTGGATCCATGTGTGGTTAATGAGAATAACACACATGCAATGACACTGGGTGTGGTTCATGATATGGTTTGTGAGACGAACACACATGCAATGACTCTAGCTGTGGTTCATCAGAAGAACACACATGCAATGACTCTAACTATGGTTCATGAAAAGAACACACATGCGATGACACTGGTGGATCCATGCGTGGTTTGTGAGAAGGACACACATGCAATGACACTGGTGGATCCATGTGTGGTTGATGGGAAGAACACACATGCAATGACACTGGTGGATCCATGTGTAGTCCGTGAGAACAACACACATGCAATGACACTGGTGATATGTGGTTTGTGAAAGGAACAGACATGCAATGACTCTAGTTGTGGTTCATGAAAAGAGCAAACATGCAATGACACTGGTGGATCCATGTGTGGTTAATGAGAATAACACACATGCAATGACACTGGGTGTGGTTCATGATATGCTTTGTGAGAAGAACACACATGAAATGACTCTAGCTGTGGTTCATGAGAAGAACACACATGCAATGACTCTAACTGTGGTTCAAGAAAAGAACAGACATGCGATAACACCGGTGGATCCATGTGTGGTCTATAAGAGGAACATACATGCAATGACTCTAACTGTGGTTCATGAAAAGAGCAGACATGCAATGACACTGGTGGATCCATGTGTGGTTAATGAGAATAGCACACATGCAATGTCACTGGGTGTGGTTCATGATATGGTTTATGAGAAGAACACACATGCAATGACTCTAGCTGTGGTTCATGAGAAGAACACACATGCAATGACTCTAACTATGGTTCATGAAAAGAGCAGACATGCGATGACGCTGGTGGATCCATGTGTGGTCTATGAGAGGAAATGCATATGCAATGACTCTAACTGTGGTTCATGAAAAGAGCGACATGCAATGACACTGTGGATCCATGTGGTTAATGAGAATAACACACATGCAATGACAATGGGTGTGGTTCATGATATGGTTTGTGAGAAGAACACACATGCAATGACTCTAGCTGTGGTTCATGAGAAGAACACACATGCAATGACTCTAACTGTGGTTCATCAAAAGAGCGTATGCGATGACACTAGTGGATCCATGTATGGCTTGTGAGAAGGACACACATGCAATGACACTGGTGGATCCATGTGTGGTTCATGGGAAGAACACACATGCAATGATACTGGTGGATCCATGTGTGGTCTGTGAGAAGAACACACATGCAATGACACTAGTGATATGTGGTTTGTGAAAGGAACATACATGCAATGACTCTAACTGTGGTTCATGAAAAGAGAAGACATGCAATAACACTGGTGGATCCATGTATGGTTAATGAGAATAACACACATGCAATGACACTGGGTGTGGTTCATGATATGGTTTGTGAGAAGAACACACATGCAATGACTCTAGCTGTGGTTCATGAGAATAACACACATGCAATGACTCTAACTGTGGTTCATGAAAAGAAAAGACATGGGATGACACCGTGGATCCATGTGTGGTCTATGAGAGGAAAGACATGCAATGACTCTAACTGTGGTTCATGAAAAGAGCATATGCAATGACACTGGTGGATCCATGTGTGGTTAATGAGAATAACACACATGCAATGACACTGTGTGTGCTTCATGATATGGTTTGTGAGAAGAACACACATGCAATGACTCTAGCTGTGGTTCATGAGAAGAACACACATGCAATGACTCTAACTGTGGTTCATGAAAAGAGTAGACATGCGATGTCACTGGTGGATCCATGTGTGCTTTGTGAGAAGGACACACATGCAATGACACTAGTGGATCCATGTGTGGTTCACGGGAAGAACACATGCAATGACACTGTGGATCCATGTGTGGTCTCTAGAATAACATACATGCAATGACACCGTGATATGTGGTTTGTGAAAGGAATGTACATGCAATGACTCTAGCTGTGGTTCATGAAAAGAGCGTATATGCAATGACACTGGTGGATCCATGTGTGGTTAATGAGAATAACACACATGCAATGACACTGTGTGTGCTTCATGATATGGTTTGTGAGAAGAACACACATGCAATGACTCTAGCTGTGGTTCATGAGAAGAATACACATGCAATGACTCTAACTGTGGTTCATGAAAAGAATAGACAAGCGATGACACCGGTGGATCCATGCGTGGTCTATAAGAGGAACAAACATGCAATGACTCTAACTGTGGTTCATGAAAAGAGCATATGCAATGACATCGTGGATCCATGTGTGGTTAATGAGAATAACACACATGCAATGACACTGGTGTGGTTCATGATATGGTTTAGAGAACAACACACATGCAATGACTCTAGCTGTGGTTCATGAGAAGGACACACATGCAATGACGCTTAACTGTGGTTCATGAAAAGAGCACATGCGATGACAGGTGGATCCATGTGTGGTTCATGGGAGGAACACACATGCAATGACACTGGTGGATCCATGTGTGGTTCATGGGAAGAACACACACGCAATGACACTGGTGGATCCATGTGTGGTCTGTGAGAAGAACACACATGCAATGACACTGGTGATATATGGTTTGTGAAAGGAACAGACATGCAATGACTCTAACTGTGGTTCATGAAAAGGGAAGACATGCAATGACACAGGTGGATCCATGTATGGTTAATGAGAATAACACACATGCAATGACGCTAGGTGTGGTCATGATATATTTTGTGAGAAGAACACACATGCAATGACTCTAGCTGTGGTTCATGAGAAGAACACACATGCAATGACTCTAACTGTGGTTCATGAAAAGAACAGACATGCGATGACATCGGTGGATCCATGTGTGGTCTATGAGAGGAACATACATGCAATGACTCTATCTGTGGTTCATGAAAAGAGCAGACATGCAATGACACTGGTGGATCCATGTGTGGTTAATGAGAATAACACACATGCAATGACACTGGGTGTGGTTCATGATATGGTTTGTGAGACGAACACACATGCAATGACTCTAGCTGTGGTTCATCAGAAGAATACACATGCAATGACTCTAACTGTGGTTCAAGAAAAGAACACACATGCGATGACACTGGTGCATCCATGCATGGTTTGTGAGAAGGACACACATGCAATGACACTGGTGGATCCATGTGTGGTTGATGGGAAGAACACACATGCAATGACACTGGTGGATCCATGTGTAGTCCGTGAGAACAACACACATGCAATGACACTGGTGATATGTGGTTTGTGAAAGGAACAGACATGCAATGACTCTAGTTGTGGTTCATGAAAAGAGCAAACATGCAATGACACTGGTGGATCCATGTGTGGTTAATGAGAATAACACACATGCAATGACACTGGGTGTGGTTCATGATATGCTTTGTGAGAAGAACACACATGAAATGACTCTAGCTGTGGTTCATGAGAAGAACACACATGCAATGACTCTAACTGCGGTTCAAGAAAAGAACAGACATGCGATGACACCGGTGGATCCATGTGTGGTCTATAAGAGGAACATACATGCAATGACTCTAACTGTGGTTCATGAAAAGAGCAGACATGCAATGACACTGGTGGATCCATGTGTGGTGAATGAGAATAGCACATGCAATGACAATGGGTGTGGTTCATGATATGGTTTGTGAGAAGAACACACATGCAATGACTCTAGCTGTGGTTCATGAGAAGAACACACATGCAATGACTCTAACTATGGTTCATGAAAAGAGCAGACATGCGATGACGCTGGTGGATCCATGTGTGGTCTATGAGAGGAACAGACATGCAATGTCTCTAACTGTGGTTCATGAAAAGAGCAGACATGCAATGACACTGGTGGATCCATGTGTGGTTAATGAGAATAACACACATGCAATGACAATGGGTGTGGTTCATGATATGGTTTGTGAGAAGAACACACATGCAATGACTCTAGCTGTGGTTCATGAGAAGAACACACATGCAATGACTCTAACTGTGGTTCATCAAAAGAGCAGACATGCGATGACACTAGTGGATCCATGTATGGCTTGTGAGAAGGACACACATGCA
This sequence comes from Avena insularis, assembly GCA_023614405.1. Taxonomy (NCBI): domain Eukaryota; kingdom Viridiplantae; phylum Streptophyta; class Magnoliopsida; order Poales; family Poaceae; genus Avena; species Avena insularis. The sequence goes on along the minus strand of CM042692.1, from coordinate 412,838,721 downwards.
ATGACACTGGTGGATCCATGTGTGGTTCATGGGAAGAATACACATGCAATGATACTGGTGGATCCATGTGTGGTCTGTGAGAAGAACACACAGGCAATGACACTGGTGATATGTGGTTTGTGAAAGGAACAGACATGCAATGACTCTAACTGTGGTTCATGAAAAGAGAAGACATGCAATAACACTGGTGGATCCAGGTATGGTTAATGAGAATAACACACATGAAATGACACTGGGTGTGGTTCATGATATGGTTTGTGAGAAGAACACACATGCAATGACTTTAGCTGTGGTTCATGAGAATAACACACATGCAATGACTCTAACCGTGGTTCATGAAAAGAACAGACATGCGATGACACCGGTGGATCCATGTGTGGTCTATGGGAGGAACAGACATGCAATGACTCTAACTGTGGTTCTTGAAAAGAGCAGACATGCAATGACACTGGTGGATCCATGTGTGGTTAATGAGAATAACACACATGCAATGACACTGGGTGTGGTTCATGATATGGTTTGTGAGAACAACACACCTGCAATGACTCTAGGTGTGGTTCATGAGAAGAACACACATGCAATGACTCTAACTGTGGTTCATGAAAAGAGAAGACATGCGATGACACTAGTGGATCCATGTGTGGTTCATGGGAGGAACAAACATGCAATGACACTGGTGGATCCATGTGTGGTTCATGGGAAGAACACACACTCAATGACACTGGTGGATCCATGTGTCTGAACTGAGAAGAACACACATGCAATGACAATGGGGATATGTGGTTTGTGAAAGGAACAGACATGCAATGACTCTAACTGTGGTTCATGAAAACAGAAGACATGCAATGACACAGGTGGATCCATGTATGGTTAAGAATAACACACATGCAATGACAGTAGGTGTGGTTCATGATATGTTTTGTGAGAAGAACACACATGCAATGACTCTAGCTATGGTTCATGAGAAGAACACACATGCAATGACTCTAACTGTGGTTCATGAAAAGAACAGACATGCGATGACACCGGTGGATCCATGTGTGGTCTATGAGAGGAACAGACATGCAATTACTCTAACTATGGTTCATGAAAAGAGCAGACGTGCAATGACCGGTGGATCCATGTTTGGTTTATTAGAATAACACACATGCAATGACACTGGGTGTGGTTCATGATATGGTTTGTGAGAAGAACACACATGCAATGACTCTAGTTGTGGTTCATCGAAGAACACACATGCAATGACTCTAACTATGGTTCATGAAAAGAACACATGCGATGACACTGTGGATCCATGTGTGGTTTGAGAAGGACACACATGGAATGACACTGGTGGATCCATGTGTGGTTCATGGGAAGAACACACATGCAATGACACTGGTGGATCCATGTGGTCTGTTAGAACAACACACATGCAATGACATTGGTGATATGTGGTTTGTGAAAGGAACAGACATGCAATGACTCTAGCTGTGGTTCATGAAAAGAGCAGACATGTAATGACACTGGTGGTTCCATGTGTGGTTAATGAGAATAACACACATGCAATGACACTGGGTGTGGTTCATGATATAGTTTGTGAAAAGAACACACATGCAAATACTCTAGCTGTGGTTCATGAGAAGAACACACATGCAATGACTCTAACTGTGGTTCATGAAAATAACAGACATGCGATGACACCGGTGGATCCATGTGTGGTCTATGGGAGGAATAGACATGCAATGACTCTAATTGTGGTTCATGAAAAGAGCAGACATGCAATGACACTGGTGGATCCATGTGTGGTTAATGAGAAGAACACACATGCAATGACACTGGGTGTGGTTCATGATATGGTTTGTGAGAAGAACACACATGGAATGACTCTAGCTGTGGTTCATGAGAAGAACACACATGCAATGACTCTAACTATGGTTCATGAAAAGAACAGACATGGGATGACACCAGTGGATCCATGTGTGGTCTATGAGAGGAACAGACATGCAATGACTGTAACTGTGGTTCATGAAAAGAGCAGACATGCAATGACACTGGTGGATCCATGTGTGGTTAATCAGAAGAACACACATGCAATGACACTGGGTGTGGTTCATGATATGGTTTGTGAGAAGAACACACATGCGATGACTCTAGCTGTGGTTCATGAGAAGAACACACATGCAATGACTCTAACTGTGGTTCATGAAAAGAGCAGACATGCGATGACACTGGTGGATCCATGTGTGGTTTGTGAGAAGGACACACATGCAATGACACTGGTGGATCCATGTGTGGTTCATGAGAAGAACACACATGCAATGACTCTAACTGTGGTTCATGATAAGAGCAGACATGCGATGACACCGGTGGATCCATGTGTGGTCTATAAGAGGAACATACATGCAATGACTCTAACTGTGGTTCATGAAAAGAGCAGACATGCAATGACACTGGTGGATCCATGTGTGGTTAATGAGAATAGCACACATGCAATGACAATGGGTGTGGTTCATGATATGGTTTGTGAGAAGAACACACATGCAATGACTCTAGCTGTGGTTCATGAGAAGAACACACATGCAATGACTCTAACTATGGTTCATGAAAAGAGCAGACATGCGATGACGCTGGTGGATCCATGCGTGGTCTATAAGAGGAACAAACATGCAATGACTCTAACTGTGGTTCATGAAAAGAGCAGACATGCAATGACACTGGTGGATCCATGTGTGGTTAATGAGAATAACACACATGCAATGACACTGGGTGTGGTTCATGATATGGTTTGTGAGAACAACACACATGCAATGACTCTAGCTGTGGTTCATGAGAAGGACACACATGCAATGACGCTAACTGTGGTTCATGAAAAGAGCAGACATGCGATGACACTGGTGGATCCATGTGTGGTTCATGGGAGGAACACACATGCAATGACACTGGTGGATCCATGTGTGGTTCATGGGAAGAACACACACGCAATGACACTGGTGGATCCATGTGTGGTCTGTGAGAAGAACACACATGCAATGACACTGGTGATATGTGGTTTGTGAAAGGAAAAGACATGCAATGACTCTAACTGTGGTTCATGAAAAGGGAAGACATGCAATGACACAGGTGGATCCATGTATGGTTAATGAGAATAACACACATGCAATGACGCTAGGTGTGGTCATGATATATTTTGTGAGAAGAACACACATGCAATGACTCTAGCTGTGGTTCATGAGAAGAACACACATGCAATGACTCTAACTGTGGTTCATGAAAAGAACAGACATGCGATGACATCGGTGGATCCATGTGTGGTCTATGAGAGGAACATACATGCAATGACTCTATCTGTGGTTCATGAAAAGAGCAGACATGCAATGACACTGGTGGATCCATGTGTGGTTAATGAGAATAACACACATGCAATGACACTGGGTGTGGTTCATGATATGGTTTGTGAGACGAACACACATGCAATGACTCTAGCTGTGGTTCATCAGAAGAACACACATGCAATGACTCTAACTGTGGTTCAAGAAAAGAACACACATGCGATGACACTGGTGCATCCATGCATGGTTTGTGAGAAGGACACACATGCAATGACACTGGATCCATGTGTGATGGGAAGAACACACATGCAATGACACTGGTGGATCCATGTGTAGTCCGTGAGAACAACACACATGCAATGACACTTTTGATATGTGGTTTGTGAAAGGAACATACATGCAATGACTCTAGTTGTGGTTCATGAAAAGAGCAAACATGCAATGACACTGGTGGATCCATGTGTGGTTAATGAGAATAACACACATGCAATGACACTGGGTGTGGTTCATGATATGCTTTGTGAGAAGAACACACATGAAATGACTCTAGCTGTGGTTCATGAGAAGAACACACATGCAATGACTCTAACTGTGGTTCAAGAAAAGAACAGACATGCGATGACACCGGTGGATCCATGTGTGGTCTATAAGAGGAACATACATGCAATGACTCTAACTGTGGTTCATGAAAAGAGCAGACATGCAATGACACTGGTGGATCCATGTGTGGTTAATGAGAATAGCACACATGCAATGACAATGGGTGTGGTTCATGATATGGTTTGTGAGAAGAACACACATGCAATGACTCTAGCTGTGGTTCATGAGAAGAACACACATGCAATGACTCTAACTATGGTTCATGAAAAGAGCAGACATGCGATGACGCTGGTGGATCCATGTGTGGTCTATGAGAGGAACAGACATGCAATGTCTCTAACTGTGGTTCATGAAAAGAGCAGACATGCAATGACACTGGTGGATCCATGTGTGGTTAATGAGAATAACACACATGCAATGACAATGGGTGTGGTTCATGATATGGTTTGTGAGAAGAACACACATGCAATGACTCTAGCTGTGGTTCATGAGAAGAACACACATGCAATGACTCTAACTGTGGTTCATCAAAAGAGCAGACATGCGATGACACTAGTGGATCCATGTATGGCTTGTGAGAAGGACACACATGCAATGACACTGGTGGATCCATGTGTGGTTCATGGGAAGAATACACATGCAATGATACTGGTGGATCCATGTGTGGTCTGTGAGAAGAACACACAGGCAATGACACTGGTGATATGTGGTTTGTGAAAGGAACAGACATGCAATGACTCTAACTGTGGTTCATGAAAAGAGAAGACATGCAATAACACTGGTGGATCCAGGTATGGTTAATGAGAATAACACACATGAAATGACACTGGGTGTGGTTCATGATATGGTTTGTGAGAAGAACACACATGCAATGACTTTAGCTGTGGTTCATGAGAATAACACACATGCAATGACTCTAACCGTGGTTCATGAAAAGAACAGACATGCGATGACACCGGTGGATCCATGTGTGGTCTATGGGAGGAACAGACATGCAATGACTCTAACTGTGGTTCTTGAAAAGAGCAGACATGCAATGACACTGGTGGATCCATGTGTGGTTAATGAGAATAACACACATGCAATGACACTGGGTGTGGTTCATGATATGGTTTGTGAGAACAACACACCTGCAATGACTCTAGGTGTGGTTCATGAGAAGAACACACATGCAATGACTCTAACTGTGGTTCATGAAAAGAGAAGACATGCGATGACACTAGTGGATCCATGTGTGGTTCATGGGAGGAACAGACATGCAATGACACTGGTGGATCCATGTGTGGTTCATGGGAAGAACACACACTCAATGACACTGGTGGATCCATGTGTGGTCTGTGAGAAGAACACACATGCAATGACACTGGTGATATGTGGTTTGTGAAAGGAACAGACATGCAATGACTCTAACTGTGGTTCATGAAAACAGAAGACATGCAATGACACAGGTGGATCCATGTATGGTTAAGAATAACACACATGCAATGACAGTAGGTGTGGTTCATGATATGTTTTGTGAGAAGAACACACATGCAATGACTCTAGCTATGGTTCATGAGAAGAACACACATGCAATGACTCTAACTGTGGTTCATGAAAAGAACAGACATGCGATGACACCGGTGGATCCATGTGTGGTCTATGAGAGGAACAGACATGCAATTACTCTAACTATGGTTCATGAAAAGAGCAGACGTGCAATGACACCGGTGGATCCATGTGTGGTTAATGAGAATAACACACATGCAATGACACTGGGTGTGGTTCATGATATGGTTTGTGAGAAGAACACACATGCAATGACTCTAGTTGTGGTTCATCAGAAGAACACACATGCAATGACTCTAACTATGGTTCATGAAAAGAACACACATGCGATGACACTGGTGGATCCATGTGTGGTTTGTGAGAAGGACACACATGGAATGACACTGGTGGATCCATGTGTGGTTCATGGGAAGAACACACATGCAATGACACTGGTGGATCCATGTGTGGTCTGTTAGAACAACACACATGCAATGACATTGGTGATATGTGGTTTGTGAAAGGAACAGACATGCAATGACTCTAGCTGTGGTTCATGAAAAGAGCAGACATGTAATGACACTGGTGGTTCCATGTGTGGTTAATGAGAATAACACACATGCAATGACACTGGGTGTGGTTCATGATATAGTTTGTGAAAAGAACACACATGCAAATACTCTAGCTGTGGTTCATGAGAAGAACACACATGCAATGACTCTAACTGTGGTTCATGAAAATAACAGACATGCGATGACACCGGTGGATCCATGTGTGGTCTATGGGAGGAATAGACATGCAATGACTCTAATTGTGGTTCATGAAAAGAGCAGACATGCAATGACACTGGTGGATCCATGTGTGGTTAATGAGAAGAACACACATGCAATGACACTGGGTGTGGTTCATGATATGGTTTGTGAGAAGAACACATGGAATGACTCTAGCTGTGGTTCATGAGAAGAACACACATGCAATGACTCTAACTATGGTTCATGAAAAGAACAGACATGGGATGACACAGTGGATCCATGTGTGGTCTATGAGAGGAACAGATATGCAATGACCGTAATCGTGGGTTCATGAAAAGAGCACATGCAATGACACTGGTGGATCCATGTGTGGTTAATCGAAGAACACACATGCAATGACACCGGGGTGTGGTTCATGATATGGTTTGTGAGAAGAACACACATGCGATGACTCTAGCTGTGGATCATGAGAAGAACACACATGCAATGACTCTAACTGTGGTTCATGAAAAGAGCAGACATGCGATGACACCGGTGGATCCATGTGTGGTTTGTGAGAAGGACACACATGCAATGACACTGGTGGATCCATGTGTGGTTTGGGAGAAGAACACACATGCAATGACTCTAGCTATGGTTCATGAGAAGAGCACACATGCAATGACACCGGTGGATCCATGTGTGGTCTATAAGAGGAACATACATGCAATGACTCTAACTGTGGTTCATGAAAAGAGCAGACATGCAATGACACTGGTGGATCCATGTGTGGTTAATGAGAATAGCACACATGCAATGACAATGGGTGTGGTTCATGATATGGTTTGTGAGAAGAACACACATGCAATGACTCTAGCTGTGGTTCATGAGAAGAACACACATGCAATGACTCTAACTATGGTTCATGAAAAGAGCAGACATGCGATGACGCTGGTGGATCCATGTGTGGTCTATGAGAGAATGCATATGCAATGTCTCTAACTGGTTCATGAAAAGAGCAGACATGCAATGACACTGGTGGATCCATGTTTGGTTAATGAGAATAACACACATGCAATGACAATGGGTGTGGTTCATGATATGGTTTGTGAGAAGAACACACATGCAATGACTCTAGCTGTGGTTCATGAGAAGAACACACATGCAATGACTCTAACTGTGGTTCATCAAAAGAGCAGACATGCGATGACACTAGTGGATCCATGTATGGCTTGTGAGAAGGACACACATGCAATGACACTGGTGGATCTATGTGTGGTTCATGGGAAGAATACACATGCAATGATACTGGTGGATCCATGTGTGGTCTGTGAGAAGAACACACAGGCAATGACACTGGTGATATGTGGTTTGTGAAAGGAACAGACATGCAATGACTCTAACTGTGGTTCATGAAAAGAGAAGACATGCAATAACACTGGTGGATCCAGGTATGGTTAATGAGAATAACACACATGCAATGACACCGGGTGTGGTTCATGATATGGTTTGTGAGAAGAACACACATGCAATGACTTTAGCTGTGGTTCAAGAGAATAACACACATGCAATGACTCTAACCGTGGTTCATGAAAAGAACAGACATGCGATGACACCGGTGGATCCATGTGTGGTCTATGGGAGGAACAGACATGCAATGACTCTAACTGTGGTTCTTGAAAAGAGCAGACATGCAATGACACTGGTGGATCCATGTGTGGTTAATGAGAATAACACACATGCAATGACACTGGGTGTGGTTCATGATATGGTTTGTGAGAACAACACACCTGCAATGACTCTAGGTGTGGTTCATGAGAAGAACACACATGCAATGACTCTAACTGTGGTTCATGAAAAGAGAAGACATTCGATGACACTAGTGGATCCATGTGTGGTTCATGGGAGGAACAGACATGCAATGACACTGGTGGATCCATGTGTGGTTCATGGGAAGAACACACACTCAATGACACTGGTGGATCCATGTGTGGTCTGTGAGAAGAACACACATGCATTGACACTGGTGATATGTGGTTTGTGAAAGGAACAGACATGCAATGACTCTAACTGTGGTTCATGAAAACAGAAGACATGCAATGACACAGGTGGATCCATGTATGGTTAAGAATAACACACATGCAATGACAGTAGGTGTGGTTCATGATATGTTTTGTGAGAAGAACACACATGCAATGACTCTAGCTATGGTTCATGAGAAGAACACACATGCAATGACTCTAACTGTGGTTCATGAATAGAACAGACATGCGATGACACCGGTGGATCCATGTGTGGTCTATGAGAGGAACAGACATGCAATTACTCTAACTATGGTTCATGAAAAGAGCAGACGTGCAATGACACCGGTGGATCCATGTGTGGTTAATGAGAATAACACACATGCAATGACACTGGGTGTGGTTCATGATATGGTTTGTGAGAAGAACACACATGCAATGACTCTAGCTATGGTTCATCAGAAGAACACACATGCAATGACTCTAACTATGGTTCATGAAAAGAACACACATGCGATGACACTGGTGGATCCATGTGTGGTTTGTGAGAAGGACACACATGGAATGACACTGGTGGATCCATGTGTGGTTCATGGGAAGAACACACATGCAATGACACTGGTGGATCCATGTGTGGTCTGTTAGAACAACACACATGCAATGACATTGGTGATATGTGGTTTGTGAAAGGAACAGACATGCAATGACTCTAGCTGTGGTTCATGAAAAGAGCAGACATGTAATGACACTGGTGGTTCCATGTGTGGTTAATGAGAATAACACACATGCAATGACACTGGGTGTGGTTCATGATATAGTTTGTGAAAAGAACACACATGCAAAGACTCTAGCTGTGGTTCATGAGAAGAACACACATGCAATGACTCTAACTGTGGTTCATGAAAATAACAGACATGCGATGACACCGGTGGATCCATGTGTGGTCTATGGGAGGAATAGACATGCAATGACTCTAATTGTGGTTCATGAAAAGAGCAGACATGCAATGACACTGGTGGATCCATGTGTGGTTAATGAGAAGAACACACATGCAATGACACTGGGTGTGGTTCATGATATGGTTTGTGAGAAGAACACACATGGAATGACTCTAGCTGTGGTTCATGAGAAGAACACACATGCAATGACTCTAACTATGGTTCATGAAAAGAACAGACATGGGATGACACCAGTGGATCCATGTGTGGTCTATGAGAGGAACAGACATGCAATGACTGTAACTGTGGTTCATGAAAAGAGCAGACATGCAATGACACTGGTGGATCCATGTGTGGTTAATGAGAAGAACACACATGCAATGACACTGGGTGTGGTTCATGATATGGTTTGTGAGAAGAACACACATGCGATGACTCTAGCTGTGGTTCATGAGAAGAACACACATGCAATGACTCTAACTGTGGTTCATGAAAAGAGCAGACATGCGACACCGGTGGATCCATGTGTGGTTTGTGAGAAGGACACACATGCAATGACACTGGTGGATCCATGTGTGGTTCATGAGAAGAACACACATGCAATGACTCTAACTGTGGTTCATGATAAGAGCAGACATGCGATGACACCGGTGGATCCATGTGTGGTCTATAAGAGGAACATACATGCAATGACTCTAACTGTGGTTCATGAAAAGAGCAGACATGCAATGACACTGGTGGATCCATGTGTGGTTAATGAGAATAACACACATGCAATGACACTGGGTGTGGTTCATGATATGGTTTGTGAGAAGAACACACATGCAATGACTCTAGCTGTGGTTCATGAGTAGAACACACATGCAATGACTCTAACTGTGGTTCATGAAAAGAGCAGACATGCGATGACACTGGTGGATCCATGTGTGGTCTATGAGAGGAACAGACATGTAATGACTCTAACTGTGGTTCATGAAAAGAGCAGACATGCAATGACACTGGTGGATCCATGTGTGGTTAATGAGAATAACACACATGCAATGACAATGGGTGTGGTTCATGATATGGTTTGTGAGAAGAACACACATGCAATGACTCTAGCTGTGGTTCATGAGAAGAAGACACATGCAATGACTCTAACTGTGGTTCATCAAAAGAACAGACATGCGATGACACTAGTGGATCCATGTATGGCTTGTGAGAAGGACACACATGCAATGACATCTGTGGATCCATGTGTGGTTCATGGGAAGAACACACATGCAATGACATCGGTGGATCCATGTGGTCTGAGAAGAACACACATGCAATGACACTGGTGATATGTGGTTTGTGAAAGGAACAGACATGCAATGACTCTAACTGTGGTTCATGAAAAGAGAAGACATGCAATAACACTGGTGGATCCATGTATGGTTAATGAGAATAACACACATGCAATGACACTGGGTGTGGTTCATGATATGGTTTGTGAGAAGAACACACATGCAATGACTCTAGCCGTGGTTCATGAGAATAACACACATGCAATGACTCTAACTGTGGTTCATGAAAAGAACAGACATGCGATGACACCGGTGGATCCATGTGTGGTCTATGAGAGGAACAGACATGCAATGACTCTAACTGTGGTTCATGAAAAGAGCATATGCAATTACACTGGTGGATCCATGTGGTTAATGAGAATAACACACATGCAATGACACTGGGTGTGGTTCATGATATGGTTTGTGAGAACAACACACATGCAATGACTCTAGGTGTGGTTCATGAGAAGAACACACATGCAATGACTCTAACTGTGGTTCATGAAAAGAGCAGACATGCGATGACACTGGTGGATCCATGTGTGGTTCATGGGAGGAACAGACATGCAATGACACTGGTGGATCCATGTGTGGTTCATGGGAAGAACACACACGCAATGACACTGGTGGATCCATGTGTGGTCTGTGAGAAGAACACACATGCAATGACACTGGTGATATGTGGTTTGTGAAAGGAACAGACATGCAATGACTCTAACTGTGGTTCATGAAAAGAGAAGACATGCAATGACACAGGTGGATCCTTGTATGGTTAATGAGAATAACACACATGCAATGACAGTAGGTGTGGTTCATGATATGTTTTGTGAGAAGAACACACATACAATGACTCTAGCTATGGTTCATGAGAAGAACACACATGCAATGACTCAAACTGTGGTTCATGAAAAGAACAGACATGCGATGCATCGGTGGATCCATGTGTGGTCTATGAGAGGAACAGACATGCAATGACTCTAACTGTGGTTCATGAAAAGAGCAGACGTGCAATGACACCGGTGGATCCATGTGTGGTTAATGAGAATAACACACATGCAATGACACTGGGTGTGGTTCATGATATGGTTTGTGAGAAGAACACACATGCAATGACTCAAGCTGTGGTTCATCAGAAGAACACACATGCAATGACTCTAACTGTGGTTCATGAAAAGAACACACATGCGATGACACTGGTGGATCCATGTGTGGTTTGTGAGAAGGATACACATGGAATGACACTGGTGGATCCATGTGTGGTTCATGGGAAGAACACACATGCAATGACACTGGTGGATCCATGTGTGGTTTGTTAGAACAACACACATGCAATGACACTGGTGATATGTGGTTTGTGAAAGGAACAGACATGCAATGACTCTAGTTGTGGTTCATGAAAAGAGCAAACATGCAATGACACTGGTGGATCCATGTGTGGTTAATGAGAATAACACACATGCAATGACACTGTTTGTGGTTCATGATATGCTTTGTGAGAAGAACACACATGCAATGACTCTAGCTGTGGTTCATGAGAAGAACACACATGCAATGACTCTAACCGTGGTTCAAGAAAAGAACAGACATGCGATGACACCGGTGGATCCATGTGTGGTCTATAAGAGGAACATACATGCAATGACTCTAACTGTGGTTCATGAAAAGAGCAGACATGCAATGACACTGGTGGATCCATGTGTGGTTAATGAGAATAACACACATGCAATGACACTGGGTGTGGTTCATGATATGGTTTGTGAGAAGAACACACATGCAATGGCTCTAGCTGTGGTTCATGAGAAGAACAAACATGCAATGACTCTAACCGTGGTTCATGAAAAGAGCAGACATGCGATGACACCGGCGGATCCATGTGTGGTCTATAAGAGGAACATACATGCAATGACTCTAACTGTGGTTCATGAAAAGAGCAGACATGCAATGACACTGGTGGATCCATGTGTGGTTAATGAGAATAACACACATGCAATGACACTGGGTGTGGTTCATGATATGGTTTGTGAGAACAACACACATGCAATGACTCTAGGTGTGGTTCATGAGAAGAACACACATGCAATGACTCTAACTGTGGTTCATGAAAAGAGAAGACATGCGATGACACTGGTGGATCCATGTGTGGTTCATGGGAGGAACAGACATGCAATGACACTGGTGGATCCATGTGTGGTTCATGGGAAGAACACACACTCAATGACACTGGTGGATACATGTGTGGTCTGTGAGAAGAACACACATGCAATGACACTGGTGATATGTGGTTTGTGAAAGGAACAGACATGCAATGACTCTAACTGTGGTTCATGAAAAGAGAAGACATGCAATGCCACAGGTGGATCCATGTATGGTTAAGAATAACACACATGCAAGGACAGTAGGTGTGGTTCATGATATGTTTTGTGAGAAGAACACACATGCAATGACTCTAGCTATGGTTCATGAGAAGAAAACACATGCAATGACTCTAACTGTGGTTCATGAAAAGAACAGACATGCGATGACACCGATGGATCCATGTGTGGTCTATGAGAGGAACAGACATGCAATGACTCTAACTATGGTTCATGAAAAGAGCAGACGTGCAATGACACCGGTGGATCCATGTGTGGTTAATGAGAATAACACACATGCAATGACACTGGGTGTGGTTCATGATATGGTTTGTGAGAAGAACACACATGCAATGACTCTAGCTGTGGTTCATCAGAAGAACACACATGCAATGACTCTAACTATGGTTCATGAAAAGAACACACATGCGATGACACTGGTGGATCCATGTGTGGTTTGTGATAAGGACACACATGGAATGACACTGGTGGATCCATGTGTGGTTCATGGGAAGAACACACATGCAATGACACTGGTGGATCCATGTGTGGTCTGTTAGAACAACACACATGCAATGACATTGGTGATATGTGGTTTGTGAAAGGAACAGACATGCAATGACTCTAGCTGTGGTTCATGAAAAGAGCAGACATGTAATGATACTGGTGGTTCCATGTGTGGTTAATGAGAATAACACACATGCAATGACACTGGGTGTGGTTCATGATATGGTTTGTGAAAAGAACACACATGCAATGACTCTAGCTGTGGTTCATGAGAAGAACACACATGCAATGACTCTAACTGTGGTTCATGAAAAGAACAGACATGCGATGACACCGGTGGATCCATGTGTGGTCTATGGGAGGAATAGACATGCAATGACTCTAATTGTGGTTCATGAAAAGAGCAGACATGCAATGACACTGGTGGATCCATGTGTGGTTAATGAGAAGAACACACATGCAATGACACTAGGTGTGGTTCATGATATGGTTTGTGAGAAGAACACACATGGAATGACTCTAGCTATGGTTCATGAGAAGAACACACATGCAATGACTCTAACTATGGTTCATGAAAAGAACAGACATGGGATGACACCAGTGGATCCATGTGTGGTCTATGAGAGGAAGAGACATGCAATGACTCTAACTGTGGTTCATGAAAAGAGTAGACATGCAATGACACTGGTGGATCCATGTGTGGTTAATGAGAAGAACACACATGCAATGACACTGGGTGTGGTTCATGATATGGTTTGTGAGAAGAACACACATGCGATGACTCTAGCTGTGGTTCATGAGAAGAACACACATGCAATGACTCTAACTTTGGTTCATGAAAAGAACAGACATGCGATGACACTGGTGGATCCATGTGTGGTTTGTGAGAAGGACACACATGCAATGACACTGGTGGATCCATGTGTGGTTCATGGGAAGAACACACATGCAATGACACTGGTGGATCCATGTGTGGTCTGTGAGAAGAACACACATGCAATGACACTAGTGATATGTGGCTTGTGAAAGGAACATACATGCAATGACTCTAACCGTGGTTCATGAAAAGAGCAGACATGCAATGACACTAGTGGATCCATGTGTGGTTAATGAGAAGAACACACATGCAATGACACTGGGTGTGGTTCATGATATGGTTTGTGAGAAGAACACACATGCAATGACTCTAGCTGTGGTTCATGAGAAGAACACACATGCAATGGCTCTAACTATGGGTCATGAAAAGAACAGACATGGGATGACACCGGTGGATCCATGTGTGGTCTATGAGAGGAACAGACATGCAATGACTCTAACTGTGGTTCATGAAAAGAGCAGACATGCAATAACACTGGTGGATCTGTGTGTGGTTAATGAGAATAACACACATGCAATGACACTAGGTGTGGTTCATGATATGGTTTTGGAGAACAACACACATGCAATGACTCTAGCTGTGGTTCATGAGAAGGACACACATGCAATGACTCTAACTGTGGTTCATGAAAAGAGCAGACAGGCGATGACACTGGTGGATCCATGTGTGGTTCATGGGAGGAACACACATGCAATGACACTGGTGGATCCATGTGTGGTTCATGGGAAGAACACACACGCAATGACACTGGTGGATCCATGTGTGGTCTGTGAGAAGAACACACATGCAATGACACTGGTGATATGTGGTTTGTGAAAGGAACAACCATGCAATGACTCTAACTGTGGTTCATGAAAAGGGAAGACATGCAATGACACAGGTGGATCCATGTATGGTTAATGAGAATAACACACATGCAATGACACTAGGTGTGGTCATGATATGTTTTGTGAGAAGAACACACATGCAATTACTCTAGCTGTGGTTCATGAGAAGAACACACATGCAATGACTCTAACTGTGGTTCATGAAAAGAACAGACATGCGATGACACCGGTGGATCCATGTGTGGTCTATGAGAGGAACATACATGCAATGACTCTATCTGTGGTTCATGAAAAGAGCAGACATGCAATGACACTGGTGGATCCATGTGTGGTTAATGAGAATAACACACATGCAATGACACTGGGTGTGGATCATGATATGGTTTGTGAGACGAACACACATGCAATGACTCTAGCTGTGGTTCATCAGAAGAACACACATGCAATGACTCTAACTATGGTTCATGAAAAGAACACACATGCGATGACACTGGTGGATCCATGCGTGGTTTGTGAGAAGGACACACATGCAAAGACACTGGTGGATCCATGTGTGGTTCATGGGAAGAACACAGATGCAATGACACTGGTGGATCCATGTGTGGTCCTTGAGAACAACACACATGCAATGACACTGGTGATATGTGGTTTGTGAAAGGAACAGACATGCAATGACTCTAGTTGTGGTTCATGAAAAGAGCAAACATGCAATGACACTGGTGGATCAATGTGTGGTTAATGAGAATAACACATGCAATGACACTGGGTGTGGTTCATGATATGCTTTGTGAGAAGAACACACATGCAATGTCTCTAGCTGTGCTTCATCAGAAGAACACACATGCAATGACTCTAACTATGGTTCAAGAAAAGAACAGACATGCGATGACACCGGTGGATCCATGTGTGGTCTATAAGAGGAACATACATGCAATGACTCTAACTATGGTTCATGAAAAGAGCAGACATGCAATGACACTGGTGGATCCATGTGTGGTTAATGAGAATAACACACATGCAATGACACTGGGTGTGGTTCATGATATGGTTTGTGAGACGAACACACATGCAATGACTCTAGCTGTGGTTCATGAGAAGAACAAACATGCAATGACTCTAACTGTGGTTCATGAAAAGAGCAGACATGCGATGACACTGGTGGATCCATGTGTGGTCTATGAGAGGAACAGACATGCAATGACTCTAACTGTGGTTCATGAAAAGAGCAGACATGCAATGACACTGGTGGATCCATGTGTGGTTAATAAGAATAACACACATGCAATGACACTGTGTGGTTCATGATATGGTTTGTGAGAAGAACACACATGCAATGACTCTAGCTGTGGTTCATGAGAAGAGCACACATGCAATGACTCTAACTGTGGTTCATGAAAAGAGCAGACGTGTGATGACACCGGTGGATCCATGTGTGGTCTATAAGAGGAACATACATGCAATGACTCTAACTATGGTTCATGAAAAGAGCAGACATGCAATGACACTGGTGGATCCATGTGTGGTTAATGAGAATAACACACATGCAATGACACTGGGTGTGGTTCATGATATGGTTTGTGAGAAGAACACACATGCAATGACTCTAGCTGTGGTTCATGAGAAGAACACACATGCAATGACTCTAACTGTGGTTCATGAAAAGAGCAGATATGCGATGACACTGGTGGATCCATGTGTGGTCTATGAGAGGAACAGACATGCAATGACTCTAACTGTGGTTCATGAAAAGAGCAGACATGCAATGACACTGGTGGATCCATGTGTGGTTAATGAGAATAACACACATGCAATGACAATGGGTGTGGTTCATGATATGGTTTGTGAGAAGAACACACATGCAATGACTCTAGCTGTGGGTCATGAGAAGAACACACATGCAATGACTCTAACTGTGGTTCATCAAAAGAGCAGACATGCGATGACACTATTGGATCCATGTATGGCTTGTGAGAAGGACACACATGCAATGACACTTGTGGATCCATGTGTGGTTCATGGGAAGAACACACATGCAATGACACTGGTGGATCCATGTGTGGTCTGTGAGAAGAACACACATGCAATTACACTGGTGATATGTGGTTTGTGAAAGGAACAAACATGCAATGACTCTAACTGTGGTTCATGAAAAGAGAAGACATGCAATAACACTGGTGGATCCATGTATGGTTAATGAGAATAACACACATGCAATGACACTGGGTGTGGTTCATGCTATGGTTTGTGAGAAGAACACACATGCAATGACTCTAGCTGTGGTTCATGAGAATAACACACATGCAATGACTCTACCCGTGGTTGATGAAAAGAACAGACATGCGATGACACCGGTGGATCCATTTGTGGTCTATGAGAGGAACAGACATGCAATGACTCTAACTGTTGTTCATGAAAAGAGCAGACATGCAATGACACTGGTGGATCCATGTGTGGTTAATGAGAATAACACACATGCAATGACACTGGGTGTGGTTCATGATATGGTTTGTGAGAACAACACACATGCAATGACTCTAGGTGTGGTTCATGAGAAGAACACACATGCAATGACTCTAACTGTGGTTCATGAAAAGAGCAGACATGCGATGAAACTGGTGGATCCATGTGTGGTTCATGGGAGGAACAGACATGCAATGACACTGGTGGATCCATGTGTGGTTCATGGGAAGAACACACACGCAATGACACTGGTGGATCCATGTGTGGTCTGTGATAAGAACACACATGCAATGACACTGGTGATATGTGGTTTGTGAAAGGAACAGACATGCAATGACTCTAACTGTGGTTCATGAAAAGAGAAGACATGCAATGACACAGGTGGATCCATGTATGGTTAATGAGAATAACACACATGCAATGACAGTAGGTGTGGTTCATGATATGTTTTGTGAGAAGAACACACATGCAATGACTCTAGCTATGGTTCATGAGAAGAACACACATGCAATGACTCTAACTGTGGTTCATGAAAAGAACAGACATGCGATGACATCGGTGGATCCATGTGTGGTCTATGAGAGGAACAGACATGCAATGACTCTAACTGTGGTTCATGAAAAGAGCAGACGTGCAATGACACCGGTGGATCCATGTGTGGTTAATGAGAATAACACACATGCAATGACACTGGGTGTGGTTCATGATATGGTTTGTGAGAAGAACACACATGCAATGACTCAAGCTGTGGTTCATCAGAAGAACACACATGCAATGACTCTAACTGTGGTTCATGAAAAGAACACACATGCGATGACATAGGTGGATCCATGTGTGGTTTGTGAGAAGGATACACATGGAATGACACTGGTGGATCCATGTGTGGTTCATGGGAAGAACACACATGCAATGACACTGGTGGATCCATGTGTGGTCTGTTAGAACAACACACATGCAATGACACTGGTGATATGTGGTTTGTGAAAGGAACATACATGCAATGACTCTAGTTGTGGTTCATGAAAAGAGCAAACATGCAATGACAATGGTGGATCCATGTGTGGTTAATGAGAATAACACACATGCAATGACACTGGGTGTGGTTCATGATATGCTTTGTGAGAAGAACACACATGCAATGACTCTAGCTGTGGTTCATGAGAAGAACACACATGCAATGACTCTAACTGTGGTTCAAGAAAAGAACAGACATGCGATGACACCGGTGGATCCATGTGTGGTCTATAAGAGGAACATACATGCAATGACTCTAACTGTGGTTCATGAAAAGTGCAGACATGCAATGACACTGGTGGATCCATGTGTGGTTAATGAGAATAACACACATGCAATGACACTGGGTGTGGTTCATGATATGGTTTGTGAGAAGAACACACATGCAATGGCTCTAGATGTGGTTCTTGAGAAGAACAAACATGCAATGACTCTAACTGTTGGTCATGAAAAGAGCAGACATGCGATGACACTGGTGGATCCATGTGTGGTCTATGAGAGGAACAGACATGGAATGACTCTAACTTTGGTTCATGAAAAGACCAGACATGCAATGACACTGGTGGATCCATGTGTGGTTAATAAGAATAACACACATGCAATGACACTGTGTGTGGTTCATGATATGGTTTGTGAGAAGAACACACATGCAATGACTCTAGGTGTGGTTCATGAGAAGAACACACATGCAATGACTCTAACTGTGGTTCATGAAAAGAGCAGACATGCGATGACACCGGTGGATCCATGTGTGGTCTATAAGAGGAACATACATGCAATGACTCTAACTGTGGTTCATGAAAAGAGCAGACATGCAATGACACTGGGTGTGGTTAATGAGAATAACACACATGCAATGACACTGGGTGTGGTTCATGATATGGTTTGTGAGAAGAACACACATGCAATGACTCTAGCTGTGGTTCATGAGAAGAACACACATGCAATGACTCTAACTGTGGTTCATGAAAAGAGCAGACATGCGATGACACTGGTGGATCCATGTGTGGTCTATGAGAGGAACAGACATGCAATGACTCTAACTGTGGTTCATGAAAAGAGTAGACATGCAATGACACTGGTGGATCCATGTGTGGTTAATGAGAATAACACACATGCAATGACAATGGGTGTGGTTCATGATATGGTTTGTGAGAAGAACACACATGCAATGACTCTAGCTGTGGTTCATGAGAAGAACACACATGCAATGACTCTAACTGTGGTTCATCAAAAGAGCAGACATGCGATGACACTAGTGGATCCATGTATGGCTTGTGAGAAGGACACACATGCAATTACACTGGTGGATCCATGTGTGGTTCATGGGAAGAACACACATGCAATGACACTGGTGGATCCATGTGTGGTCTGTGAGAAGAACACACATGCAATGACACTGGTGATATGTGGTTTGTGAAAGGAACAGACATGCAATGACTCTAACTGTGGTTCATGAAAAGAGAAGACATGCAATAACACTGGTGTATCCATGTATGGTTAATGAGAATAACAGACATGCAATGACACTGGGTATGGTTCATGATATGGTTTGTGAGAAGAACACACATGCAATGACTCTAGCCGTGGTTCATGAGAATAACACACATGCAATGACTCTAACTGTGGTTCATGAAAAGAACAGACATGCGATGACACCGGTGGATCCATGTGTGGTCTATGAGAGGAACATACATGCAATGACTCTAACTGTGGTTCATGAAAAGAGCGTATATGCAATGACATCGGTGGATCCATGTGTGGTTAATGAGAATAACACACATGCAATGACACTGGGTGTGGTTCATGATATGGTTTGTGAGAACAACACACATGCAATGACTCTAGGTGTGGTTCATGAGAAGAACACACATGCAATGACTCTAACTGTGGTTCATGAAAAGAGCAGACATGCGATGACACTGGTGGATCCATGTGTGGTTCATGGGAGGAACAGACATGCAATGACACTGGTGGATCCATGTGTGGTTCATGGGAAGAACACACACGCAATGACACTGGTGGATCCATGTGTGGTCTGTGAGAAGAACACACATGCAATGACACTGGTGATATGTGGTTTGTGAAAGGAACAGACATGCAATGACTCTAACTGTGGTTCATGAAAAGAGCAGACGTGCAATGACACCGGTGGATCCATGTGTGGTTAATGAGAATAACACACATGCAATGACACTGGGTGTGGTTCATGATATAGTTTGTGAGAAGAACACACATGCAATGACTCAAGCTGTGGTTCATCAGAAGAACACACATGCAATGACTCTAACTGTGGTTCAAGAAAAGAACACACATGCGATGACATAGGTGGATCCATGTGTGGTTTGTGAGAAGGATACACATGGAATGACACTGGTGGATCCATGTGTGGTTCATGGGAAGAACACACATGCAATGACACTGGTGGATCCATGTGTGGTCTGTTAGAACAACACACATGCAATGACACTGGTGATATGTGGTTTGTGAAAGGAACAGACATGCAATGACTCTAGTTGTGGTTCATGAAAAGAGCAAACATGCAATGACACTGGTGGATCCATGTGTGGTTAATGAGAATAACACACATGCAATGACACTGGGTGTGGTTCATGATATGCTTTGTGAGAAGAACACACATGCAATGACTCTAGCTGTGGTTCAAGAAAAGAACAGACATGCGATGACACCGGTGTTTCCATGTGTGGTCTATAAGAGGAACATACATGCAATGACTCTAACTGTGGTTCATGAAAAGAGCAGACATGCAATGACACTGGTGGATCCATGTGTGGTTAATGAGAATAACACCCATGCAATGACACTAGGTGTGGTTCATGATATGGTTTGTGAGAATAACACACATGCAATGGCTCTAGCTGTGGTTCATGAGAACAACAAACATGCAATGACTCTAACTGTGGTTCATGAAAAGAGCAGACATGCAATGACACTGGTGGATCCATGTGTGGTTAATAAGAATAACACACATGCAATGACACTGTGTGGTTCATGATATGGTTTGTGAGAAGAACACACATGCAATGACTCTAGCTGTGGTTCATGACAAGAACACACATGCAATGACTCGAACTGTGGTTCATGAAAAGAGCAGACATGCGATGACACCGGTGGATCCATGTGTGGTCTATAAGAGGAACATACATGCAATGATTAACTATGGTTCAAGAAAAGAGCAGACATGCAATGACACTGGTGGATCCATGTGTGTTTAATGAGAATAACACACATGCAATGACACTGGTGGTGGTTCATGATATGGTTTGTGAGAAGAACACACATGCAATGACTCTAGCTGTGGTTCATGAGAAGAACACACATGCAATGACTCTAACTGTGGTTCATGAAAAGAGCAGACATGCGATGACACTGGTGGATCCATGTGTGGTCTATGAGAGGAACAGACATGCAATGACTCTAACTGTGGTTAATGAAAAGAGCAGACATGCAATGACACTGGTGGATCCATGTGTGGTTAATGAGAATAACACATATGCAATGACATTGGGTGTGGTTCATGATATGGTTTGTGAGAAGAACACACATGCAATGACTCTAGCTGTGGTTCATGAGAAGAACACACATGCAATGACTCTAACTGTGGTTCATCAAAAGAGCAGACATGCGATGACACTAGTGGATCCATGTATGGCTTGTGAGAAGAACACACATGCAATGACACTGGTGGATCCATGTGTGGTTCATGGGAAGAACACACATGCAATGACAGTGGTGGATCCATGTGTGGTTTGTGAGAAGAACACACATGCAATGACACTGGTGATATGTGGTTTGTGAAAGGAACAGACATGCAATGACTCTAACTGTGGTTCATGAAAAGAGAAGACATGCAATAACACTGGTGGATCCATGTATGGTTAATGAGAATAACACACATGCAATGACACTGGGTGTGGTTCATGCTAGGTTTTGTGAGAAGAACACACAAGCAATGACTCTAGCACAGGTTCATGAGAATAACACATGCAATGACTCTACCCGTGGTTGATGAAAAGAACAGACATGCGATGACACCGGTGGATCCATTTGTGGTCTATGAGAGGAACAGACATGCAATGACTCTAACTGTTGTTCATGAAAAGAGCAGACATGCAATGACACTGGTGGATCCATGTGTGGTTAATGAGAATAACACACATGCAATGACACTGGGTGTGGTTCATGATATGGTTTGTGAGAACAACACACATGCAATGACTCTAGGTGTGGTTCATGAGAAGAACACACATGCAATGACTCTAACTGTGGTTCATGAAAAGAGCAGACATGCGATGACACTGGTGGATCCATGTGTGGTTCATGGGAGGAACAGACATGCAATGACTCTAACTGTGGTTCATGAAAAGAGCAGACGTGCAATGACACCGGTGGATCCATGTGTGGTTAATGAGAATAACACACATGCAATGACACTGGGTGTGGTTCATGATATGGTTTGTGAGAAGAACACACATGCAATGACTCAAGCTGTGGTTCATCAGAAGAACACACATGCAATGACTCTAACTGTGGTTCATGAAAAGAACACACATGCGATGACACTGGTGGATCCATGTGTGGTTTGTGAGAAGGACACACATGGAATGACATTGGTGGATCCATGTGTGGTTCATGGGAAGAACACATATGCAATGACACTGGTGGATCCATGTGTGGTCTGTTAGAACAACACACATGCAATGACACTAGTGATATGTGGTTTGTGAAAGGAACAGACATGCAATGACTCTAGATGTGGTTCATGAAAAGAGCAGACATGTAATAACACTGGTGGTTCCATGTGTGGTTAATGAGAATAACACACATGCAATGACATTGGGTGTGGTTCATGATATGGTTTGTGAGAAGAACACACATGCAATGACTCTAGCTGTGGTTCATGAGAAGAACACACATGCAATGACTCTAACTGTGGTTCATGAAAAGAGCAGACATGCGATGACACTGGTGGATCCATGTATGGTTCATGAGAATAACACACATGCAATGACATTGGGTGTGGTTCATGATATGGTTTGTGAGAACAACACACATCAATGACTCTAGCTGTGGTTCATGAGAAGGACACACATGCAATGACTCTAACTGTGGTTCATGAAAAGAGCAGACCTGCGATGACATTGGTGGATCCATGTGTGGTACATGGGAGGAACACACATGCAATGACACTGGTGGATCCATGTGTGGTTTATGGGAAGAACACACACGCAATGACACTGGTGGATCCTTGTGTGGTCTGTGAGAAGAACACACATGCAATGACACTGGTGATATGTGGTTTGTGAAAGGAACAGCCATGCAATGACTCTAACTGTGGTTCATGAAAAGGGAAGACATGCAATGACACAGGTGGATCCATGTATGGTTAATGAGAATAACACACATGCAATGACACTAGGTGTGGTCATGATATGTTTTGTGAGAAGAACACACATGCAATGACTCTAGCTGTGGTTCATGAGAAGAACACACATGCAATGACTCTAACTGTGGTTCATGAAAAGAACAGACATGCGATGACTCCGGTGGATCCATGTGTGGTCTATGAGAGGAACATACATGCAATGACTCTATCTGTGGTTCATGAAAAGAGCAGACATGCAATGACACTGGTGGATCCATGTGTGGTTAATAAGAATAACACACATGCAATGACACTGTGTGTGGTTCATGATATGGTTTGTGAGAAGAACACACATGCAATGACTCTAGCTGTGGTTCATGAGAAGAACACACATGCAATGACTCTAACTGTGGTTCATGAAAAGAACAGACATGCGATGACTCCGGTGGATCCATGTGTGGTCTATGAGAGGAACATACATGCAATGACTCTATCTGTGGTTCATGAAAAGAGGACATGCAATGACACTGGTGGATCCATGTGTGGTTAATAAGAATAACACACATGCAATGACACTGTGTGTGGTTCATGATATGGTTTGTGAGAAGAACACACATGCAATGACTCTAGCTGTGGTTCATGAGAAGAACACACATGCAATGACTCTAACTGTGGTTCATGAAAAGAGCAGACATGTGATGACACCGGTGGATCCATGTGTGGTCTATAAGAGGAACATAAATGCAATGACTCTAACTGTGGTTCATGAAAAGAGCAGACATGCAATGACACCGGTGGATCCATGTGTGGTTAATGAGAATAACACACATGCAATGACACTGGGTGTGGTTCATGATATGGTTTGTGAGAAGAACACACATGCAATGACTCTAGTTGTGGTTCATGAGAAGAACACACATGCAATGACTCTAGCTGTGGTTCATGAGAAGAACACACATGCAATGACTCTAACTGTGGTTCATGAAAAGAACAGACATGCGATGACTCCGGTGGATCCATGTGTGGTCTATGAGAGGAACATACATGCAATGACTCTATCTGTGGTTCATGAAAAGAGCAGACATGCAATGACACTGGTGGATCCATGTGTGGTTAATAAGAATAACACACATGCAATGACACTGTGTGTGGTTCATGATATGGTTTGTGAGAAGAACACACATGCAATGACTCTAGCTGTGGTTCATGAGAAGAACACACATGCAATGACTCTAACTGTGGTTCATGAAAAGAACACATGCGATGACTCCGTGGATCCATGTGTGGTCTATGAGAGGAACAAACATGCAATGACTCTATCTGTGGTTCATGAAAAGAGCAGACATGCAATGACACCGGTGGATCCATGTGGTTAATAAGAATAACACACATGCAATGACACTGTGTGTGGTTCATGATATGGTTTGTGAGACGAACACACATGCAATGACTCTAGCTGTGGTTCATGAGAAGAACACACATGCAATGACTCTAACTGTGGTTCATGAAAAGAGCAGACATGTGATGACACCGGTGGATCCATGTGTGGTCTATAAGAGGAACATACATGCAATGACTCTAACTGTGGTTCATGAAAAGAGCAGACATGCAATGACACCGGTGGATCCATGTGTGGTTAATGAGAATAACACACATGCAATGACACTGGGTGTGGTTCATGATATGGTTTGTGAGAAGAACACACATGCAATGACTCTAGCTGTGGTTCATGAGAAGAACACACATGCAATGACTCTAACTATGGTTCATGAAAAGAGCAGACATCCGATGACACTGGTGGATCCATGTGTGGTCTATGAGAGGAACAGACATGCAATGACTCTAACTGTGGTTCATGAAAAGAGTAGACATGCAATGACACTGGTGGATCCATGTGTGGTTAATGAGAATAACACACATGCAATGTCAATGGGTGTGGTTCATGATATGGTTTGTGAGAAGAACACACATGCAATGACTCTAGCTGTGGTTCATGAGAAGAACACACATGCAATGACTCTAACTGTGGTTCATCAAAAGAGCAGACATGCGATGACCCTAGTGGATCCATGTATGGCTTGTGAGAAGGACACACATGCAATGACACTTGTGGATCCATGTGTGGTTCATGGGAAGAACACACATGCAATCACACTGGTGGATCCATGTGTGGTCTGTGAGAAGAACACACATGAAATGACACTGTTGATATGTGGTTTATGAAAGGAATAGACATGCAATGACTCTAACTTTGGTTCGTGAAAAGAGAAGACATGCAATAACACTGGTGGATCCATGTATGGTTAATGAGAATAACACACATGCAATGACACTGGGTGTGGTTCATGATATGGTTTGTGAGAAGAACACACATGCAATGACTCTAGCCGTGGTTCATGAGAATAACACACATGCAATGACTCTAACTGTGGTTCATGAAAAGAACAGACATGCGATGACACCGGTGGATCCATGTGTAGTCTATGAGAGGAACAGACATGCAATGACTCTAACTGTGGTTCATGAAAAGAGCAGACATGCAATGACACTGGTGGATCCATGTGTGGTTAATGAGAATAACACACATGCAATGACACTGGGTGTGGTTCATGATATGGTTTGTGAGAAGAACACACATGCAATGGCTCTAGCTGTGGTTCATGAGAAGAACACACATGCAATGACTCTAACTGTGGTTCATGAAAAGAGTAGACATGCGATGACACTAGTGGATCCATGTGTGGCTTGTGAGAAGGACACACATGCAATGACACCGGTGGATCCATGTGTGGTTCATGGGAAGAACACACATGCAATGACACTAGTGATATGTGTTTTGTGAAAGGAACAGACATGGAATGACTCTAACTATGGTTCATGAAAAGAGCATACATGGAATGACACTGGTGGATCCATGTGTGGTTAATGAGAAGAACACACATGCAATGACACCGGGTGTGGTTCATGATATGGTTTGTGAGAAGAACACACATGCAATGACTCTAGCTGTGGTTCTTGAGAAGAACATACATGCAATGACTCTAACTATGGTTCATGAAAAGAGAAGACATGCGATGACATCGATGGATCCATGTGTGGTCTATGAGAGGAACACACATGCAATGACACTGGTGGATCCATGTGTGGTCTGTGGGAAGAACACACATGCAATGACACTGGTGGATCCATATGTGGTCTGTGAAAACGACACACATGCAATGCCACTGGTGGATCCGCATGTGGTTCATGGGAAGAACACACATGCAATGACACTGGTGGATCCATGTGTGGTCTGTGGGAAGAGCACACATGCAATGGCACTAGTGATATGTGCTTTGTGAAAGGAACAAACATGCAATGACTCTAACTGTGGTTCATGAAAAGAGAAGATATGCAATGACACTGGTGGATCAATGTGTGGTTAATGAGAAGAACACACATATAATGACACCGGGTGTGGTTCATGATATGGTTTGTGAGAAGAACACACATGCAATGACTCTAGCTGTGGTTCATGAGAAGAACACACATGCAATGACTCTAACTGTGGTTCATGAAAAGAACAGACATGCGATGACACTGATGGATCCATATGTGGTCTATGAGAGGAACACAC
Source organism: Avena insularis (assembly GCA_023614405.1). Classification (NCBI taxonomy): domain Eukaryota; kingdom Viridiplantae; phylum Streptophyta; class Magnoliopsida; order Poales; family Poaceae; genus Avena; species Avena insularis. The sequence continues at coordinate 412,811,248 of CM042692.1, read as the reverse complement.
ATGCAATGACACCGGTGGATCCATGTGTGGTCTGTGGGAAGAACACACATGCAATGACACGGGTGGATCCATATGTGATCTGTGAAAAGGACACACATGCAATGACACTGGTGGATACATATGTGGTTCATGGGAAGAACACACATGCAATGACACTAGGTGTGGGTCCATGTGGTTTATGAGAAGAACACACATCCAATGAACTCTAGTGGATCTATCTTGGCATAATTTGATGTATGCAATGATGTATTTCATTGTACAAGACACTCACTTTCCATTTTTATACTACTCAGTTTTGCCCTTGGTTTTATGTGGTACTACTCAGTTTTGCCCCCCTCTCTCTATCTTTCGTAGAAGCACAAACCTGTGCTCACCCTGTCTGCTACACCCTTATTGGTTGTCACAGTTGTCACGTGGATCGTGCGCACCAACCGTTGATTTTGTGCGATCCAACGATGATCGTTGCACACGTCGTGCCCTTCACAGTACATCATGAGACAGCACGGACGTCTCCCTTAGCGAGACTTCTATAAGAAGGAACATGATGCCGTCCATGGAAAAAGTCGTCGAGTGGTCATGTCATGTTTAATCAAGTCTGAAAAGCCTACTACTGCTACTACTACGCCACAACGCATGCGTCATCGAGTGCACGGTCATCGATGGACAGCTGCAATTTATTGCCACTTGATTTTAATAAGACATATCCCATTTTTTTCGCAGCGACTCTCAATCGCCAATTTTAGGGCCATGTCAAACTTCGTACATAGAAATTGTGTATGCGCCCTTTGCATGCGGTTCAATACAGAACTGCCATGCATGGCCCGGGAAAAAACGTGGCGTATCGTGCACGTGTCGCGGTGCACAGTGCAGTAGACTGTGCGGCGCGTTGCACGGTGGTGCCACGAAACGTGCCTTGCTTCCATCCACCTTAACTATAGAGCCCCTCTCTGCACGGGCTTTCTCTCTGCACACCCACTCCCACTCTCGCTCACTGTCCCCACGCAACCCTCTCCACTGTCCCACCAGCATCCATAGACTCCCGAGAATACCCTGTCTGTGTCGACGATGGCCAAGGAGGATATGGTGGCCATGGTCGCCTCCGTGGCCGCCGGCGAGGAGGCCCCCCGTCTCCTCGCTGGTCCCCTCGACGCGTTGAAAGTAGCCGTCGTCCCTGTCTAGGCCCCAGTCGAGGCATCGATGGCAGCCGCTGCTCCCTGCCCAGCCCCTGCCCCGCCACCGACGGAGTGGCCAAGAGGAGCCCTCACGGGCGAGGAGGCCAATGTCGGTCACAAGCAGATCAAGCACTTCTTGGGCACCTATGATCCAGATAAGTACATCGCTCCGCTGAACCCCTACGACACCGGCATCGACGACCCATGGTCGGAGGTAACTAGGGTTTGCTCCCCTCCCCTGGTTATGCTACCGTTCCCATCGTTGGATGCTAGATCTTGGTTTATTAGGATTCGCTTGTTCGCATTTTGATTGCTCAATCTTCTTACATCATGTACTCTCCCATTTCCTTTTCTTTCAATAGGTTTTCGGCAGCGACATTTGTAGCGATGACGAGTCCATACATACCAAGACTCGTCAGGTGCTGAGGAGGCTGTGGGTCGGCCAGTACGACGCCTTCTTCAGGGGCGACCCCTGGCGCTGCCCCTTCCGCAAGGGGATCAACTTCTACTGTGTGACTCTCGCCGGCGGCACCGACTTCATCTCCTTAATGAAGCATGTAGAGGCCACGGGCTCCAGCATCAACAAAGGAGGCGAGCGCGAGACCGTGAAAATCAACGCCTACATCGCTGAACACCGGGCTCTCGGCATTCACCTCCGAAACCTCCAGCGGTTTGCCATCAAAGAGGGTCACATTCCTCCAATCAGGCCCAAGCCCCTAGGATCAAGGGACTTGGTAGCAAGAAGTGGCGGAGGCGCTGGCGAATGAACGGGTCGGATGTCTCCCTGAATGTACCTGCTGCTGCGGCGGCTGCTGCTGCTAGCAGCTTCTTTTGATTTTCTATATTCTGCTTGCATCCTATTTCTGGCTGAATGCATCGAACCTTGTTAAGCAACCTACTTTCTATCGCTATATCCTATTTAGCTGCGTACAACTATATCTACATTTGTTTTATTTTCTAAATGAATGTATTCTGCCTGGTGTGATTTGCTTCTCTAGATTTGCTACCTGATCGGAGGCAAAAAAGAGGTCCAAAAGGGAACGAATTATCGAAGAGAGAATCTTCTCTAGATTTGCTACCAATTTGGGCAAAATGAAACATATTTGTTTAGCGAGAGAGGAAAAGGGTACTCTTTCAAACTGCCAGTTAACGAGCTACCATCTTGACGAGGCACCATCTTGACGTCTCCCTCTACAAGAAGGAACACGATGCCGTCCATGGAAAAAGTCGTCGAGCGGTCATGTCACATTTAATCAAGTCTGAAAAGCCTACTACTGCTACTACTACGCCACAACACATGCGTCATCGAGTGCACGATCGTCGATGGACAGCTGCAATTTATTGCCACTTGATTTTAATAAGACACATCCCATTTTTTACGGAGCGGCTCTCAATCTCACTTCCAACTGGGGCCCACCGTAATAAGCTTGCACGCACTAGCCGGAGGCCGAACAGCTGAGCTCGACGAGACCTAATAACGTCTCAAGCTTAATCGAGTCACTCGCATCCATCAACACATCCCTTTACCCGATCTATCACAACCCCACAAATATTGCCGTACAACCACCTACCTTCCCCTCTACATTTCCACTTTTAACTATCGCCAATTTTAGGGCCATGTCAAACTTCGTACATAGAAATTGTGTGTGCACCTTTTGCATGCGGCTCAATACAGAACTGCCATGCATGGCCCGGGAAAAAATGTGACGTACCGTGCGCGTGTTGCGGTGCATGGTGCAGTAGACTGCGCGGCGTGTTGCACGGTGGTGCAACGAAACGTCCCTTTCTTCCATCCACCTTAACTATAGAGCCCCTCTCCGCACACCCACCCTCACTCTCGCTCACTGTCCTCACGCAACCCTCTCCAATGTCCCACCAGCACCCGCAAACTCTCGAGAATACCCTGTCCGTGCCGGCGATGGCCGAGGAGGATAAGGTGGCCATCGTCTCCTCCATGGCCGCTGGCGAGGAGGCCCCCGTCTCCTCGCCGGTCCCCCTCGACGCGTTGAAAGCAGCCGCCGTCCCTGTCCAGTCCCCAGTCGAGGCATCGATGGCAGCCGCCGTTCCCGTCTAGGCCCCCGTCCCTGCTACTGACGGAGCCGCCGAAGAGGAGCCCCCCGCCGGTCACAAGCAGATCAAGCACTTCTTGGGCACCTACGATCCAAATAAGTACATCGCTCCGCTGAACCCCTACGACACCGGCATCGACGACCCATGGTTGGAGGTAACTAGGGTTTGCTCCCTTCCCCTGGTTCTTCTGCCGTTCCCATCGTTGGATGCTAGATCTTGGTTTATTAGGATTCACTTGTTCGCATTTCGATTGCTCGATCTTCTTACATCATCTACTCCCCCATTTTCCTTTTATTCCAACAGGTTTCTGGCAGCGACGTCTGCAGCGATGACGAGTCCATTCACACCAAGGCTCGTCAGGTGCTGAGGAGGCTGCGAGCCGGCCAGTACGACGCCTTCCTCAGGCGCGGCGACTACAGTTGCCCCTTCCACAAGGGGATCACCTACTGCTTGACGAGTCACGCCGGTGGCACCGACTTGAACACCTTACTGAAGCATGAAGAGGCCGCGGGCTCCGGCATCCACAAAGGCGGCAAGCGCGAGACCGTGAACATCAACTCCTACATCACAGAACACCGGGCTCTCTACATTCACCTCCGAAACCTCCAGCGGGTGGCCATCAAAGAGGGTCGCATGCCTCCAATCAGGCCCAAGGCCCCCAAGAGCAAGCAACTAGGCAGAAAGAAGTGGAGGAAGCACCGGAGGGAGGAGGCGGTGGCACGGGCGCTTGCAGGATGTGCCTGCAGCTGCGGTGGCTGCTGTTGCTGCTAAGCAGCTTCTTTCTAGCTATATCCTATTTCTGGCTAAATGCATCGAACCTCGTTACTTTCTATTGCTATATCCTATTTAGCTGCACATACCTATATCTACATTTGTTTTGTTTTCTGAATGAATGTATTCTGCCTGGTGTGATTTGCTGCTCTAGATTTGCTACCTGATCAGAGGCAAAAAGAGGTCCAAAAGGGAACAAAATATCAAAGTGAGAATCTTCTCTAGATTTGCTACCAATTTGGGCAAAATGAAACATATCTGTTTAGCGAGAGAGGAAAAGGGCACTCTTTCAAACTGCCAGTTAACAAGCTACTATCTTGACAAGCTACAAGACACATACATAAACAGAACACAACAAGGGTTAATTTTATTTTACTAGTATCAATTGAGGCGCTAGACATCTTGGCAAGCTAACTGAGTTCCACAAAACAGAAACATAACACGGACAAGTAAAATTTAGTTCACTCCTCATCAGAACACTTGAGGCGCTTGCCATCGTTCCTAGGCTTAATCGCGACCATTCTGTGTACTCCACACGAACCGCTTCGCCCCACAGCATCTGACTTGGCTTCCCTATCTTCAGGGTCCTGCGGCACAATTAGCGGTGCATCACAGGCCTGATTGTTGCCGCTAGAAGATGCTGCCTCTTTGTTTGCCGCTTCAGCTGCAGCCTCTTTGTTACCTGCTTCTTCAGCTGCAAGCTCTCTTTCAGCTGCTTCTACAGCCTCTCTGTCAGCTGCTTCAGATGCAGCCAATTTCTTTGCATATGCAGCTTCAAACTCAGCTATTCTGCATTTTCTACAAAGGGCTCCCCTAAGCTCGTCTTCCCTCTTGCAAATAGGGCAAAACACGAGGTAACATAGAAAAAAACGGATCTTCTTGTACAGCTAGTAGGTCACGTAAGCATCTATGGATGCATACTTCAGGTTTATATCAGACAATGGCCACTCGTCCCAGAAATCATGCCTATCCGTAGGGAAATCTTCCTTCATTTTGTCGTACGACTCATCGACGATTCTAGTTGCGAGTGATGCCATTCCATCCTTCCTTGAGCCCCCTGGATCTTGACAAGACGCTGAATATCGATCCAGTTGTGCGCAGGAATTATAATTTCCTCTTGATGAAATTTCGAAAAATCAGTTGTTGTGTTGACAGTGCAGAAAACAATTCCCTTTTCTACAAGGAACTGGCGCAACGCCGGGCATTTCCTGTCAGTCCTGAAAGTATGTAGTTTGTCATCACCAAAATTTGTAACTACAAATATTTTGTCAATGCAAGATCATCATCTCAATATAATTTTGAAAAGTTTAGTAAATGCAAGATCAAGACTCTCAACATTGTCTTGTCATAATTTATTCGGTTTTGCTATTTCTCAGTCGACTGAACGAGTTGCACTTTTCTTTTAACTATGGTTGCACTTTTCTTAGGTGATTGAGACTAAAGAAAATCTCAGTCGATTGAGACATAGGCAAACCCTAATTTATTTGGTCTAAATAAAATCCAGTAGTTGCAAGATGAGCAAGTGGATAAAGAACAAGAGGAGAAAACCCTAAAAGCGGTTAACTACAGAGAGCAGTTCTACAAACCGGGAGAGGTGGTAGACGAGGACGTGTTTCTGCATGGCCAGTTGAACGACAGCGACTTCACTCCCTTTATATGGGTGCTCCGGGGTGTACTCGAGGTCCAATCCCACAAACTTGTCCTCGTCTATCCCAAGTCAACACTCGTACATCCTCAGGACACGCACCACTGTCTCCTCCTCGTTGGTGTAGACAACATCTATCTTCTTATTGTCATGGGTAGTGAAGCTTGTCTCTAGAGTGCGTAGATTTTCCATGGCGGCAAGGAGAAGACGGGAAGAAGATAGATGACAGGAAGAAGAAGAGTGGTTTCTGCGAGGCAGGGGAATGGTGGAACCGTCAATGCGATTTTAAGGTAGTGGTTAACGATTGGGACGGAAGTCCAAGGAGAGACGTGTGGCGGTGGCTGTTCCAGCTTCTGAGTAAACAAAAAATAATTATAACGCCGATACATGTGCCCTGTTTTGTCATGTCAATACACTGGGCAGGGGGCCCAACTTGACGGCCGTTAGCCTGATTTTTTGTATTGAAACGTAAAGTTGAATTCGTGCCGAAAAAGACCCTGAGTATTTGGCACACCAACTGTAGTCATCCCAGCTGATTTCAGGGAACTTGGGTACCGCGTTGCCTGTACATCCCAACTTTCGGGCCGCAAAATGATATTCTCCGCTCGACGTGTGCCTTAGATCGGGGGCAGATTTTCCCCCTGGAGAATCCGAGGCTGGGGCAGAGTATTCCCCGGGCTAGATAATCTAGCCACCACTTGGGGCAGATAATCCGGCCCCAAATGACTCCAACGACTTCGTCTGGACAGGGGGTATAAAAGGCTCATCCACCCCTCCTGTCAGATCGCTTGGTTGATTCAAAAAAGAACAGACTTGTTGCAAAAGCTCTCCTTCGAGATCTCCCACTTTAACCACCCGAAGACTTTGATCTTTGGGGGAATTGAAGGAGGAGACATAATTCATCACCGTCACGAATCAAGCGATTCAACTCCTCTCCATTCACTTGGAGAATCCCCGATGTAGTATTATCGTTGATATCTAGATCTTGTGTTTTGTTATTGATAACTATTATTCTTGTGGTAGCTTGTTGTCATTACGGGAGCCTCCAATTCGGTTGTGGAGTTGTTCCCCACTAGTTGTGTAAAGGCGCCGATTCCTGCCTCGAAGGGTTCCTATAGTGGAAAGGTGGATCAGGCCTTTGGTGGCGAGATCCATCGGAGAACAGAGTGAGGCCTATTGTGGCTTGGTGGTCTTAGTACCGCCCACCCCTCCAACGCAGATGTACTTCCCTTAACAAGGAAAGAACTGCAGTAAAACAAATCCTATGTCTCCGTGTGCTCCATTATGGTTTCCTCGTTCCTCTATCTTACTCGCCTTTACTCGCTAGTAGTTAGGTTTGCATATAGGGAAATTCTACATAGTATCATATCTAGAGAATTTACCTTTTGTGTTAAGCCTAAAATTGAAAAAGCATTAAAATTTGAAGTAGCACCTATTCACCCCCCTTTAGGTGCCCATACGATCCATTTCAATGTGTATCAAAGCCCCAGCTATTTATTCGGGCTTAATCGCCTAATATAAGTATGGGTACTAAGGAGAATGGGAGTGAGGATGTGGATAAGGTCACAATGGATAACCTCAAGACGTTGGAAACAACCTTGTTGAAATCCTTTGAGACCAAGATGGAAGCGATGCCGCAAATGATTGCTCGTCTCACCGCATCTACAGCCCCACCTCCATCCTCCTCTGAGGCCACAACTCCTCTTTCTAAGGATAAGGCTCATGCCAAATCTAAGGAAGATGAGACGGTGGGTGAGAAAAACAATGGTTCCGCTTCCAAGAAGGGAAGTGGTAAGGAGGATTATAGTGAGGTCTCTCACTTATATTCTCCCGACCCACCTATCCCTCATCCTCATATAAAAAATAGGGGTGATCCACCCAAGCTTACTGCATTCTCATTTAATCAATAGGAATTCTTAATGAAATCTCATGTTTGCAGTTCATCAATTGATCTTTGGAGGATCATTGAAGATGGACTTCATGTTGGAGACCCCACTAACTTGACTAGAAGAGAAGTTGTGGATAGTCAACTAAATGCAACGGCTCTTCACATGATTCAGCTCGGAGTGGGTCCCAAGGACATGCCACACATTGAGCACTTCAATACCGCCAAAGAACCTTGGGATGCTCTCACCGATCTTTTCATTGGAAATGAAAGCATGAGAAGAAATAGGTATGATGCTCTTAGCAATGAAGCTGAAGGATTTTACATGTTGGATGGTGAAGACCATGAAGACATGTACATAAGACTCAAGGGCATTGCAACAACATTTAGAAATCATGGAGCCACTCACATTGATGATGCTTGGATAAAAAGGAAATATGTGAGTGCTCTAATGCCATTTGAGCCAATGGACTTGAAGAGTTTGCAAGGTAGACACAACTACCATCAAATGACTTCCAATGAAGTCATGCAAGAAATTGCGTCATTCAAGGTTGCAGCTAAGAACACCAAAGATGCCCGTTCTCGGGCTATTGGAATGCAAAAAGGAGTCAATGTTGCTCTAAAGGCAAATGTTGTTGAACAAGATGAGGATGAAAGAGGATATGAGGTTGTCTCCATGGGCTATCCCGAGGAGGTCAAGCATGCTCATGGAGATTACATGGCCTTCTATGCAAGGAACTTTTGGAAGGACCCAGCTAAGGCCAAGTCTGAACTCGAGCGCAAGAATGGGTCAAGTGGAAGAAGAGAGAATGGCCCAAAACTGAGGGCATGTTACAATTGTGGAGATAGGTGTTGCACTTTGTGGCTAACTGTCCTTATCAAAGTAGAGAATACAATGGAGGCAGGCTCATCCTCAAAGAAAAATCCAAGGCTCCTCGAAAGAAACCATTTATCAAGAAGAATGGCCCTTACAAGAAGCAGCCTAAGATTGTTTTGGTAGCTCAAGAGGAATATTCTTCTGCAAGTGAATATGAAGAAGATGAAGATAGCTCTCGGGAAGTTGCTGCTATAGCCACCACATCGAGTCCTACATCTCTCTTCGACTCCCCAAACGAAAATGTCATCAACAACAACATCACTTGCCTTATGGCAAGAGGGTCCGAGGTATCATCTTCCACTTCCTCATTTCCTAAGACTACTATGTATGTTAATATGGATGATCATACAAGTCTTAGGGTAAAAGAAGAGGTTATTGCTTTGGACCATTTCTTTACTAACTTGCAAGGTGAGCACAAACATCATTTTGAGGCTCTTATGAGTCAACTTGCTCATTCCGAAGAACTCCTCGAAGATAAGGGAAGAATTGAAAGAGAAGATGCTTTGGAGATAACCTCTTTGAAGAATTCTCTAGAGGAAGAAGAGGAAACTCGAGTCTCTTTAGAGGAGAAACTTGAGTCAATTTAAGAGTCCCATGAAGAAATGATTGCCCAACTCATAAAAGAACGTGGCAATGCTCTTATTAAGGTAAAGAAACTAAAGAAAGAGATGATTGATTTTGGGGCTGCTCATGCTAGACTCTCAGAGAAGTTTGAGAAACTTGACATTGCCTACAAGGCATTGGAGAGTGAACATTCTACTCTAAATGAGTCTCGTGATCATCTCCAAACTCAATTGGACAAGTATGATATGCCTAGCATATCCACACCAACATGTGGACATGAAGGCATTATTCAAGAAAATGCAAGATTAAAGGAAGAACTTGTAAAGGAGTCTCAATCTAAAGGTAAAGAAGTCCTAGATGAGATTCTTAGCAAGCAAAGGACAAACAATGGAAAATAGGGTCTTGGTTATGTTCCCAAGACAAAGAAGAAGAAGAATAAGAAGAAGAAGAGCAAATCTGCTCAACCAAAGACAAGCACCGCAACTAATGACAAGGCTAACTATGTTGGTTTTGCAGGGGTTAATAATCCAAACTATGAATTATTTCGTGATTATTATGGTGATGTTTATGCTAGCTATGTTGGTCCATTTGATAGTGACATATCTTGGTCTATTTGGGTTACAAAGACCCTTGTCACTAACATGAGAGGACCCATTGAGAAATGGGTACCTAAAACCAAGAAGTAACTTTCTTACAGGGCTATGCTTCCGGTGGGTCCAAATGGGTGCTCTATAGCGGGTGCACAAGTCATATGACCGGAAGAAAGGAGATCATCTCGGAGATGCGGCCAAACCATGATCACATAACCATCTCCTATGGTGACAAGTCAAAATCTGAGGTATTGGGTCTTGGCAAAGTTGTGATTGCTCACGATATTTCTCTCGTGGACGTCATGCTTGTTGAGACCCTCGGTTACAATTTACTTTCAGTTCGTGCCCTTGGTAAGACGGGCTTCGCAGTTTTCATTGATGCTGATTTGGTGGTACTCTTGTGGAGCATGTCTCTAAGGGTCGCTTTTGTGGGATATGTCGAAAATGACCTGTACGTGGTGGACTTCTCGGGGAAAACCACTACAGGTCCGATGTGTCTTTTCAGAAAGGCTGACGCGGGTTGGCTATGGCATCGCCGACTAGCCCATGTCAATATGAGAACTTTGCAAAGTCTTCACAAGGGTGGCCACATCCTTGGACTAAAAGAAAATGTTTCCTTTGCCAAATATCGTGTTTGCATGGGTTGTGTTGAAGGGAAAATGCATGACTCTCCCATCAAAGGAAGACCATTATTTCATCAAAAACAATTTTGGAGCTCCTTCATGTGGATCTCTTTGGTCCTCCATCTCATGCAAGCCTCGGTGGGAAGAAATATTGCCTCGTGATTGTTGATGATTACTCAAGATACACATGGGTCTATTTCTTCAAGTTGAAGAGCGAGACTCAACAAACGGTCATCAATTTTGCCAACGAGGTTCAACATCAACACAATGTTCCTATATTGGGAATTAGAAGTGATGACAGCTCCGAGTTCAAGAACTACACCTTAAATGAATTTCTAAGTGAAGAGGGGATAAGACATCAATATTCCGCTGCGTACACTCCTCAACAAAATGGTGTAGCCGAGAGGAAGAACCAGACCTTAATGGATATGGCAAGATCAATGTTGACTGAATTCAAGCCACCATATAATTTCTGGGCTGAAGCAATTTCTACCGCTTGCCACTCATCCAGCCGGCTCTACATCCGCAAAATCTTGGACAAAACTCCTTATGAAATACTTACTGGTAACAAGCCAAACCACTCCTACTTCCAGGTATTTGGTTGTAAGTGTTTCTTTCTCATCAAAGGAGTTCGTTTATCTAAATTCGAGTCTAAGGATTTAGAAGGCATTTTTGTTGGTTATGGTGCCGAATCCTACACTTATAGAGTCTACAATAAGCTCTCCGGAACTATTGTAGAATCTTGTAGTGTGGTGTTCGAGGAAAATGATGGCTCCCGTGCGGGGCAAGTTGATGTTTGTGATGCAGATGTTGAAATACCCCAAGATGGCATAAGAAGAATGGACGTGGGATTCTTCCACCACATTGAAGAACACCTTTTGGCAGATCAGGAAGGACAATGCTCTACTCAAATAGAGCCCTCATCGACACAAGCTCAACCTGCTCCAACTGTTGGAGAAACTTCTACACCAACCCCAAAAAATGCTGAAGATCTTCAAACATCTGCTCCTGAATGCTCCAAGCCGGATTATCCGGTGGACACCGGATTATATGGACAACCCTCCTCAACTGGCAGAAGTGATCAAATTTCTAAAGATTCTGCTACAAGCCCTAGGCCGGATTTTCCGGCTGACCCCGGATTATCCGACCCCTCTCCAGTTCGTGCCAGGACCACTCAAGGCTGTGAAGGTGCATCAAGTACTCCTAGGCCAGACTATCCGGCCCAACCCTGGGCCGGATTATCCGGCCCTGAAAATCCTGAATAGCAGCAGCCTCCTATTATGAACAACAACATCAAGGGCAAGATTCATCATCTCCTATTCCTGCTAATCAAGCTGAAGATCAAGGACAAGACAATGATTCCAACAAATACTCAAATGATGAAGTTATTCCCCCAAGAGACAACAAGCTAATTAAACTTCGTTGCAAAGCTCGTCTAGATAGTAACCTTGAATTAAGGGGTCACACTCTTGACAAAGTTGTAGGTGATCTCCGACGAAGGGTGTCCACAAGAAGGGAGCTAGCAAGTTTTGGTGAGCACCAAGCTCACATATCCATGGTGGAACCCAAGAAAGTGTTTGAAGCTCTTGAAGATACGGACTGGGTTGTTGGTATGCATGAAGAGTTGAATAACTTTGAGCGCAACAAGGTCTGGAAATTAGTAGAGAAGCCCAAGGATTCCTGCAATGTTATCAGCACGAAGTGGATCTTTAAGAATAAGCAAGATGAAAATGGCATTGTTGTAAGGAACAAGGCATGACTCGTGGAACAAGGCTATTCCCAAGTTGAGGGCATCGACTTCGGCGAGACTTATGCTCCAGTGGCTCGTCTTGAGTCCATCCGTATCCTTCTTGATGCTGCTCATAACAATTTTAAATTACAGCAAATGGACGTTAAGAGTGCTTTTCTTAATGGTCCTCTACATGAGTTGGTATATGTAAAGCAACCCCCGGGATTTGAGGATCCTAACTTTCCGAACCAAGTCTACAAACTCGATAAGGCACTCTATGGCCTTAAACAAGCCCCACGTGTGTGGCATGAGCACCTTAAAGAGCTTTTGCTAGGCCGTGGCTTCGAAGTTGGGCAAATCGATCCCACTCTTTTTTACTAAGAAGGTTAAGGGGGAGCTCTTCGTATGCCAACTATATGTAGACGACATTATATTTGGCTCTACTAATAAAGCTTTTAATGATGAATTTTCAAAGTTTTTGACTGACAGGTTTGAGATGTCTATGATGGGGGGAGTTACGGTTCTTTCTTGTATTTGAGATCAAACAACTTAGAGAAGGAACCTTCATAAATCAAGGAAAATACATCCAAGACATGCTCAAGAGATTCAAGATGATGGATCTTAATGGCGTCTCCACACCGATGTAAACAAAATGTCACCTTGAACTTAATTCCCATGGTAAAGATGTGGACCAAAAGGTATTTCAGTCCATGATCGGCTCTATCCTTTACCTCTGCGCATCTAGACCCGATATTGTGTTGAGTGTAGGTGTGTGTGCAAGGTATCAAGCAGCTCCTAAAGAAAGCCACTTAGTGGCGGTCAAGCGGATCTTCCGATATTTGGTTCATTCCCCTAATTTTGGTCTATGGTATCCCAAGGGCTCCAATTTCTCTCTATGTGGCTATACTGATTCAGATTGGGCTGGTGATAAGGATGATCGAAAATCAGCTTCTGGAGCTTGTCAATTCTTGGGAAGGTCTTTAGTATGTTGGTCGTCTAAAAAGTAGAATTGTATATATCTCTCCACCACCGAAGCTGAATATGTGGCTGCTGCTAGTGCATGTACTCAATTATTATGGATGAGGCAAACTTTAAAGGAATACGGTGTCAATTGTGAGAAAGTTCCTCTTTTGTGCGATAATCAAAGTGCAATCAAAATTGCATACAATCCGGTGCAACACACAAGGACGAAGCATATTGAGATTTGGAATCATTTTATCCAGGACCATGTAGCTCGAAGCGATATTGATCTATCTTTTGTGAGCACGAAGAACCAACTTGCTAATATTTTCACGAAGCCACTTGATGAAGCAAGGTTCTGTTACTTGAGGAATGAGCTAAATATCATTGATTCAAGGAGTTTGTCTTGATTACCCATGCAATCACTCTTATATCTCATCATTATTTGGTCTAGGTGTGGGCATGGATGTAGGGGGAGTGTGGTCCTAATTAATTGGGCTAACCCTCCCCCCATGATGTCGAAAGCAAGTCAAATCATTTCTCTTAATATTATTTTGTGATATGTGAGCTTATTGATGAGTATTGGTCATGAACCCAAGATATATCTTCGTGGTGTCATACCATGCACTCCAACAAGGTCCCTTGGGGCGCTAGCATCGCTCTTCTTCCTTTTTGGCATTTCAATGCCAAAGGGGGAGAAGTAGTTCTATTAGGTCTCCGTGGATTTGCATGGGTCGGGCGCAAGCACTTGCACTTTATCTTTTTGGTCTTTTTCTCGCTTGTGCCCATTTAGCGTTGAACTTTCTTTTGTGATTTGCTTTGTATGAGACTATGTTTATGTGTGTGGCTCTGGATTTATCTTGTGGATTGTCCTTATGGATTCATCTATCATATTGGCTATATTGGATAGTGGATATATTGGATATCTATCTCGAGGAAGGCGTTCATAATGGTTATCACATAGGGTATTCTTACTATCTTGAGGACGCCTCTCTCGCTCTCTCGGTGGTATGATTGTTTTTTGCTTATGTTCCAATGAAATAGACTTGTACCTTTTTTGTGTGCACTTGTATTCAAATGCAATATCTTAGTATGCACACATTGAGGGGGAGTCTTTTCATTTGAGTAATGATGTTGGTTATTTAGGCTATCTTGCAAATCCTAGTATTGTCATCTAACACCAGAAAGGGGGGATTGAAAGCACATTTCATGATTCCCTATGTTTTAAGTGTTAGATAACATTACCGTGGAGTTTTCTCATGTGCGCTGAGTGTTGCAGGAAATGGTTTTTGTGGTTTGGGGGCCGGATTATCCGCCCCCATCTAGGGCCGGATAATCTGGCCTGACCATCCTGGCCAAAGGACCGCTCGGCACGTGCCTCAGATCGGGGGCGGATTATTCCCCGGAAAATCCGAGGCTGGGGCGGATTTTCCCTCGGCTGGAAAATCCGGCCTTCCTCTAGGGCCATATAATCCGGCCCCTAGGGGAGGTTTCCAAGGACCGCTTGGCGCATGCCTCAGATCGGGGGAGGATTTCCCTCCAGAGAATCCGAGGTTGGGGCAGAGTATTCCCCGGGGCGAATAATCTGGCCACCACTTGGGCCGGATAATCCAGCCCCAAATGACTCCAACGGCTTTGTTTGGGCTGGGGGTATAAAAGGCTTATCCACCCCTCCTGTCAGATCGCTTGGTTGATTAAAAAAAGAACAGACTTGTTGCAAAAGCTCTCCTTCGAGATCTCCCACTTTAACCACCCGAAGACTTTGATCTTTGGGGGAATTGAAGGAGGAGACATAATTCATCACCGTCACGAATCAAGCGATTCAACTCCTCTCCATTCACTTGGAGAATCCCCGATGTAGTATTATCGTTGATATCTAGATCTTGTGTTTTGTTATTGATAACTATTATTCTTGTGGTAGCTTGTTGTCATTACGGGAGCCTCCAATTCGGTTGTGGAGTTGTTCCCCACTAGTTGTGTAAAGGCGCCGATTCCTGCCTCGAAGGGTTCCTATAGTGGAAAGGTGGATCAGGCTTTTGGTGGCGAGATCCATCGGAGAACAGGGTGATGCCTATTGTGGCGTGGTGGTCTTAGTACCGCCCACCCCTCCAACGCAGATGTACTTCCCTTAACAAGGAAGGAACTGCGGTAAAACAAATCCCGTGTCTCCGTGTGCTCCATTATGGTTTCCTCGTTCCTCTATCTTAATCGCCTTTACTCGCTAGTAATTAGGTTTAAATATAGAGAAATTCTACATAGTAGCATATCTAGAGAATTTACCTTCTGTGTCAAGCCTAAAATTGAAAAAGCATTAAAATTTGAAGTAGCACCTATTCACCCCCCCTCTAGGTTCCCATACGATCCATTTCAGCGACGACTGCTTCGAGGAGGTGCACTTGGTACGGGCGCGCGGTACGGTCGCGCGCGCCCGTACTGCTGGTCGTTATTGCTACGGTGACTTTGCCTAAAATCTGATGTTTTGCTCGGGGTACGGTACGGGTGTGCGGTACGGGCGCGTCCAGCCGTACTAGTGGTCATTATCGCCACTGATTCCTTCGGCAATCATCAAAATTTCTATCCCCCTTTGCCTTGAGGTGGTATGGGCGCACGGTACGGGCCGCTCCGGCCGTACCAGTGGTCGTTATCGACACTATGAACAACAAAAAACTCAAGAATTTGATTAGTAGCTCCGTGCGCCTTCGCACATCTTATCAAAAAGGTTAGATAGCAGCAAAAACACTAAGTAATGATCCAACAATACTTCTTAGGCCACTTGTTAGTAAAATATAATATAGAGGATCACCTTATTTCTTCTCCTCTTTTCCATAGGTCTTCTCGAACACTCTTTATTAAAAACAAAAACAAAACGAAAACTAACACGAAAATAAAAAGTAATAAAAACTTAGAGAAAATTTATTTCACATGGGTTGCCTCCCATGAAGCGCTTCTAGTTAAGGTCAATTATCATGACCTTGATGGCAATCACTTAGGTTTAGGGAGTGGAATTCCCACTCCAAAATAGTTTGCTTTTAAAGTAATCACACCATCATCATCATTAGGCTTGGCCTTCTTTTTCCTAGGGAAGTGGACTACAAATGGATCTCTAGATGGTAGCCCTATCCTTAGATTCCCTTCATGTAAATTAACCAAAGCTTTAATAGTTCTTAGGAATGGCCTACCTAGAATTATAGGTGTTATGGGATCTTCAGGCATGTCCACAATAACTAGATCAATAAGAGCGGGACTTCCTTTAGTTTCAACAACTATATTTTCTTTGATCCCAACAGCTTGTTTATAAGTAGAATCATCTAGATAGAGTCTTAATTCAGTTGTAACAAATGGCCCCAAGTTTAATTTATCGAATAGGCTTTTGGAAATTGTTGAGACACTTGCACCAAGATCACAAAGTGCGGATATCTCATTAACTCCCAACTTAATTTTGATAGTGGGCTCAAATATATCATCTAGCTTAGCTGGAAGCTTATCAGCCAGTCTTTTATACTCCATCTCTAAATCACAAACCTTAGATTCTACTTGTTGTATAAATTGTTGGTACATAGCATCTTTACCTTGTTCTATACATGGGTTCTTAACAGTGATCATATTCAATAGATCTTCCATGGTATATTCCGGTGTTGGCGCATTACTACAATCCAGCTCTTCAGGTTTTTCATCTTTTGTCACCACCCTCATCATTTTGAGGTCCTATACCAGATTTGGCTCGGGTTTCCCGGTGAACTTTGCTAGTATGAGAGCTTTGCTCTCGGCCACTTTACCCAGCTGAGCCTCCACGGTCTTTGTCCTTTCATATAGAGCCTGCACATCATTTCTAATTGCAACGGCCTGGTTAGATAATCTTCCTAAACTACTTTCATGGTTCTTCGTAATCTTAATAAGCATATTGTTTTGTTCAGTTTGAGCTTGCATAAATGTTCTAATAGTTTGATCAAACAGGAGAATGCCATGATTTGCTCCATTAGTATTATCATAATTATTATACGGAGCTCCTGCAGGATTAGAATGATATTTTTGAACATTAGAAGCATAATTATTTTTCCATGCAGGATTAAAAGGAATGCGAGCTATAAAATTAACATCATTGACATTGGTAGGGGTATCATTAACTTGGGTATCTTCCTTACCCTTTACTAAGCTAAGAAACTCGTCTACCTTAGATGTAAGCTCCTCATTGTTTACCTTAGTAATTGAACTTACTCTCTTCGAGGTTCTTTCTACATGCCATTGGGCATGGTTATTTTGCATATCATCAAGTAACTTCTTTGCAACACTTACATGTTTTCCCATGATTGTTCCTCTTGCTGCGGTATCTAGCATAGACTTAAACATTCGGTTAAGACCATTGTAAAATAAATGTAATATAAGCCATTCCTCCATCCCATGATTAGGACAGTTCATTACGGCTTCTTTCATCCTTTCCCACGCAAGCGCTAGTGGCTCACGGTCTTCTTGCCTAAAGCTTCTAATGTTGGATCTTAGCTGGGAAACAAATTTAGTCATAAACAAATTAGTGCATTCCTCCCAAGATTTAATAGTGCCCTTTTGTAGAGCTAGGAACCAATCCTTAGCCTTTCCTCTAAGAGAGAAAGGGAATAATCTTAGCTTAACATCATTTGGATCTACGTATTTAATACGCATCATGTCACAAATCTCAGTAAAAGTATTTAAGTACAATCCCAAATCCTCAGAAGATGAACCCCCAAATTGGTTTTGTTGAACAAAACTTAAAAGGTTAGGTTTTATCTCATAAGTTTCTACATCAACTACATGTTGAGTGATGGGTGCACAAACAAAATCATCGGTGGGAGTAGCATACTCCCCTAATCTCTTTTGAGCCATGGCTCTTACATTTTTGGTAATTTTTAAATAATGAAAACAAATAACAAGTAACTATTTTTTTGGGTTTTTAAATATATAACAAGAATTAAACTACAACTAATAATAAAACTAAAAACAAGGTCTCTAATGACATCACCAGTATAGAAAAATTGCTTCCTCGACAACAGCACCAGAAAAAGGATTGACACCTTCGATCCGGATTCACGAATGTAGTATAATAGCTTTTCCCTAGAAGACCTAGGTTTAATCGAACCTTGGAAAGCACTGCTAAAAGGTAATAAGAAAGGACACGTCTACAAGACTTTGTTTGTTCGTTTTACTTAGTTGACTGGACCAATCTAGTTTACTTTATAATGGGGTTGAATCAATGGATGGAGATAGGCCAGGGTTGAAGATCCACCTGCAGCTGCACATCAAATGGGATGAAAGATAATAATAAGCATAGTCATGTATAGTGTTTGTATTGAGATAATCTTTTGTGGGCAACACATCCTAATATTCTAGAGCCCCCGTGATGTAGCGGGCATAGAAAGAGACTTTTAATCCAACCAAGAACACACCAAAGCCACATGTTGCAAACGATTATTAAGTGTAAACACATATTAAAGCTTTAGGTGGTGATGTTGTTGTTGATCCCGAATGGGGCACTAAGCAAAGACCATACTTCCCTTTCTGTCACTGAGTTTCCTATGAGATCGCCGCTAGCCAAGTATCTCACCTCAAGCCTTTATCAATCTATGGGAACTTGGGTACCTACAAGTCCATAGATCGAGGAGAGAGACGAAGAAACAAAAGATACAAATCATGAATCCAAACAAAATACAATTCTCCCATGATCTAGATGCACATAATTGCTACAAGGTTTCTCTCCAACCCGCAGCCCAATAGGACTACTCACTCATAACAAATAGATCGGAGATAGAAAACATCATGCAAATACTTAGATTGAAATCAAATATTCTTACAATGGTCGCCAAATCACAAGGAGATCTAAAAGTACAAAGCAATGGCTATGGCTAGTGGAGGGATGGATGGTGGAAGTGATGAACAATGGATGAACAATGGTGTGAATCTCCCTTGGGGGCGTTGTGATGCAATCTGAGAATGGCGGCTCTCTGGCTAGCGGCTGGAGCCTCAAAATATATTTGTGTCTTCATGAAAGTTGTAGGGTTTGATGAGACGAAGCCGTCGCCACCTGGTACGAGCGGGCGGTATGGGCGGACTACGCCTGTACCAGTGGTCGTTAAGCGCACTAACGCCTTGGTTGGCTTCTCCAATTACTTGGCCGTGTGTACTTGCTCAAAATCCTTCATTATGACTCCTTATTTCGCCTTAAAAATAGTGATTTCCAGCACAACATAAATCAAAGAGGGGATTTGCATATCTTTGCAATTATTAGTCTTAGTGACAAGGTTGAGAGTGTATTTGGTAATTGCTTGACCAAAAACAACGTTTAAACACAGTGGAAGATGGCAAAAATCAGAGCCATCATATACCCAGGTGTTGCTAGGAGTGTCGGCAAGATAAATGTCTATAACATTTACAACAAGTGTACATGAGTCGAAAGTCATACTTCACTTCTTGGATTTATCTTCCTTGTACTTGTTGCAGTTTCTCCTCTAGTGACCCTCTCCCTTATAGTAAAATCATACTATACCCGGAGGTTTTGCCAGATTTCTAGTCACTGAGCCAGCACTAGGACTTGGATCCAGCGTGACATCTCCCTTTGGCTTGGATTTCTTATACCAAGATTTATTCTTGATCTTGGAAGCGTTCTACACCATCAACACTTGATTGGTGCCGCCTCTCTGTATGTTGGCCTCTGTTATCTTGAGCATCCCTTGGAGTTCCGCCAGTTTATTATCCACACCATGCATATGGTAGTTCGAAATGAATGGGCCATAAGCAATAGGAAGAGAATTTAGGAGAATGTTGGTAGCGAACTCTTTGCTCAAGGGAAAACCTAGACGATCCAAGGACTACACATATCCGACCATCTTGATCATGTGCGGCCCCAGTGGATCTCCTTCTTTCAGCTTGCACCCAAGCAAGGCTCTGGAGATATTGTACCTCTCTGTCCTAGCCTGCGTCTCAAACATGCTCTAG
Source organism: Avena insularis (assembly GCA_023614405.1). Classification (NCBI taxonomy): domain Eukaryota; kingdom Viridiplantae; phylum Streptophyta; class Magnoliopsida; order Poales; family Poaceae; genus Avena; species Avena insularis. The sequence continues at coordinate 412,791,399 of CM042692.1, read as the reverse complement.
AGGGAAACGATCATATCGTATGCCTCAACATTCTCGAACTGCTGCTACAGTTCCTGCTCCATGGCGAGTATGAGGCAGCTGACTTCCATCAACTCATCCTTAAGTTGGCGAAAAGTGGTTCTTACAACATTAGGCTCGTCATTGCCTGGCTCATCTTGAATCGTATTGTCCAGGACATGTTCCTTCTTCTCTTGCCTGAGAAAGATTCTCAAGTTATGTACCAGTTGGTAAAGTTTGTTCCATTTAGCTTGTCCTTCTCAAGGATCATACACACCACAAAACTGGAAATCTGAACGGTTCTAGTAGGTGCCATCTACAAACGGAAGATGCAAAAAACCTAAGACAATGTATCTGTAACAAGAGAAGGTTGATTAAACTCTTTAATCATTCGCACTCCCACTAAGACTGATATCCCTCTGATAGTCGACAGTGATTTAGGATCCCGATCAGTTATCCGACTAGTGAGCCTTTGCATCACTACTAACCGGAGAACCTTCCGAGTAGGAAACACCTTTCCAATCAGATATCTATCTGATTTGTGTTGGATTGTCCGACAACCCTCCTTACCCTGAATCCCACAACTATTGTGATAGCTCTGTCTAGATACCAAGTGCCCTGTAGAGAGAGTCCGGATCTCTCATGCTTTACCGAAGATAATTGGCAGTGCCCCAACAATATGAGCCCACTAACCAAAAATGTTTGACTTGTGGTGTTGTAGAAAATGGCGGGGTAATCCGACTAGATCTTGTTTGAGGGAAAAAATAAGCAAATAAAACTGCAAGTCGAAACCTTTCCGGCTCACACTAGCTAACTTTAGCTGTAACTTTTGACAGGGTACAACTATCCTATTCTTGCCCAACAATAAAAGAAAATTTAGTGGTTGATCGTGGATGTCAGACACGTGATGTCCCACTTAGATCTATACCAGTTCTGACCAACTTCTTGGCCAAGACAAACCAGATATTGCCACTGCCCTAGATCAAAACATATCAAAAAGGCAAAAAAAAATAGCAAAAACGATCCAATCTTTCCCACTAGCGCATCTCATGTACAAGAACTAGGCCAAAAACCTAGAGACGATGCTCTGATACCACTGTTGGGAAATGTGCAGAGCCAGGCTGAAAACAAAAACATTTTTTCTCTGGCTAGGACTCCAGCGAGCCACCCCAAGATCCAGCCAAGGTCAAAGGCAATAGCTCGTACCTCTCGATGCGTAGGTGTGGAAGCTAAGGAAGCGCGTCATGATGGTGGCGTACGTTCCCCTCATCTCGTCCGACTCCAGTGAACTGCTCGATCTTGGGACCACCTCGTCGCCGACTCTATGCTCCTCGTCCTTCCACCTCCGATTTCGCCGCCCAACACCGCCGACGAGCACCGTAGGTGTGGTGCGTCTGTTGTTTCACAAACATACAAAGTGAATAGCAGCCAGTGAGATGCTAGTCTCGGTCTTGCCACCGCGGGACGGGAAGGTGGAATTTCCAAGTCTAGCGAAACCCTAGGAAGCATCACTGGATTGTCTTATCCGCCGCCACCCACCTTCCTTTATATAGGAGAGTAGGTGAGAGAACACAACACTTGTGTCCCTCGGTCCTAAACCCTAGCCCTAGGCAAAGTGGGTCCAACCCACTGACACGTGTCCCTGTCCGAACAAGTCCAACTTGCCGGCTTGTGATAGTCAGACCAACATCCACCTAATTCCACTCTCTTAAGTGTGTGATCCGGTAGGCTTATGGTAAGCCAGACACAACTCAGTAATCATTCAGTTGGAGTAATAGCTCAGTGACTTTCTGACTAGAGTTGATAATCGGTAGTGGCCTCTAGTAAGACTTGCCGACTCTTGGTTTATGTAAGTGCCCTCAATGTGACGATATGTCCGAGTTCCTTTGCCTCACTATATTAGTGATAAACTTCAGGGGAGATTCTGTCATCCTAGTGCCATTTTAACTCTCTTCTTGTTGCAGTGATAACTGATTCCCTCTGGCTTCACTAAGTCAGACTACCTCGATCAACACTTGATCGAGTAGCACATGGCCATGCTTCTGAATCATATCAGACGAGAGGGCCTAGAGAATATTTCTCCAAGATGGAGGGGAAAATTTCGTCTTGGCTAATCCACATCACATAGCTTGCTTCGAAGTCGTCCCAAGACCACCTTTATGACTCCTAGTTATGGTGAGCATTAGATGGAGTCAAAACCGGCTTTCCACAACTTGAATCGTGCGATCCCCTTAGGTCTAAGGACTCCATTGTGTTAGTCAGAGCATATGCCGGTGTGCTCACGTCCTACTAACCTTTGGATAGGTCCAGCTATTTGTACCTCTTTCGACTAGCCAATGCAACGCGGATAGCATCTCCATGCTCATGACACATGAAACATTGTCATCTTCCAACTTACAAATTAGTCTCGGCAATGGGTTTCTCTCCCAATGTCAACACCCGGATTTTTAATCCGAGATGCCTGTTATGCCATACATCGCAATCCCAGCATTACCATTTTTGCAAGACATAACAGATTGGATATCACAGTACATCATCAATTACAAACCATAATAAGGTCTTACACAAATAAAGGATCTCATGATCCAGTCTTAGTACAAACAAGTAGTAGAATAAATAGCATAGCGGTGGGCTCCATCTTCCGTGTCACAGGCAATGCTGGCGATGGGAGATGATCCTAGTTGTCGTAGCCATCCTGCAGTCCTCCTTCAGGGTAGTCCTCCTCATAGTCTAGCCACGGGAATAGCCAGGGACAAAAGCCATGAGTACTCTTTAAGTACTCGCAAATTATCACTAACAAGTAAGGTAGTTCTAGTAGGAATGCTAATTTCTAAGTTTATTTGTAAAGTTAAGTTTGAAACCTAAGCTGAGTTCAGAAACAAATAAAGATAAAATAAAGTTTGAAATCATCTAAGTGGGAACTTAGTTGTCATAGTCACAATTCATTTCATAAGTCATTTTTAAAACATCTGACAACAGAACAGTATGGCCACTCCAACTGTCCATAACTGTGGACGCGGCTATTCGAATAGTTTGACACTCTGCAAAGGTGGTACACTTTCACCACAAAATTCGATACATATGTTAGGGATAACCCTGAATCATCATACTTAGTATGCAGATAATCAAACATAACCTTTCCTTTACACACTCTAGTATAAGCACCTCTCCTATGATCTTGGCCTCCCAGCTATGGCCATCTGCCATCCTGAGCACTACATAGGTGGACAACATTGAGAAGTAGCCTCAGCTTAGACTTCTCCCACGAGGGAACTAATACTAATGCATATAAACTTCTGGCTAAGCCTTACCCAATTTAGGTATTATGGTTGTACGGTAAAATTGGAATGGTATCGCATCCGAACCCAACCATCAGTTTTTATAAAAAGGGCTAAGGCTCATGCCTCAACATTTTCATCATCATCGTAAACCATTTGTGTTTCTCAACACATGTCAAAACATCTCAATAGAATGACTCATCATTCCAATCTTTTCATAATTCATTTTCACCAAGTATTCCCATCTAAAGTGATCAAGTTTTTGGTTTAGCTCTAAGCTACTAAGTTAAGAGTGTTCACTAATGTGGGATGCTAATCTCAATCTCATGCCATTTAATGACATCTAAGTCTAACTAGATAGGTCAAGTTTTATACTTTTTATGCTATCTATAAACAAGGTAAAGAACTTTGATAAAGTAAAAGAAGGTAAAGCTTGTAAATAAAACTTGGAGTAGTTATAAGTCAAAAGGTATAACCAAAGCATGCCTAATGCATCTTGCTTAGGTTATGTAGCTTGATTCTAGCTTGCTAACAATAGTTTGCCTTGGTTTATGTAGTGGTTGAAATTCTCCTCGTCTTCTTCGGGGTAGAACTCCTCCTCCTCGTAGACTTGGTCGGTACTATCGTCTATAAATACATACGGAATACACAATCACCAAACAATACTTAACTAGTCTACTTAGCACTCTAAGACACACATTTGATGATCTAGTATCATCACAAATATCACAAGATTTAATGAACTAGTTTCATTTATTTTATTTGAGAAAAGTAATTTCTACTCATTAAAATTAACTAAGGTTTAATATTATCCAATTAAAATATGGGATCATGTGGACACATGTCATCACCACATATTCTAATACATGGGAATGTGATTTAAATGTTGGATCACATTTTAATAAGTTTAAGTTTAATATTTAATGATTTAAAGTGACTAGAAATGCCTATATAGCATTATTTTGGTACTAGTCCAAAGTCACTGCATGTAAACCTTAATATTATTACATTTTCAGATATGTATGGTTAAATGTGATTTTTGAGAGTTGGAATCAACTCAAAAGCTATTATGGTTGATTTTATAAAAATGTTTGAATGTGAAAAAGCTTCTATCTTGTTATTTTTGCTTGGATAGATCTATAACTCTAATTGATTTAAATCCAACTGTCTTGGATAGAGATTTAAAGAATCTTTCCAACAAAATTGGAATCACTGAATTTGGTTTAGTAGATCTTTCTGAGTTGATTTTTGAACTAAGGGACAGAACTAAGTTTCATCTAAAATGGAAAAGGATTTATTTGAATCTAATGGGTAACGCAGGAAATAAATGGGCCGGCCCACTTTACTCCACGCAGCGCTCGGGCTGGCTTTAGGTGAGGGCCCCACCTATCAGTGGGACAGGGGTTGCCGAACCGATATGGGGGAATGGTGGCCGCATGATTAGATCCTGGATCAACGGCTCATAGCCATCGTCCACGCCGGAACAGTTCTCGACGGGGATGAACCCTAGCACGGTCGGTGAGGGTGCAGTGAGGGCGTACCAGGGCTCCAGCGAGTGCGGCGAGGCGGGCAAATGGACGAGTCAAGGATGGCGGTTCTCCTGGTACCGACGGTTTCGCGGGAGATGGCCTGGATCACTAGCACCCTTCTCCTCCTTCCGCGGCAGACTCCGGCGAAATTGGGGTGCTACGGGCTGCGACTGGCTTTAGTGGGGCTCTGGGGGTTTCTAAGGGGGAGTGGATGGGAATGGTGTGAGGAAACGGTGCTGGGAGGCACTCTATTTATAGCGGGGCGAGGGGTGCATAGAGGCATGGGCGGAGCTCGTCGAAGACGACGGCACATCGAGCTAGAGGCTTGGGCGGTGGGCTAGGACGATGGGTGGTGCCCTGGCGAGTGTCATGGAGGTGCGCGTGCAGTGCGAGGTGGTCGGGAGACGCGAGCGTTGCTGCACGCACGCTGCCTCCATCGACGGCGAGTTTCGCGGCGGCCGATGGCTACGGGTCATGGTCGGGGAAACGGGCATGTCTGGTAGCTTCCTAGGAGGGGTGATCGCGTTGGCGAGCGGCAGGAGCGAGGCGAGGTCTGGTTGAGCAGGGACAGCGCGTGAACTACAGGCGGCATCGGCATGGCACAGAGGCGGAGAGCGCGGGCGAGGTGAGGTTGTCCAGGGGCTTGCTGGGCTTGAGGAGCGGATAGGGGGTGGCGGTGCTACCATGCCTACCTCCTAGACATGGCGAGAGAGAGAGAGGGGCGTGCTTCTGTGGCTTGGGCATGGTCAGCCGGTGATCATGGCCTCGGGGTGGCGCTGCACTATGGCTAGGGACTAGGGAGTGGGCTGGTTATGGCCTGGTTAGAACAAAGAGGGACAGAGGGAGTGAATTGGGGTCAATGGGGTTGAAAATCCCTATAGAAATAGTGAGGCTATAATAGGGTGTGATCTGTGCATGCCAGATGTTCGACCAAATGGCCGCATGACACAAAGATTTGAATTTTGCAGAGATTTTTGGTGGAGTGGTTGGTCTTATGCTTGAGCATCTCTGGTTGCTGGGATTTGTTAAGTTGAAGTCACTTGAGTGGTTTTTGAAAAAGTGGGATCTAGACATATGAGATAGATTCCATTTTCAATTGTCATTTTAAATTAGGGTTTAAATGTTTTTGCAAGATCACAAGGTGGGCCTTGGTACATCTTTACTTGTACTAGAAAGGGGTGCAAAGATCCATAATTGTTTCTGTTTGAATTTGAGTGCTAGGAACACCCAAAGTGTCCTAGTTGATTAAAATGGCAAAAGTGACCATTTCCATTTATTAATTCTATTTGATTTCTTTTTCTTTGGATTTTGCTTGGGAATGATCTAGATGATGTGGAATTCATCTTAGAATCATTTTACAACCATTAGAACAAACAATCATGGCATTTCAAAACAATTTCTATTGCAACACATATATGCATGCTTAATTATTTAAATAAGAAAAAGTTTTTGTTAAGCCTAAATTGGGTGATTTGGATCCTAATAACTTGGATTAAAGTTTTGTGATGTTACAAACCTTCGCCCCTTAAACAAAATCTCGTCCCGAGATTTAAGAAAGAAAACTAGGAACTAAAGAGATCTGGGAACTCTGTCCTAATGTAATCTTCTCGCTCCCAAGTGGCTTCTTCGGTATGGTTGCTCCATTGGATCTTGAGAAATTTGATACTTCGGGTCCTAGTGGTTCTGTAAGCTTCTTCCAAGAAACGGATGGGCACTTCACGATACTGTCAGACCCCTCCTTTATAAAGGTAAGGATCCCTGTGATTGCAATGCTAGTCCCTGGATCAATGCTAGCATCCACAGTTTAAGATGAAGTACATAGATACAGAGGTCGTTTATTACAGTCATTCCAGAGATAAAACATAGTCTTTTACAACTCCGGGCCAAAGGCCTAATACAAGAGTTTCTGGATTAAGCAAATAAACATAAGTCTTCATCTTCATGTGCCACAGGCAAGCATGTTGAGTGTAGACTCATGACTCCTATTCATCGTCGGAGTAACCTGCAACATTACAAGTTACAGCCACAGAGGGTCAATACTTTGGAATAGTATTGGCAAGTGATACCTTAGTTTATTTGAAGTGGACTATAATACTATATGCATTTTGGCTGGGTGTAGCTTGGCTTGCTTTGCTCAAAATAGATTTTTCCTTATCATTTGAAAACACTAAGTTTTTGTTTGGCACAGAACACCCAAGGCATCTACCAATCAGAGACTGAAGATCCACTCAGGGCATCTACCAATCAAAGACTAAAGATCCTTTTAACCCTTGTTCACCCACAAGTTTTATTTAGAAATTGGAGTGATGAGATTCTTTAAGCTTCCGTGTCTTGATGCTCAAATTGTCCTTTACCAGGGACATGGCTAAGTACTTAGGTTTTACACTCTGCAGAGGTGGTGCACTTTCCCCACAAGACTTGGTTTCCCAAGACAAGATCTTTCAGAAGCCTTTCCTTAGTCAAATGGACGCGTTCCAACCTATCATTCCCTCTACCACCAACTGTCCAAGAGACTAAGTTCTAGCAACCTATATGATCATGGCAGAGCCCATATTGCCATGTGGTTGCACTTGAAGCTTCTCAACATTTGACATCTCAAATCTCTTTGTTCCTGGGTGGCCATCCACAAGTGAGATACACAAGCCAAGTCCATGGCCTTGTGAACCACTCAACACAAACCAATCCTTCCATTCCACCCAGGTGATTCATTAACTTAGTTGTTTTGTTAAATAAAACACAAGTCCTCAGACTTAGAATATTTTTCCATAAAAAACACCCTTGTTTTCTAGTAGCTAGGCTAAGCATGGCATGGTAACTCATCCTTAGGGAATTTTTTCCTAGCAACTCTACCATTCTAATCTACATAGGATTTCCCATCATATCACTTGACAAAAGTAGCATGCATGTCTTAGCAAAAATATCTAATGCAAGTATAAAATATAGGAAGGGAATATTCATGAAGATATCACTTGCCTTGGTAATGTGGAGAGTAGCACTCGTCACAATCACAATCACTAGCAAAATCTACACAAAGATTATAGCACACATTTACACACAAATATATACAAACAAACAAAAATAATATGAATGCATGCATGCAATAATCTACTAAGTGGTGATTTTTGAAAACTCTTCCAAGCAAGTGCAAGTTTACAGAAACTTAACATGTCACAAGTTTGCCCATTAAACATATTTAACCCTAAAACAATTTACTAAACTAAATCCATCCACAAATTAGCCTTAAACAAGTTCCTACAAATAAAGTCATTCTAATGGTTACTATTGGCTAAACACATTGGATATTCAGAAAGGTCTTGCTTCACTGAATCCAACGGTATAAAGTTTGCAAAATTCTAACGTGGCATTCAAAAGTTATAAGCATTTGAAAATTGGATCAAAATCTGATTTTAAATCTGTTTTTAGTTCTAACCCTAGCCACGCGTCGCGCTGTGATTGGCGCCAGCATCGCTTTGCTTGATCGCGCTTGGCAGCCGCAGGATTTAAACAGATCGTACGCTCCAGATCGCGTACCGCTTCGCATTTAAGTGAATCTATCCTAGCGCTCGGATCTGGATCTAACGGTGCTCGTTCAAACGACCATGTCCTGGCGGCAATGAAAGGCGGAGCGGCGCTTCATCTGGCGGCACTAGCGTTCCAGATCGTCCGCGAGAGGGAGAAGGGTCATACCAGGTTCGCAAGAGGCTGTTGAAGCTCAAGGTAGCGTCGGTTTGCGAAGGGGCGCTCGGATGTGGCTGAGAGAGCTCGTCGGAGTTGTGCACGGCGTCGGGTGGTTGTTGTCAGAGTCGTTGCCGAGGTTCCGCGTCACCCTAACACAAGCCAGAGGGTTTAGGAGATGCTAATAACGCTATAACAAACTCGTGTGAGCCAGAAGTGAAGGGGCGCACGGGACTTACGGAATTTTGGTCGCCGGAGTCGAGAGGGTCGTCGGTGCTTGCGGTGTCGAGTGGAAACGGTGACCTGGGGCAGTACAGGATGAACTAGTGGGGTCAGAAGGTGCGCAAGGACTCACTGAATCAGATAGCAAGAATGAGAGGCAGAGGGGAACACGAGGCTCACCGGAATTGATCGCCGGAGTTGGCTCTGTTTGCGGCGGTGCGAGGATGATTGAGGGCAGCCTGGTGGCGGAGTGAGCGAGGTGTTTGGGGGAAAATGCTCGCGAGGCAGAGAGGGTCCTATAGCCAGAGGCTCGACAGGAAACGCCCGTGGATTATTGCCCAATTAAGCTCGGTATCACCGGTCACGGCGGCGGAGATCGTCGCGAGTCGGGGGAAGACGATGGACGTGGAGGAGGCCCGCCGTCAAGCGCTGCAAGGTGGAGGTGGGGTCTGTGTCTGAGAGTGCGTCAGGCGCCAAGGTGAGAGAAGAACAGAAAACTCCCCGGGTGGGCTTGATGGGCCTGTTTCACCTTTGGGCAGATTTCAGCCATGTGCCTTTTTCCTTTGTTAGCTTCTTTTCTTTTTCTAATTCTATTTTCTGGAATGATTTTGATATGAATTCAAATCCTTTTTTGAATTCAAACAATTCTGGGGATTTTTGTAGGGTTCTGTGGTTTCAAAAATCAGTCAATTAACCATGTGGTTACCTTGCTAGGGCTTGGTCAAGCTTGGGCTTCAAAACAAACCGAGACTTTGCCCCTAGTTTGCAAATGTTTGAAATAGGGGTTTTGAAATATTTCCAAGTTGAAATCTTTGGTTAAATTGCTACACCTAAACTTTCCAACAATGGGGGCAAGCAAACAAGTTCCTAAACAATCAAGTCTCCAAGGGTGATGGCCAAATGTGGTAAATTTGCTCACATGAAATAATAGCACAAGCTTAAGCTTCTAAATGGTTTTGAGAAAAACCCTAAATGAATGAAGGATGCAAGGATGATATGAATGAGTTTTGAAATATGATTTTAGGGATGTTACAGATACGTCAGATCCTTGTTGATATCAACAACTCGGTGATCGATGTTCTTAAAAACTTCGGTCTTCTCCAGCACTTCTAGGCATTTGCGAAGTAACGAGATATGGAACACATTATGGATGGCAGACATCTCCTTTGGCAGTTCCAATTGATACGATACTTCGCCTCGACGATTCAGAATCTTGAAGGCTCCGATATATCTGGGGGCTAACTTTCCTTTCAGACTAGAACATTATGTTCCCTTCAATGGCAAAACCTTGAGATACACAAAATCTCCGACATTGAAAGTCAGGTCTCTCCTTCTCTTGTCAACATAACTCTTATGTCTGGATTGGAAGGTCTTGAGGTGCTCATGGACTTTGTGAACCTTCTCTTCGGCTTCTCGTAGGATGTCGGGTCCAAAAATCTGACTCTCTCCTACTTGCGACCAATTCAAAAGGGTACGACACTTTCTTCCATATAAGAACTCAAATGGGGCCATTTGCAAACTGGCTTGATAACTGTTGTTATATGAGAATTCTGTGAAAGGCAGGCAATCTTCCCATTTTGATCCATACTCTAACACACAAGCTCTCAACATATCCTCTAGGATTTGGTTGACTCTCTCAGTCTGTCCATCGGTTTGCGGGTGATAAGCTGTGAATTCAACTTGGTTCCTAATCCTTCTTGGACTTTCTGCCAAAATCTCGAGGTAAATTGGGTTTCTCGATCCGATACTATGGTCCTGGGGGTTCCATGCAAACTAACAATTCTGGCAATGTACAGTTCTGCTAGCTTCGAACTCTGGTAGGTTGTCTTGACAGGTATAAAATGAGCTACCTTGGATAGTCTATCAACGATGACCTAGATTGAGTCATTTCCCCTACTAGAAGTAGGCAAACCGGTGATAAAGTCTATTCCGACGGAATCCCATTTCCATTTCGGAATCTGCAATGGTTGCAACAGTCATGCAGGCCTCTGATGTTCCGATTTGACTCTCTGACAGATATCACACTTGGCGATGTAGCTTCCGATTTCTCTCTTCATCTTGTGCCACTAGAATTGCTCCTTCAAATCCTGATACATCTTTGCTCCTCCAGTGTGGATAGAATAAAGAGTATCATGAGCTTCTTGCATTATAACTTGCTTCAGCTCCGAATCTGCTGGCACATAGATACGTCCTTTGTACCACAGAACTCCTTCTTCGTCTTCGGTGAATCTAGGTACCTTTCCTGTACCAATACGATGCTTGATTCTGTCGATACTTGCATTTCCCTTCTGGGCTTCCTTGATTTGGCTAATCAAAGTGGGTTGCAGTTCAATGCTAGCTAAAAATCCTTTGCTAACTAGCTCAGTTCTAAACTGCTCCAATTCCTCATACAAACTTGGTTGCTTCTCCTTGATCATAGTGTTTAGCCTACATGGCAATCTGCTAAGAGCATCCGCTTAGTGAATGTCAAGGTCATAATCCTTGATTAACTCTATCCACCTCCTTTGCCTCATATTCAGCTCCTTCTGAGTGAAAATATACTTCAAGCTCTTGTGATCTGAATAAATCTCACATCGATTACCCATAAGGTAATGACGCCATGTCTTCAATGCCAAAACTACGGCTGCTAATTCAAGATCATGGGTAGGATAGTTATGCTCATGCTGTTTCAGTTGTCGAGACAAATATGCGATGACGTTGCCTTCTTGCATCAATACACATCCGAGACCGATCTTGGATGCATCACAATACACATCAAACGACTTCTTGATATCTGGCATGATCAATATTGGGGCTGAAATCAATCTCTTCTTGAGCTCTTGGAAACTGGCTTCACATTTGTTGGTCCATTCAAACTTCTTGTCCTTCTTCAACAATTGGGTCATAGGTATTGCGATGCTCGAAAATCCTTCTACGAACTTGCGGTAATATCCCGCTAATCCGAGAAATGCACGGACTTGGGTTTGAGTGGTTGGGGATTCCCATTCTTCGACATCTTTGATCTTGGCGGGATCAACAGCGACTCCTCCGGCAAACACAATATGTCCTAGGAATCCTACTTCTTTCAGCCAAAACTCACATTTGCTAAACTTGGCATACAACTGATGCTCTCTAAGGGTTTCAAGGATGATTTTAAGATGTTGCTCATGCTCTTGTTCTGACTTGGAGTAGATAAGGATATCGTCGATAAACACAACGACAAACTTATCCAGAAAATTCATAAAGATCTTATTCATGAGATTCATGAAATAAGCGGGGGCATTGGTTAATCCAAAAGACATGACCGTATACTCATATAATCCATATCTGGTGGTAAAGGTGGTCTTTGGAATATCCGTTGCACGAATCTTAAGTTGGTGATAACCAGTCCTAAGATCGATCTTAGAGAACACACTGGCACCAGTCAACTGATCGAATAAATCCTCTATCTTTGGAAAAGGGTACTTGTTCTTGATCGTGACATCATTCAGCTTCCTGTAATCTGTGCACAAACGGTTGCCTCCATCCTTCTTGTCGATGAACAAAACAGGCGATCTCCATGGCGATGCGCTTGGTTGAATCAAGCCTTTCTCCAGCATAGCATCCAACTTGTTCTTCAGTTCCACTAACTCTGAGGGGTTCATGCTATAGGGTCTCTGAGCTATGGGACCAGTTCCGGGGATTAGTTCAATAATGAACTCAATATCCCGATCCGGGGGCATACCGGGCAATTCATCTATGAATACGTCGGGGTATTTACAGACTACTCTGACTTGGTCTATGGTGGGTAGGGCTAGACTCTTGTTGCACTTGAATTGACGGGGCAAGGTTTCAGATATATGCTCCACTGATACTCTAGAGCTACTGGTCATGTTGATGGCTTTCTTGGCACAGTCTATCAATTTTCCTAGTACTACTTCCAAACCTTTGGTTCCAAGTACTATTAGATTGGCATAAAAATCTATCCCATGTATTCTGATAGGTACAACTTTGCAATTTTTTCTAGCTTTTGTAGTTTAACCAGGTATTTGAACTATCATGACATGCTTCAAGTTGGTTGGGTGAATCTTACTAGTGCATGCAAATTCTTCGGTGACAAATGAGTGCGATGCTCCAGAATCAAACAACACTCTTGCTAAAACTGAGTTGACAGAAAACATACCCAACACTACATCTGGCACTTCTTCGGCTTCTTTGGCGTTCATGTGGAAGAGACGGCCGTTGCGGTTGTGAGGGTTCCCTGGGGCGAATCTTCTTCTGGGTTGAACACGACGCTGCTGTTGAGCTGGGGCATTCACATTGGCAGTGGCGACAATCTTCTTGGGACACTCATTGGAGTAGTGACCCTTCACCCCACACTCGAAACAAGTAATCTGAGACTTGTCTTTTGCTGCCACGAGCACAGCATTGCTTCTAGTCGTGGGTGCAGTGTTGTTGTTGTTGTGCTTGGGAGGTGCACGGTTGAAATTCATGGAGTTGCCGGGGTGGTTGTTGTTTCCTCCGGACTTCACATTTCCTCCACCGCGGTTGGGGTAGCTTGGGCGAGACATTGGAGGTCGATTGTTCCGCGGGGCATATCCGGCAGACGGGTTGGGATGGTACTTCTGGTGACTGCTGGATCTAGCTTGGTGCATCATCCGACGTTTGCGGTTGTCTTTCGCTCGATTAATCTTCCCTTCCATCTGAATGGAAGAGTTAACTAGTTCTTCAAGATCCTCGAAACGGATGTTGACGAGTACAGTCTGCATCTCATCATGCAGTCTGTTCAAGAATCTCTCCTTCTTCTTGGCCTCCGTGTTGATCTCATGAGGTGCATACCTGGCGAGGGACAAGAATCTGTCACGGTACTCCACTACAGTCATTCTGCCTTGCTTTAGCTCTCCGAATTCATCTCTCATTCTAGTGACTAGACCCTGCAGCACATGGGTGTGACTGAACTTGACTTTGAAGGCTTCCCACGTCATCACTTGACCATGGTTCATCGTGCGGGTGCTGTTCCACCATGCTCTTGCATCTCCTACCAGATAGTGGGTGGCAAACAGAACTTTCTCGTTTGCATCCACTCCTGCGACTTCTAAGTTGTTCTCCATGGTCTGTAACCAATCATCAGCATCCAGTGGGTCTTCAGACTTGCTAAAGATTGGGGGATTGATATTCTGGAAGTTTTTGAGTTTGGATCCATGATGATCCTGATTTCCATGGTTCTAATTGTTGTGAGCCATCTGGGCGATCTGCTGCAGTGTGGCTAGATTTGCTTGGCGCTCTGCCCTACTAGCTTCACGGTCTGCAATGAGCGTTTGCAGAATCTGCATCATTGGGTCTTGCGATGAGCTGCTCCCTCCTTGGTTTCCACAAGTCATCTGAAGATTGAGATAGATAAAGGGGTAAGAGGGAAAGTTCTAAGGTTTATGGTTTTGGTTTCAAGCTAAAACTTTGAGTTTGACTCAGGGTTTGCAACTAACTTCTTTTCATTCATTCAAGCAAGGCACACGATACAAACACACACACCACAACATGAAAGGAAAACAGATGGTTTTAAGAACCATTCTTTAAGCTAGGATACAATGGGACGATACTTCTCACTCCTACGATAGTGCTCTAGTGCATCTAATCATCATCGATGAAGTCAGAGTCATCATCGTCAGTGTAGAAGTCCATGGCATCATCCTCCAGATATCATCATCATTGCTGAGGTACGAGTGAATATCCCCCTAGATGTCTTCACCTTCCTCTTCTTCTTCTTTTGCTGCAATCTAAGCTTATTGCTCCTTGATGGTCTTCTCGAGGTCGGCTACCTTCTTGCGAAGACGATCGATGGTGTGATCCTTCTTTGCACGTTGACGGCAAAGTGACTGACGATCCTTGACTAGCAGTGAGAAAGTCTGGGCCTTCTGGGCGGCAATGGAAAGGTTGTGGTTGGCGAACTCTCTAGCATTGTCCAATTCCTTCCGTCTGTCATACAGCAGGAAGTCAAGGTTCTCCACTTGACGCTTCAACTCCGGGTGACTTGGCATCTCCAGAGGCATTCCCATAGAATCACGCCTTGTATAGTGAGCAAAGCGGGTCCCTTGGATCAAGTTGACATTCTGTGCGCAGAGACGAGCGAGAGCTTCATGCATTGCCCTGGCTAATCCATCTAGCCAGTTGTTCTCTCACATGGAGAATTGAATCTTCTCGGACATTGGTGCCTCTAACATGCCTCGAAGATCAGCAACTACGAGCCATTGTAAATCTCCTCCTGGTGGACCATTGAGTTGAGCTCCAAAGAATTCCGGATGCGGGCACTCCAAGTACTCAGACAGTGCATCTAGATCCCTCTTGAAGATCAGTTGGCCTCCGTTGCCCAACTGGTAGAACTTGCAGTACTGAACTTCCATCTATAAGAATTTAGGATGAGAAAGTTAGTGAATTGATCAAGTGTGTCAAAATTTTATGTATTAATGTAAGAATTTTTGAGGAACATGTAATTTTTTTGAGAGAAAGAATCCCAAGGGTAAGAGAGGAAATAGATTTTCACAAATACTCACTTTGGTTTTGAAACTAAGTTTTTGTTCAGACGTCCATTCTAACTAGGGTCTCCTATGGTCAGGATGGCTCTGATACCAACTTGTCAACAACCGGATTTTTAATCCTAGATGCCTGTTATGCCATACATCACAATCCCAGGATTACCATTTTTGCGAGACATAACATATTGGATATCACAGTACATCATCCATTACAAACCATAATAAGGTCTTACACAAATAAAGGATCTCATGATCTAGTCTTAGTACAAACAAGTAGCGGAATAAATAGCATAGCGGTGGGCTCCATCTTCAGTGTCACAGGCAATGCTGACGATAGGAGATGATCCTAGTTGTCGTAGCCGTCCTGCTGTCCTCCTTCAGGGTAGTCCTCCTCATAGTCTGGCCACGGGAATAGCCAGGGACAAAAGCCATGAGTACTCTTTAAGTACTCGCAAATTATCACTAACAAGTAAGGTAGTTCTAGTAGGAATGCTAATTTCTAAGTTTATTTGTAAAGTTAAGTTTGAAACCTAAGCTGAGTTCAGAAACAAAGAAAGATAAAATAAAGTTTGAAATCACCTAAGTGGGAACTTAGTTGTCATAGTCACAATTCATTTCATAAGTCATTTTGAAAACATCTGACAACGGAATAGTATGGCCACTCCAACTGTCCATAACCGCGAACGTGGCTATTCGAATAGTTTGACACTCTGCAGAGGTGGTACACTTTCACCACAAAATTTGATACATCTGTCAGGGATAACCCTGAATCATCATACTTAGTATGCAGATAATCAAACATAACCTTTCCTTTACACACTCTAGTATAAGCACCTCTCCTATGAGCTTGGCCTCTCAGCCATGGCCATCTGCCATCCTGAGCACCGCATAGGTGGACAACATTGAGAAGTAGCCTCAGCTCAGACTTCTCCTGCGAGGGAACTAATACTAATGCATATAAACTTCCGGCTAAGCCTTACCCAATTCAGGTATTGTGGTTGTACGGTAAAATTGGAATGGTATCGCATCCGAACCCAACCATCAGTTTTTATAAAAGGGCTAAGGCTCCTGCCTCAACATTTTCGTCATCATCGTAAACCATTTGTGTTTCTCAACACATGTCAAAACATCTCAATAGAATGACTCATCATTCCAAGGTTTTCATAATTCATTTTCACCAAGTATTCCCATCTAAAGTGATCAAGTTTTTGGTTTAGCTCTAAGCTACTAAGTTAAGAGTGTTAACTAATGTGGGATGCTAATCTCAATCTCATTCCATATAATGACATCTAAGTCTAACTAGATAGGTCAAGTTTTATACTTTTTATGCTATATATAAATAAGGTAAAGAACTTTGATAAAGTAAAAGAAGGTAAAGCTTGTAAATAAAACTCGGAGTAGGTATAAGTCAAAAGGTATAACCAAAGCATGCCTAATGCATCTTGCTTAGGTTATGTAGCTTGATTCTAGCTTGCTAACAATAGCTTGCCTTGGTTGGTATAGTGGTTGAAATTCTCCTCGTCTTCTTCGGGAAGTCTAACTAGATAGGTCAAGTTTTATACTTTTTATGCTATATATAAACAAGGTAAAGAACTTTGATAAAGTAAAAGAAGGTAAAGCTTGTAAATAAAACTCGGAGTAGGTATAAGTCAAAAGGTATAACCAAAGCATGCCTAATGCATCTTGCTTAGGTTATGTAGCTTGATTCTAGCTTGCTAACAATAGCTTGCCTTGGTTGGTATAGTGGTTGAAATTCTCCTCGTCTTCTTCGGGGTAGAACTCCTCCTCCTCGTAGACTTGGTCGGTACTATCGTCTATAAATACATACGGAATACACAATAACCAAACAATACTTAACTAGTCTACTTAGCACTCTAAGACACACATTTGATGATCTAGTATCATCACAAACATCACAAGATTTAATGAACTAGTTTCATTTATTTTATTTGAGAAAAGTAATTTCTACTCATTGAAATTAACTAAGGTTTAATATTCTCCAATTAAAATATGGGATCATGTGGACACATGTCATCACCACATATTCTAATACATGGGAATGTGATTTAAATGTTGGATCACATTTTAATAAGTTTAAGTTTAATATTTAATGATTTAAAGTGACTAGAAATGCCTATATAGCATTATTTTGGTACTAGTCCAAAGTCACTGCATGCAAACCTTAATATTATTACATTTTCAGATAGGTATGGTTAAATGTGATTTTTAGAGTTGGAATCAACTCAAAAGCTATTATGGTTGATTTTAGAAAAATGTTTGAATGTGAAAAAGCTTCTTTCTTGTTATTTTTCTTAAGAGAGATCTATAACTCTAATTGATTTAAATCCAACGGGCTTGGATAGAGATTTAAAGTATATTTCCAATAAAATTGGAATCACTCAATTTGGTTCAGTAGATCTTTCTGAGTTGATTTTTGAACTAAGGGACAGAACTAAGTTTTAGCTAAAATGGAAAAGGATTTATTTGATCTAATGGGTCGCGCGGGAAATAAATGGGCCGGCCCACTTTACTCCACGCAGCACCCGGGCTGGCTTTAGTTGAGGGCCCCACCTGTCAGTGGGACAGGGGCTGCTGAACCGGTAATGGGGGAATGGTGACTGCATGATTAGATCCTGGATCAACGGCTCATAGCCATCGTCCATGTCAGAACAGTTCTCGACGGGGACAAACCCTAGCACGGTCGGTGAGGGTGCAGTGAGGGCGTACCAGGACTCCAGCGAGTGCGGCGAGGCGGGAAAATGGACGAGTCGAGGACGACGGTTCTCCTGGTACCGACGGCCTCCCGGGAGATGGCCTGGATCACTGGCGCCCTTCTCCTCCTTCCGTGGCAGACTCCGGCGAAATTGGGGCGCTACGGGCTGCAGCTGGCTTTAATGGGGCTCTGGGAGGTTTCTGAGGGGGAGTGGATGGGAATGGTGTGAGGAAACGGTGCTGGGAGGCGCTCTATTTATAGCGGGGCGAGGGGTGCAGAGAGGCATGGGTAGAGCTCGTCGGAGATTACGGCACAGCGAGCTAGAGGCTTGGGCAGTGGGCTAGGACAGTGGGCGGTGCCCTGGCGAGTGTCATGGAGGTGCGCGTGCAGTGCTAGGTGGTCGGGAGACGCGAGCGTTGCTGTGCGCACGCTGCCTCTGCCGACGGCGAGTTTCGTGGCGACCGGCGGTTACGGGTCATGGTCGGGGAAACGGGCATGTCTGGTAGCTTTCTGGGAGGGTGGTGATCGTGTAGGCGGGCGGCGGGAGCGAGGCAAGGTCTGGTTGAGCAGGGACAACGCGTGAACTGCGGGCGGCGTCGGCATGGCATAGAGGCGGAGAGCACGGGCAAGGTGAGGTGGTCCAGGGGCTTGCTGGGCTTGAGGAGCGGATAGAGGGTGGCGGTGCTACCACGCCTACCTCCTAGACATGGCGAGAGAGAGAGGGGCATGCTCCTGTGGCTTGGGCACGGTCGGCCGGCGATCATGGCCTCGGGGTGGCGCTGCACTATGGCTAGGGACTAGGGAGTGGGCTGGTTATGGCCTGGTTAGAACAAAGAGGGACAGAGGGAGTGAATTGGGGTCAATGGGGTTGAAAATCCCTGTAGAAACAGTGAGGCTATACTAGGGTGTGATCTGTGCGTGCCAGGTGTTCGACCAAATGGCCGCATGACACAAAGATTTGAATTTTGCAGATATTTTTGGTGGAGTGGTTGGTCTTATGCTTGAGCATCTCTGGTTGCTGGGATTTGTTAAGTTGAATTCATTTGAGTGGTTTTTGAAAAAGTGGGATCTAGACATATGAGATAGATTCCATTTTCAATTGTCAATTTAAATGAGGGTTTAAATGTTTTTGCAAGATCACAAGGTGGGCCTTGGTACATCTTTACTTGTACTAGCAAGGGGTGAAAAGATCCATAATTGTTTCTGTTTGAATTTGAGTGCTAGGAACATCCAAAGTGTCCTAGTTGATTAAAATGGCAAAAGTGACCATTTCCATTTATTAATTCTATTTGATTTCTTTTTCTTTGGATTTTGCTTGGGAATGATCTAGATGATGTGGAATTCATCTTAGAATCATTTTACAACCATTAGAACAAACAATCATGGCATTTAAAAACAATTTCTATTTAATGCAACACATATATGCATGCTTAATTATTTAAATAAGAAAAAGTTTTTGTTAACCCTAAATTGGGTGATTTGGATCCTGATAACTTGGGTTAAAGTTTTGGGATGTTACACCCAACCTCAAACGACTAAGGAAAAACTGGCTAGAGCTAGATACAAGTATATGGTTCCACAACTACAACAGTTGTAGTGACATATACAACTAGCTCTAAGCCAGATTCTAGGTTACAAATACAAGGAGGAATGTGAGCATCTAGGGCATCATTCCTAACAGAGGGTGGCTAGGGCTTGCGCGCGGGGTGGGGCTCACCCCAGCCGTCGTCGCCTCCCATGTCCTAGGGTGACCCCCCTATATAAGAAGGGGACACGTGGTGGGGGGAGGGTTGCACACAATCCCAAGCCCTAGAGGCATTATTTCTCAGAGGCTTCTCTCTCTCTCTCTCGTTGGCTTCCACGCTCGCGGTTCCAACCAGAACTGTGCAGGTGGAAGACGAATTCAACACCGGTACACCGTCATGCTGCTGGTTCCCCGACCAAAAGATGTACTTCTGCAATCTCGGCTGGATCGGAGAAACCGGGAGTCGTCGTTGAGCACCGAACATGTGCGAAACCACGGAGGTGCTGCCAGTTGTGGCACCTGGACATCATGCAGGGATCAACGCGACCTTGAGGTCGGCTACGTCGTTCGACTACTTCATCCACGTTCATCATGAATGTTAACGCTTTCAGTCTACAAGGACATGTCACCGCAACCTTTCCGTTACAATATTAACTCATAGATAGGTCTTGGCAATTGGCGTATGTTAGTTATGAAAAGTTATTGTTTTATGCTGTGAACCCCTTCACATATTACCAGGTTCCACACAGGAACATCCCTTCAGCTAAAAGTGCTGCAGAGTAATCATTTGGCAATAAAATAGTGCCTCATATTTGGTGTTGTGTGTCCAATATCAATCATAACATGTCCGCATATATGCAAATCATTGGGATCTTGGACACAAAATGTGACTTAATCATAGGCCTATGATGATACCATGAACAGTGCAGAAATAACCAAATTTTGTATCGACAAAACTCTAAACAATGCATCTGGTCAAATCGAGCTAATTAAAACCCTAAATCAAAGCAACATATAGGTAGATCCTCTAATTACCAAGGCCATGGACATAGCGAAGAACAACAACGACGAGAATCGTTCATATCGACTAAGTGTAGCCCTAGCACTCATAATCTACTGTGCATGTCATGAGTAATTACAAAACTACACTCCTACAAGCAAATCTATGACAAACAATCATTTCTGTGTGGATTGAGCACTTACCGCCATTGACTGAGGTCGGGAGTAGAGGTTGAAGCACGGAAGAATGTGTTGTCGGGACCGATGAATCGAGAGACCTTGCGACGTGGTTCTCTTCGGTCTTCCGCATCTGCACCCAACCGGTGCTCCTCAATCTACTGGTGGGAGAGGAACCGCCAATGGTGAAAGGAGAGAGACGAGAGGGTGGGTGTGAAAGGGGCGAGTGAGAGGCGAGAGTGAGCGGTAAGGTGATGCATGGCGTGCATTCTCGATGCACCGGCGCCGTCTCCCGCTCTTCCCGCACGTGCAGCCGCGGGGCGACTTCTGGCTTACCCGGGCCTATCCCCGCACCGACGGCCGATTCAAGCGTTCCTATCAAATTTTGGCATGCTTGGAGACTTGTGCAATGCAAGGCCAACTCAACGAGCGTGGAAACTTTCGCAAAAAGAAAAAAACAAACGTGGAACCAAACACACGAAATTCTTTCAGCTAGAGCCGAATAAAGCCTTGCGCGAGCAACCAAACACGTCCTAACTTGTTGTCTACAATCGAAATAGGGCCTTTTGAAGATCTCGTCGAAATAAAGGAAAGCTGATAGTGAAGACTGGTCGTAAATTAGACTCCCATATTGATATTGCACACCTCTTACCTACTTCTATATATACATTTCCCGTATACACGCAGTCGGACATGTACACCCACATGGCCACATTTGAAGATACAATTTAACGCCACGCCTGGAATAATGACCTAATAATGAATTAAAATCCTTCATTCAATCATACATAGGCACCGATCAGATGACACCGAAACGATTAACTCGATGGGCGTCGAAGGGAGAAGTGTGTAGTCAGAACTGGATGTTGGACGAGTAGCTGGTGTCGCCCTTCCAGCCAGCCGGGATGACATTGTTAGCCACGAGCGTCTTCCCCGACTCGCTGGTGACGCGCAGAGACAGCGGCCCCCGCAGCGCGTCGCTGGTGTCACGGCGCCAGACGGATCCCCAGGAGCGGTACATGGGCTCCCACCGCCCCGTGGGGCGGCCGTTCCTGGAGCGCATGAGGTCCACCCTCACCACGGCGCCGTCCCGGTTGGCGTACTTCACCAGCACCGGGAGGTAGTTGGGGTTGGCGCCCGGCAGTATGTTGAAGGTAAGCTTCATTCCCCGGAAGTTGCAGGGAACCCTCCTGAACTGCATGTCGATGATGCCCGCGTGCCGGAGCTGGTCGTTCCGGCCCGGCATCGCCAGCGCGCCGAACGCCGTGCCGCTCAGGTCGAAGTGGTACTTGGCCACCGGGTAGTAGTTCATGTCCGTGATCACCACCGTCTTGGCCTGGCCGGATCAGGCCGGGTTGTTGGCTCGCGTGCACCGTATCTGGTAGCAGGTGCCGCAGCCGGCGCCGCCCAGGAAGAGGGGCTCGTTGCCGCAGGACGTCATGGCCGAGAACGGGTACGCGTTCACGTTCTTGAAGCCGCAAGCGCCACCTGCAAAAAGATTGATCATCATCATTACAACTGATTTGGCACGGCACTGCGTGATGCAAGAACGACATTGCGCCGCCATCGCATACCGTTGTCGTTGGGGGCCGGCACCGTTGGGCTGGCCGTACCAGGTGGCCTTGGCGGGGAGTCAGCCGGAGCTGTAGGATCTGGCAGCGGAGGTACCGTAGGGAAAAAAATTTCGTCGAAATTTCGTATTTCATTGGTCAGCGAAATATTTATAATTCGTTTAAAATATTTCGTTAATTTGAACGTACGAGCTAAAAAACGACCTGAATGCAATCCAATTAACATGAGTTTTCATGCTACAGTGGTCTGTCTCTATATTTTCGTCAACTAGGTTCAGAGTTCGGCTCATGATATCGCTTTTATTTTTGTTTTTATTCCTTAACGAAGATTTTTTGCTTTAAAATTACAAAAACTGTGATTCGAACCTGGGATACTAGTTCTGAACACCAAGTTCCGTACCAACACGCCAGCAACCAATTTATGACAGGTTTTACAGTTATACTTGATATTCAATAGATAGACTTCAAATTTGGCCAAATTCAAACGAAAAATTCGTCAATTTATCCGAAATTAGTTGCGAAATTTCGTCAATTTCGTTGGGCAGCGAAATTTTTCTACTTACTAACGGACGGGACGAGCATGGATAGGAGCGCCACAACGACAATGGCCGCATTTGTGATGGCACCGGCCATATTGGCAGTACGGCTTGATTAGACTTGTACGATTTGTACTTGCTGGACTCCTGTTTGTTCTTCATGGCTGGGCGGGATGACATTTATAGGCAAGCGAAGAGGGAGAAATGAGGTGAGAACGACGAGTAGGCGCCAGTTGCAGTTGCACCCGACGACGACGAATGGCGTGTTTAGAGCTGCAAGGGTAACATGGCTACATACGGAGGGAATCAAGGAGGAATGGAGGCTCCGGTTTAAGCGCGTGCACCTATAAAATCACATCTTCAACGACAATGTGAACAAATCACATTCCGGAAGTGATCATAGAGAAACCGCTAATGATTTGGGTACACAAGCGATTATTGCAGATTTTCTTATGGTACGGTGGCGGTGAAGGCCCCGGTCTGATTGCAGAAAGTCAGACCATTAATTGGTGTGCCTTATGGTCAAGCCCCACGTAATATATTTTGTTTAATTCACTATTGGTTTTATTCTCTGTTATTTCGGTTGTAGCAAGCACAAGGGCTTGGACAGGAAAGTCTCTAGATCACTGCTAGATATATAATAGCCTAAGGTCCAAGAGCATCACTATCTCCAAACTTTTTGCCAAAGGTGCTCAAAGAAGGCATGCCAAATCCAAGATTCTTGTTCCACGATTATTTGTGGGCTTTCACATGGCCTCAAAACATCCCATGCTATTTTTAGGCATTTTTTCAACCTCAATGCATCAATCTATACTCCCTAACATAAGGGGAAACCTCTTTGCTCCCCTATCACAAGAAATCTTGCAGTATGTTCTTCGCTTGGTTGCTGAATCGGATAAAATTCGGTTGCGCGCATCCATATTTTTATTCTGACCTTTTGGGTTTAGAGAGAGTATGGCAAAACTCTGCTGTCTGTTACCATCATGGGACACGTCTTACGGTTCATGGTGAAGTCAGAAGCCGAGAATGACATGGAAGCCGGGACTTTGATGACTAGCAACAACCAACGGGGGTTCAAATCTTTGTGGCAATGAGGAAATTTCTTGGTGTTTCATGTCTAGTAGCAGCAGCAGCGACAAGTTGGGCGACAGTACAGGAAAAGTTTAAAGTCCTACCTTGCAGGGTGAAAATCCAAGGTCTGGACTTAATTGATTGTGTCTGGCAAGGACCTTGTTGAAGGCATTGTTTTGTGAGCGAGGACTTTCTCCAGGGTGAAAACATATGATCTATGATCGGACGACGATAGTGCTTGTGCATTATTTTCTTCTTAGAGGCGTCGCTATTGGAGAAGCTGGACTTCTGCTGTTGTCTTGATGGTGTTTCTACTGCTGCTATTAGGTTTTGATCACTATAGCCGGACTTTCTTTTATGTAACTCTTCTTCTTTTTTTGGTTGTGTGCGTCCTTAATGCCGCTAGGGCATTGCGTTTTGCAAAGGCTGGGTGTAATTGATATCTTCACGATATTAATATATACTCCTTATCGGAAAATATCTTCTTCGCTTGGAGATCTCACGTACTGGTCCCAAAGACTTTACAAATAGCTATCACAAACTGTTTGCAAGCCTCTCTAGTTATTAGCTTCTCCAAGCTATATGGACTTATCCACACCATCAACTTATATTCCATAAGTTAGCATCCACATCATCGCGGTCATCTTCTGTCGTTCTGCGGAGGGTGCAACCCAAGAGCTCCGGCAGAATTTCTTGTTTGCTCAAAATCACTAGCATGCTCGTACTCATCCTCAAGTATAGCTTAATTAAAGCCTTAAACTATGCGAATAAACAAACTACGTGGGCATTCTAAAGATGTGCATACAAAAAGTAAATGAGATGGGGATGTGAAAAATAGGTGAACACAAAATAGTGTACTAATTACCAACCTTCATTAGAAATAGTTTTCGAGATAGAAAAGGTTTGGTGCGAAGTAGTGTTTCCACAATAGGACAAATTTGGCATCTCTTATGGTAGTTGAATTGTTAGTTATAAGATACTGTTATATAGGACTATAGGAGAGAAACAATAGGCCATCCGTGTATAGACAATCTGCTCGAAAACAAAACGATTTTGAGATGGAATTTTTCTAGACCATTATCTATATGAAAATATAGCCAACCAAATTTAGACAAGCTGCTAGAAATGCAGTTTTCACTACATCACAGCTGAAACATTCTAGAATGTGCAGCTGAGTCATTTAGAAAATTACAACCCTGGTTTTATATGTATTTTTATTTGGTCTGTTTAGTTATCGGCTGCATTTTTGTCAGACCATAGTTGCATTATTGTTTTGTGGAAATGTATAAATACCTAATCGTGAAAAATGCAAACAATGTCGCATGATCATTTTCCTAGAAAATTAAATATGAATGATCGTACTAGAATTTGTGCTATATCTTGGCTGTTATCTCGTGTAGACCTAGACTTAGACCCTTGTTAACGCAAGTAGATGGACCATCTAGAGATTTTCTTGAACAAGCGCCTCATATAGCTCAATAACGAACCATAACCCAATAAGAAACGTGCCACTCCAATAGAGCAAGCGCATGGGCAACTTATGGTAGCTTAGAATAACAAAAGATAAATAGCAAGATAATGAAAGATAAATAACAGTGGAGCAGCGGGTTCCTGACGGTAGGCGGCTCGAGGTCGTCGGAGGTTGGGGCTCGGCCTCTGCTCGGCTTGGGGTGGTGCCCCTGCTGCTGCGGACGGCGGCTCCGAAATCTTCGTGCCCCCCGGGCTTAGGCGGGCCTATGGGTCTAGGCCCATGGCGGAAGGAGGTACGCTGGCTCCAAATCTAGACGCCTCCCTCCATCCATGTTGCCGTCTTTGAAATAAAGGTAATCCCACCTCTATCCTTTCCTTATGTCTGCTTCCCAACCCACTTTTTCCCCTCCCCTCCTGCTACCTTCCAATGTTTCTCCACGAGATGTGGAATTGGTCGATTGTAGATAATGCTTGCAGTATGGTGCCAGATTTGAATTGAATTTCTGACTGTTCACATGCAAAATGGGCAACGAAGATTACGAACTCACCCTCCTTGGCGTCGGGGATCTGCTGGTCGCCGGGGAGGCTGCAGGTGACCTCCGGCAGAATTCGGCGGGTCCGCACCAGCCAATCGATATCCGCCCGCGTGACGTTGGACCCATCCCAAGATCCTCGCTCGGAGATGCCCCCTCCTCCTCGTGCTCATCGACGGCAACCACATCTTGTGGATCCATCTCCGTATTGCTCCCCTCCGACGTGGTGCTTGTTTCGGGGGTGAGAGGCAGGGACTGGCACGGTCCTGTAGCGCCGGCGGAGAGCGGCGCCTGTGCGAAGCAGCGGCGCAGAGGAAGCAAAAGGGCGGCGTGGTCACAGATGCAGAGAGCAGCAACGGCGGCAGCGCAGGGAAGAAGAAGAGAGGTTGGGAACACGGGAAAGTGAACAAGGGTTTCCCTCCTCTCCCCTATTTAACTGCATCGTGCGCAGAAGGTAGTGTGATCAGTTGCGAGATCGTGGGAACGTGCCACATGCACGGTTACATTGCCCAATGGCACAACGACACAACATGGCCACGGTGAGAATCGAGGAGCCACGACATGATGAGACGTGCGACAGTGATAACTGACATGGCATGACAGTAAATGACGCCTTGGCCCTTAAAAACGCAATGATTGCATGTGACACGTAGGATGAAGTGAGGAGTATGAGAGAAGCTAAGCGTCTAGGGAAAATAACCCGGATGCAGCAATATGACTCGGCCAGCGAGATGTATCTCGGAAAGAGCCAGGAAGAGTCAAATTAGATACCAAATCACCAAATAGTGTAGCCGAGTTAACATCGGAATGGGCCGACATATATGTATGTTGGTGATACATTGCAAATGTATCTATAATTTTTGATGTTCATGCTTGGTTTTCTCCACTTTCTTTTGTTTTGTCCACACTTTGGAGTACTTTTCATATGATTTCTTGGACTAACCTATTAACAAGAGCCACAGTGCCTGTCTGCATTTCTCGCTGTTTTGGTTCCGGAAAAAGTCAGAAAATGAATATTCTCGGAATTGGACGGGACAAAAGCCAAAGTGCCTATTTTTCCGGAAGTCATCAGATGCCAGAATACGAGACGGAGAGGGGCCAGAGGGCGGCCACACCACCTGGCCGCGCGGCCAGGCTTGGCCCGCGCCAGGGGTGGTGTGGCCAGCCCAGGCACCCCCTCGGCCTCCCCTTCCGCCTATAAGATGCCCTCGGGACGAAAATCCTAAGGGCCCAATCAAAAATCCACGAAAGAGTCTGTAGCCGCCATCATCTCCATCCCTAGATCGGGAGGGATCTGAAGCTCTTCCCGGCACCCTGCTGGAGAGAGGAATTCACCCTGGAGGCCTTCTTCATCACCATGCAAGCCTCCGGTGTGATGCGTGAGTAGTTCATCCTTGGACTACGGATCCATGTAGTAGCTAGATGGCTGGTTCTCCTCCTCTGTGCATTCATGTCTAGATCTTGTGAGCTCCGTTCATGATCAAGATCATCTATTTGTAATTCTGCATGTTGTGTTTGCGGGGATCCGATGGATATTAAGATGCTATTTCATATTGATTATTGATTCTATCATATCTTTGTTATTTGTGATCTTGCATGCTTTCCGTTGTTAGTAGCTATCTTGGCCAAGTAGATGCTAGCAACTCCAAGAGTTAGTATTTTATGCTCGATAGTGGGTTCATGCCTCTGGTAATCTGGGGAAATGACAGAAATCTCTAAGGTACTAGATGTGTTGTTGCTACTAGGGAGAAAACAACAATCCTTTGTTCATAGAACAATCGTATTGTTTACTTTACACGCAATTCGTAAAGCAATAATCTGTTGCTTGCAACTTAATACTGGAGGGGGTTCGGATGATAACCTGAAGGTGGATTATTAGTCATAGATGCAGTTGGATGGCGGTCTACGTATAATGTTGTAGTGCCCAATCAAGTCTTAAAGGAGTCAAGATGATTAGTATATGCATGTATTGCTTTCTCGATGTTTGTCAATTGCCCCACTGTAATTTGTTCACCCAGCATGTTATTTATCTTAAGGAAAGCCACCTCTAGTGAACTATGGATCCCGGTCCTTTTTCTTTACATACAATCTACAAACTGTTTACTGCTTTGTGTTTACTTTCTGCAAACTATTACTTCCTTCCATTCGATATGTTTAATCCTTTGTTTTCCACAAAACACGGTGAGATTGACAACCTCATCGCAAGTTGGGGACAAAGTTATGTTTGTGTTGTGCAGGTCACCACGTTGCTACTAGCACCGGTAGTGCGCCCTGCCAAGGCTCAGCTAGCAACACTTTTGGGGTGTTTCCTTGCTCCTACTGGTTCGATTAAACCTTGGTTTCATAACTGAGGGAAACTTGCTGCTGTGCTCATCATACCTTCCTCTTGGGGTTCCCAACGAGCTCTACATCAACACTGCACCAGCATCTTTCTGGCGCCGTACACTGAGCCATCAGTTGGAAATACGATAAAGATCCGGATAGGTTGAACCTGTTGTGGCCTTTATAGCTAAAGCTGCTAAGACCACACTAGCTTCGAGGACTATTGTTGGGGGGATGACCCCAGGTAGGGTCAAGCTGAGGTATAAGGACAGAGTCCACCGAGGTATAATTTGGCTAAAGCGTGAGCTGGCCAAGGTACATAAGGGCCGAGTTATGGCCGGGTTACCCAAGGCTGGACAGGTCTGACAAGACTCGATCGACATATATCATATGTGGGCACGTTGTTGTTTCATGTTTGCAGGTACCGTCCTAGCTGAGTCATCCGGATAAGACAGAGTCAGGGGTTGGTGTGCTCAGGAAGGAGTGAGCCAGCCCCAAGGTCAACGCTTTTCTCTCTCTCTCTCTCCGGATTTCCTGGGAGACAAGCACTAGGGACAAGGGCCGCAGGAGCAGAGACAGAGCAGAGGTTCACAGACATGACAGTGTCTGACCGTTGGGGGTCAGATAGCATGAACTCTGTGCTATTGTCGTGTAGAGGCTGGCGACTAAGGAAATGAGGGCACCAAACTACTATATTGGGACAAGCATCTCCAGGGAATATCCGGGCCACGTATGCCCTAGTTGTAACCTTGTCACGCTTTTATAAGGTGAACTAGGGCCGTCAAGGAAAGGGTCAGTCTATTAGCAACATGCGTAAGTGATACGTCCATAACGTATGTATAATTTTTGATGGTTTTATGCTACTAATATGCTTTTGACACTCTTTTTTGTATAAAGTTTATGATTTATTTATACTAACCTACTAATAGTTGCAAAAGTGCACAATGTTCTTGTTTTACACTTTGATGTGTAGGAATTAACAAGAATACAAGTGGAAACATTGTT
This sequence comes from Avena insularis, assembly GCA_023614405.1. Lineage (NCBI taxonomy): Eukaryota > Viridiplantae > Streptophyta > Magnoliopsida > Poales > Poaceae > Avena > Avena insularis. The sequence goes on along the minus strand of CM042692.1, from coordinate 412,762,288 downwards.
GGAGTCAAATTGGGATTTTTTCAGAAATCTGTCTCAGAACTCTTTTTCAAGATGGTCACGTTTCGGGTCGAATACGGCGTCAAACAGAAAACTCTTTAACTATAAAATTGTTGGAAATTTCACGACAAACGTTCTGGACATATAATTTAGCTGATTCCGAGTTCGGACGGGCCTTTTAGACCCGATTTACTGCAGCCCAAGATGGGATGACGGGAATCCGAGAAGCTATATAAAAGGAGGAAACCTAATTCGCCCAGGGCATCTCCACCTATGAATTTGCAGCCACCAAAGCCACATTTTTGCCTCCCCCATGGATGGATCCCAAGAATCCATAAAGGAAGGGGCTAAGGGGCGGTGCTCCCCCATGATACTGGCGGCAGGGAAGGAGTCCCCCGCACCGCCGCCGGCGCTGCTGCCGCCCTCTTCACCATCTTCACCGCCATCTCCATCACCTAATCCTCCTAGTATGCAGTGGTTCATCCTTCCACACACCTCTGTACCGTCCTATGTAAACATGGTGTTTGATGCTATAAGTTATAATCCTATGATCTATGTCATTTTTGCGTAGTTTCTTTATTCTTAGATTGAATGGTTGAACATCTTTGGTTCATTAGAGTTGTATGTTGATATGGAACAGTCCTTTCGTGTCCATTATATTTGTGCGTGCATGGATTAAACATCATAGGGTTTGTAGTATGTGTAAAAGGAAGGGGGAGTTCTGCCGGAGTGACAGAAACCCGAGGACGCGAACCGGAACGTTGCACGTATGGGAGTAAGAGGACCATTAAACTTAAGGCTATGGTTGGGAAAACCTTAATGCATTGATTAGTACTTACAGATGTTTTCTAACAATCCAATCATATAGTACATTTAATTCCAAGTAGTGAAGCGCATGTATATTTAGTGTCTCCCACATAGAAAACTGCATCAAAGACAATGAACCTGATCTATTCGCTATTTAAACTTGAACAAAACCACCACAATTACCACCACTATTCCACATTCATGGTTCTGTTAGTTTAGTGTATTTGATTGCTGCAGCAACTAGCTTTACTTTCTTGTTATTTATTATGATGCAAAGCTATCCCTATTACTCGTATTGTTGCTCTAGTTTTATTTCCTAGATAATGCAAATGTTTAGTGTGTGTAGAGTTGTATCAGTGGTTAATAAAACTTGAGAGAATATTGATCCTACCTTTAGCTCCTCGTTGGGTTCGACACTCTTACTTATTGAAAAGGCTACACACGATCTCCTATACTTGTGGGTTATCAATAAGCCCTAGAGGAGAGGAGAGGAGAGGCAAACACACTTCATCTTCTTCCTCTCGATACAACTCAAGGAGCACTTGTATTAGTCCAGAGATCATAATATAAGATCTAGAGCAGGAGTAGAGGTTTTATCTCCATAGGAGAGCCTCGAACCTGGGTACATCGTGTGTCGAGAGTGTGTGTTCTTCGTGTGCGGATTCACCGCACTATCCCTCCCCGACCACTAGTGGCCATAGGCCCCACCTTTAGCCTACCCATGGCATCTGTCGTGACACCACCACGACAGCGATAGAGTTTTTGGTTCTTGTTTTTGGTTGTAGGGTGGCGATAGGACGGTGCACTGCGGCTGCGGGGATTGGAGGCGGCGGCGGCGGGTGTGTGGATCATTCGATGGCTACCGTTGGAAGAGAATTGGCTCTGATACCATATTCTTGTGTGCAATTGTTTGCTTTATCTCTAAGTAGGTTTTACTTTCAGTTTTAAGTTGTTCTCTATCTTAGTATGGATAGGGAATGCGAATTACAAAAAAAAATTAGTTGTACTTGTTACCTAATTTTTTTTTCAAAAAGGAAAGTGATTGGAAAGATGAGTAATGGTTAAGTGGGGGTCGACCTTGAACACTTGTGTTCATGCCTATGAAACCAAAACAAATCTTTCCATGGAAGCTTTTCAGTTAAAAACTTGTAGGAATGTATAAAGCCTTGAAAAAGAAAGATATTTCTGGTATTGATTTTAATGCTTATTCATTCGAAAATACTTGAATCTTGCTCCTATGCCTAACTTAAAGGCATTAAAAAAATACTTATTGGGAGATAACCCAAAAGTTTTAGTTGAGTCTTGAAAGTTATTGCTTCAGTAACAACCTCTCCTTATCCTTTTTATTTGCTTTTTGTGCCAAGAGTAACCTCTAATGAGAGAGAAGTAATGCTTGGGAAAGTTATTGTCCCGAAACAGATTTTTGTGCTTCGTTATAAAAATTCGTGTAAAATCTTTGTACGTCGTTCGAGCTGTAATTTTTTGTGCTTCCGCCCCAGGTTGTTACCCAACTTTCGTTAGTTCAACACTTTTTGATTTGAGAAAAGAAGGTATTCGAAAAAATTGGTTTCTATCTGCTGGTCTGTTTTGACAGATTTCTGCCATTATTTGCATTTGCTTCTTGTTGATTCCTTTTCGGGTTCTCTTTGGGAAATTGAGCTTTTTAAGGGAAGTGCTACAGTAGCTTGTGTTTTAATGGAAGTTTTATTGATGTTGAAACTAAACCCAAAGACTTATTATCTTGAGTACACTAATGTTGCTAATGAAGATTATGTGAAGTTTTGTATGAAGGAAAAAATTCAGGTGTTAAGGAAAGACTGATGTAATGAGATGAAGAATGGAATAAATATCAAGCTTGGTGATGCCACCATATGACACCCTAAGAAATATCCAAGAAGTACAAGCGTCAAAGCTTGGGGATGCCCAAGGCATCCCCTTCTTCATCAATAAAAATCTCAGGTTCTTCTAAACATTTCATTTTTATTGTTTCATGCACAGTTTTTGGTTTTTGTTTTCTTGGTTTTCTTAGTTTGCTTAAATAAATTGGTTGGAACCCCTCTTTCATATATTAGTTTTCAAATAAGTGTGGTTTGGATTGGAAAAGAGTAGGAAAAGTTCATGCTTAAGTGGTAAAAGGAGCTCGTTTTTTACGGTGGCCTATGCTTTGTCATGTCATGCTTGATATTATTTTGGCTTTATGCTTAGTGATTTTTGCTGTAGCATGACATGTTATAAACAATTGAGATTGCTTAATGTGTGCCTTGAACGAATCATGTGTTGTTTTAGCATATTAAAGCATAGTATTGTGGTATTCTCCTTTGATGCTCTATTTGGGTTGACTTGGCGCATGCTCACACCATATTATGACTATCACAAGTCACCATAGCCTTTATGATCCTTTAGTTTTCGAATTGTAATATCACTTTATGCTTTAATTAATGATGTTTTGTCGCTTTGCATGATTATGGCCATTATTGCTCTTTTAGTTGGTCGCTCCCAGTCTTTTGCTAGCCTCCATAACCAAGTATGAGTTCCACTCATGCATCCAACTCCAAATAAAACCAAGTTATCCCAAAGAGTCCACCATACCTACCTATTAGCATTTGCTATTCCAAGTATATTCATGCTTTCATCTACCTTCCGAATTAAACTTGTTATGAGAAAACTAGTGATTAAAGATCTCACGAACTTGATGGCACACTTTACTTTTGTTGCCCCTAATAAACTTGAACCATTGTGTCATCTATGTTGTATATGCTTGTACTTATATGTTGGGGATTAGCAGAACCATGATGTTATGGGGAACGCTTTCAACATTGCACTTGTACATTGTACCTAGTTGATATCATGCTCTTTTGTCTATGGATGTCGTCGGTGTGAAATGAAAGGGGAGCTTGTAAATTCATGGAGTTATGTATGTGTGTTAGAGAAACGTCTGGGCCGTCGGTCTAATCCATGCCTAATCATGGTGAAAACCTGCAGCGTAACCATAATGAGCAATCTATGAAGCATTCTTCTTATAAAAAAAGAGATAAAGATTGAGAAAAAAAGAACAAAAAAGAGATGAGAAAAGAGGAAAGAGAGAGAAAAGCACCATTTTCTCATGGTAAATAAGAAGATTGCTGAGATGCTCGTTGTCTGCTTGCCTTGTCATTTTGATATAGGGATTCTTCCGTATCATCGGGCAAGGGGTACCCCGTTGGCGGTTCTCTATGATACACATGTACTTACTATGACAAGAACTTACCGGTAACTAAACTTGAGTAGCATGAGGATTGGCCCTCGTATTCAAGGAACATGAGATTTCCAACTTATAATTTGTCAAGCATATACTCCATAATTTGTTCACTTTAACCTTAATCACTTCAAGATGCTTATGATAGGGACAATGAGAGCTGAAAGCTAATAAGTACCATAATTTTTGGAAGCTCTTTATGAGACTTGAATCCCTGCTTTCCTCTATGAAGGCCTTTCTTCCACTTTTATATTGAGTCTCCACCTTCTATCTTTATGCACCAATTAAGAGAGCATAGTTGCCATTCTTAGTTCTATGTGCATTGTCCCAAAACTTGTTGATTGATACATAACTTTGATATTGCTTGTTCCTAAACTATTTGTATCTAGTCACCCTTATAAACTTTGAAGGTGTCCTATGCATTTATGTTTTGCTACTCTATGAGGGACAAGCTGGATACCATTCTCATTATGCTTTCTTTATGTGAAACAAATAAACGTCTTGCAAAGTATTGTTATTCATGAATCTTTTGTTTGTGCTTTTTTATGTTACAACATAGTTGCTATGTCTTATTGTTAGAACTCTATCTTTCATGATTTATGTTTAGAGTACCTTAATCCCAGCTATCAATGCTTTTACAATAATGATGATCAAGATTGTGTTGTATGCATGTCACCTTAAAAATTATATTGTTTTGATCGTTTATCTACTCGAGGACGAGAAGGAACTAAGCTTGGGGATGTTGATACGTCCATAACGTATCTATAATTTTTGATGCTTTTATGATAATAATATGCTTTTGACACTCTTTTTTGTATAAAGTTTATGATTTATTTGGACTAACCTACTAATAGTTGCAAAAGTGCACAATGTTCTTGTTTTACACTTTGATGTGTAGGAATTACCAAGAATACAAGTGGAAACATTGTTGGAGTCAAATTGGGATTTTTTCAGAAATCTGTCTCAGAACTCTTTTTGAAGATGGTTATGTTTCGGGTCAAAGACAGCGTCAAACGGAAAACTCTTCAACTCTAAAGTTGTTCGAAATTTCGTGACAAACATTATGGATATAAAATTTAGCTAATTCCGAGTCCAGACGGACCTTTTAGGCCCGATTTACTGCAGCCCAAGATGGGATGACGGGAATCCGAGAAGAGGAAACCTAATTCGCCTAGGGCATCTCCACCCACAAATTTGCAGCCACCAAAGCCACGTTTTTGCCTTCCCCATGGATCCCATCTTCATGGGGGATGGATCCCAAGAAGCCATGAAGGAAGGGGGCTAAGAGGTGGTGCTCCCCTATGATACCGGCGGCGGGGAAGGAGTCCCCCGCGCCGCCGCCCACTTCACCATCTTCACCGCCATCTCCATCACCTAATCCTCCTAGTATGCAGTGGTTCATCCTCCTACACACCTCTGTACCATCCTATGTAAACGTAGTGTTTGATGCTATAAGTTATAATCCTATGATCTATGTCATGTTTGCGTAGTTTCTTTGTTTCTAGATTGAATGGTTGAACGTCTTTGGTTCATTAGAGTTGCATGTTGATATGGTACAATCCTTTGGTATCCATTATATTTGTGCGCGCATGGATTAAACATCATATGGTTTGTAGTATGTGTAAAAGGAAGGGGGAAGTTCTGCCGGAGTGAGAGAAACCCGAGGACGTGAACCGGAACGTTGCACGTATGGGAGTAAGAGGACCATTAAACTTAAGGCTATGGTTGGAGAAACCTTAATGCATTGATTAGTACTTACGAGTACATGTAATTCCAAGTAGTGAAGCGCATGTATATTTAGCCTCTCCCACATATAAAACTGCATCGAAGACAATGAACCTGATCTATTCGCTATTTAAACTTGGACAAAACCATCACAATTACCACCACTATTCCACACTCATGGTTCTATTAGTTTAGTGTATTTTATTGCTGCAGCAACTAGCTTTACTTTCTTGTTATTTATTATCATGCAAAGCTATCCCTATTACTCGTATTGTTGTTCTAGTTTTATTTCCTAGATAATGCAAGCATTTAGTGTGCGTAGAGTTGTATCAGTGGTTAATAGAACTTGAGAGAATATTAATCCTACCTTTAGCTCCTCGTTGGGTTCGACACTCTTACTTATCGAAAAGGCTACACACGATCTCCTATACTTATGGGTTATCAGTAAGCCCTAGAGGAGAGGAGAGGAGAGGCAAAAGCACTTCATCTTCTTCCTCTCGATACAGCTCAAGGAGCACTTGTATTAGTCCAGAGATCATAATATAAGATATAGAGCAGGAGTAGAGGTTTTATCTCCATAGGAGAGCCTCGAACCTGGGTACATCGTGTGTCTAGAGTGTGTGTTCTTCATGTGCGGATTCACCGCACTATTCCTCCCTGACTACTAGTGGCTATAGGCTCCATCTTTAGCCTACCCATGGCATCTGCCGTGACACCACCACGACAGCGATAGAGTTTTTGGTTCTTGTTTTTTGTTGTAGGGCGGCGACACGACGGTGCACTGCGGCTGCGGGGATTGGAGGCGGCGGCGGCAGGTGTGTGGATCATTCGATGGCTAGCGTTGGAAGAGAATTGGCTCTGATACCATATTGATGTGGCGGAAACGATGACCCTTTGGGATCTCGTGTTACGTGTTATATAGGGTAGAAAGAGCCTCTACCATGGCATGTACATAGAGAAAGATACGGTATGGATTGGTGTACTACACCATATCCATACGGTATAAGACTATGTCTAATGGCGTTGTTGTTTTATTAGGTTTGTAGTCTTAAACTGGTAACCCCAACATACCTGATACACTAATTATCGTTTGGCATCTATGAATTTAAAGCCGGGTACCTTAGTGCCATTTATCTAGGGAAAACTAAGGCTCGGCATAATTTTGATGGAAATGTTTCTTTTAGATTTTCTCATGTTGAATTTCAATCAGAACTTTTGACTGTTGAGATGCCTGGTTGTTTCCCCACTTTTGTTATATACGATATGTCTAGAACTTTTGAGGGTTTGTTGATCTGCATCAACATTAGCTATGCCCTTTTGAATTCCCTTCAAAGTTTCTGAAATAAAAATGCACAGAACAAAAACGGCGTGGCAAAGACCTTCTAGTATGCTTATGTTATTTGCGGAGTGTGTGTTTATTTGCCGAGTTTTTTTTCTGCCAATACTAGGCAGTCCCCCTCAGATGCCGAGTTCATGGAAATGCACTCAGCAGCCAGGTATGTACTCTGTTGCTTCTCCTATTCCTGCAGTGCAAGATAGATTAATGTATATATATATACTCCCTCTGTTTTAAAATATAACACGCTTTAATTTTTGTGAAATGTATTTGTATCTAAATACATTTTAGCGTGTAGGTTCACTGCGAATCTATGCACTAAAATGTGTCTAGTCAAAAACCAAAACATCTTATATTTTGATATGGTGGGATACCTTAAGCGCATGGTATCATATGAATTAAAACATTTAGTGTGTTGCTAGATCTTAATGCACAAGAGATTAGAAAACGTCACAAACCGGTACCTGGCACCTACGTGAGGGCACAGCCACCGGGCGACAAGCTAAACCCATCTAGGGTTTCATCCCCTCGCCGGCGACGCTGCTGGTCCGCTTCGTCTTCGGTGGCCTTAGGGCCTTGAAGCACTAGTAGAAAAAGAGCCTTTTATCCACCCCTTTAGTCCCGGTTGTGGTTGGACCCGGGACTAATACTCACATTAGTCCCGGTTCCAACGGAACAACCTTTAATCCCGGATCAAACAGGACCTTTAGTCCCGGTTGGAGACACCAACCGGGACTAAAGGGGTTGCGGCAGGCTGCGACCGGTGCCGACCCCTTTAGTCCCGGTTCGTAGCACCAACCGAGACTAAAGGGGTAACATTTAGTCCCGGTTCGTATTACCAACCGGGACTAAAGAAAAATGAAAAAAAAATTCAAATGGCCATAACTTTTGCATACGATATCAGAAAAATACGTACAACCTATCAAAACATGCAGAAAAAAATTTCCTCTTCGATTTCAACAGCCTTAGGCCGTTTTAGATTCTTTTAGATTCTTAAAATTTGAAAATAAAAAAAAGTTATTTCAAAAATTAATTAATTTTTAATAATTTTTTATGTCATATTTGAATTCCTCACATTTTTCTGATAATAATGGATATAGTATTTGTCAAATTTTGATTTACAGATTTGAAGATATTATTTATGTCATATTAAATGAATAAATGGGGAAAAATGAATAAAATATTAATTTCGAATTTTTCATTGGAATAAAATATTATTATTACTTATTTATTGTTGTTTACTTAAATAGTTATATTCGTAATTTCGAAAAATAAAGACGGTTGACATATTGATATGAGCTAATAGGATTGATATACTAGTCTTAACAACAAGGTATAATAGTCCTTTGCGCGAGGTGGGAGAGATGGAATGGGGAAGTTAAGCGTGCTAGGGGTGGAGTAGTGCTAGGATGGGTGATCGACCGGGAAGTTTGACTATAAGTGAAATTTGATCTAAGATTAATTATAGTTAGTGTGAAAAATGAGAGATGTGAGAGATTAGCAGGTCAGATAATTCAAATGTTCAAAAAAAAAATATTTTTTTTTTGAAAAAAACCCTTTAATCCGGTTCAGACACAAACCGACTAAAGTCTCGTGACGCTTCGACGATTGCCCGTGAGGGCCTTTTATCCCGGTTTGTGGCCGAACCGGGACTAAAGGAGGAGGCCTTTAGTCCTGCCTCTCCAGCCCCGGTTCCAAAACCGGGACTAAAGCCCCTTACGGGCCGGGACTAAAGGCCCGTTCTCCACTAGTGGAGGTGTGGCGGACCACGATCTCTCGCCGGCAGGAGGTTTTTCGTTTTTGTTTAGTCTTTTTTCAGTGTCTTTTTCGGGATGTTGAGGCGGCGGCTACGTCCTGAAGTTAGAATAAGGTCCTTCCCGCCCTATCCTCGCTTCGGTGGTGTGTCTAGCGCCGACGGAGGGCGCGTGGAGTCGTGTGTCCGACAGATCTCTTGGGATCTGATCGTTTTTCGTATTCGTCGGTGTGGTTTAAGGTCAGTCTCTTCCGATCTATGGTTGTCATCTTCGGCGATGGTTGCTGCTCTGGTGCGCTGGTCCTTTGGGGCCTTAGCACGACGACTTTCCGTCTGTCTACTACAACAAGCTCTACTACGACAAGCTTTGCCTGGCTCCGGTGATGGAGGGGCGAGGACGGCGGCGCGCCTTCGACTCGTGCTGGTGTCTGTAGTCGTCGCAAAGTGGTTCAATGACCTTTTTTAATTTCTATTACTTTTAAGGCTCTTCGTACTGTTGTTGATGATTATTAATAGATCGGTGCAATTTCGCGAAAAAAAAGATCTTAATGCACAACAGTGGCTGACTTTCTGCCATCAACCCCCATGATCTGATTCTGGTTACTCGATGATCATTGGATATAATTTTCGGCCTGTGTACGACAATCATTAGCCGTTACTCGATGATCACTTCCACGATGTGATTTCGTTTTTTATAGGTAGACGCGCTTAGACCGGAGCCTCCATTCCCCCGTGATTCCTTCCGTAGCCATGTTACTCTTGCAGTTCTAAACACGCCATTACACGTCGTCGTCGTCGTCGTCGTCGGGTGCAACTGCAACTGGCACCGACTCAGTCGTTCTCACCTCATTCTGCCTGCAGTTGGCCCGCTTATAAATGCCATTCCGCCCAGCCATGAAGACACAAACAGGAGTCCATCAAGTACAGATCCTGCAAGTCTAATCAAGGAGAGGTTCATAGTGCCAAAATGGCCGGTGCCACCACCAATGCCGCCCTTGTCGTTGTCGCGCTCCTATCCATGCTCGTCCCGCTCGTCCGTTCTGCGGTAAACTATGGCACCTCCGCCGCCAGATCCTACAGCTCCGGCTGGCTCCCCGCCAAGGCCACCTGGTACGGCCAGCCCAACGGCGCCGGCCCCGACGACAACGGTATGCGATGGCGACGCAGTGTCATTCTTGCATCACCCGACAGTGCGATGCCAAATCAGTTGTAATAATGACGATCAGTCTTTTTGCAGGTGGTGCTTGCGGCTTCAAGAACGTGAACACGTACCCTTTCTCCGCCATGACGTCCTGCGGCAACGAGCCTCTCTTCCTGGGCGGCGCCGGCTGCGGCACCTGCTACCAGATACGGTGCACGCGAGCCAACAACCCCGCCTGCTCCGGCCAGGCCAAGACGGTGGTGATCACCGACATGAACTACTACCCGGTGGCCAAGTACCACTTCGACCTGAGCGGCACGGCGTTCGGCGCGCTGGCGATGCCGGGCCGGAACGACCAGCTCCGGCACGCGGGCATCATCGACATGCAGTTCAGGAGGGTGCCCTGCAACTTCCGGGGCATGAAGCTCACCTTCAACGTCCTGCCGAGCGCCAACCCCAACTACCTCCCGGTGCTGGTGAAGTACGCGAACCGGGACGGTACCGTGGTGAGGATGGACCTCATGCGCTCCAGGAACGGCCGCCCCACGGGGCGGTGGGAGCCCATGTACCGCTCCTGGGGCTCTGTCTGGCGCTGCGACTCTAGCGACGCGCTGCGGGGGCCGCTGTCCCTCCGCGTCACCAGCGAGTCGGAGAAAACGCTCGTGGCCAACAATGTCATCCCGGCTGGCTGGAAAGGCGACACCAGCTACTCGTCCAACATCCAGTTCCCTTGATTCACTTTCTCGGTCGACACCCATCGAGTCAATTGTTTCCATGCCATGATCGATCCATATTTATGATGGATCGAAGGATTAATTTATCAGGTATAGTTCAAAAAAAATAATTATCGGGTATAGTTCCAGGCGTGGCGTTAATTGTGTCTTCAAGATGAGTGGCCATCAACGAGGGTGTGCTCGACTCCGCGTGTAAGGGAAATGCATAGAACTACTCCTACGTAAGAGGTGTACAATATCAATATGTGGAATATGCCAGTGTTGAGATTCACGATTAGATGGGGGAGAAGGTCCAGGAATCACTCAAGAACATCATCTTCTTTATTTCTTTCTTGGGTGTTAGTATTTGTACAGGAGGTAGGGACTACGGGAGAGGACTGAATCTTCTACTTTGTTCTCTCCGTTTCCCTTAAATATTTACATGTAATTTTTATACTTTCATCCTCTAACTAATTTTCTATTCACATTCAAGTACTCCTTACAACACTCCCTCTCAAGATGGGGCAAATGCATCATGAAGTCCCATCTTTTGCCACATAAGCTAGAAAATACTTTTTCTGATAGGCCCTTAGTTAATAGGTATTTCTATTTTCGTGCCCCTGATTCGTTAGTACTCCCTCTGTTCCCTTTTACTCTGCGCATAGGAGCTGGCCCAGATACCAAGGAGAGCAAGTGCATGGATGTTTTCTTTTGTTTCTTACTATTTTGCCCCAACGTTTGCATGCAATGTGTGGTTATGCATGCAATCGGTAGTGGAGGGCTATATTCGGAAACATGTCCCATCGCGCAGACTATTGTGGAAAAACAGCAAAAAACTCATATGCAGAGTAAAGCGAAACAGAGGGAGTAGTACACAGTTTTCCCCGACCGCTTAACTTTTCCTCACTTTTGCTTTTCTCCTTCTCGAAAACCCATCAAAGAGCTCGAACGGCAACTGTCGCTAGGTCGACCGTTGGTTGACGTGTGGGGCCACACGGTGTGGGACCACGTGGGGTCGTTTGGTCAGGAACGCGTTATGCTGACGTGTGGGACCGCGCCATGGGGGATTGCGTGGGGCAGGTTTGTTGGGAACGCGTTATGGGAGACGTGGTGTGGGACCATGTGGGACGCGTTTGATGGTTGCATGCGCCTTGTCGCCTAAATTGGAAATTTTCTTTTTTGTTATTTTTATGATTGGCTTTTTAAGGGCGTATTTTCCCTCTCTTGCTAACAATTTTTTTTTCCCAAAAAGGTAGCGAATCTAGACCAGCTTCTCTCTTTATTCATTGTTCCTTTTGGCCCTTGTTTTTTTCCAATCTAGTAGCAAATCTAGAGCAGTAAATCTAACCAGCACCATAAATAAATTCAATAAACATAGCAGATATAGATAAAGCAGCTAATATAGGTTATATCGTATGGTACTCAACGAGGTTCGACAATTAGGCTGCTCAGCAGCAGCAGCGGACAAGTTCAATACAAACAAGACAAAAGAAGCTACTTTATAGCAGTAGCACAAGATAAGTGGCCCATCATGGCCTCCGCCTCCTCCCTCTAGCACCTTCGCCACTTCTTGTTGCCTAGTCCCTTGACCTTGGGCGCCTTGGGTTTGATCGGAGGCATGCGACCCTCCTCGATGACCACCTTCTGGAGGTTGCGGAGGTGAAGACCGAGCACCTGGTGATTAGCTCTGAAGCCATGGATGTTCACGGACTCGCCGCAGGTCCTCACGTCCTCGGCATGCTTCACAAGGGAGTTGAAGTCGGTGGCGCGGAGCCTCCTGGTGGTGCAGAAGGGGCACCTATAGACGTCGCCGGTGAAGAAGTTGTACTGGTCGGACTTCAGCCTCCTCAGCACATGACGAGTCTTGGTGTCCTTGGACTCGTCGTCGCTGCAGACGTCGCCGCTATCCTCCTGTTAGAAAAAACAGTAGAGTGCAAAAAGGACATGATTGAGATACTTTGATTATCGGGATTGATTATTTGCATAAATTAACCGATTGAGATTCCCTGATTATTCCTCAAATTTCAAACCAAATCGAATACTGATCCCAACTACAAACAGGAGGATTCAAATACGAACAGGGGTATTCATCAAAATATGAGATCTAACACAAGAGGATTAGCTACTGTAAAAATACGAGCAGTTGAACCCTAATAACATACAATCTAGCATCCAACGATGGGAATGGGGGAGAACAAGGGTCGGCGATGCTGGTGTCGTAGGGGTTCTCCGGCCTTATATCATCAACCTCGTCGTAGGGGTCCTAGCCGAGCGGGATATGCCCGAGACCAGCGGGGGCCTCCTCGCCGGCGGTTACGGCAAATGCGGAGACGGGGACAGTGGCTGCCTTTGATGCCTCGATAGGGGCCTATACGGGGACGGGGGCCTCCTCGACGGCGGCCTTGGAGGTGCCGATGGCCATCGTGCCATTCTTTTCCATCGCCGGTGTGGTTAGAGTTTTGTTGGGGGTTTGTAGAAGGTGATGGAACAGTGGAGACGGTTGAGAGTGAGTGAGTGAGTGATGAGTGAGAGTGAGGAGGCCTCTATAAAGGTGAAGGAAAGCGATGTTTCGTTGCACCACCGTGCACCGCATAACCGTGTACGCTACTGCACCGTGCACGACCACACGTGTCTGCTACCACCCCGTGCACCGCACACGTGTACCGTGAGTCACATTTTTTCCCTCGTGTCTAACCCTGGCGACTTAGTTATGCTCAGTTTTGCCCTCGAGTGTAACACTAGCAGTTTGGTTGTACTCAATTTTACTCTCCAGTACTAACACTGTCATGTGCAATATACTCAGTTTTACCCTCCGGTGGCTGGTCAACAGAGAGTCAATGAATGGGTTTTAGCTAGCTAATTAAGTCATTTTATGCACAACAAATTCAAAAAGATCAAAACATAGTGGCATCTGCCTAGGGAGCCTTATTAAGTGACCTACCACCATAAGAAATATATATAAATCAAGTTTTAACCTAGATCGCCACTTCTCAAATCACCTACTATCTATGAAGGTTCATGTCTTTCTACTCAAACCTCTTTTCAAAACATCCCTCCCCAAAACATAGTTTGTCTGAATAAGGCAATAATTGTCAAACTGGTCTATATTTGAATTGCAAATAGTTTGATGTATGTCAAGATGTATTTTATTGTATAAAAGACTCATTTTCCATTTTTAAATCTTTTCTATTTTCTATTTGAATCCCTTTATCAGTCTTGCCCTTGGTTTTTAAGTTGTACTTAATTTTGCCCTTGGTTCTTAAGTTCTACTCAGTTTTCCCCTCTCTTAGTCATAATCTCTCACACATGTGGCCATCTTGGTTGTGACACTCTGATTGGTTGAGACAATTGTCACGCGGACCGTTCCCACCAACCGTTGAGCCTCTGTGATCTAGCGGACATGATAACCTCTGTATCTATCGGGGGGCACCCATCTATTCATGCAAAATAACGATTTTGCCACCGGTACTTTAACTCCATAAACAAATGAACTTGAATATAATTTGAAGAGAAAGTGTTCAAAGGTGTATAATTTGTGCATTATATTCCACTCTATGAAAATGATAATCTCTCAAGATTTTCTTAGCACAATATTATCACGTATTAAGTGTGATTTCAAAGAGTTCAAATATGTATAATTTTCATATATGCAAGTTTATACATTACATTCCACTCTATGAAAATGGGGGATAATCTCTCAAAATTTTGCTAGCACATTATTAGCTCGTTATTAAGTGTGATTTCACAGTGTTCAAAGGTTTAAAATTTTAATATACGCAAGTTTATGCATTATATATCACTCGATGGAAATGATAAATGATCAGAATTTTATTAGCACAATATTATCATGTCCTAAGTGCGATTTCAAAGAATCCAAAGATGTATTATTTTCGTATATGCAAGTTTATGCATTACATTCCACTCTATGAAAATGATAACCTCTCAAGATTTTCTTAGCACAACATTATCACGTATTAAGTACGATTTCAAAGAGTTCAAAGGTATATAATTTTCGTATATGCAAGTTTCTGCATTACATTCCACTCTATGAAAATGGGGAAGAAAATGATAATCTCTCAAGATTTTCTTAGCACTATATTATCAAATATTAAGTGCGATTTCAAAGTGTTCAAAGGTTTATAATTTCCGTATACGCAAGTTTATGCATTATATTTTACTCAATGGAAATGATAAATGATCAGGATTTTATTAGCACACCATTATCATATCCTGGGTCTAATTTCAAAGAGTTCAAAGGTGTATAATTTTCGTATATGAATTACATTTCACTATATGAAAATGAAGCTAGACAAAGGGCCACTGTCACTAGAGAAGAAGAAGAAAGGGGAGGCAACGGCACGGGCGCGGGTGCAGGGCTGGTTCAGGGTCCCATCTTGCAACGCCAACCTGTATAAGCTGTTGGTCCAACGCTCACGTGGATAAGCTGTGGCTCCGATGCTGATCTAGATAAGTGGAGAGAGGTGTCCACTACAGGAATTGAGTAAACGCGGCTCCACTTGTCAGCATGTAACGGCAAGGGTACACTACAAGACCCGACAGAACACGGACCTACTTGTCAGCATGTAATGGCGAGGGTCCACTACGGGACCCGACTGAATGCGGCCCCACTTGTCAGCACGTAACGACAAGATTGACGGACATCGAGTTTTCAGACCATGTGAGAGTTTCGTACAAGGAGATGGGAAAAAGGGAGAAAAAGTTAAGCGGCTAGGGAAAACTGAGTACAACTAACGAACCGATGGTACGAAAATAGAAATCCCTAGTTAATATATCAGCAAGTTGATTAGAAGAACTCACATGTGATATGCAGATGATTCCAAGGACTAGCTTTTCCTTGATAAAATGTCTATCAATATTTGTGTTTTGTTTGACCACGCTGCACAGGATTATGGGCAATATCAAGGGCAGCTTTATTATCTCATTACAATAACATTGGCTTCTCTTTAAATAAACCCAATTCCGCTAATAAGATTTTCAACCAAAGCACTTCACATACCCCTTGTGCCATAGCTCGCAACTCTGCTTCAGATGTAAATTTTGCCACCACGTTTTGCTTCTTGCTGCGCCATGTCACAAGGTTGCCTCCAACAAAAGTGTAGTAGCCAGAAGTAGATCTCCTATTATCTAGTGAACCTGCCCAATCAGCATCAGTGTAACACTCAACTCGTAAATTACCATGGGATGTATATAATATACCTCTATTGAGACACCAATTGAGATATCGAATTATCCTCATCACAACATTCATATGTTGACTTTTTCGCTCATGCATAAATTGACTCAGAGCGCTTACTGCAAACGCTATATCTAGACGTGTGTGAGATAAATAGATTAAGCGCCCAACTAGTCTCTGGTACATCTCTCTATCTATAGGATCTCCCCCTTCCTTTGTAAGACTATGGTTGGTTTGAATTGGAGAGAAAGTTCGACGGCACCCAATCATTCCAGTTTCGGATAACAAACCTATGATGTACTTTCTCTGAGAGAGATATATACCTTTTGCACCCCGAGACACTTCAATTCCCAGGAAATACCGCAATAATCCCAGGTCTTTAACTTCAAATTCTTTTGCCAGATGTTGTATTAACTTCTCTATTTCCTTATCATCATTTCCTGTGATGATAATGTCACCAACATAGATAGTCAAAATGGTTAGCATGTCACCATTGCAACAGAGTATGATCGGCATTACTCTGTTTATAGCTCATTTGAATTTTAGCCCTATGAATACGATCAAACCATGCACGCGGGGATTGTTTTAAACCATACAAGGACCGATATAATCTTAACACTTTGCCTTCAGTTTCAGCTGTACCGAAGCCAGGTGGTACATGCATGTACACCTCTTCACGGAGATCTCTATGAAGAAAAGCGTTTTTTTACATCTAGACGATATAAATCCCAACCTAGGTTAGATGTACAAGATATCAAGGTCCGTATAATATTCATTTTTACCACTGGTGCAAATATTTCTTCATAGTCAATCTCATATGTCCGGGAGTAACCTTTTGCCACTAAACGAGCCTTATATCATTCTACTTTCCCGTCAGCATTATGTTTAACTTTGTACACCCACTTGCATCCTACAGCCTCCTTACCGTTTGGCAGATCTACCAGTTCCCATGTTTTATTTTTCTTCAGGGCATTCATTTCTTCTAGCATGGCTACTTTCCATTTTGGATCCTTCATAGCATCCTCCCATTTTGTAGGAATTGAAGTGGAGTCTAACGATGCTATGAACCCTTTAAATGATGGACTGCACTTATTGTATGAAATATACTTACCACATCATGCTTATAGCCCACACAATCTTTAAGTAGTGCTGGAATTTCAGTGCGCCTAGTAGGTTTTCTCAATGCTATTGGATTCTCAACTATTGGAGCATTAGAAATTACCACATGGTTTATAATACCTTCTTCTTCTGTAGCATCATGGGCGGACTCCCTGATGCATGAGGACCTTGCAGATTGGCCGTATGATCAACATCATCTTCAACTACGCTATCATGCACCAAATCACAAGGTATATTAGTTGTTCTCTCTTGTTCTATTACATGTTCAAGTAATGGAGTATCATGTACCTCATTAGTATCTGAGATTCTTTGTTCTTCACTCATGCTTGTATGCTTCTCCTCTTCTTATCCATCATCAGGTCCTGATATCTCCACCATAGGAATCAATACTGAGCCACTAGAACTAGAATCCTTGTTAGAAATCTCCCCTGGCTATTAATACTATAAGTAGGGTTAACATGTGAAGAATAGAAAGATTCCTTCTCATGAAATGTCACATCCATGCTAACAAAAAAATCTTTTCTCAATAGGAGTCCAACACCAATATCCCTTCTGGGTTGGAGAGTAAACCACGAAGATACACTTAATCGCTTGTGGATCAAGCTTTCTAGTAGTTCCCCTGTAATCATGAACAAAACAAGTGCAACCAAATATCTTTGAAGGCACTATAAAAGAACTAACACCACTCAGGCACTCAACTGGAGTTTTATAATTGAGAATCCGTGATGGAATATGATTAACTAAATAAGCTGTTGTTTTAACAGCTTCACCCCACATAAACTTTGGTACATTTATCTTAAACATAAGGGCTCGAGCGACTTCAAGTAGATGTCTATTTTTTCGCTCAGCAACTCCATTTTGTTCTGCTGTGTTGAGACATGTGGTTTGATGTACAATACCATGGGAGGACAAGAAGTCGTTAAAATCCTGATTGACATATTCAGTGCCATTATCCATCCTGAATATTTTTACACATGCATTGTACTGGTTGCTCACCAAAGTATAGAAATTTTTAAAAGCAAATAGAACTTCAGATTTGTGCTTAAGGAGATACAATGGTGCATCTACTAAAACCATAGATAAATGTCACATACCATCGCTCTCCTAACAGAGAGGTTACCTTTGAAGGTCCCCAAACATCAGAATGCACTACTTCAAAAGGCAATTTACATCTTTCACCACTACTAGGATAATTTGCTCTCGTGTGTTTATCTAGCTCACACACCTCACAAACAAGGTCCTATTTGCAACATGATTCAAAATAAGAAGGAAACATATGACCTAGAGACTAGAAGGATAGGTGCCCTAGCCGATAGTGGAGTAACAAAAGCTCTCATCTATGGTAGTCGTGGAACTTCTTGTGTTGAGTGCGGCTTGAGGTGGTGTGTTTTCAAGGTAATACAAGCCATCATGTTCAGTTCCAGTCCCAAGTATCCTTCCGACTCCAGATCCTGAAATACACAGAATTTTGGCTCAAGCCAAACTCCACAATTCAAAGACTTTGTAATGGAACTGACTGATAATAAATTCTCAGGAAAGTTGGGAACATGTAAGACGAGACTCAAGGGTAAAGATGATGCACAATTGATAGTCCCACAACCCATTATGGGAGCTCAAGATCCATCAGCAATACCAACTCGATATCTTCCCGATCGAGGTGTGTATGATGAGAAATACCTTGGTGAGCCTGTCATGTGGTTTGTAGCACCAGAATCAATGATCCATGGAGTATTTAAATGGTTATCACCTTCTTTGCCACTCGAGGTAGACGCTTCATGCGGCCCTTTTTCACTGGCTGACATGAGTTTAGCCTTGAATTCTTCAAGAGCTTGTAAGGCAACTGGTGACAACTCTTCTGCAGAAGATGTGAAGTGAGCCATGTCTTGCTTCTTCTCGTGATTGTTGGCCATGTAGTACTTATTACTTTGTCTCTTATGCCAACCAGGAGGATAACCAACCAAGTCGAACCAATCTTTTCTCAAATGACCGACTCTGCTCCTCTTTTTGTGATCAAACCTAGTAGCATTAGCTTGATCACTATTAGGAATGGTAGATGTCCGTGTGAGAGTGAGTGCAGCACGATTATCACCATGTAACTGTGCAGTTGAATCTTTGCTTGCCAGCCTTGTTTCTTCCTCTAGGATACTTGTGATTGTTTGGTCCAAAGTAGGCCAATCTGGACTTGTCGATATCATTTCAGACCGGAGTTTGAACTCTTTATTTAGGCCTTCTAGAAAGACCTCTACAAGTAGTGGTTCAAACCATTCTCGAAGAAGAAGCAGGGCTATCGGATCATGTGGTTTGAATGCCTAAAGAATTCCAAATCTCTATAAAGCTTCTTGAGTTCTCCTGCATACTCGGTGACTGATTTTTGGTCTTGCTTAATATGCCTCATTTCACGGAATAATATACTGACCTGCATCTTGTTGGACTTACTAGAAAACTATTTTTCAATGCTTGTGTAGACCTCAGCTGTAGTTTGAAGTTCTCAACCTGTTTGCGGACAGATTTCTCCATAGAGCTCAGCAACCACACCATGACACGCTTCTGAGTTTGTTCCCATTGCTCAGGTGTTATTTCTTCTGGTTTCTTGTTATCTTCATTTAGATACTTATGTAAACCATGGGATTCCAAGATCAAGGAGGCATTGCATGCCCAATTGAAGTAATCACCATGACCTGTCAATTTAACAGGATTGGGTTCCAGCATGACCTTTTGAACTTCTGAAGTATTGCTAGCTTTTACTTGTGCTTGCTGCATCAACTGAGTAAGCATTCTCTGCATACTTTCGCATAGTTCCTCCACACTGGAATCCTTGCTAGGATCTCCCATGTTTCAGTTGAAAAACTACAGCAGCTTCACACAAGATTTAGCAACCAAACAAGATGAAAGCTACTGCCACTTCACACAAAATCCGGCAACCAAATAATAACCAAATAGACTGAAAGGTATAGCCGCTTCCCAGAAGATTCAGCAAACAACTGACTAATGATTCAGATTCAGACTTGTCAAGCGACAACAGCAGAAACAACAATTCAGTATCTAATGAAGATGAGAATGTCCACAATCCGTTTTCCTCTCCAGAAAATCACCACAGATCAAGAGGATTCAGTCACAAGTTCAATTTTCAGACTGGAGCAGGTTTATACCTGAGATGGAGGATCCCACACTTCCTCTGTTCCGCTCCAACACGTCCACACAATGCCCCCTGCAAGGATCGAGCAGTTCCAAATTCGTGCAACACGGGAACAGTTTCAGACCCGCACGACACGGTGATGGCGCAACACAAAGGCCACCTAGATGACGACGTAGCGTAGCGGACGGATGACGACCTTGACGAGGATGATTGTGGCGCACAAAGGCGACCATGGAAACCACCAGATCCAGCGTAGGACGAATCAGACCAAATTCGAGTGAGGAATTTTCCCCCGGACCAATTGCTCTAATACCATGTTGAGATTCACGATTAGATGGGGGAGAAGGTCCATGAATCACTCAAGAACATCATCTTCTTTACTTATTTCTTGGGTGTTAGTATTTGTACAGGATGTAGGGACTACATGAGAGGAACTAGAGCTTCTCTCCATTTCCCTTAGATATTTACATGTAATTTTTACACTTTCATCCTCTAACTAATTTTCTATTCACATTCAAGTACTCCTTACAACAGCTAGGCTGTGTGAATCACTTAGATATTTCGGTTTGAATTTCTGCCTAAAAATAAAATGGAAAAAACTAGTCCCATACCTCCATATATAGAAATGGCAGGTGCCTAAATGAGACCCTCCTACGGGATCTGCGAGGAGGGGGAACATGACACTTGCAAGTAGAGAGCGCAATAAGAACGTGAGACTTGGCGAGCAACGATCAAGTGAAGGGAGTTTAGAAAAGGTCGGTCTTTTTCTAGAGTTTTTCATGATCTTGCATAATTTTAATTATGTCTTGGCTGTTATTTTGTGTGTGGATCTAGACTTGGACCTTTGTTAATTAAAGCTAGTAGATGGCTCATCTAGAGATTTTACTATTCAAGGCTTTTGCCTTATATTTTTCCGAAATGGGAAGCATAGTCCTGACCTATGCATCAATTGGATGCACATAGACTGTTCATTGTGTAGTTTTCAAGTTTAAAATTTTACAAATCTCAAGGGTAACATAGGATGTACCAAAAAGATAAACTAGCTGAATAAAATAAAAACATGTCGCCTATGCATCATGATTTTTTCTAAAAAGCGGCCAGCCACCCTCTAAGTAGATAGCCCAAGCAACCGTTTCCAGTCGGCTGCATCCAGAAACTATAGGCGACCATTGCACCTCTGGTAGAAGGTAGGACCACTCATGGATCAAATGTGTAACCATATGGTCAACCTATAAAAAAGCATTTCCAACATTTTTAAATACCATATCATTTTGGTACAATTTCTATGAGATGGTGAAAGCCGAGTGGGAGACGGTGACTAATGATGAGACACTCATTGAAAGATGGCAAAACAAGATAAGACATATTCGTCGTTTACTGAAAGAGTGAGCCAAAAATTTGAGCGAAAAATATAAAAAAGAAAAAGAACGCTTATTACACATTATTGATACATTTGACCTAAAAGCTGAATCATGTCCAATTGGCCCATCCGAAAGGGTTGCCTTACGAGAGTCTAATGAGAGTGCCACAAAGCAAAGACGAGATGAAGAAACAAAGGGCCCAACAAGCAAAAATCAAACATATACAAGAAGAAGGAAATAATACAAAATATTTTCATTTGATTGCAAATGGAAAACATAGAAAGAAGATTTTTTTCAACTAGAACAAGATGAAGGAACCAAGTAGGAGAGGATAATTTAAAGGTATATATAACCGGATACTATAAAAAGTTATTTGGGGCACCGACACCATCTAACTTCTCAATGAGAGAAGACATAGTCCATGATATACCACAATTGTCCTCGGAGGGAAATCGGATCATTATTGCCGACTTCACTGAGAAGGAGGTTCATGATGCTATCTTTCAAATGGAGCTGAATAAGGCTCGTAGACTACTAGATGGGCTTTCAGCTGAGTTTTATTAGAAATATTGGGAAGTCGTTAAGGGCAATTTGATGGCAATGTTCTTACAACTACGTAATGGAGATTTGCAGTTGTTTAAATTGAACTTTGGTGTCATTACCTTGTTGCCCGAATAATAAAACGTGGTACAAATACAACAATATAGAACTATATGCCTTGTGGATGTTAGTTTTAAGATATTCGCAGAAGTTGCTATAAATCATATCACGAAAATTGCTAAAAAAGTGATTAGAACCATGTAGACAACATTCATGCCTAGACGACATATTCTTGAGAGGTTGTTGTACTACATGAAACTATCTATGAACTTCATCGGAAAAAAATAGATGGGTTTGAATTAAAATTGATTTCGAAAAGTCTTATGATAAAGCTAAATAGTCCTTCTTGCAACAAACATTGCACATGAAAGGATTTGCACCTGACTGTGCAAGTTGATTGAGCAATTTGTTCAGGCTGGTAGTGTGGGAATTGAGGTCAATGATGATATTGGCAAATACTGTACTTCTAAACTAGAAAGGGGTTAAGATAGGGTGAACCACTTTCACCATTGCTATTCAATATTATTGTGGACATGTTGGCCATATTAATAGCTCATTTAGTATGAACCTCATTTAGTCTTACGACTCAATTTTACACCAGCAAGCATATATAACCACCTTCCTTTGGCTTTTGGTTCTGAATAATTCTTAAATTTTAGGATTATAAAAATCCGGATAGTCTGAACATATCTAGAGAGTCCGAATATTCACTCAACGGGACTTCCTTCAAGGAATACATGAAAATAATTTTAAATTGATGGAAAATTCATATTTAAGTAACTAAATGATCTCACACCATAATTTAACATTTGAATTAGTCAATTCTAAAACACGTACACCTTATTACTCTGCAGCAAGTGCATCAACACTAGTAGTCGTCATACCTTTCAGGGTAAGATCCAAGGTTTGTACTACACTATGTATTTTCTTCAATGTATGAACCTCATTTAGTCTTAGGACTCAATCTTACACTAGCAAGCATGTATAACCACCTCCTTTTGCCTTTTGGTTCTGAATAATTCTAAAACTTTAGGATTACAAAAATCCAGACAGTCCGAATATATCTGGTGAGACGGTTATTTTTATGGACCATCTCCGATATAAGTTTCCACTCTACCCTTCCATTTAAGATCGATAAATCCCCCACCGGTTGGCCTCCTCTCTTCCAGATCCATCTCCCTCTACCGCCGCCCGCATCAACGACGCCGACCCCCCCGGCACCCCCTCTCGCCCTTGCAATGGTGAGCATCACCCCCACCGTAGATACTGTGTGGATCTAGTGTTACATAATTGTTGTTAGAAATTGTGACTGGAGATTATAATTAGTGGAGAATATGTAACTAGAGATTTAGTATTTAGTTAGATTTACTAATTACTTGTGGTTTTATATATTGTATAGGATATATGGCAACATGCCAAGTTTGCAAGACTCACTACAAGGAAAGAATCCTATCAACTAGCTCACTATTAAGTTTTCATCTTGTACCTAGTTATTTCAAGAAATCAGTGGTATATTTTAAAACTCGTACAATTTTTTACACATAATCCATCTCATACCTGGTTAGTGATAGCTCAAAATTTCATCACTTTTTACCATTGGTTTTCCTCTTGTTTATTGCCGGATTTCACTAAAGATTGCTCCTTTCCACTAATGTTAATGTCGTAGTTAGCGAATCCTTGGTTTCTTGTGATGATTTTCAGGCAATGAAAATTTATTGAAGATCTAATAGTATTTATGGACTAATTACACCAGAATAAGCAAATCCCCAATTGGAGCCACTTTCATTGGAGGTGTTCAATATGCATAACGACCACTGATACGGTCGGGGCGCGCCCGTACCGCCCGCCCATACTACCCACCAGTGCCTTCCTTATATCAATACAAGCAACTATCATAAAAGGGGAGAGACGAGAAGAACCACAAAAAATAAGTTACAGCCGCCGCAAGCCAGCTAGAGGAGATCAGATCTGAAAGAGGAGGAGAACTTCACCTCGTTCCTCGACGATCTTCAACCTCTAAAGCACATACTCTACCTTCATTCCATCATTACTTAGAGAGAGAGAGATTGGCACTTGTAAGATTAGGGTTTGATACTTTGATCTACCTATGGTTTGTATTTGATTGGATCTTTAATTGCTATCGTGGTTTGGTACAATAACTTTGAGATGATTTCTATTTGTAATACAATTATGCCTTTGATTTATCTTCCTCTCATGTCTGAGTAAATCCTCATAGGCGTGGGAGATGTAGGGGATTAGTGAGATGTGATGTGCTTACTTTAATTCCACCCATTTGTGATCATTGTAATGTTTATTTAAATAGTGAGAATGAATATCTATATTTGCCTAATGCGTGTTATCTAATTTAAGGGCCCAAGCAACATGACCCAAAGATCTCATAGGTATGAACTTGTATGCTAGTAATTCGGTGACCCCTGAGTGACACGGCCGATATCAAAAAAGAGCTAGCACCGCTCGAGGACAACAAGGAACCATCAAGATTAAAGCCTTGATCCGGTCACAAGACCTTAATTAATGTGCTGACCATGGCCATGGTAACATGCAGATGGATCATTGGGATTCGTAAGAATTGGCCATGAGGACTCCTAGTCGGTATATGGGTTGCTTGCCTACTCACTTATAAATAAGAAATATCACTATCACTTATTCCGCTTATTCTATTTGGCACTTTCATGAACCGATTCTCTCCGTGCCTAACTTATCATATACAGGACCTTTACACACCTTTTGCATCTTCACTTTTATGAAATTTACTTATTTTCTAAGAAGGTTCCTCTATATTTTACTTACCACTTCTACCGTCAACTTTTGTAGTCAATTCACTCAAGACCTGTGACACCTTGGGTGCGACAGAAACACCGCATAAGAACACTTTCCTAGGCTCCTTGTTGGGATCGATATAAAAACTGGAATTAATACTTCCGTGAAAACATTCTATGATGAACCTGTGCACTTACGGGCCATCAGTTAGCATTAAAATCATTAATTTAATGTGTGCCTTTGCTTCACAGACTGTCTAATGCAATGCAAGGGCACATCTCAATGAACTCACAGGAGATATGGTGGGATTCCGAGCTTGTGGGCGGACATACACGGTTCAAGTGCAAAAAGGGCCAAGTAGGACTCGATTGGGAGGTGGAGGGTGGCGTAGGTTCATTGCTGATAACCATCTCAACGGAGATGGTTAGTTGGTGTGCTTTTCCTTGTAAGTAGATAAACCAAGGATAACAGTCATCTATCTAAACAATGGTGGAGAAGAGGAAGAAGATGATGAAGAAGAGGTATAACTGCAAAACCTCCCTATAGACTAGTTATCTTCAATTATCTCCTAGAGATGCAAACTTACTGATATTGAGAATGGTCACCTCCAACGAATCATCCCTCCAAGTAATTCTTCATTGGGGTGCCATTTGTCACCCGCATGACGAGTACGAATGTCGAGAGGCACCTTATGGTACTTATATCATGTCACCCGTAGCTATATAAATTGCTTTATTTTCCTTATGTTCATAACTTATGATAATGGTCATGTGTAAGATAGAGTTATCTTAATTTTGCATCGTGATATTACCTAAGGACATGGTTTATCATCTTGATATCCCTTAAGATGACTTGGTTGGGCTATGCCTTGGAGCACGGGGTGGCATCAGCACCATCGAGAACAAGACAAATTTTGATGTTTGCATCTCCTTCACCGCTGATGGGTGGAAGAACTTCCTCCAAACCGAGCATCTCCGGATTGGACAAGCCATACTGACGTGGGGTTAACACGTCAATTCCGATAGTTTATCGACTTGGGTTTCTGGAATATCAGCGAGCTAGGGACTTCGTCGGCTAACAGATAAGAAACATAGGGACATGGTGGTTTACCCAGGTTTAGCCCCCGGAGGGAATACCCTACTCCTGCTTGTCTGCTCTCGACTAATGAAGAATCGTAAGTTACAGGGGTGCCTTGATGGCGATGGTGCATAAATGTGCTCTAGCGGGTGTATGTGCTAGGGTTTCAATCCTCATCCTCGTTGTTCCCTCTAGGCCTTTATATGAGGAGGCTAGGTCTCAGGATACAACCAAGTCGGTTACAAGTTAGGGTTAACTCTTTAAACTTTCTATCTAAAGCTTGCCATATCCATCAAGGAGTTACATCCTTCATTGCCCTGGGGCCACCCGAATCTTCATGGGCTTCACCATTGGCGGCAGATTGTTGCATGGGCTCCTGCTGGGCCGAACCGGATAGCCCCCGAGTGTCCATTCGAATCATAGATCCGGATGGAGACTTTTAAGTCTTTGTTCATCAGAAGCAACTGCTTATCACCTGAAAGTTTATTGGGTCGTCGTATTGTTCAAGTCATAGGGATGATTGATGCACGCGCCTGGCTCATCCGATAGATCGGAAATAGTTCATTGCTCTTGGGCAAAAACAACATCATCTACTCAAACTCGAGTCCCTGGACTCGAATTCGCAAATTGCTGGTGTGATCTGACTCATGCTGCGAAGGACTTACTGAGTTGAATTCCAGTCATAATGGTTATGTACCCAATGCGTCCGTCGGGATTTTTCATCACACCTGTTGGTATGGTATTTATCTGGTAGAGCGCATCAGATGCGATTTCTAGGCAAGTAGATGATATATGTATGTCTTATCTTTACAACGTAGATGTAGCATCCAAATGTTTGTCTCCACGGAGGTGATTCAGGTGGTCAAGGAGACATTGTCTTTGATCTTGACATTGTAATCGGGCAGAGTCGCCGAGTGTTTCGATTGAAGTTGGGAAAACCCAGCTGTGGACGCAGTCGACATAGAGATTCGAGTGAATGAATACCCTTTGTTTTTCCTTTGTTTTCATAGGGTGCGCGAGCAGCGCTCCCTATGGGAGTAGCCCCCGAGTGCTTGTTCAATTTATAGACTTGGGCTGGGACATATAGCCACCAAACCTTGTGAATGACGTCAGCGTCCATACTTTGTCAAATGTGCGATCAACACTCCCTATGGGAGTAGCCCCCGAGTCCATAGTCGAATTGTTGATTCGAAAAAGGAGTCGAAGCATACCATCTCAATGCGTGTAATTGTTGGGCTGTACGCTGGACCTAGAAGTACCTCGGGTGCGCAACCAGCGCTCCTATTAAGAGTAGCCCCCGAGTGTTTGAACGAGTTGTTGATTCGAAAAATAAGTCGAAGCGTACCATCTCAAGGCATGTAATTATTGGGTTGTACACTGGACTCGGAAGTAAGTCGGGTGCGTGACCAGCGCTCCTGTTAGGAGTAGCCCGTGAGTGTTTGAACGAGTCATAGACTCGAACAAAAAATAAGTTCTTGAGGCAGTCGAAGAAGATTATGTCATTGGCTTCAGTTGCTGATGAGGGTCTGAACTCCCAGGATGTCATTGGTGATGACAAATGATCTCAACCATCAGCGTGAACAGTGTGACGTGATGCAACATTGCGGGCCCCAAAAGCTGACTAAGATTTGACTAGTCATGGCGTATTTTACGGTATTTACTATGCTTCCTCGATTTCCGTGCATAATGGAGACCGTGCGATGATGGTTTGTTTTTCATGCCGCCACGTGTTTGCGCCGATGCCCATCACACGTTAGAAGGTGGGAATTAACCGTTGGGATTGCGCATCTTCCCTGTTAAGTAACATGTTGCTTCAGTAAAAAATCTCCATCTTCATATTTGTCTTCCTTGCTCCCTCGCATCTGGTCCTCTACACACCACTCCCTTGATCTTTAGCTACTTCTTGGACTGGATGTGCTTTGTGTTCTTCCAAGTTCGTTGTTGCGGTCCTGGCAGAGGAGGTGTGTCGTGATGATGGGGAAGGGCAAGAAGACCACTGGCGCTGGATCTAGCAGCGCTGCCGCCCCCAAGAAGAAAGCTGCAGGGAGCCGCATCACCAATGGTGTGTGGCTGTGCTCCTTAGTGAGGGCCTCCGACCTACGGCTGCTCCGCCAAGCTGACTTGATTCCCACGGACAAGGCCGATTGCAAGATTCCTGGCACTGAGGTAATCCCCGGTGCTCCTACTAGATTTTCGGTGATGTTCATTGCCTTCATCCTTCGAGGAATTTCTCTCCCCCTCCACGAGTTTGTGTGTGGTTGTACAGGATTCAGCTACACCAGCTGTCTCCCAATTCAATTATTCATATCGTCTGCTTCATCACCCTTTGTGAGTGTTGGCTCGGAATGGATCCGCACTTAGGTATCTTAAAGAAGCTATATGGATGGAAGAGGTAGTCGGGTTCTAGGTCTGTGGTGTATGAGTTTGGCGGAAGCGGCATATCCATTCACTCGGGCGTGCAGTATTTTAGCTTCAAATTTGTCGACTTTGCGCAAGGATGGAGGGACAAGTCGTTCTACATCCGTGATCGAAAGCTGGTAGACCATAAGTATGGCCTTTCCCCGTTTGATGCGAGTGCAAAGACGAATAAGAAGCGATCCTGGAAGAACGATGTTCCTTTAGGTGAGACTGCAGAAGTCGAAGCTTTGTACGAGCGGGTGTCGAATCTGCAACTGGTCCGCGGCGAAGAGGTCACTGACATCGACATCATCTGAATCTTCTTGCGATGTTGGGTACAACCTCTGGAGGATAGATCGTATCCGATGTTCCTTTATGCCAGCTCCTATGATCCGACCCGTTTGTGTCCAAAAGATCTATCATCCATGGAGCTAGAGAGGAAATTCAGGTCTTTGACGAAACTAATTGCTGAGGAGGCTCTCCACGCGGATACGTCAACTATGCCGTTTTGTGCCACCAGGCCCGTGCCAGAGGTAATGTCCTTGCTAGTATTTCCTTTATCTTTGATTACTTGGTGGAAACTGGATGGTGCTGTTGCCGCTCTTGTAGGATTTAAAGGTTAAAGGCATGATGCCCCCTTTACCCGAGAAGTTGGACACCCCTGAGGGTGCAGAGCTAGAAGAATCGGACTCCACTATCCTTGCTGATCAGTCGCAAGAATCCCCCGAGTCTAGCAAGGATGGCACTCGCAAGAGGGGGTGGAGTGAAGATTTGGATGCCTCGAGTCTGGAGATTTCGAAAGGTCCTACCCCTAATGCAGGTGCTACTGGGCTGATTCCAGCAGTACCCCTCCAAACTGCATCGCTTGTGCCTCCAGCCAAGAAACATAAGAAGGAGGTGTTCGACCTTGACGATTTCATCATGTGAGTGTTTTCGACTTCAACCATACAATTTTAAGTATGTTGGCTAGGTCTTGAAGGATGGTTTTATTTGCTAAATCATTAGGGAGTCTTCCCCAGAAGAGTCCATCAAGGACGATGTGGAGGAGGGAGTCATAGACTCTAACGCTACGAGCACGGGGGATGTTTGCTCCTTCTCTGAAGACGGTGGCCACCGATGATGAAATTTTCTCAAGCTCATCCAAGCTAGGTGGGAATAGGGTCATGTCGCTCAGAATGTGGAGAGAGATCTGCCGGAGTATTCGGGTGAACATGTAAGTTTTCTTTTTGTTTCCCTTTGGAAGCCCCAAGCTCTTTTCATTGACTTGAACACTTGCGTAGCCGTATCTGCAAAACATGGTGTAGATGGGCCAGCAGTATGGGTGGCTGGAATCTGACTTAAGGCAGCTTCAAGGTGATTTTTCTCCTTCATATATTGATTAATTGCTATGTTTGCCACTTGATGGACTGTGCTGTGTTGTGTTCCAGAGGAGAACAACCAGGACCTGCGTCGCCTAGAGGATCTCGAGAAGACTCTCATCAACATCGATGTGAAGGAGAAGAGCGCGGTGGAAGCGGTTGAGTGCCTAAAGTTGGAGTCAAAGCAGCATAGAGAGAGCCTTGCAGCAGCTTCGGTGAAGCGGGAGAAGGCATTGGCTAACCAGCTCATGACTGTCGCCTTTGTCTGTTAAGGTTCCATTGCTTGTTACTCGCATCTTCCTCTTACTTGGTGTGTTTTCTTAGGCCATTTCCCCTTGCATTTGCAGATGCGGCTCATGTTGACTTCAACCGCCTAGCCCTTGAATGTGAGGACTCGCTGGTTGGCACCGTAAGCGCAACTAAATATCATAGTGCCTATGCCAGGGAAGCTCTCCTCAAGTCCAAGGCTGTGCTTAGTCGCTTCCACCAGGAGATGTTCCCCAAGGCTATTGCCATCGAAGATGTTAGCGATCGTGCAGATGCTTTTGCGGATGACATTCCCAAGGAATACAAACATATATAGAAGACTGTAAGTGCCTCCTTGGGACTTGTTGTGGCGCAAGCGTGTGGCGCCAACCTCGATGTCAACAAGGTCACCTCCGCAATGCTTGTGCAGCGTGCAACAAGGAGGTAGATTTCGACCCTTTCGCCAAGCGCTACAAGAAATATGGTATTCGGCTATTGATTTGCTTTCCAAGTACTCGAGGAGCAGAAACGGTTGGTCACGGTGAACGCCACCATGGCGGAAGCTGCCGTGGGCTCCATGAAGCCTTCAGATACTAATGCTTAGGTTGCTCGGCACCGCTTGCCATTGCCTTTCTTTTGTAATCCTGGTACTTGGTTGTAGTCATAGTGCTCGTAGCTGGTGGGTGGTGACTAGCAATGACTGTGTTGCTTCTGGATGAATTTTTATAAATGTCTTATGCTGATATCTTCATTCGTGTTAATTTTCTTAGTCGTTTTGCTTGAAGACTGGTTCAAGAGGCTCTTATTTGCTGGTTGTTTTCGTGTATAGGGCACCACTAGCGATGTGCCAGGTGCCATGATACATTGCAAATGTATCTATAATTTTTGATGTTCCATGCTTGGTTTTATCCACTTTCTTCTGTTTTGTTCCAACTTTGGAGTACTTTTCATATGATTTCTTGGACTAACCTATTAACAAGAGCCACAGTGCCAGCTGCCTGTTTTCTGCTGTTTTTGGTTCCAGGAAAGTCAGAAAATGAATATTCTCGGAATTGGGCGGGACAAAAGCCAAAGTGCCTATTTTTCCGGAAGGGATCAAGTGCCAGAATACGAGACGGAGAGGGGCCAGGGGCCAGCCACACCACCTGGCCGTGTGGCCAGGCCTGGCCCGCGCCAGGGGTGGTGTGGTGGGTCCTGGCACCCCCTCGGCCCTTCTTTCCGCCTATATATTGCCCTCGGGATGAAAACCCTAAGTACCCGATCAAAAATCGACGAAAGAGTCTGTAGCCGCCGTCATCTCCATCCCTAGATCGGGAGGGATCTGAAGCTCTTCCCGGCACCCTGCCGGAGAGGGGAATTCACCCTGGAGGCCTTCTTCATCACCATGCAAGCCTCCGGTGTGATGCGTGAGTAGTTCATCCTTGGACTACGGATCCATGTAGTAGCTAGATGGTTGGTTTCTCCTCCTTTGTGCTTTCATGTTTAGATCTTGTGAGCTCCGTTCATGATCAAGATCATTTATTTGTAATCCATACATGTTGTGTTTGCGGGGATCCGATGGATATTGAGATGCTATTTCAGATTGATTATTGATTCTATCATGTCTTTGTTATTTGAGATCTTGTATGCTTTCCGTTGTTAGTAGCTATCTTGGCCAAGTAGATGCTAGCAACTCCAAGAGTTAATATTTATGCTCGATAGTGGGTTCATGCCTCTAGTAATCTGGGGAAGTGACAGAAATCTCTAAGGTACTAGATGTGCTGTTGCTACTAGGGAGAAAACAACGATCCTTTGTTCATAGAACAATTGTATTGTTTACTTTACACGCAGTTCGTAAAGCAATAATCTGTTGCTTGCAACTTATCTTGGAGGGGTTCGGATGATAACCTGAAGGTGGATTATTAGTCATAGATGCATTTGGATGGCGGTCTATGTATTATGTTGTAATGCCCAATCAAGTCTCAAAGGAGTCAAGATGATTAGTATATGCATGTATTGCTTTCTCGGTGTTTTTTAATTGCCCTGCTGTAATTTGTTCACCCAGCATGTTATCTATCTAAGGATAGCCACCTCTAGTGAACTATGGATCCCGTTCCTTTACTTTACATACAATCTACAATCTTTTACTACTTTGTGTTTACTTTCTGCAAACTTTTACTTCTTTCCATTCAATACGTTTAATCCTTTGTTTTCCACAAAACACGGTGAGATTGACAACCTCATCGCAAGTTGGGGACAAAGTTCTGCGTTTGTGTTGTGCAGGTCTCCACGTTGCTACTAGCACCTGTAGTGTGCCCTGCCAAAGCTCAGCTAGTAACACCTTTGGGGTGTTTCCTTGCTCCTACTGGTTCGATTAAACCTTGGTCTCATAACCGAGGGAAAACTTGCTGCTGTGCTCATCATACCTTCCTCTTGGGGTTCCCAACGAGCTCTACATCAACCACGAGCCAGCATGCCACCTCTTTCGTTGCTCCTTCGATTCTCCTACGACCTTTGAGAGCTGACAAGTTGTCACAACTTCCCCTTCTACGAGATCGAGTTAAGGAGTTGGAGAGAACACTCGCAATCATCAAAGTAACACTGATATGTGGAAATCGAAGGCAGAGAAAGCATTCGAGCGGGAGAAGTATCTTACTGGTGGCCCAGATCGGCGAGTGGCTCTAATGTGAGTGTCTATGGTTGATTTTGCTCTTGGAAATTTTCTTGCTATCGACTGGATGCCTTTGACTTGGTTGTGTAGTTTTCAATCTCATCCCATAGGAAGAGAAAAAGTGTCTCAACATCCGGTTGAATTGCCTTACTCAAGCGGAGCTGGAGGCTAGGGGGTTCTTGAGGACCAATAGGAGTCAGGCCACCGTTTTGGCCACGTTGCAAGACCGCGTCTCACAGGTGCTGGACTATATGAAAAGCGCACGATATGAACTCTTAGCCATATATAATGTGATGTTTCCACTAGATGAGGCTCTCTCTAGCGTGCTTGCGCTGTTGCGGAAGTTTAGAGATGTTGGTGCCGTGCACGAGTGCGTTCCCCAGCAGCTGGTTGCGGGTGCCAAGGCTGTGCTCGCCTTCATCCACATGCAGTATCCGAGTGTAGATTTGGTAGTCATTGTTGAAGGTCCACTAGCGCCTCCAAATGGCATGTCGTGGAATATGCGGCCGCACTATCGGGCGGTCGCACAGCCTGTCAAGGATATCATTCGCTTGTTCGACGAGCATACAAATGTTGTTCTCCATCGATAGTGGTAGTATTTAGCCTGCGTAGAACATGTAGATAATTTAAAATTTTGTGTAATATGAGAGGGCCTTGTGGCCCATGTAACTTTGTTGTATGTTTGTATGTATTGATGTGAGTGCATTGTTGCTACGCCTTTTCATTAGCCTGACACCGACCAATCTCAGTATTTTGCCAACCTGTCAGTTGAGTTGCAGCTGGGTTGGAGTTTTCAAGGATTTGATTATTGGTTGGGTAACCTATTCGGGCTGAAGCAATAGATAGTTTATTTTACAAAGTCTTCAAGGAGGCATAGTACCCGAGAGCATTGTGTACAAAAATAAAAAGGGAAATGAACTCGTAGTTGAGGAACTTAGCTTTATTTTTTGAAGGGTAGCAGGTACATGTTTCGGCTAAGTATCCTGGCTAAGTATCCATATTGAAATGTAAAAACGTCTACGGGTAGAAATGTCACAGCCGCACGACGTCCCAGGGATTGGAGTATTCGACTTCGGTTTCTACGTCCATGAGGTGATAAGCGCCACCTGGGATCACCTTGGTGATGATGTAAGGTCCCTCCCAGGGGGACTCGAGCTTCAGGTGGCCTTTCTGTGCAAGGCACAGGATGAGGTCTCCTTCGGAGAAGGACCTTGGTTGTAGCCATCGGCTGTGGTAGTTGTGGATGTGATGCTAGTACACCGTCGAGCGAGTGGTGGCAATGTATCACGCCTCATCTAGCATGTCGACATCATCTTTGAGTGCGGCCGTGGATTCGGCTTCCCTATAGGCAACCACCCGCAGGGCTTGTAGTGTACCTCGGCGGGTAACACCGCCTCAGCACTATGCACCATGAAGAAAGGTGTGTAGCCGGTGGCGTTGTTTGGAGTTGTGCGCAGGCTCCAAAATACCAAGGAAAGTTCCTCAGCCCATGCTCTGGCTGTTCATTTGAGAGGCCGAGGGAGTCGCTTCTTGATGCCATTGCAGACGAGGCCATTGGCCTTTTCGACTTGACTGTTGGTCTGGGGGTGTGCCATGGAGGCGTAGCTTAATTTGATGCCCATTCGCTTGCAGAAGTCCCAGAACTCCTTCGAGGTGAAGTTTGTTCCATTCTCGGTGATGATGCTATGAGGAACTCTGTAGACGATGGACTCGAAGAACTTGACAGCGGTGGTGCCGGTTTGGTTGGTGACGAGCATAGCCTCGATCCACTTAGTGAACTTGTTGACAACGATGAGGAGGTAGACATACCCTCCAGGTGAAGCTTTCTGCAGCTTGTCGACCATGTCGAGTCCGCATTGCGCGAAAGGCCAGGCCAATGGTAGTGGCCATAGCTCGGAGCCCGGCGAGTGTGGCTTGTCCGCGAACCTTTGGTAGGCATTGCACTTTGTGACAATGTCCTTGGAGTCGCACATTGCAGTTGGCCAGTCGAAGCTAGCTCGCAGGGCCTTGACGACGAGGGCGGGACTACCGGCATGATGGCCACAAGTGCCTTCATGAATGTCGAGGAGGATGCTTCTTCCATCGCTGTTGGTGACGCACCACTGGAGGACTTCGGTGATGCTTCGCTTGTAAAGCTCGTTGCTGATGATGGTGAAGGAGTCCTTCGAGCGATGGTAACATGTCGTGTGTTAGTTGGGTCATCTGGCAGCTTCTGGCTGAGCAAATATGTGTGATGTACGGCTGAGTCCAGGAGGGCTCGATGAGCATGACCTCCATGGTTCCTCTAGGTGGAGGATCTGGCTCTACTTCAACTGATGCTTCTGCCTTGTCGAGTGGTGTAGCCCTCGAGTGCATTGCAGGTTCTGGTGGTCCAATGGATGGCTTGATCTTGATGGAGCACTCGCATATCTGCTCCAATAATACTCCAGGTGGTACTGGGCATAGGTGGAGCCGATGTTGGCCAATTTGTCGTCCTCTTCATTACATTCGTGGCCAATGTGCTAGAGTTCACATCCATAAAAGTCTCATTCAAGTGAGTTGTAGAGGTCGCGGTAGGCGATCATGTTGTCGCTGGTGGCATCGCACTTGTTCATTGTTTGTTGTACGACGAAGTTGGAGTCGTCGTATGTCATCAAGTGAGTGGCGCCGCAAGCCTTTGCCATATGCATCCCGTGGATGAGGGCTTCATATTCTGCTTCGTTATTTGAGGCGTGGAACCTCATCCACAGTATGTACCGCATCTTATCACCTTGCAGGGATGTCAAGGTGACAACAATGCTTGATCCTTATTGGCGATTGGATCCGTCGATGTGCATCTGACCAAACACTTGACATGTCTGGGGTGTCGGGCAGCTGGAGCTCTATCCATTGGACCAAGAAATCCGGGAGCACCTACAACTTTATTGTTGTGTGGCGCCCATAGGTGATGTCCTGTGGGGACATCTCAATGCCCCTAGAGGGCGAATCGCCCCATTGCTTCGGGGTTGTTGAGGACGTGAGACAACGGAGCATCGTTGACCACCACTATCGCGTGCTCCATGAAGTTATGGCACAGTCGACGTGCTATCACGAACACGACGTATGCCATCTTTTGATAGTGCGGGCACCGCTTCTTGGTGGCGTGAGTACCTTGCTGAGGTAGTACATAGGCCGTTGTACCCCATGTATGTTGACTTCCTCTGCCCTTTCTACGACGAGCACAGTGCTGACCACCTGGTGTGTGGTGGAATATACATCAACATAGGCTCCTTCTCCTAGGGGTGACTAGGAACGGCAAGGTTGATAGCAGGTGCTTGAGGTCATCGAAGGCTTCTTGTGCTTCGCTGGTCCATCCGAACTTGTCCGTTTCGTGGAGTTGGTAGAAAGGGAGGGCCCTTTCGCCCATCCAACTGATGAACCTGCTGAGTGTCGCAGATCGCCCAGCCAGCTACTGGACGCCCTTGATGTTCTTCGGCTTGTCCATGGCTAGTATGGCTTTAATTTTCTTCGGTTTCTCCTCGATTACCCTTGCGGATATGAGGTAACCTGTATTTGTCCCTGTGGGATGTCGAAGGCGCACTTTTCTGGAATCATCTTGATTTTGTAGCGGTCAAGGTTGTCAAAGGTCTTGCAGAGATCATCGATGAGTTTTGTGCTCTCTTTTGTCTTGACCACTATGTCGTTGATGTAGACTTTAACATTGTGGCCCATTTGGTTCTTCAGGCAGGCCTGTATGCACCTTTGATAGGTGTCTCCTGCGTTCTTTAGCTCGAAGGGCATTGTGTTGTAATAGTAGATGCCGAATGGTGTGATGAAGGCCGTCTTTTGCTAGTCCTCCACCTTCATTCGGATATGATTATATCCTGAGTAGGCGTCGAGGAAGGAGAGGCGTTCAGACCCCATGGTGGAATCGATGATTTGGTCGATCCGCGTTAGTGGGAAGTGGTCCTTCGGGCAATGCTTGTTGAGGGAGATGAAGTACACACACCAACACGGGGTTATCTGCCCAGGTGCTTTCCTTGATCTCGTAGAAAAAATCAGCGTCGAGGAGTTTATTGACTTCCATGTTACAACTTTGTCCTTCTCTTCTGACAGCTGATGCAATGACTGCTTTTTTGGTCGTGCATCGGGGAACACATTGAGTGCATGCTCGGTGAATTCCCTAGGAACTCATGGCATGTATGTAGGACACCAGGCGATGATTTCCCAGCGCTCAAAAATGAATAAGATGAGCGCGAGTTCCTGTGTGGAACTCAAGTTGCTGGCAATGAGGGTCTTCTTGGTAGGGTCCATCGGGTGGACCTGAATCTCCTTGGTGTTAACCCTGGAGTTGAAGGACTACTCGGGTGCGTTCTACCTGCTCACAGGAGGAAGACTATTGTTCGTTGACTCCTTGAGCCTTGCCAGCTCTTCTTGCATGCCGAAAGACTAGGAGATTATGTTGAATTCCCTATCGTAGCTATCGGATCTAGTGAAGCTCCCTTGGATGGTGATGACGCCATTTGGGCCTGACATTTTTAGCATAAGGAACACATAGTGTGGTACTTCCAAGAATCTTGTGAATGCCACGCGACCGGGTATGGCATGGTATTGGGATGTCTAGTCGACCACCTCGAACTCGAGACACTCGTGCCTGAAGTTCTTGGGCGTGCCAAAGATAATGTCCAGGTGGATCTTGCCTAGGGGGTAGATTCCCTTGCCTGGTATGATGCTGTGGAAGGTGGTTTCGGATGACTCCAGGATGTACAGTGGAATTTACATGGCACACAGAGTGTTGGCAAACATGAGGTTGATGCCGCTGCCTCCATCCATGAATACTCTGCTCATCTCATACCCACTGATTTGAGCTTCAAGCACCAGGCTGCATGCCCTGGGTGGAACTTGATGCGGGTGGTCTGATTTTTCGAAGGTGATGCAAGATTCTGATCCGCTGAGGTATTCTAGGATTGCGGGTGCTGATGATACCGACATGCTGACTTGTTGATTGATCGTCTTCTAGGCCCTATTGGAAGAGCACGCTTTCTGGATCATCAGGGTCCCACACGGTGGGGGATATGGCTCGCCCCCATTGTTGTGTACCACCGGAGCTGGTGGTGGTGGCAGCGTATTGGCCAGAAGGGTTGGTAGTGGTGGTGCTCCATATCCTATTGGCCCTGCAGCTGCCTCGTACCCCTGGCTTGTTGCTTTGTCCTGTAGTTGCACGTAGGCATCTTGGAGCTTATGGAACTCACGGGAAGCCTTGAGGAGGTGGATCGACTTCTTATTGTTGTCCTTGTTGTCGATGTAGTAGTGGACATTGCAAGGGCCTGACAGTCGCGCCATTGTAGTTGAAGTGTCGTCGCGGGTGTGCCCTTGCCACACTTGGGTTGTCTTGTTGTTGTCGCAATAGCTACCACTATGATATCCGCTGTTGTGGTTGCTGTCATCCCGCTTGTTGGCATAACCAACTCCAACCATGTCGACTTTGTCGCGGTCCTCGTATCCACGCTTCCTGCACTTTCCTCGGCGGCCGTGTCAGCAACCTTGGTCATCCTGGTCATCCGAGCGTGTTAGGATATTGTGGATGGCCTCTTCACCGTCCGCCCAACGATTCTCTATGTCCATCAGGTGGTCGATGGTCTTGGGCTTGGTACGGCCTAGATCCTCCTTGAGCTCACGCTGGCATACGCTGCCATTGAATGTGTCAATTGCTCGCTCTTCGGAAATATATTCCGTGGAGTTCTTGATGATGAACCACCATTGGATGTACGAGCGGAGGAATTCGCCAGACCTCTGGCAGTAGGCTCGGAGTTCTTCGATTGAGGCTGCGCACTTGTAGGTGCCTTTGAAGTTTCGGATGAAGCTATACACTAGTTCCTCCCAACTATGGATCGAGTCGAGGGAAGGCTGTTTAGTTAGGCTTGTGTGGCGCCTTGTAGTTGTAGTTGCAGGAACTGCATGGCTATGCTCTTGGATCCTCCGTCGTATTTTATGGACTGCATTTCATCATTGATACATTGCAAATATATCTATAATTTTTGATGTTCCATGCTTGGTTTTATCCACTTTCTTGTGTTTTGTTCTAACTTTGGAGTACTTTTCATATGATTTCTTGGACTAACCTATTAACAAGAGCCACAGTGCCAGCTGCCTGTTTTCTGCTGTTTTTGGTTCCAGGAAAGTCAGGAATGAATATTCTCGGAATTGGACGGGACAAAAGCCAAAGTGCCTATTTTCCGGAAGGGATCAAGTGCCAGAATACGAGATGGAGAAGGGCCAGAGGGCGGCCACACCACCTGGCCGTGTGCCGGCAGCCCACGCCAGGTGGTGGCCAGCCCAGGCACCCCCTCGGCCTCTCCTTCCGCCTATATATTGCCCTCGGGACGAAAACCCTAAGGGCCCGATCAAAAATGCACGAAAGAGTCTGTAGCTACCGTCATCTCCATCCCTAGATCGAGAGGGATCTGAAGCTCTTCCCGGCACCCTGCTAGAGAGGGGAATTCACCCTGGAGGCCTTCTTCATCACCATGCAAGCCTCCGGTGTGATGCGTGAGTAGTTCATCCTTGGACTACGGATCCATGTAGTAGCTAGATGGCTGGTTCTCCTCCTTTGTGCTTTCATGTCTAGATCTTGTGAGCTCCGTTCATGATCAAGATCATCTATTTGTATTCATACATGTCGTGTTTGTGGGGATCCGATGGATATTGAGATGCTATTTCAGATTGATTATTGATTCTATCATGTCTTTGTTATTTGTGATCTTGCATGCTTTCCGTTGTTAGTAGCTATCTTGGCCAAGTAGATGCTAGCAACTCCAAGAGTTAGTATTTATGCTCGATAGTGTGTTCATGCCTCTAGTAATATGGAGAAGTGACAGAAATCTCTAAGGTACTAGATGTGCTGTTGCTACTAGGGAGAAAACAACAATCCTTTTTTCATAGAAAAATCGTATTGTTTACTTTACATGCAGTTCGTAAAGCAATAATCTGTTGCTTGCAACTTAATACTGGAGGGGGTTCGAATGATAACCTGAAGGTGGATTATTAGTCATATATGCAGTTGGATGGCGGTCTATGTATTATGTTGTAATGCCCAATCAAGTCTCAAAGGAGTCAAGATGATTAGTATATGCATGTATTGCTTTCTCGGTGTTTGTCAATTGCCCCGCTGTAATTTGTTCACCCAGCATGTTATCTATCTAAGGAGAGCCACCTCTAGTGAACTATGGATCCCGGTCCTTTTATTTTACATACAATCTATGACTGCTTTGTGTTTACTTTCTGCAAACTTCTACTTCTTTCCATTCGATACGTTTAATCCTTTGTTTTCCGCAAAACATGGTGAGATTGACAACCTCATCGCAAGTTGGGGACAAAGTTCTGCGGTTGTGTTGTGCAGGTCTCCACGTTGCTACTAGCACTGGTAGTGCGCCCTGCCAAAGCTCAGCTAGTAACACCTTTGGGGTGTTTCCTTTCTCCTACTGGTTCGATTAAACCTTGGTTTCATAACTGAGGGAAACTTGCTGCTGTACTCATCATACCTTCCTCTTGGGGTTCCCAACGAGCTCTACATCAACCACGAGCCATCAACACTTTTCTGGGCGCCGTGCATTGAGCCATCAAGCGATTTTCTGGCGCCGTTGCCGGGGATTCAAGGACATCTTCACAAGGGGAGTCTCTCATAACCAATCTCTTTACTTTGTTGTTTTTGTTTTGCTTAGTTTCTTTTTTGCTTTGTTTGCTTGTTTTGTTCTTCAAAAACACAAAAAAATTAGTTTTACTAGTCTGAAGAACACAAAAAAATTAGTTTCTATGTCATTATGTCTAGCCTTGCTCGTGTCACTGTGTCACCCGAGGAAATGATTTTCACTTTTAAACAAGGAAGTGAGGAAAGTTTTAAAGAAGCTTGGTTTAGAATCTCTGATCTACATGAAAAAACCGAGCCTAAAATGAGTCAAGGCTTATTCCTTAGCAGTTTTTACCTTGGGATTGCTCTTTGCTATAGATATTCTTTAGATGCTATTGTGGGAGGAGATTTCCTCCAATGTAATGAGGATGATGCTATTAATGCTATAAATAAATTGATCCTCACTTACAACATGCCTAGACAAACTGATATTTCTTTCACAAAAATATTTGCTAGGTTGAACACTCTTGAGGCTAGCACTACTAGCTTAGAAAGTTGCTATAATATGCTTAGGGAGCATCACAATTACGTTCCAATAAATTCTGAATCATCAAAGTGGCTCCCTACAGTAAAGATTGAGATAAACACCGAAACTTTTCAAGCCCGCTGCGATATCATGTCTGAATTTTGTCTTATGCCAAAGATATTTATGAATCTTTGAATCTTTGGGGGCTTACTGAAGGAGGAAAAGAAATATCTCTTGCTAATAATGCTACCTTATTTCCATTGGAATAGATGAAGGAGTGTTTACAAAGATCCTTGGGAAAATGATTTCTACTGATTATCTTGTTATTGAATGTGCAGGAAAAGGACAAATTACACTTGGAAGGTCCCTATTAGAACTCCTTGGAGCAATAATAGATGTGGGAAAGGGGACCATGCACCTTTCTTCTCCACCAAACAATCACATTTTCCCAAAGGTTACGAATAAAAATAAGAGAGGTAAGGGCAAGACAGTTGGTTTTAATGCTTCTTCATTTGAGAACACTTGATTCTTTCTTTGCTTCTTATGCCTAACTTAAAGGCGTTAAAGAAAAGTACTTGTTGAGAGATAACCCAAGAGTTTTAGATGAGTCTTGGAAGTTATTACTTCAGTAATAACCTCTCCTTATCCTTTTTATTTGCTTTTTGTGCCAAGAGTAACCTCTAATGAGAGTGAAGTAATGATTGGGAAAGTTGCTGTCCCGAAACAGATTCTTGTGCTTCACCGTAAAGATTCGTGAGAGATCTCTGTATGTCGGATTGAGCTGTAATTTTTTGTGCTTCTGGACCAGGTTGTTATCTAACTTTCAACACTTTTTGATTTGAGCAACATAAGGTCTTCGAAAAAATTCGTCTTTACCTGCTGGTCTGTTTTGACAGATTTCTGCCATTTTCTGCATTTGCTTCTTGTGGGTTCCTTTTTGAGTTATTTTGGGGAATTGAGCTTGTTGAGGCAAGTGCTACAGTATCTAGTGTTCTAATGGAAGTTTATTTGGTGTTAGAACTGAACCTTAAGACTTATTTATCTTAAGTGCACTAATGTTGCTAATGAGATTGTGTGAAGTTTTGTATGAAGGAAAATTTTCAGGTGTATGGAAGGAATGAGTAATAAGATGAAGGATGGACTAAAGCTCAAGCTTGGGGATGCCACACTTGTCACCCCAAGAAATATCTAAGAAGTACAAGCGTCAAATCTTGGGGATGCCCAAGGCATCCCCTTCTTTATCAATAAAAATTCCAGGTTTCTTCCAAACGCTTCATTTTTATTGTTTCATGCACAGTTGTGTTTTTCTTGGAGCGTCTTCTTTTTTTTTCGTTTTGGTTTTTCGTTTGCTTGGTTTGCTTAGTTTTCTAAATAAATTGGTTGGACCCCCTCTTTCATACATTGGTTTGCAAATAGTTTGGTTTGGTTTGGAAAAGAGTAGGAAAGTTCATGCTTTTGTGGTAAAAAGAGCTTGTTTTTTACTATGGCATATGCTTTGTCATGCCATGCTTGGTATTGTTTTGGATTTATGCTTAATATTCTTTGCTGTAGCATGACTTGTTATAAACAATTGAGATTTCTTAATGTGCCTTGGATGAATCATGCATTGTTTTAGCATATTAAAGCATAGTATAGTTGTATTCTCCTTTGATGCTTTATTTGGGTTAACTTGGCACATGCTCACACCATGTTATGACTATCCAAAGTCACTATAGCCTTTATGATCCTTTAGTTTTCAACTTGTAGTATCACTTTATTCTTTGATCAATGATGTTTTGTCGCTCTGCATGATTATGGCCATTATTGCTCTCTTAGTTTGTCGCTCCCAGTCTTTTGCTAGCCTCCACAACAAAGTATGAGTTCCACTCATGCATCCAACTCCCTAAACCAAGTTATTCCAAAAAGTCCACCATACCTACCTACTAGCTTATGCTATTCCAAGTATATTCATGCTTTTGTTTACCTTCCACTTGTTATGAGAAAACTAGTGATTAAAGCTCTAACAAACTTGATGGCACACTTTACTTTTCTTGACTTTAATAAACTTGAACCATTGTGTCGTCTATGTTGTATATGCTTGCACTTATTTGTTGGGAATTAGCAGAACCATGCTTTAATGGGGAACGCTTTCAACATTGCACTTGGTACTTGTACCTAGTTGATATCATGCTCTTTTGTATATGGATGTCGTCGGTGTGAAATGAAAGGGGAGCTTGTAAGTCCATTGAGTTATGTATATGTGTTAGAAAGCACTGAGTCATTGGTCTAATCCATGTTGGCATGGTGGAAACCTGCAGTAACCATAATGAGTTGTCTATGAAGCATTCTTCTTATAAAAAAGAGTCCTATATTGAGAAAAAGAAAAGAAAAAGAGATACTATGAAAAGAGGAAAGAGAGAAAAAGCACCATATTCCCATGGTAAATAAGAAGAATCTTTGAGATGCTCGTTATGCCTTGCCTTGTCATTTTGATATGGGGATTCTTCCGTATCATCAGGCAAGGGGTACCCCGTTGGCGGTTCTCTATGATACACATGTGCTTACGATGACAAGAACTTACCGTAGACTAAACTTGAGTAGCATGAGGAGCGGCCCTCGTATACAAGGGACATGAGATTTCTGACTTATACTTCGTCAAGCATGTACACCATAGTTTGTTCACTTTAACCTTAATCAGTTCAAGATGCTTATGATAGGGGCAACGAGAGCTGAAAGCTATAAGTACCATAATTTTTGGAAGCTCTTTATGAGACTTGAATCCCTACTTCCTTTTACAAAATGCCTTTCTTCCACCATTATATTGAGTCTCCACATTCTATCTTTATGCACCTACTTTGAGAGCATAGTGGCATTCTTAGTTCTATGTGCACTGTCCCAAGACTAGTTGATTGATGCATACTTTGATATTGCTTGTTTTAAACTATTGTATCTAGTCACTCTTATGAACTTTGAAGGTGTCCTATGCATTTATATTTGCTACTCTATTGAGGGACAACCTGAATACTAGTATGCTATGTTTTCTTTATGTGAAACAAACAAACGTGTTGCAAAGCATTGTTATTCATGAATCTTTTGTTTGTGCCTTTTCATGTTGCAACATAGTTTCTTTGCTTATTGCTAGAACTTTGTCTTTCATGTTATGATTGAAGTACTATGATCCCAGCTTTAAATGTTTTGCAAATACTTTGATCAAGTCTTTGATGGTGCATGTCACCTCAAAAATTATTCTTTCTTTTTATC
The DNA here is from genome assembly GCA_023614405.1 of Avena insularis. Lineage (NCBI taxonomy): Eukaryota > Viridiplantae > Streptophyta > Magnoliopsida > Poales > Poaceae > Avena > Avena insularis. The sequence continues at coordinate 412,718,311 of CM042692.1, read as the reverse complement.
ACTTACCTACTCGAGGACGAGCAGGAGTTAAGCTTGGGGATGTTGATACATTGCAAATGTATCTATAATTTTTGATGTTCCATGCTTGGTTTTATCCACTTTCTTGTGTTTTGTTCCAACTTTGGAGTAATTTTCATATGATTTCTTGGACTAACCTATTAACAAGAGCCAGTGCGGCTGCCGTTTTCTGCTGTTTTGGTTCTAGGAAAGTCAGAAAATGAATATTCTCGAATTGACGGGACAAAAGCCAAAGTGCCTATTTTGGAAGGATCAAGTGCTAGAATACGAGGACGGAGAAGGGCCGGCGGTCACACCACACAGCGGCCACGCTGCCAGGCCAGCGCCCGAGGTGGTGTGGCCAGCTCAGGCACCCCTCGGCCTCTCCTTCCGCCTATATATTGCCCTCGGGACGAAAACCCTAAGGCCCGCTCATAAATCCACGAAAGAGTCTCATGGCCGTCATCTCCATCCCTAGATCGGGAGGGATTTGAAGCTCTTCGGCACCACCGGAGAGGGAATTCACCCTGGAGGCCTTCTTCATCACCATGCAAGCCTCCGGTGTGATGCGTGAGTAGTTCATCCTTGGACTACGGATCCATGTAGTAACTAGATGGCTGGTTCTCCTCCTTTGTACTTTCATGTCTAGATCTTGTGAGCTCTGTTCATGATCAAGATCATCTATTTGTATTCATACATGTTGTCTTTGCGGGGATTCGATGGATATTGAGATGCTATTTCAGATTGATTATTGATTCTATCATGTCTTTGTTATTTGTGATCTTGCATGCTTTCTGTTGTTAGTAGCTATCTTGGCCAAGTAGATGCTAGGAACTCCAAGAGTTAGTATTTATGCTCGATAGTGGGTTCATGCCTCTGGTAATCTAGGGAAGTGACAGAAATCTCTAAGGTACTAGATGTGCTGTTGCTACTAGGGAGAAAACAACAATCCTTTATTCATAGAACAATCGTATTGTTTACTTTATACTTGATTCGTAAGCAATAATCATTGCTTGCAACTTAATCTTGGAGGGTTCGGATGATAACCTGAAGGTGGATTATTAGTCATAGATGCAGTTGGATGGCGGTCTATGTATTATGTTGTAATGCCCAATCAAGTCTCAAAGGAGTCAAGATGATTAGTATATGCATGTATTGCTTTCTCGGTGTTTGTCAATTGCCCCGCTGTAATTTGTTCACCCAGCATGTTATCTATCTAAGGAGAGCCACCTCTAGTGAACTATGGATCCCGGTCCTTTTCTTTTACATACAATCTTTTACTGCTTTGTGTTTACTTTCTGCAAACTTTTACTTCTTTCCATTCGATACATTTAATCCTTTGTTTTCTGCAAAACACGGTGAGATTGACAACCTCATCGCAAGTTGGGGACAAAGTTATGGGGTTGTGTTGTGCAGGTCTCCACGTTGCTACTAGCACCGGTAGTGCGCCCTGCCAAAGCTCAGCTAGTAACACCTTTGGAGTGTTTCGTTGCTCCTACTGGTTCGATTAAACCTTGGTTTCATAACTGAGGGAAACTTGCTTCTGTGCTCATCATACCTTCCTCTTGGGGTTCCCAACAAGCTCTACATCAACCACGAGCCATCAACACTTTTCTAGGCGCCGTGCATTGAGCCATCAATCATCCAGCTAGATCTTTGGATCTTAAAGACCGTCAAATTTAGGGTTGTTTGAGGGCTGCCTGAAGCCTTTGGGCATCCGAGTTTGCCGTATGGAATGGTTGAAGCATCTAGCGCTGCAGAGTTCCATGTCCTCATCTTCGGACTCAGAGGAATAGGCACGTTTGGTGTGTATCTTCTCGACGTTGCGCTGCATGATCTCGCCGCGGGCGTCATAGTCGCGGTCTCTCCGCCACGGGCTACGACATCACCGTGGCAGGTCATCCTCGTCGTATGATGGCGAGTGATTTCTTGCGAGTGTCACAGTCGTCTTCTTGGGTTCTAGGGATGGATCTCCCACGAGTGCAGCCTCTACCAGTCCAAGTCTGGCGAGAGAGGATCTGTGGATGGCAGTGCATGGATCCCCTACTTGCGAGGGGTTGGACAGTAGATAGATGGTGGCCGCCATGATAGCACCTGTGGGGTCTTGGGCGTTACATTTCCCCGTGCATCTATAGATATGAACGAAAAGTCTAGTCGTCGAGTGGCTTCCCCTTCGAGAAGGACCTGCCAATCGAGGAGAGTCTTTCCCATCGGGCACTCGACTCATCAGCGAGTGGTCATTGTTCTTCGAGTTGGGCCTAGAGCGCCTGCCGGCGACAGAACTCCTTATTAAGGTACCAATGGTATGCCAATTGTACTTCATGCGATGAGCCAAGGGGCAGAAGCGTGCCATCCGATAGGGCCTACTTGACCCTTTCCCACTCCACATCAGTGAGGTGGATCTACAGCCTGTCACCGTCGTTGTTGTCATTGTCATTGGTGGCTCCATTATCGGCTTCAGGATTGGCACTAGTGTCGGCGCCATTGCCGGTACCATTGTTAGTGACGCCACCAGTATTGGCATTGATGACGGTGCAGTAGTGGTAGTTAGGGCGGATGTTGCTACCAGAGCTTGCCAGATCGGATCAGACGTTGTGATCTCCTTTGAGCGGATTGCTCATATCAGAATTGCAACTATTGTTGCTATTCGGGCCGTAGGGCGAGGAGGATGCAATCAACTCATTGCGAGTCACGAGTGGAGGTGGGATCCATGAAGCTGACGAAATCGATGGTGCGATGGATTGCTCCGGAACCATAGGTTACTAGGGTGCCTTGATGGCGATGGTGCACAGATGTGATCTGGTGGGTGTATGTTCTTGGGTTTCAATCCTCCTCCTAGTTGTTCCCTCTAGGCCTTTATATGAGGAGGCCGGGTCTCAGGATACAACCGATTCGGTTACAAGTTTGGATTAACTCTTTAAACTTTCTGTCAGAAGCTTGTCGTATCCATAAAGGAGTCGCATCCTTCATGGTCCTGGGATTAACCATTGGCGGCATATCGTTGCATGGGATCCTACTTGGCCGAACCGGGTAGGCCAATGTTAGGCACCCGTAGGGCATACCTATGTCACATACTCATCACAGCGAGGTTGACCACGCGCAGTCATCTGCACATGATGTTCGTCATCGACATCACCAATGATTTGGCATCGCCTTTGTATTCGTATTCAGAATCGCCGTCAGACTCGGACGTGTAGGAGTGATACTTGGAGGAGTACGCTGTGTGACCTTAATAATATTGTTTGCTAGATTGTCAGAACCAACTTGTTGCTAGTTAATCTATAGCTAGTTTCATCTCTATGTTTTGGATCAACTTAATGTTATATGTTTGTTGTATGATAAGTGTTCTAGGCCGCTGATCTCATCTTCCAGAACTTTCGAGATCTATAATGCGCTTCTTCTCCCTCTACTTCCTTTGAATTAGTCCTTTTCAAAATTCAAAAGGAATCTGAATATTGTTGACATAAGCATGTTCGATACATGTATTCGTGACAGTTATAATTTATACACGTATGAGGAAAGTACTTCGTGGAAAAATATGAAATATTCAAACAATGGAGATTCTTAGAGACGGTTTCCATTTGCAGTCGTCTGAGGGTAGAACTTGGCGGCAAAGATCTGAAAATATTTGGACAAATATTTCAGATCTGTGCCACAATTTCCTTCCCTGCCCTCCAAGACCCATAGTGTCCACCATCGCATCCCTCCACCACCGCCGCCTCCGCTCCCCCTCTCCTCCCCGCTGCCTCTGGTCTCCTATGGTGAGGATGCTCTCCCTCACTTCTGAGGATCTCTTCGTTGTCCATGTATGTATGCGTGAAAATCAACCCCCCAAAACCCTAATGTAGAGCTTAGATTTAGGAATTTTTTCATGAAATTTGCCATTTTGCTTCTCGGATTTAGGGTTCAGGTTTCCGAGCTGTAGAGACCCGATGGTCGCATCCGCAGGGCCACCCCCAGTCGGGCTCTATCTATCCCACCTCTTTTCCCCTTGTATACATATCAAAATCTAAATTCTTTATTGAATCCTCATTTTTCGTTGTCGTTCTAGCAATATATATTTAATTGTCACTTTATTAGTCTGTTTGCATCTGGTTCATTAAATGAATTTCAAATTCTATAAATGTGTTTGCTTTTTATTAACTTAGATGTATACATATGTACTCAAATTGTTTACATATGAGTATGATTAATGTATGATAACAAGAAATATATTTTTGTTTTCAGTCTAATTGATTCTTATATTTGATTGTATTAAGATGCTCAATTTCTATATCTGTTTAACAGGTGGGAACCTGTAGTGATGATGCAATAATGCTCTCTAGCGATGACAGTGTTGTCATTAGCTTTAGCAGTTATGAATTCCAGTCATCAGATGAAGATCCCACTGAGAGGCTTAAGTTTAGAGGTATCAAAGAACATAAAAATTCAAGTCATCTGTTTTTTATGTGTTTAGATGGTAGATATGAATATTCCACCGCGTTGAAATTTTTATGTGTTGTTGCATCAGGACCTTGACACAAGGGGGACACTGATTTTGATAAGCAGATCCACTACTAGGAGAAGTGGCGCATACTTTTATAATTCTGTGGCACATGTTTGATGTGCCACTGTTACCTCGCCACTGAATTATATTTGTGTGACGCATATTCATATGTACCACAGAATCCTCAACTTTCTGTGGTGCATTCTTTCATATGCGCCACAAAATGTTATCAGTGGAGCATCCCAGTAATATGCACCACAGAATATATGCGCCACAGACTTTTGCTACAAGTATTCAAAATATATTGCAGTCCTGGTACAAATACAGGTATATTATAGGATTTATACAGAAAAGCTGCACACATCAGTACAAACAATACATTTCACATGGTATATGAAAAAAGACATAATACAAACACAAGTCTAATGCCATCACATTACTTTAAGCCTGATCGAGATACATAGTGACAAGTGTCGTATTATTACACAAGTGTTGGTACAAAGTTCATCATCTCACATTACAAATGAAGTGATCACATGCAACAAGGAATATTAGTAAATCATGCAACGAAAAGAATTAAAGGGTTCACATGCATATATGTTCACAAAAATTAAAGCAAAGGATTCTTAAACCTAAAAGATAATAATGATCATCATAGAAGTAAGTTCAATGACAACGACCACAATATAGTTAAGTACAACAACAACGACCATTTTGAGCTACAAGTTAAGTTTATAATACACTACATGTCCATCGATACACAAACTCATGAAGATAGTAAAGTTTATGACACACACTACATGCGTTCATCGATACACACACTCGATCATGTTAGGCACACATCAATCATCAAGACTTCTTCTCGCTTGGCTTCGGGAACGGTTGATATCCCTCTTTCTTCATCAAGGTCCTGATGTCACCCTGCTTATGGAGGTGTTCTTTGATCTCCCTCTTAGTCAACCCTCCAGCGTGTTGTGGGGCCCTCCTTGTGTTGATATCTTCAATGACGATTTCCGACAACTTAATCTGGATGCAATGGAAGTATTATCTAAGATCATAATCATCGATTTATGCCAACTTTTTGGCCCATCCTCGGAGACAAGATGGTAGTGATAGGTTCTAGCAATCCTGGACAAACCCTTTAAGGTGATGGAGGACGTAGAAGGCCTCCTTGACGCTGCCAGTAGGCTACATGACGTAGGGGAAATCGAGCACGTGCTTGAACACGTGTTTTCCATCCCTGAAACAATCCCCCTTATTGGTGAAGGGGCATCCCTTTTTGGCGTAGCCCTCAAGAGCCTCATCCATAACACCCCTTATTCTAGTGTAGTATTTCTTCTTCGTCAAACCCCCTGAGTCAAAATACATGGCTAGTGAAAACCTCAAGGAAATAACGATGAGTGTGCAATATTTGTCTCTGCGCAACACAATTGAAATAAAATGTTGGAAAATAGTAAAGGAAGAAATCCATAAGAAAGCATAAGTTACGGCGGCGAGCGGGTGTGTACTTACTCGGGAAAGAAAGGCAAAAGAAGTGTGTCCTTCCTCTTGTTGTCCACCATGAGCTTCTAGAGATACGTCGTCATCATGGTCCGTGTCTCTAATCCTTCCACCAACTGGTTGTCACACATTTAGTAGGGATCCGCTATCGCGACGTTTAGGGTTTTCTCTCTCTTGCTCTTCATTGCCAGATTGAGCGCATATAGGCGGACCAAGTTATAGTCCATACATTTCAAGAGAAACTGCTTGAAGACGTCCTCGTACTCTATAAAGAACGGATCCGAGAGGGCTTTATGGACGAAGTCCACGTACATTAGCACGTTGACCGTGAAAATGGGTAATTTGGATCTTTGGCTTTAAGAAGGAGGCCATCTAGTGTCATGATACCACCATGCAAGGTTAGCATGGCTCCAAACGTGAGGCGGAGCATCTCTAGAGTAAGTATCTGTTCACCAGCTACATGCACTCGGGGAAAGCCATCCTTGCTAGCTGGTACGTTGTCGTCCTGAGCCCAGACCCTCTTAGGACAAGGCTAGCTCACAGCCTTCTTACTTCTCTTCTTGTTGTTCTTCTTCTTCTTTGCAGTAGGGTCCTCCATTAGGGATGCTAACTTCTCACCGGCTATCTTATGGAATGTGCTAGGGTTGAAAACAATTCCCGGCTTGTCTTATGGATCAGACGCCGGAGGCATCTATTGAGAAAAACCATGGAAGACCACCCGCTTCGTGCATGTACTGGGATGACTAGCTCGATTGTTGCGAACGATGAAGGGTCCTTCATCCACACAAGGCATGCACAATCCTTTGTTGGTGCAAGTGTTGAAGAAGCCGTCGACGTTGACAACTTCACCATCATCGTCGTGGTTGTCAGCATGTGGCACCATGTCCGCTTCCTTGGGTGGTGGCAGGGGCGATGGCGGTTGCGGTGCAACAGCTTTGCCTTGGGGCGGTACACACGCTCCCAACAGTTGTTGGTGACGACTGGTGGTGGCGACGATGACTGGTGCCTTCCGAGGCTAGATGATCGAGGTGGTTCCGTTGGTGCGCCCTCCTACCCAAGATGAATCTAGGTCTTCAGCCATGTCAAGGCCCAGTTGTAGCATTCTGCAAGGGTCTTGTGTTTGTCAGCTCCCTAAGGTTGAAAGGGGGTCCATGTTGTCGCACCCCGGCAACACCCAAGCCAACATGACCCTCATCACGACATTGTCCATTGGATTGTTGCGCAACATGCGGCTCGCCAGTTGTATGAGAGTGCCCTTGGAAACATCCTTCAACTCACCGCTAGCAACGTTATGCAGGAGTATGCAAGGAGTGTCCTGAGTCAAAACATGTTGGGAATCATGATATGGCAGTCATCAAAGGCATAAAGGAGATGACGCGGACTAACTAATTAGTTACCTTGGTTATGGCGTTGAGATCGGATAATGTCGAATCACGGCCCGTGCTGGTGGCCGGCCTATCAGCATTCTCACACTCAGGTGCATTATAAAGCACCACCGCCGCCAGCTACGCCTGGCGGGAGGGGCATTAGTGCGACCAAATCGACCGGTTGTACCGTGGCATTGGCGGCCAGCAGGGTCACCAGGTCCGACGAAATGTTGATGCTCGAATTGTTGCCGGTGAAGCTAGGCACCTGTATCAGCCCTACTCGACCTGCCGCATTCCAAGCAGCTAGAACCTCCATCAACCCGGGGGATGATCGCACAGAGCTTCTCTTCCACTATCTTGTCCATTGCTCTTTTGTCCATGTTTTGCTCTAGTGACTTCACCTTCATCCTCATCTCTTGAACCTCGGATTTATACTTAGTCACTGACTGGTTCTTCCTCTCCCTTCTTTTCTTGGCGTCCTCTATGTATTACTCGCCAGCCAAACTTCATGCTCGTACCAAAGCCGAACACACGGCCATCTGACGATGCTAGCATTCACTTCTCCCTCTTCTTGTAAGTGTTTGTCGCCCTGTTGAAAACCGTGTCCCATGGCTCTGTTGACCCTTCGGACGATGACTCGGCAGTAGCGTTCAATTCCCTCTCCTGCAGATAAGGAAAGGAGAACCCATTTAGAAATATGTCTTCATTATTTAATTAGAACACAATAGACTTGACATCCATGGTAAATTCCTTACTAGATCCTCCTCAAAGTCCTTCACCTACGGATCGTCGATAATGAATTCCTTGGTAATCAGGTCCAGGTAGTAGCAGGCCCGGACAAAGTTCCTCACTGTAACTCTGTGTTTTTTCCCATGAGTTGTCTTTTCCCAGACGTTCAAGCTCGGAGTCCTCCTTGTCCCAAATGGGTTGTTTCCCTCTATAACTGCCGCTTCCAAGCCGGTGGTTACCTATGTTCTTCTCCTGCATTTTCCTCCCCTACTCAGTCCATGTTTTAGCATCATTGGTAGCTATCTCCACCTTGAATATGTTGAACTCTTCCTCATCGAGCATCAGATTTTTCTTACTTATGTTCTCCCAGAGTTCACCTTTGTCAATGAGGTTCTTTACCCGAGTTCTCCAGCTGCTCAAGGCGTTGCTCATCTTCGTGATGGCTAGTTTGTTCACCTTGTTCACTTTGTCTAGGGTATTGAACAACGATGGGAACGTGTATTGTCTTTGAAGCTTCTTAATAAGTTTCTCGACCAAAGCATCATTGGCAGCACTTCTGAGTTGCGTCGTGTTGATCGACATGCTTTCCCGGACGATGCACTCGAGTTACATGCCATACCCTTTGGCAATCACCGCAGGCGCCACGGGTATGCCACTTTTTGTGACTTCAGTGAACTCATCACAGATGTTGGCGAGCACTTGCAGCGTCCGATCATTCCTTTCCTTCTTATTCTTCATAGAGGCCGGGTTGCCGCCACCTCCATCCGTGCAGCCGCCGCCATCCGTGCGGTCGCCGCCATCCGTGGTGGTGTCATCCTCCTCACCGCTTTCACTAGTTCTGCCGTAGTCGTCTTCATCCCCCTCGTGCTCATCATCGCCCTCGTTGCCCCCAGCAGCTCTAGCGGCGGTAACTGCCATCGGTGGTGGTGTAATCCTCCTCGCCGTCTCCACCTCCGCCGCCTCCTCCAGCCGAGATGCATGCCCAAATGACATGTTGGCCTCTCTGGCTTGTTCTTCGATGCTCATATTCTTAGAAGGGCTAGCCTCGTCGTTGGACGACATGTTTGCACTTCATAAAAGAGGCAACAAGTTAGCACAAAAATTGACCAAAAAATTCGGCATGATCTTTCCTAATTATTTGACCTAGGAGAAGTGTCCGTATCTCAACCGTAATGGAAGTGAATCGACACTTGGAAGAAACGGGCAACTCAATTGAAACCCCATCAACATTTTTCACACAAAAAAATTTCCACACCATCTCATTCACAACAGAACCGATGTCCAGATAACACCTAGATAGATATATGCAAAGAAATTAGTAAGAAACAAGGTCATCATCGTCAACATAATTCAGATTAGGAACATCGGCTCCATATCCACAACATAGAGAGGAGCCACAATATGGAGTCCAAGAAAAAGGCCACTGCTAGCTGTCCTTTACTCCTCGTTATCCTCCAACAAGAACAAAGGATGGTCAACAAATATTTGACATCAACACATGGTAACAGCATCACAAGTAAGTATGAATTCATCTTTCAACATAAAAAGCAGCACATGCATCAAAAAAGGAAAAATCTATGCATCTATCCTTAGAATTAGACAGCACAACACACTGCACTATGCAATACGCCTAAATATGGCAGAAAGGACATTCTAATATAGCATCAGATCATGGAAAACAATGCAGGATCCCATAAAAATAAATTCTTGTGGACAACAAGTTATAAGATGGATAGATAGCTGGCTAGAAAACCACCATCACCATAGTTCAAAATACACATGCTTAATATGATAAGCTGGGGGCATAAAGCCACCTTTCGGTAAGAAATCAGCACATGCATTTCAAAAGAGGCAACATGATTCATCTTTTATATGGCTGCATTATGTTTCATCAGAGACGATCATAAAATTTTCTTATGTGCTCGCTAGTGTATTGCCTAGTGTGTTTTCTCAGATTATTTGCTAACTCAAATTGATCTACTCCATCATGAGGAGTATGGAGTAATCCATCACACTCAAATTGATACATTACTTCAACAATGATGACAAGAAAGCTAGAAAGTTAGTCAACAAATGATTTAAGCACACTAGTAGTACAACATTAGACTAAAATATCAGAGTGATGGATGGTATCGCAGTTCTGCGTGGGCAAATATCACAATATCACAGTTCAAAATATAAATAATCCCCGTGTCCGACCTACTGTGTTGAATATTTTTGCAAGAGATAGCACATGGGCTACAAATTTGTTAAACATAACAGAGGTTTTCTCATACAGAGATTAAACCAGAAAAAAAAAACAAGTATGACAAACTCCTTTTAATCCCTATGCTATTTCGGATACAGAAACGAGTCTTTAGAAAATTATAAAATGGTTTGCAGGAGAGCGGGATGGCCAGAGAAATATTGAGTTAACACGCACACAGGACATAATGTCAACTTTTTCAAATTCAGTCACGTTTGAGAAAAGGTATATTCCATCACACTACTCTACGCAGGGGCGGAGACAGGGGGCGCTAGCAGGGGTCAGACCCCCCTAATGGATCTCCCCCCTCAAGGAAATACACCAGGGTCTGGTACTATTACAGGTATACTTATGCGCTAATGGATGTAAGTGATTAGCTAATTAGGAGTACTATAAGTCCAAGTTATATATTTATGAACGTACTGAAAGCCGGCCAGCAACAAAAGATCCCATCTAGCTGATTGTCCATGTACAAGCCATCGATCGTGGACCCTAGAGGTAGTCGCCGGCCACCATCTGCTCTATCATATCGATCGACAAATCTTCCTATGAGAGCACGAGTACGCCCGCCGCCGCACGCAAGATGATGAGCTTGACTTGATCGGCGGCGTCTCCACGCAGCTAGTAGCCGCAAATACGGCGGCGGCCACTGATTATTATCAAGATAAATACATAGTATATATATATAAGTTTACTAATTCTGATCTAATTCCTCTTTTGCTTTAGTTTTGCTATTTGTTGTTATAGAAAACAAAGACAAAGAAAATACTTTTCAAGCAGTTTATTTCGTTAGTGAATCTGGCAGTGCTGAACAAGTCATCGTTTTTAGGAAATTTATATCGACATAGAATGTGGTATAGCTGAATAAATCATCTGCGAACCGTAGAGAGATATTCAAACTTACAAAAAACCGGCGAACACATCATTTTTCTTATCAGATTTAATGTTGGAGGTCATTTATATTCATACAATACTATTGGCATATTTCCAAACATGTTTTTATGCTATTGCTGCTAGACGTGATGTACTCAAATAATGTACTACTACTTTTGTTCAAAAAAAATTGTGATATATATGTGATCTACATACATTACAGTGCCACAAAGAAGTATGGAGTACTCCATCACACTACTCTGCACATTACAGTGCCAACAATCAAAGAGCACAATTAAAGAACAATACTCTGCAAATTACATTGCCAACAATCAAAGAACACACTTAAAGAACACTACTCTGCAAATTATAGTGCCAACAATAGATGAACACACTTGAAGATCACTACTCTGCAAATTATAGTGCCACAAATCACAGCTCCAAAGTAATTAATCTGACAACCAAGGACTACATGAGAACTATCGCACGGAATCACCAACCAACCACTAAAGAGAGAGATCTCACTTCTCACCTTGACTGCCGTGTCGATGAGGTACTTCGGACGATGGACTCCCGGCCGAAGGCGACGAGGACGGAGGCGTGTGAGGTGGCTTCGGGCGGCGGCGTGCACGTGTACCTCCTCATCGGGCTTTGGCGGCACTGCCCTTCTCCTCCTGAAGCTTGGTGACGGGTGCTCCTCCCCCATGGGCTCCCGCGGAAGGTGGGCGTGGGTGTTCGGGCGTGTGGGCGAGAGCGGCTAGGGTTCGTCGTCGGGCGTTCTTGGCGAGAGCGGAGCGAAACGGTGTGGGCATGCGCGGTGCTAGGGTTTGTCGTCGGGCGGTTTGGGGAAAGTAAAGGGAAGGGGAAGGCTGAAACGGCTATTTGGCTAAGTGTAAAAATTCTGTGGCACATATTAGAAGGATGCGCCACACAATTCTTGAAATTCTATGGTGCATCCATCTAGTATGCGCCACCGAATTTTTACACGTAGTCTAAAAGAAAGAATTTTTACACATAGTCTAAAAGAAACGCGACGTTGGACTATGACATGAAATAGATGATACCCTAGTGATATGAGTTTGGTCCACTTGAACATGAGGCAACTATGTTCGAATCCTAGTTGTCTCTCATTTTTTATTTTTAAAAAATTATTTTTAATTATATTAAGCAAGAACATACACATTTGCGAGTAAATAATTATATTATTATAAAAACCCAAAGCATATATATAAAAAATGAATCATATACATCAATATTTGTATACACACACGAATATCCCGATATATAGTTTTAGTCGAGCTAGCATCTCTTCACAATCTTCTTGACCTTCTTCGTCGCGGTTGAATACTTTAGTCCGGTACCTTGAGATTTTTTCTCGTGAATGAACAACCTTTAGTAGGTAGGGTGATCTTCCTTCTTACTGTAGTAGCAGTAGGCATGTCGAAATACTTTTCGAATTCCTCTTCGTTCTTCGGATCGCAGTTCTTATCAAAATCTTGCTCGTTGGCGGCTCCTTACATTCTGATGATGCTCCTCTTGCCCCTCCTCACTACAACACGGCTGGGCTTTGATGGGTCGGTAATAAAAAATCATTGGTCAACTTGGCTAGTGATTACCCATGACTCATTTTTCCAGAGGCGTTCTTCGTTGGTTTTGCATCGGGTATAACCATGGTGGTGAAATACCGACCTTCTTTTTCGACGTTCTTGGCCCATGTAACATGGAACATCGATACCTTCTCTCCACAGTAGTCGAGCTCCCATATCTCCTCGATCCTTCCATCGAATCTTTCCTTGGTAGTAGTCTCGTCATCGGCGAAGGATAGCATAGTTACTCCTAAGTTTTGATATTTGGTTTTCCTGTCCTTTTCCTCGGTGTAGAATCTGTAACCGTTGATGTCATACGACTAATAGGTCCTTATATTGTGTGCGGGGCCCTGTAACAAGGAGAATATGAGTTTTTATCTTCCTAGAAGGCGTCTGTGGGGGATTGTCCAGTAGACTTTTCTTGAACCAAACTGTGAAGCTAGAGTTGTGCTTTGTGGTTACGTCTCTCTTCTTCCTGGGCTGGTCCAGGTCGACGTACTCCTGCTCGTTTATGCTTTTGTACTCTTCCACCCAAAGGCCGACCAATTTAATGTGTTGTAGCGCGACTCGGTGTGACCTGACAAAGTCGGCGCATCGACCAGCAATGCCGACATGTAGTGAGTGGTAGCCCTCGCGCTGACCATATCTAGCGAGCCTGCCGAGGTGCTTCCTGGTGGGCATACCAACATCCTCATTCTCGGTGCTTAGATAATTCTAGCAGAAGGAGATGCACTCGTAGATCAGAAAGCCCTTGGCTATGCTTCAATCTGGACGGGACATGTTGTGAACGAATCCTTTGATGACACCATTTAGCCTTTCAAACGGCATCATGTTGTGAAGGAATGTCGGCCCGAGCTGGATGATGGCATTCATGACATGGACAAGCAAATGCACCATTATGTCGAAGTATGCGGGTGGGAATTATATCTCGAGCTCGCATAGTATCACCATGATCTCTTCCTATAGCCTATCGAGCTACTTCATGTTGATCGACTCCCTAGAGATGATGTCGAAAAAGTTGCAGAGGCCAAACAGTGTCTCACGGACGTGCTCGTCCATTATCCCCGGATCACAGCAGGAAGTATTTGCGTCATCAGCACATGACGGTCATGGGACTTCATCCCACTGAACCTCTTCTTTGCTACGTCCAGATATCTGCTTATATTTCTGTCGTGGTGGTGTCACGGCAGATGCCATGGATAGGCTAAAGGTGGGGACTAATATGCGCTAGGGGAATCCAGGGAGGGATAGTGGAGTGATTCTCCACACAGAAGTTTGTATTGCTATATCTTCAAGATTACAAGTGCTCCTTGAGCTGTATTGGCGAGAGGAGGAAGAAGGTGCTCTCTTACTCTTGCCTACTATCTTTCCCAAGAACCCTAGATCAACTAGTGCTATCGAACTACCAAACCCACTAGTGCTCAACCAACCAAAATTCTGCCAACCCCCTCTACCAGAACCCTAACCCCCCTTATATAGAGGAGGTTCGGTCCTGGCCTAGGGCATACGTGGAGGCATATTCCTAAGAATATGCCCCCTCCCAAAGTGCTAACCCGACCGGGGTGCTTTTCCCCCGCGTCACACATGCTTTAGCGACGTAGCCTCTGCGGCGCCCGCGTCAGCCGATGTGAGCGTCGTCACCCTTGTCGGCCATGACCTGATGGTCCTGCCCTTGCTTTATTCGCTCATCCAGTACGTACCGGACCTTCTTTTTTGACCAGAGAGATTCCTTCGTTCTCCTAGAAGCTAAGCGAGGATCTGGATCATAGTAGATCCGGCTACACCTGTTCCTGCATATAAGTTAGACAAGCATTTCCGACTTACTCCTTAAGTCGGATGAGACAACGTTAGGCGACCCCCCTCCCTGGTCCGGGTTACTCCGTGATCCGGCCTGCCTTGCGGTGACTCGGCCAGCCTCCGCTTTGACCTTGCCGAACCTCGGCTAACTCGGCCCTTATACCCCGGAGTGACCCTACCCGGGGGTATCCCCCCAACATTAGTCCCCGAAGCTGGTGCGGTCTTAGCTGCCTTGGCCGCTAAGGCCACATCAGGTTCATTTATGTCCGAGCCTCATACGTTTAATTCCGGGTTAGTTCGTTATCTCGGATTATATGGATTTACGTTTCCTTCGCATGTTCCAAGTTTTCACTTGCCGGCCGGGTCACCACTTTGGCTCGGATTCCATGGTTATCATGGTTTGATCCGGGCCCCGTTTCCTTCTCTCATATGCCAACCCACGCGGAGGCTAATCATTACCTTGTCTTATTTTAAGGGCCGCAAGAATCGCCGCAGAATTGTCGGGCTTCACTGCGGGGGTCACGTCATGCCTGCCTCCTCGTTTACCGCAACAGCACGCCGCGTCATGGGATCACATCTACTCTGTGGCCCCCTATGTGGCTTTCTTCTGATTGGCTGATGCCGGTGATACACGGCCACACCGTGTGGCTCGCCGACGCAGCGCAATCCCACTCATCGATCACTGGGGGCGGTTAAATAGGGGAGGGGCGCGTCCCTTAGTGTTTTTGCACCTCTGCGCCCCTTCGCCCATTGCGTTTTCTCCTTCGTCTTCCCTGCGACCACGCCGCCGCCGGTGCTTTCTAGCAGCAGCGCCGCCGCCGCACCTCCCCGTGCCTCCAAGGCAGCCACTCATGCGCCAAGCTTCTTCGCCACGGGTCCATGCCAATCTAGGCCTCAGATCCCCGCCGCCGCTAGCTCCAGCGAGGACAGCGGATACGAGATGACGGAGGAGGAGCTCGTCGTCGCCGAGCAGGAGATGGAGGAGGACGCCGACGCGGCGAACCGCGGCGCGTGGGCCGGTTCGTGGGTCTGTCAAGACGACATTGACTGGCTCTACCGGACTAGGCGTATTCCCGCCGACGTCGTCGCTCGTCTCCCTTCCTCGGAACTGGCCCCCTCACCCAATCCGGGTGAGTTCGTTGTATTCCTATCCCATTTTCAACGGGGATTTGGCCTTCCTGTGAGCGACTTCTTCCGGGATTGGGTGAGGACGTACCACCTGCAGCCGCACCATCTTCCCGCAAACGCCATCACCTCTATTTCCGCCTTTGCCTCTACGATCGAGGGCTACACCGGATTATGGCCCACGAAGGAGCTGTGGATCCGGTTCTTCGGCCTCCGTCGCAACGTTGTTCCCAATATCCACGTTGAGTCGGAGGACAAGCAGCTCACCCAGTTCGGAGCTGCCTCCATCTTGCCCCGGAGGTTTTCGATCTTTCCCCGGGTTACCGGGCTTGACTCCTGCAAAGGATGGGCCCGGACCTTCTTCTACTTCCGGAACGAGGGTACCGAAGACTTGATCCGGTTGCTGCCCTACGCTCCGGGTCTCCCTGACACGGATTTCTGGGAGGAGGTCCCCAAGAAACCTACCGCTCTGGCCAACCAAGTTAACAAGAGGTTCGCGGAGCTGAAGAAGCTCGGATTGCGCAACGAGGATGCCATGAGCTTCGTGCGCAACCGAATCTCTCCCCTCCAGAAGCGCACCCACAAGTTGTGCCATATGAGCTTCGGCCGCGACCCCAACCGAACCTCCTCCTTCGAATTGAGCAACACAGAGATCTTCCGCCGGGTCAAGGCTCTTTTCACTACCCACAAGGATTTCTCCACCAAATGGACGTGGGGAATCGAGCACTACTGTCGTGAAAGGCTCCCTCCCGTAGTAAGCTTCGTGGGGCAAACTCATTCCGGATCAAGTATGTGTCGGTTTTTGTTATATTTCTGACTCCGTTCTTCATGCTTTTTCTCAGCTGTTCCTTCAGCAAACTCTCAAGGACGGTACGGATTCGACCCTTAAGTGGGCGCCAGACCGAGAAATCCCGGATGAGGAGGAGCCGGACCAGGAGATGTTCCTCCCTATGACCGATGCCACCAAACGACCCAGCGGTAAATTCTCTTCTCTTAGAGATTGACCTGATGATGAGGATGACTCGGATATCGACGTGATTGAACCCGTTGAGGCTGTCCCTCTTTCTTTTGCCTTTCCGGCATCAGCTAACCCCGGTGGGCATATCCACGAGGATCCTCCACTTGCCTCGGGCGAGCCGGTTCCGGTGGCGTCGAAGAAGAAGCGCGGATCCGCATCAAGTTCTTCCTCCGAACCTTCTCAGCCCACCAAAAGGCAAAAGAAGGCCGAAGACAAGACTGCCTCCAAGCGAGCAGGCAAAGCCCTAGCACGGAGGGCCCGGAAACCCAAGGAGGCCGAGACCTCGGATGCGTAAGTCATTTTTCACTGCGCAACTCACTTTTCCTTGCATCGCGGTAATTTCACACCTGACCTTATTCTCTTTTTCAGGCTGCCTGTGGAGGTCCCTCAGAGCGGATCGAGCATCTCTTCTCCCCTTCGGTCCGGTCCTTCCCCTCCTCGTGATGACGAGTCACGCCCGCTGAGCCCTATTCCGGAGGGCTCTGCGGTTGCTCCGGGTTCCGCAGTACCTCATCGAGAGGAACGCGACCTTGGAGCGGGAGGGGTTGGTTCGGCCGAGGCGACGGCGTCCACCACTTCGGTACTGCCGCAACCAGCAACCACCAAGTCTACCGCAACACCAGCACCAGCAGCAGCTTTAGTACCAGCTACCGAGCCAGCACCTGTCTCGGCACCAAGGAAACCCACAGCAGCTCCAGTGCCAAGTTCCTCTGCCTCTTCCGAGTCATCTCAGCCCCGGCGAGGAACCATTCTAGTAGCTTCCAAAGGGAAATCCACCGTGGTTACTTCTTCCCAGCAAGCTAAGGGCAAGAAGGCTCCGGATACTGCCAAGTCTACATCCGTCGAGGCCGGGCAGCGAACCCTGTCGTCGATGCTTCCGAAGAAATCACCAGCAGCGACGGATCTTCCTGCTGAGCCAACCGATGCGCAGCAGATGGTTCTTCACACCAGCCTAGTTCTTGCCCTAATTGAGAGGAAGGAAGCTCATGCGAAGGGCTTGGTGGCACCCCACATGCCCACTGGCGAACGGTACCCTCCGAGCCTTATCGAGTTCGTCATGAACTGGAACAAGGCAGAGTTCGTCTACAATGACGATCTCCCGGAAAAGTTCGGCCCCGCAGAATTTTCTGCCCAGATGAATACTGCCGCCAAGGCAATTAACCTCGCGGGGCGAATGATGGAGGTATGTCGTTTCTCCTTTACATGTTGTAGATAATAACCATTAGTCCCCGAGCCTCCGGTGGAGTAGCTTGTTACTCGGCCGGATGCTCATTAGAAAATCAATGTAGCTGCATGTAAACTTCAAATATGCACACACCTAGAGCCGGGTTAAGTTCCACTTGACCCGGATCTTACACACTTCGAATATGCACACACCTAGAGCCGGGTTAAGTTCCACTTGGCCCGGATCTTGCACACTTCGAATATGCACACACCTAGAGCCGGGTTAAGTTCCACTTGGCCCAGATCTTGCACACTTCGAATATGCACACACCTAGAGCCGGGTTAAGTTCCACTTGGCCCGGATCTTGCACACTTCGAATATGCACACACCTAGAGCCGGGTTAAGTTCCACTTGGCCCAGATCTTGCACACTTCGAATATGCACACACCTAGAGCCGGGTTAAGTTCCACTTGGCCCGGATCTTGTACACTTCGAATATGCACCAAACTAATTTTACACTTCTGTACTTCTTTCAGGTAACTACCAATCGCCGGAGCGCCGAATTTCAACGCCTGCTTGATACCCACAAGATCCTGTGCGCAAAACATGTTGCACTTGGCGCAGAGCATGAAAAGAGGGGTAATTTTCTCCCTCAGCACCTCTCCGTTTTTCTTCACTTTCTTCCGCCGAACTAATTTCCTCATTCGGTTTTTGCAGCTGGGTTGGAGGCTAAGAACAAAATTATGCGGAAGAACTTGGAGGAAATCCGGGGTATGTACTCTTTTGTCCGAGCTTGTTGTGTTTTCCATTTCTTCTTCTCCTTGCTCGACAAACATTCACTCCTCGGCTTGCCGGGTCAACATACTATTTTAGCATCGCTTGAGGATAGTGTGCTCGTGCCTGATATGATGCTGCATTTTCTCGAACAAGCAGGGCAGCATCAAGTTGAGCTGAACAAGAAGAATGATGAGCTTGCCCTCCTCCGGACCAAGGACGACGAGATAGCCAAGCTCAAGGCTGAGATGGAGAGGATGAGGGCCCAACACAAAACCGAGCTACAAAAAGTTGGCCAGAACTTCACCGAAGAGCGTGAGCGCCTTACTCTCCAGATCTCCAAGGGCCAGGACCTACTCAGAGAATCCGACGTCCAGCTTGGGTCGGCTAATGCTGAGCTTGAGCAACTGCGCAAAAGACGCGATGCCTGCATCAAGGAGTTGACCCGGATCCATAGCCATTTTTCTCATAAGTTCCTTTTCCTTGTCCGACATACTTCTCCGGGTTACCTCGTATGTCTTTTCTTTACCTTCTGCCTTTGCCTTGTTTCCAGACCACTTTCCAGAGGGTACTGCCATTGCAAGCGCTGCTGTTGCCAAATTTCACCGAGAGAGGGGTACTCCCATTGCTCCTGATGGTGAGAACATTCCCTTGGACATGGAGGACCTATTGGTCAGCTTGTCCTCTCGCGTGGAGACCATCAAGAATTATGGCAAGGATATCCTCGACGTTGCAGTGCGCATCTTCAATACGTTCTGGCCCGGAGAGAGTAGCCCAGAGACCATCACAACTCTCGTCGAGAAATTAATGGAAGTTGAGACCCAGCTTGACCTCTGGAGAGAATCATTGGTATGCGCGGTGACACCATCCTTCATCATATTCTCACATGGTACGAGAAGATCGACCTCAGCCTCCTCACACGCCGGCACACCGGATCTAGATGGACCGACGATCCGGAGTGGGTAGCTCGGCGCCAGGCCTGCGCCTACAGCCTCGTCGAATATTCTCCTATTCATGACTGGGTTGAAGGACCGAGCTTCCTAGAATCCGCTGGGGACGAGCAGAACGAGAATGTTGAAGATGGGTCGGATGAGGACGGGGAAGATGATGCTTCAGATATTGAAGACATCGACGACGACGCCGAACCTGCTCCTTCTGCTGCTCCTTAGTTCTAAAAAACTTGAAAATTTATCAGATCCCCGGTATGCCGGGTGCAATTGTATGTTGGGTATGTGATATTTTTCTACTACGTTTTTATGCCGGATTAACTTGGGCATAGTCCCCGAGTTTCACTTTCTTGTTCGTCCAATTCTTTGGCTCGGTCTGTGTCTACCTTGATTCGGTTTTACGACTTACGAATCCGAGCTTCAAAAATTGTTTTAACAATACTTAGAAACTTTGAGGCTTGGCTCAAAATAATTCAGCATAATAATTTGAAAATAAAAACAGGGTTAGTCCAAAAAAAACGTTAGCTCGAATAAACTCGTTTCCTTAGTCGTTTTTCATGTGCTACGCAATTCGAACTTGTTCCCTTGCTTGCCATGAAGCCAATTCTTGTTGGTCAGCAGCAAGTCGAAGGGTTGGGTTTTTGGTGCTCACACATTACTAATCCGGGTTAAGTAAAATGACTTATTCTAGCTACCACATAAGAAATTACGACAAATATTATTAAGGCAGTCCCCGAGTTACTGCTCGAGGCGCTGCTATTTCATTGATAAGCTCATTGTCGACATACATACCGACATATGAGATGACTCGGATACATACACTTCTTAGCTAAGTATAGAAGGGACGAAGTAGTGCTACATTCCACGGTCGCTTGGATTCCTCTCCAGACCTGTCCGCCTTGTTCTTTTCCTGTGGCTTTGCATCTATAAGATAGTAAGAATCATTGTGCAATGCTTTGCTCACAATGAACGGCCCTTCCCATGGGGGGAATAATTTATGCATGCCAGTAGTATGTTGTACCAACCGGAGCACCAGATCGCCTTCCCGGAAGACTCGGGGGCACACTTTCCGGCTATGATAGCGTCGGAGATTTTGCTGATATATGGCGGATCTGGATAGCGCCAGTTCTCTCGCTTCTTCCAGCAGATCAACATCATTTTGCCAGGCTTCTTGCACTTTGGCTTCTGTGTATTGGGTGACCCTAGGCGAATCATGCTCTATGTCGGCTGGTAATACAGCTTCTGCCCCATATACCAGAAAAAATGGCATATAGCCTGTTGATCGATTCGGAGTTGTTCTTAAACTCCACGCATCACCTGGTAGTTCTTCTATCCAGCACCCCGCTGATCTTTGCAGCGGCTCAATGAGCCGGGGTTTTATCCCGGATAATACTAATCCGTTGGATCTTTCCACTTGTTCGTTCGATGCGGGGTGGGCTACCGAGGCGACATCGAGTCGGATCTTCTTATCTCGGCAGAAGCACGCAAATGCTCCTTCCGCAAAATTTGTTCCATTATCAGTTATAATACCGTGTGGATAACCATATCTCAAGATGATGTCTTTGAGAAATGTTACGGCCATAGCTCCATCACATTTTCTTATAGGTTTCACTTCAATCCATTTTGTAAACTTGTCCACCATGACCAAAATATGTGTCATGTTTCCTCTCGCTGGTTTGAACGGGCCAACCATATCCAAGCACCATATAGCAAATGGCCACGTAATTGGTATGGTCTTGAGTTCCGACATAGGCATATGTGTCTTGGTGGCGTACCTCTGACAACCATTGCATTTTCTCACCAGATCTTCTGCTTGTTCCAAGGCACTTGGACAGTAGAATCCATGCCGGAACGCCTTTGCCACCAAGGCTCGGGATGAGGCATGATGCCCGCATTCTCCTTGGTGTATATCTCGGAGGATGTCAAGCCCTTCTTCCGGGTCAATGTATCTTTGGAGAACATTGGTTACACTCCATTTGTATAACTCGGAATTGATGATTGTGTATGCTTTTGCTCTCCTCTGAGTTTTCCTGGCTAACACCTTCTCAGCGGGTAATGTTCCATCTTTCAGGAATTGGAATATAGGCAGTGCCCAAGCTGGTATGGATCGTGGAGGAACATCTCCTCATCAATTTCCATCTGATTCACTGGCATAACTTCAGCCGGATCACGCTGAGCAGTCCCCGGGTCTAGCGAGGTAGTCCTCGGGTTTGCCGAGGCAGTCCCCGGGTTCGCTGACGCAGTCCCCGGGTCTCGCGTACTACCTCCCGTGTCAATGTCCATGGGCTCAGCTCCGGATTCCGTATTTTCCGGGACATAGATCGAGTCGGTTCCTAGGGACGGCCTGATAGATGGTTTTCTGAGGTGTTCCAATGCTACACCCGGTGGAATTGCCTGCGTCGAGCGAGCCGACAACATGTCGGCAGCCTCGTTTTCCGCCCGGGGTACATGGTGAAATTCACACCCTTCGAAGTAACCAGATATCTTCTGCACGTGAAATTTGTATAGTGCCATGTTTGGGTCCAGGGCGTCCCACACTCCGGACACCTGCTGCACCACCAGGTCCGAGTCGCCAAAGCATATTATTCGACGTATGCCAATCTCCTTTGCCACTTTGAGCCCATGCACAAGAGCCTCATACTCAGCGACATTGTTCGATGCCGCGAAATGGATCTGCAATACGTACTTTAGCTGATCCTTCTTTGGCGAGGTAAGCACAACCCCGGCGCCTAATCCGGTTTTGGTTTTTGACCCATCAAAGTGCATCCTCCAGTAATTCGGATCTGGTGGTGGTGGTTCGTATTGTACCTCGGCCCAATCCACAAAAAAGTCCGCCACAGCCTGAGAATTGATCGCTTCTCTTCTGTCGTATTGGGGCGCATAAGGAGCTAGCTCAATTGCCCATTTTGCGATCCTGCCACTCGCGTCCTTGTTACCCATTATCTCGGATATGGGAGCTTCACATATTACTTTGATGGGGTGCTCCTCAAAGTAATGCTTTAACTTCTTCGCCGCCATATAGACACCGTATGCCACCTTTTGAAAGTGCGGGTAGTTCTGTTTCGAGACAGACAGCACCTCGCTCAGGTAATACACTAGCCTCTGCACCGACTTACCCTCTTCATTGCGTTCCACTACGATTACTGCACTTACAACTCGGTTGGTTGCGGCTACGTAGAGCAACATTGACTCCTTTGATAGTGGAGAAGCTAACACTAGTGCAGTGGCCAACATCTTTTTTAAGTGGGCAAAGGCTTCATCGGCCTGTGGCGTCCAAACGAATTTATCCGACTTTTTCATGAGTTGGTAGAGAGGCAGTGCCTTTTCTCCTAACCGACATACAAACCGACTCAACGATGCCAGGCATCCAGTGAACTTCTGGACATCATTGAGACACTTCGGCAGCTCCATTCGTTCGATGGCTCGGATCTTAGTTGGATTAACTTCGATACCTCGGCTGGAGACGAGAAACCCGAGTAATTTTCCAGCCGGGACACCGAAAGTACATTTTTCCGGGTTAAGCTTCATCCGGAACCTTCTCAAGTTCGTGAATGTTTGCCTTATGTCGTCAAGGAGCGTTGTGCTTTCCTTGGTCTTGATAACCACATCATCCACGTATACTTGTATGTTTTGACCTATTTGGTTGTGCAAACATTTTTGCATACATCTTTGGTACGTTGCACCTGCATTACGTAAACCGAACGGCATAGTGCGATAGCAGTAAGCCCCGTACGGGGTAATAAACGTTGTTTTTATTTGATCATCCGGGTTCAGAGGTATCTGGTGGAAGCCAGAATACGCATCAATGAATGACAACAGTTCGCATCCCGCGGTTGTGTCGATGACCTGATCTATCCTCGGCAGTGGAAATGGATCTTTTGGACACGCCTTGTTCAGGTTCGTGTAATCGATACACATGCGCCAAACCACTACCACGTTCGGATCGTCCTTCTTCTTTTCTACCAGCACCGGATTAGAGAGCCAATCCGGATATAGTACCTCCATGATAAAGCCTGCTGCTAGTAACTGAGCTATCTCATCTCCAATGACTTTTCTCTTATCCTCGGCGAAGCGGCGGAGAGGTTGCTTCACCGGCCTTGCTCCGGGTCTTACGTTCAAAGAGTGCTTGGCCAACTCCTTCGGAACACCTTGCAGGTCCTGCGTAGACCAAGCAAAAATGTCCCGATTCTCACGGAGGAAGTTGACGAGCTCGCTTTCCTATTTGTCAGTTAACCCGGCACCAATTGTTACGGTGCGCTCCGGAAACATGTTATCAACTGGAATCTTCTTGGTGTCCTTCGTGGCTTGAAATGAAACGCTGCCATGCGGGTTACTTAATGCCAGCATATATTGCTGCGCGGACTGAGCTAATGCCGCCACCTCTTGGATTTTTCTTTTCTCTTGCGCAATCACGAGTGACTCGGCTAGGTTAGACCCGGCTGAAGCACACTCCATGGAAAGTCGGAAATCTCCAGCAATGGTAATCACTCCATTTTGGCCCGGGCAACTTCATCTTCAAATAACTGATGTGACATCTTGCCATGAATTTGTTCAATGCTGGTCTTCCAAGTAACGCATGATATGCACTTTCCAAGTTCACCACTTCAAACTCCAGATTTTCAGTTCGACAGTTATCCCTTGTGCCGAATAACACGTCGAGCCGGACTTTGCCTATGGACTCACAAGAAATGCCTGGTACAATGCTATGGAAAGTTGTTCTTGTAGACTGGAGCATGTTCTCCGAGATACCCAACTTGCGCATCGTATCCGCATACATGATGTTAATGCTACTGCCATTATCAATCAAAACCTTGGAGAACCTCACATTGATGTTTGGTCCAATGAATGTCGGATCTAGCACTAGCGCATACGAACCTGGGCTCGGCATAAGTTTAGGGTGATCTTTGATGTTCCAGGTGATTTCCTGGTCCGACCAAGGCATGTACCTCGTCACTGCGGGCATGACCGCATTGACCTCCATATGTCGGTGCTGCAAGCTCTTTCTATCTGTTTCCTCAGTCGTGAACACACAATAACTCTGGTGATGTTCCCTGTACTCATTCCTTCCCTCGTTTCCGGGGTACCTCTGATCCGGTTGTTGCTGATTTTCCACCTGATGCACTGCATCCCTTCTCTCATTATTGTCATACCTCGGCGGAGGGGGAGGCAACATTAGCTACTGCGTGTTCGCTCCGGAGAGCAATTGCTGCCGTGGTAACTCCTGCCGAGGTTGATCATTCTGGGGTGCCTGAGCATTCTCCGAACCACCTTGCTCTATCTTTTGCATCCACTCACATTGCCTCGTCGTGTGACCCGCCGGGCTATTCGGATTTGGCGTGTGAAACTTACATGGCTGGTCCAACATCGACTCATAGGTATACCTCGGTCGGTCTTTCTTTTCCTGCCACTGTTTCTTCTGCTCCGGAGTCCATGTTTTCTTGTGTGGCGCCCCGCCAAAACCACTACTAGAAAATCGCGTTTTTTTTGTGCATTGCATCATCATGACCGCATGCTCATGTCATCATGCCACATTGCATTTGAGCATCGTCATCATCATGCATAGGTTTTGTCTAAACTATTTTCGAAAAACCTATTTTGTTTTCTGAACGCCCCGTCTTTTATTCAAACTACAAAATCCGGGTCTGTCCGAAATATTTTGTTTTGTCTGCCAACGGTTTGCAAAGGCCTCGTTTTTATAAATAAAATATTTAATTATTTTTAGGAGGCAGCCCGCCAGGCTCGAAAGCCTAGTCGGCCACCTCCAGTTAAAATCCTATCTACCCAGAAGACACCCAAACTTTTCCCACCAACTATCCTACCCCTATTTTCCTACCCAACCCCTCCACCTCACCCCCTCCAATCCCATGACGCCACCTCACCAGCCCCACCCTTTTTCCCTCCACCTCACCCAACACACCACACACACACCACACCGACACACGCGATCACCCCCACCCCTGGCCAGCGCCACCTTTTCCACAGCGCCCCTAGGCGGGCCTGCCCCCTCACGCCCAACAGCGCTGCCGCCACCCGGCCCCCCCACCCCACGACCCCTGCCCCACCACCACCCCTCTCTCTCTCTTGCTCCCGTGCCCCTCTCCTCTCTCCTTCCTTCTTCGCCTCCTCTGCCCTTTCCTCCGGCCGCCGCCGCTCGCTGCCTGCCCGCCGCCCGCCCGCCGCCCTCCAGCTGCGACCCGCCATCGTCCCCGCCGCTAGAAACCGCCGGCACTGAGCCCCGCCTCCGCCTCGAGCTCCGACCGCCGCCTCTTCTCACGCTGCCGTGACCTCTCCGCCCGTCCTCACTGCACCGCTGCCTTCCTGCTACTGTCGCCACTGCGTCTCCCCATGCGCTCGACCGCCTCGCCTCCATTCTCCTCTCGCCCGCCAGATGCGCTTCGCCGCTAAGCTCATGGTTCGACGCCGCCGAGGAGCCTCGTCCCGCCTTGGCTTCCTCCCCTCCACCTACCGTCGTGACCTCACCTTTCCCCAGCCGCCACTCCCGGGCTTCCTTTGTTCCATCGTCGCGTGCGTCCTAGAGCCGCACCGCACCAAACCCCGAGCCTGCTGGAGTTGTCCCTGGTGCCGCCCAGTTCTGGCACTGCATCGCAACACTGCAGGTCGCGCACCTTGTATCCTTGTGCTACTGTCGTTGTTTTCCTCTAGTGCCAGTAGGGTTGCTCCATGTGCTGTGTTTTGGTACTGATCCCGACAAACTTGGGGTCTGTTTTTGTTTGCTATGGCGACCGTGTGAAGATGGCGATGCTCTGTTTTCCTCTTTTGCACGAGTTTGACGAGTCAGATGAGTACCTCACCAAGACCGGTTCGATGCCGATGGTTCCCAGGGATGCACATGGTGACACCCAAGACCCCAAGCCCGATCTTGGATCCGAAGCCGAGGATTGTTGTCCCGGGAACGCAAGATTTCCTTCCCGAAACGCCATGACCCCAAGTTCTCCTACCCGGTATCCGAAGACACCGAGACCCTAGACGCCAAGATCTCCTCACGGTTCCTGGAGCCCCATTCCCGGAGTCCGAAGACCGATCCCGCCAAGGCCGAACCATCGACCCCGGTGAACCCCAAGATCGTCGATCCGACATGTGTGACCATTTTCTAGCCCTATTTTATAAAGTGCCATTTATATAACTGTTGCATATTAAATGGTTCATGCTTGCATCTCATCCTATGGGTTTCGGGCAGTTAGTCAATTCAGCTAATAATTAAATATGGAGTATATATGAGGGCTTTTCTAGTCTTATATCGGCTCCATTTAAATTGGTGCAGCGAACCGATGTCATGTTGTGCCCTGTTAATACAACATTTAAATTGCGGGGGTTCTAAATAACTTGAACCGTGTAATTAATTATCGGGACCTCGGTTCCGCTTAATACGGCCTAATTGCACCGCATCTGTGCCATGCCATGCATCACACCATAAGCATGCTGGATCTTCTGTCGTGGTATTAAATATTGCATCTGGTGTTTCTTCTAGTGTTTGCTTCTTCGCGGACTAGACCGATGAGTTGATGCGAGTACCGACAAGTTCTCCGGATATGAACCTTCGGTAGTGTTTCCCAGGCGAGCAACTCTCCCCCTTCTACCTATTTTGTATTTTATAGTCTTTATTTCCTCCTGTTGATCTATTGCTATCCGTGTCGCGATGCTCTAGTGTTCCGTAGCAGATATATTCCGTGCAGCCTTTATATTTCCTTGGACACATCCTATTGCCTGTTGTTTGATAGATAGTCGGACTTGCGAGTCGTAGTTGCTTGCTCAGGTGCTGCTTTGCGTCGTTCTTGTTCCACCGTTATTGGAAGGTTGACACATGCTTAATGGTGGAGATGCTTAACGGTGGAGTTGATCTTGGCTTACATTATAACTTGTTAATTAAAATGCTAGAAATAGATATAATGCAGAGGCACCGGTGGGTAATATTCAATATTTTGTTTTTAACCGCCCACTTGTGTCCACCTAGGACCCGAGTTCTTGACACCTGTTCCGAGATCGAGCGCGCTAACCACAGGTGGGGTGTGTGGGCACCCCCGTCGGCCTACTACCTGATTTCAAAGTATTGTACCGGGGGCCACAAGTAGTTTGGGGCTTTATTACTATCCTGTACCTATGCCATGCTTTACCGCTTTATTTAAGATTGTGCGTGGAGCACCTGTACTGTTTAGGATTGCGGAGTGTTTTCGCGGTATCGACAAGCCCAGTCACACTTTCGGTTTTCCAATGTTTACAGCCATTGACACAAACCTGGGTCCGCTCGAGCCGGGCCAACTTCGCTAGGGTAGCTTAGTGGGGTGGCCCCCATGTACTTGCTTTGGGTCTGGGAAACATCATGGCTTAGGCCCCGCCGACATACCGATGGGTGTATGTTAACTGATCTGGCAAAAAGGGTCGAAGTGCGTGTGGATACTTTGGTGCACCCCTGCAGGGTTAAATCTTTTTGAAAAGCCGTGTCTGCGGTTATGGACGACTTGGAGCACAGTTTCTCGATCATAGACAACAATAACTAAAGTTTACTGTTATAATTTGACTTACATCTGAGATGACTAGTAAGTTGGATAACTGCCATGGAAAGATTAAATAAACCTGTCAACCGTGTGAGTTTTCCTCGCTTGACTTCCTCGCTTGGTCTCGAGGGGAATACCAGGATGGGTATGTTTGGTGTTAGTATCGTGGAGGTTTCAATAGGTCTTTCTTATCCTCTCTAATAGCCGGCGCTTGAATCGAGTTTCTATAGATTGTTTAGTGCATGCGCTGCCGCTCATCCACCATACCTATGTAGGCGAGAGCCGAATTCTAGCCTCGCCATGTAATCGCCTCGATCGACGCCTCTTTTTCCTTTGCCCTTTGTCGGCACCCCTTTTGTTTTAGCAGGTTTGAGATCGACGTCGTTATAGGGCTACCTTCCGCTTGGCTGGCAGGGTTATGGACGCCATTGGTTATTCTTCAGGGCTCTTAGCCTCATTTGCATCTTGTCCGTAGTCGGACGCTCTATCGTTTCCAAGGTGATTTGGATCTTTGTACTATATATCTGTATTCTTGACTCATGGAGTCGTGTTGTATATATATATCTGTTCTGTGGGTCCCATCGAGGACTGTTGTGTAATGGTATTACTTCGTTTTCCACCCGCACGAAAGTGCCTGGTGGGCGTCCTTGAATCGTTTCTATGCGGGTTTGGCGTAAAGGGCTAAAACTTGCATAGGGTCGATTCGAGGGTGTTATATCTTGCCATCATTTCTTGGGGTCCACTGCCCTCCAGTTCTCTGGCGTTGGTTACTCCCTCCTCCGGGTTGATCTTGATTCACGGCTGCAACTTGCTGCGAACCATAACGATGGTCCGGTCTATCATCTCTCCTCTTTCCTCTGTAATCATTCCTCCGGGATGACCCAACTCCATCCCTCTGATAGTATTCCTCGCTTGACTCGTTTGATGCGAGCCTAGGTCGAGTCGGATCGCCCAATGCATACGAATCAGCAATCCGGATCATCTCTGCCAGCATAACTGGCATTTTCCTTTGCAACTTCATCCACAGCCGCCAGATTCGCATCTTATGCGCAAACCATGCTATGGCCTGTGATTCTATGACACCCTCACACGAGTTTCTCACGGTACACCACCGGGTCAAGAATTCACGATCCGTCTCGTTGGGTCTTTGCTTGCACATTGCTAGGGTCTGCGGTCTATTCGGCCTCTGGTATGTACTTGAGATGTTGCTGATAAACATTTCTTCAAAATCTATCTAGCAGTTGATGCTTCCAGGTGGTAAATTATTCAACCATACTCTAGCCGGGCCTTCCAACATCTGGGGCACATAACGCACAGCCCATCTCAAGTTGCCAGTTGCAATTTTCACCGCCGTAGTGTAGTTTATCAGCCAATCCTCCAGCTTGGTACTGCCGTCATACGTCTTCGTGCCTCTGGGTAACTGGAAGTTAGGTACCGGTGGTTCCTTCATGATCCGGGGTCCAAAGCACGCTGGACCCGGAGGACCTTGACATTCGATCTGTTCCAACCTGTATAGGTGATCCAGTTTTAACCTGGCGTCATCCGGCATTAAATCCCTGCTTCCCAATCTCGACCCTATCACATGATAGTCTGGTCTGGGATATCCTGCGTTTACCATCTCCGAATCACCGTCGTTGTATCGGTTTTGCTCTCGTTGTGCACCTTTCTGCTGCATACCTCGGCCAGCGCTTTGCTCTTGCCTCGGCATATTCTGCTGCTGCGGTTGTCCTGCTCCTGCGGAGTTGCGCTGTCCGGCATTGCCGTTGGCAGCGTTCCCTTGACCGGCATTGCCTTGGTCGTGATTACCTTGGCCAGCTTCACCTCGGCTCACACTCCGTCGATCATCACCTTTCCGCATCTTTTTTACTTTTCCCGCACGCGTTGGGTCGTACGGGACGATCTGTTTGTTCTGTCTGGCCGAGGTTACAACCTCTTCTCTCCTTGGACCGCCATGAGGCGATGATGCAGCTCCAGCGGATTTCTCCGGGTTACCCATCACCGAATGGACGATCTTGGAAGCCCCAGCTCTCTCCGGGTTAGCCCTCATCAGCTCCTCATTCTGCCTGTTCGTGATCCGAACCAGATCGTTAACCCTGTCTTACTGTCTTTGACGGGCCTCACCCGTCAGACCCTCTAACTCGGACGCAGCGGCAACCCCACAGACAGATAGTTTTCTGACCCTTCTGCTCCATCATCACCTTCTCTGTTCATCTCACTTATGAGATTTCTCCCTTTTACCCTTACTGCTTCAACCTTGTTTGCCTTTGCATACTCACGCAGCGTCATGTTCAGTGACTGCTGAGCCGCGGCTATTTTCTTTGCGCCCTCCAGTATCTTTTGCCAAGTTTCCTCTAGCTCGGCCTGTGCCTGAGCCGGATCTACCACTGCTGCTACCGGGTTAGCCAAGCTATCCATAGCTTCCCTCAGTATGTTCTCAGGACTCTCTAGTGGAGGTCCTCTACCTTTCCTTGGTGCCTTAGGTGTTACCTCCGGGTCTGGCGCTAGATCATTGCTTCCACCTGCACCTGGCGCAGTCATCATCACCTCCGCATGGTCCGGGGAGCGAGCGATACGCGCCCCGCGAGCCACAGTGAGGGGTGGTTCCCCCGCATCGACGACGCGACGTGGATGAACGCATGAGATGTCCACAGCAACGTAAACCTCTGCGCGCCGAGCTTGATGAAGAGGCCGTTGCGCGGAAGCGGGCGCGTGCCGAAGCAACCAGCGTTGTCGCTGACGAAATCCAGCGCTCCAAAGCGCTGAACGAGCTCGGAGACGATGCGTTCGCCGGTGCCAAAGAAGTTTCCCGTCCGGATCTTCACCCCTGCTAACGCCGCTAGCCCCACGGTGGGCGCCAACTGTCGTGGTGGTGTCACGGCAGATGCCATGGATAGGCTAAAGGTGGGGACTAATATGCGCTAGGGGAATCCAGGGAGGGATAGTGGAGTGATTCTCCACACAGAAGTTTGTATTGCTATATCTTCAATATTACAAGTGCTCCTTGAGCTGTATTGGCGAGAGGAGGAAGAAGGTGCTCTCTTACTCTTGCCTACTATCTTGCCCAAGAACCCTAGATCAACTAGTGCTATCGAACTACCAAATCCACTAGTGCTCAACCAACCAGAATTCTGCCAACCCCCTCTACCAGAACCCTAACCCCCATTATATAGAGGAGGTTCGGTCCTGGCCTAGGGCATACGTGGAGGCATATTCCTAAGAATATGCCCCCTCCCAAAGTGGTAACCCGACCGGGGTGCTTTTCCCCCGCGTCACACATGCTTTAGCGACGTAGCCTCTGCGGCGCCCGCGTCAGCCGATGTGAGCGTCGTCACCCTTGTCGGCCATGACCCGGTGGTCCTGCCCTTGCTTTATTCGCTCATCCAATACGTACCGGACCTTCTTTTTTGACCAGAGAGATTCCTTCCTTCTCCTAGAAGCTAAGCGAGGATCTGGATCATAGTAGATCCGGCTACACCTGTTCCTGCATATAAGTTAGACAAGCATTTCTGACTTACTCCTTAAGTCGGATGAGACAACGTTAGGCGACCCCCCTGGTCCGGGTTACTCCGTGATCCGGCCTGCCTTGAGGTGACTCGGTCAGCCTCCGCTTTGACCTTGCCGAACCTCGGTTAACTCGGCCCTTTTACCCCGGAGTGACCCTACCCGGGGGTATCCCCCCAACAATTTCCCGAGTAACTGTGAGGAACTTTGACTCCTAGGAGGCACATGAAAAACTGCTCGAGCTACTCCTAACTCAGAGTGAAGCAAGCAACACGAAGCACCACCTCGTTATTCTTAACCCTTTTGCGGCGAACTTGAGTTCCTTCAGTATGATCATCATCATCATCACTATCGGGGTGCTGAAGATCTTTCTTGATGCCAAGCAATTTCAGGTCATTTCTTGCATTTGGCCCATCCTTGGTCCTCTCCGACATGTTGAGCAGAGTGCCAAGAAGACTCTCGATAAAGTTCTTCGTGATGTGCATTACATCGATGTTATGGGGCGTGTGGAGGACCTTCTAGTATGACAGGTCCCAAAAAACAGACCTCGCTTTCCATACACCTAGCAGCAGCTTTGTCCTCGATCGCTTCTTTCTTGGCATAGGGCACTCTTTCTAATTTTTCAAAAGCTCCTCGATTTCTTCGTTGTTCCTCGGATGCGGGGCTCTTTCAAGTTCGTCTTTACCATTGAACTGGTCACCATGTTTTCTCCACGGGTGATCCATGCACTTTGGTAGATGGAGACGTGGGGTATCATCCATGCACTTGACACATGTATTGTCTCTATGGTTCACCTGGGCCGATACATATGCGTAACCAGGATAGTCCTGCACCGTCGTGAGCAACGCGGGTCTCAGAGAGAAATATTCTTTAGTGTAGGCGTCCCACGTATGGGCTAGCGTCTCCCACAACGCGGCTAACTCCTCTTTCAACAGCCCGAGATACAGATGCATGTCGATACCTGGTTGTTTCAACCCCTTCATGCACATCCATGGGGGAGGTTGTACATCCATACAAACACGGTACAGGTTCTATGCGTGCTACTCTGTTTACCAAAAGGATTGATTCCATCAGTGCTCATACCCAGCCTAGCGTTCCTTGCATCGCCCCCAAACTCTTAGAAATCAATGTCCAATGCATTCCACTGGCTAGCATCTGAAGGGTGTGTCAGGATCTTGCCCTTCTTCGGATCATCTTCGGGCTTCTCCCTTTCCACATGCCATTGCATGAGCTTTGCTTCGTTAGGGTCTATGAAATACCGCTGCAGACGGGGAGTGATAGGAAAGTACCATACCACTTTTTGAGGAACTTCGTGTTCCCTCTCTTGTACCATCCTTGAACACACACCGGACATGTGGTTCTCTCCATGTACTAATCCTGATAAAGTGCACAATCATTGAATTAAGCATGGTATTTAACGTGAGGTATGTCGAGTGGGAACACGATTTTATTGGCCTCCTCGATAATTGTTGGAAATGTGTTCCCTTTGGGAAGACAATCGTGCCAGAATTCCATGTTAGCATTGAAGCTCACATCGTTCCATTTGTATTCCTCCTTCATCTCTAGAGCCTTAAGTGTTACATTCAAGCGTGTATCCTCGGGCCGACACCTAGGATACAATGGAGTCATACCTTCTATCTCCATTTGCGCTAGCTTGGCTTTCTCTCTGGCTGCAGCTTTGACATTGCTCATTTCCCTAAGGAGCAATTCTTGAACATGAGGGTCCTGCAAGGATGAACTTAGCAGCGTCTACGTGTTCGCGTCTTCTCCACCACCATCTACTCTAGCATCGTCTCCTTCATGATGATTGTGTCCACCGCATCTCCTTCTTCATGATGATCATGTCCATCGACATATCCTTTGTCAGAGAATCTCCACTAGAGGTGCTATACTCTGACATTGTGAAATTCGGATGCAGAACGCTGCGCCAGGTTAGAGCGCGTGGCACCTACACTCCCTCTGTTGGAGGCTTCATTTTGCAGTGCGCACAATTGAGCAAAATAGGCCCCCACCAGGCGCTACAAATTTGGGCATGTGGCGTTGGTGCAAACAACAATCACAAGCATCTACTATGTCAAGAAGATCAAAATAATCAAACAAATTCAACAACAAATAGCTCTAATTTCTCGAAATCCCAACCTAGATAGTATAGTTCAAATAAATGACATAGTTCAACACAAAGGACAATTCCAACAAAAAAATTCATTGCAAATGATCCTCAAACAAACACAAACACATCATTTGTTACAATCTTCATAGTCATTTCTATCTCCATTCTTTACTCTTTCTTCTTCGGATTCTTGGACGACGGTGTTAGCTTGAGCCGTTAAATCTCGATAGGCATCATTGGAAGAAGTCCTTGGATCAACCAAGGAGGCCAGTCATCCCCCGATGGCGCTCCCTGATACGTCCATAACGTATCTATAATTTTTGATGGTTTTATGCTAATAATATGCTTTTGACACTTCTTTTTGTATAAAGTTTATGATTTATTTGGACTAACCTACTAATAGTTGCAAAAGTGCACAATGTTCTTGTTTTATACTTTGATGTGTAGGAATTACCAAGAATACAAGTGGAAACCTTGGTGGAGTCAAATTGAGATTTTTTCAGAAATCTGTCTCAGAAATCTTTTTGAAGATGGTCACGTTTCGGATCGAAGACGGTGTCAAACGGAAAACTCTTCAACTACAAAATTGTTGGAAATTTTGCGACAAACGTTCTGGACATAAAATTTAGCTGATTCCGAGTCCAGACGGGCCATCTAGGCCCGATTTACTGCAGGCCAAGATGGGGTGACGGGAATCCGAGAAGCTATATAAAGGGAGGAAACCTAATTCGCCCAGAGTATCTCCACCCACGAATTTGCAGCCACCAAAGCCATGTTTTTTCCTCCCCATGGATCCCATCTCCATGGGGTAGGGCTCCCAAGAAGCCATGAAGGAAGGGGGCTAAGGGGCGGTGCTCCCCCATGATACCGGCAGCGGGGAAGGAGTCCCCCGCGCCGTCACCGGCGTCGCTGCAGCCCTCTTCACCATCTTCACCGCCATCTCCATCACCTAATCCTCGTAGTATGCAGTGGTTCATCCTCCCACACACCTCTGTACCGTCCTATATAAACATGGTGTTTGATGCTATAAGTTATAATCCTATGATCTATGTCATGTTTGCGTAGTTTCTTTGTTCTTAGATTGAATTGTTGAACGTCTTTGGTTCATTAGAATTGTATGTTGATATGGTACAGTCCTTTGGTGTCCATTATATTTGTGCGCACATGGATTAAACATCATAGGGTTTGTAGTATGTGTAAAAGGAAGGGGGGAGTTCTGCCGGAGTGACAGAAACCTGAGGACGTGAACCGGAACGTTGCACGTATGAGAGTAAGAGGACCATTAAACTTAAGGCTATGGTTGGGGAAACCTTAATGCATTGATTAGTACTTAAGGATGTTTGCTAATAATCCAATCATATAGTACATGTAATTCCAAGTAGTGAGGCGCATGTATATTTAGCCTCTCCCACATAGAAAACTGCATCGAAGACAATGAACCTGATCTATTCGCTATTTAAACTTGGACAAAGCCACCACAATTACCACCATTATTCCACACTCCTGGTTCTGTTAGTTTAGTGTATTTTATTGCTGCAGCAACTAGCTTTACTTTTTTATTATTTATTATCATGCACAACTATCTCTCTTACTCGTATTGTTGATCTAGTTTTATTTCCTAGATAATGCAAACGTTTAGTGTGCGTAGAGTTGTATCAGTGGTTGATAGAACTTGAGAGAATATTTATCCTACCTTTAGCTTCTCGTTGGGTTCGATACTCTTACTTTTCGAAAAGGCTACACACGATTCCCTATACTTGTGGGTTATCACTCCCATGTGTAACACCCTCGGATCGGCCCTATGCAGATTTTAGCGATTCCTGCCAAACCAGCAAAGAAACGATTCAAGGATGACCACCAGGCACTTGCGTGTGGATGAAAAACAAAGTAATACAATTACACAATAGTTCATGATGGCACCTACAAGAACATATATATACAACAATGACTCAACGAGTCAAGAATAATGATATACAATACAAAGATCCAAATCGCTTTAAATACGATACAACATCCGAGTATGGATAAGATGCAAATTGATCTAAGAGCCCTAAAGAATAACCAATGGCATCCGTAACCCTGCCCAGGCCAAGACGAAAGGGTAACATTGCTAACATCGCCAAACTCATACTTGTCAAAGCAAAATGGGTGCCACAAAGGGCAAAGGAAAAAGGGAGCGGTTAGTACTGAGGCCAGTACACTACGAGTCTTAAAATTTGGCGGCTCTTGCCTACATAGGTATGGTGGACTGAAGCGGTAGCGAAGCATGCATTAAACAACCTATAGAGACTCGATACAACTATCATCTATTAGAGAGAGATAAGAGAGACCTATTCAGAACCAACCTGATACTAACACCAAACATACCCATCCTGGTATTTCCCCTCAACACCAAACGAGGAAGTCCTTCCGAGGAAACTCACACAGTTGGCAGTTTTATACTTTCATTCCATGGTGGTTGTCTAACTTGCTAGTCATGTCAGTTCCAAGTCAAATTATAACAGTAATTCTTTAGTTATAGTTGTCTATGATCGAGAAACTGCGCTCCAAGTCATCCATAACTGCGAATACAGATTTTCGAAAAGATTTAACCCTGCAGGGGTGCACCAAAGTATCGACGCGCACTTCCACCTTGTTTGCCAGATCAATTAACATATACCCATCGGTATGTCAGCGGGGCTTCGGACATGACGTGTTCCTAGACCCAAAGCAAGTACATGGGGGCCACCCAAAAGAGCTATCAGTACGAGGTATAGCTAATCCTCGTACGGACACAGAGGTTGCGTGGACTTGTCATGTGAGCAGAGGCCATTGACAATATATTCCTGTGACAGAGTGTCGTCCTACGCAAAAGTAATAAACGCTCATCGAGCAATAGGTAATAAACATCTCATAGATGGAATACATGGCATAGGTACAGTAGGTAACATATAAAGCCCGAACTAGTTTGTGGCCCCTAGTACAGTACTTTGAAATCAGGTAATAAGCCGATAGGGGTGCCCACACACCCCACATGTGGTTAGCACGCTCGATCTCGGAATAGGTGTCAAGAACTTAGGTCCTAGGTGGACACAAGTGGGCGATATAATAACCAGATCTCAACTATTGCCCACTGGTGCCTCTGCATAATATCCATTTCTAGCATTTTTAATTATCAAGTTATAAGTAAAACCATGATTATCTACACCATTAAGCATATGCCAACCCCCAACAACGGTGGAACTCGACGACGTGAAACAAGCAACTACAACTCGCAAGGACAACTGTCTAACAAACATCAGGCAATAGGATGTCTCCAAGGCAATATAGAGGTTGCAAGCAATATAAATGGTGCGGAAACTAAAGCATCGCAACACGGATATCAATAGATCAACATGAGAAAGTAAAGACTATAAATTCAAAATAGGTAGAAAGGGGGAGAATGCTCGCCAGGGAAACATTGCCGAAGATACATAACTGAAAATTTTGTCGAAGCTCACAACGTCTCATCGTCCTATTCGTGAAGAAGCAAAGTACTAAAAGGAACAAGCGATGCAACAATTACAACTAATGCGGAAGAACTGGCATGATCATGATATGATGCATGACATTGCAAGTTCAAATCATGTTGAAAAGATGTCATTAGAATATTACAACGTGGATACAACATTAGTGAGACATTATCAACAAGAAATAATAATTCTCCAATTGTATTCATCATGTTTTCCTTGCATAAACAGTTCTGATTTTACAAGTTCTCCATGATGCATGACGCAATTGCAAGTAAGGAATGCATAGTTGGAAAGGGCTTATCGTGCTGATCGATTTGGACATATTATTTGTCGAACTCCGATTTACGAAATTAAAGTTATGAATTTATTAAGAAAAAAGCAGTTAATAACATTAAAACAATTTCAAAAAAATTATTTACCCAGAAATTATTATGGATGACATATTGTTAATCCTTCCATTTTTTCTGATCTCAAAACATATATATTTGCCGCATTTGGATTTAGCAATAAAAGAGGCAATTATCATATATTAAAGCATTTAATAATATAAGAAAGCATCTATTATTTCGCAATATTTGACAAAATAAACAGAGAGTAGTTTCCTGTTTAGAATTTGAAAACAAACAAGTTTCATGTTTTAAGTTTTGTCAAATTCATTATAGAATGTTTTAAAAGATTGGTCAAAGATACTTCAAGGTTTGACTTAGGGTTTAAATTTAAATTTGAATTATTTAAAGTCGTGTTGTCATTTCTCACTGAGCACAACTCTAGCCACAACTATAGATAGGTGGGCCTGTGTGCAACTCTACCTGCTACACCAGTGTGGTGTTTTCTCTAGCTAACAGGTGGGGTCCGGTTCCGGGTTCAGTTTTAAAAGGCCAGGGGTATCTACAAAAGCGTCTATTGGCTGCTAACTAAAATCGCGGCGCTATTTCTCTGAATATTCGATAGAGATTACGACGGGTGCCGGTCGGCGGAAGAAGATAGAAGGTAGTGCACCAAAATGCACGTGCTTGGGTACGTTGGAAAGCTGGTTGTTCCGGCTTCAACGAAGTGTCATCAGCAACGATAGCCACGGGTTAAGCGCGAACGGTGCTTGCAGAGAAAACGACGACAGATGAGCGTCACGACGCAACGATCGACCAGGCGCAGCGAAGGCACACGACATCATAGGCGAGGTGCAGGGTAAAATGACACTAGGGCAGATCTAGGGACATGATGGCACGAATCAAGATCATCGATAACCCATTTAAGAGGATCATCGCTGAATGGCGATGCTTCAGCAAAGGTAACGGCGCTGGCGAGGTGCGTCAAGAGTAGATCGACGCAAAAACGGCTCGAGATCGAGAGAGGAAAGTGCTAGGAGGTGCGGGTGCTCACTGAGGGACTTTCGACGACCTTGGCCGGTACGGTGAGGGTCGAAGGCGACATGGCGGTGGTCGGGGTGCTCAACACGGGCAAAGTCGACGACGGAGGAGATATTTCGGGCATCCTCGGCTCTTCCTATGGGTACCA
Source organism: Avena insularis (assembly GCA_023614405.1). Lineage (NCBI taxonomy): Eukaryota > Viridiplantae > Streptophyta > Magnoliopsida > Poales > Poaceae > Avena > Avena insularis. The sequence continues at coordinate 412,679,572 of CM042692.1, read as the reverse complement.
AATGGAAGGAGGTGGCTTGGTGAAGCGATTCCCGGCTACAACGGTGCACAACGCCGCCCATGCTGTCGACACAGTCGAGATCTTCTCACTCTGGACGTGGAGGCTCCCATAGGAAGGTGGAGAAATGGGAGACGGAGGCAGTGGCGGGGAGGATGGGGACTAGGTTTGTAGGCGCGTCACGGGTAGATAAGGGTATGGATCATGCAAGGTGTGAGGCTGGTGACACGGATGACGGAGGCGACATCTACCTGCTCCCGTCCGTCAGATATGCGGAGAGAGGGGGAGTCGACAGAAGAGATGAACATGATAGAGAGAGTTTCCGTCGAAGCGGTAAGGGCTGGGGATGATGTGAAGGCCAGCCTAGGAAGGAGGAGAAAGGGAGAGGCAGGGAAGCTCCAGGGTGGGCTTGCTTCTATTTCCTGCTGGGCGGCGGTCAGGAGGTGGTCCAGGTAAGGTTTTCTCCTCTTATCTTTATTTCTACAACATTTCCCTTTTTGTTTTAGCTTTTGTTTGTTTTACAACATCATTTTGTAACTTTTGAAATTTGCAGAGATTTAAATAGAGAGGACTTTGTATTCATAAAAATAGAGATAAGGTGGGAACAAAAGAATAGTAAGAGTGATGCCCACATAACATTTTGGGCATTAACCAATATAGAGTTTAGGGTTTTGCAATAGAATAAAATAACTTTGGGAAAATAATGTTGGGCCTAGCAAGTGGACCCAACCTTGTAGACACAAAAATAGTGAGGATTAAAAGAGGGAGAGAGTAATGGTGATAGCAAACACACAAGCAAGATGCAAACAAGGTACAAATGCAATGCAACAACAAGATGCAGCAATATAAATATGATCCATCCAATATGGCATGATGACCATGTAGATGATGTCATGATAATGCAATAAAATCAAAGAACACGCAATTGTCTAGTTAGGAATACCCGGGGTGCTAAACCATGCCCCCCATGCCACCCGAAGTGCCTCTCATCCCACCCATGCTTTCAAGTCTTATGCATCCATGGCCTTCAAATGCTCTCTGTGGTGGTCCCATACCCCCAAATGGTACCGGTGGTGCTCCCATGCCTCCATATGGTGTCGGTGGTGCATATCCTGTAAAGCCACCCATGCCTCTATAGCCTCCAAAGGAACCCCATGCCTCCATAGCCACCCAAAGTGCCTCCCATCCCACCCATAGCTCCATAGATACCCATCGGTGCATTCACCCCTTCATTTTTCCCCTTCGAGAGGTTTGCCACCTTTCTTTTTTTGTCCAACACTTCACCGCGAGCTAGGTTTATGTACTCTTTTTTCCCTTTCATCCATGTTCAAAGTTTTGATTAAAAAAGCCTCCTATCTTCTTCCACTAAGCTTTGATGCTCCTCATTGGCCAACTTCTTATCCTCCAATGCCAACTTCCTCTCCTTGGAGGCTGCCAACCTCTCCTTCAATGCCACCCTCCACGCCTCTGCCTCAGCCCCCAAGATTCTTGCGAACTTCCTATCTTCATTGTATTTTTCTCTTGCATTGGCCATCTTTTCCATAGATTTTCCTATGTCATCATCACTGGCCTTCCTCCCCTTCATACCTTTGGCAGCCTTCTTTACAAGCATGGGTCTTCTTGTGTTGGAAACCGAGTGAGGAGTGGAGCTTCTCTTCTTATCCTCATCACTTGAACCATCATCGTCTATCATAGTTTCCTTCGTGGTTGCATGCATGCCCATTCTTGGCACATCCATCCCATGGTTACTCCACTTCTCCTCATTTACTGGCACATGATAGCAATGATGCAATGTAAATGACTTCCCAAGTATCTTATTTCCCTTCTTGGTCCTTTTTCCAGCATCTCGGTACAAGCCTTGACCAATGCTAAGCTATATTGTGAACACAAAGAGAAGAAATGAGTCATGTACGACAAGAAACACATCTCAACATCGAAATGAAACACTAACACACAATAGAATACTTACCCTATCCATATCATTTGTGCCACTTGGCTTGACCTCGTCAACATCCTTTTGCACACCCACCCACTTTTGACAATCGGTGTTGATCATCGACCAATAGGACTGAAGAGATCTGAGAGTGCGCACATTTCCACTTGTGTTTTGTGCATCAAAGTACTCCTTCATTCTCATCCAATATGTCTCTCTAGTTTGCCTCGTGCCAACCGACAATCCATGCCAATGTTCAACCAAGCCTTGCAAAGAAGCTCTATCAAGCCTCCCTCTCGGCGACTCAATCAAGCCTTCACCATCCTTATCCACTTCAAACTCCTCCTCTTCACCATGATCTTCATCCACATCCACATGGGCTTGTGAGAAAGATGAGCCAACGTTCAAAGCGTCTAAGAAGCTCTAATCATCGACACTACATTGCACGTGCACATGTCAAACTCCTTCTCTACAATCATCTTTCTAAAAAATACAACAAAAAAGAAAAATTTACCTTGTTGCCATTTTATCGAACATGTTGTGCACATTGGCGGCTGTTGCGATCGTTGTCGCCTGCGCTGGTGGACGAGGAGGAGGCGGAGTACTCCCTGGATCCTGGGGGATTGGCGGTTGCTGGCTAGCGTCCGACGCCTGCCGCTAGCGTCGGGCACTTGGGAGCAGGGACCCTACCCTTTGGCGATGCGGTTGGCGGCAGCTGTGCGGAGCCAGTGTCGATGTTGGGTCACGGTAGCATGAAGAGGACGTGGGTAGCAGCAGAATTGCTCCCGGTGGTGGTGACGGCGCTAGGGTTTGGTGTCGGCAGCCCATCGGTGGCGGTAGTGGGGTGAACGGAGTATGGAGGGGTCGGTAGCATGTCGAAGGTCCCTCCCGTCACATAATTGCGCCGGTGGCCACACAGAAGGGGAGAGGGTGATGGAGTCGCGTGAGCACAGGTGATTTTTCTGAGCGGTTGGTTCTTCGCGCGTTACTAGCGATAGCGTGCGCTATAGTTGGCGCACCAAATATTCGGTGCTAGATAGCACAAAACTGGCGCCGCGTTAAAAATTTTGCAGCTCATGCCCGGATACAACGCCTGCTGGAGGAGCGCTCGAGGGCTGCCTCGTGTTATATCGGCGGTTTATTTAGCACAGCACTAGTATAGCGCCTCTGGTGTAGATGCTCTCATGATGACCATGTCTAGGAGACTCTTCGTCTTATCGCCTACCCTTGTTGTCGGCGCCTCGTGGAAGTCGCACATGAAACCACGCCTGAGCAGCTGATGCTCCAATTATCTGGAATCAGGGTTGATCCAGTGCTAGAGTTTGCATGTTCGACATAGACATCTTATCTTAGTCTCGTTGTTCCGAATCATTTCTGCCTCCGTGTCTTTCTTGTATCTAGTAACTCTACCTTCACTCATCATGACGACCATGGTTTCCTGCGCGTGTGGTGTACATAGAGCAAAAGAGAGTATGTTAGAACCACACCATGCACACACACATGCATGGTCTCTGGAAAAATTTGGCATGACCTTTACTAAAAGTAGTACACATGGGTAGTGCAAAACTTTACCGCAACGGAAATGAATCAACATTTCAGCAAACATCCATGCACCACACCAGCGCAATCAACAACAAAATGCTTCTTCGCATGCAAACATTCAGGCACCACACAAGCATCATGTATAAACATCGTCTCTCCATCGCATACCTCCCGCGCGACAAGCTTCACCTACAAAACATCTATACACACTGTGCCAATGCCCGCCGGCAACATAAAACTATTGGAAATATGCCCTAGAGACAAATAGTAATAAGGACTATTATCATATTTCATTAATTTTATGATTAAGTTTTGTATCATGTTATAACTCTATTGAGAGGAAACATCAATACACGTGTGATATATAAACAACCAGGGGTTCCCAGTAAAACTCTAGTCACTGGTTCATTGGTTAACAGATCATCAAGTTTCCTGATCATGTGGCATTTATGCCAGTTGGAAATGGAGTCAACTCATTCTGAGAATGAGATGATGAACCAATACCCAACCTAAACATCGTGACCCGATCATGTCACGAAGTTCAAGTTACGATGATTAGAAATGGATCCTCGTAGACTATTCCTTAGACCGTGAGGCTATATCAATCACTGTCTCCCGAGAGTGCTTAGATAACATCAAGCGCCACTTGGTAATACAGTGGTTATAAAGGTGTGTTCAGGTACTCGGAGGAAACCGTAAAGGCAATATATGTCAAGAGCGGGATTTGTCCGTCCACGTGATGGAAAGATACTCAAGGGCCCACTCGGAGAAGTTATATCCAATAGCTGCGTAGCGTGTGATTTGATCACAGGGATATCACTTGTCGGAACGAGTCAAGTAGCATTGTTCAGTAACGAGATTGAACACGACATGGTGATGTCATTAATCAGATCTCGGGCAATGCAAGTATCGAGAGACAAAGGGAATAAGACACGACCGTCCCGGTTCAAACGACGAAAGATCTTCGTGGAACGCACAAGGGTCACATGGCCATCCAGGTCCCTCTATTTATCATTGGTCTAGGAGTTTCCCGACCATGTTTGGAGTGTTCCCAAACCGTAGGGTATCATGCTTAAGGGTTTGATGATGCTTAGAGAGTGTTTATAGGATCAGAAGATTCGCCGAAGAATAGTAGAGAGAAAACCGGAAGGGTTTCGGTAAGTCCGGAGGATGTCCGGAGTGGAGATGGAAGGTGTTCCATAACCACGGAGATTAAATAATGTATGAATGAATGTTAAATATTGATTTAATCATTTATCTTAATTATTTAATAAAAGAGAAAATCAGTTTAAAGGTCAAAAGGCTTAATGGGCCAATTCCGGAGGGAAGAGGGCCCATTAGGGGAAGGCAAGAGGGAGAAGGGCCAGAGGGGTGGCCGGCGCCCTAGTGGGCCAGCCCCCCACGCGGGGCCCATGGGGGTGGCCGGACGTGCCACCCCTCCCCCTCTCCTCTCCTTTAGTCCCACCCCGGGACTTTGAGGGAGGTAGTACCTCCCCCCCTATATATAGTGGTGGTATTTAGCCACATAAACACACATAATATTCAATAAAGGTTTCCTCACTTTTGGGAAGACCTCCAATTGATATTCTCTCTCTCGTGACCGTGGTCCCAAGTTCGGACTGCGTGAACGAGAGACATCTTCACCGCGGAGCGCCGTCGCGCTACGGGATTCGGATCCAGGAGCTCTACTTCCGCAACTGCTACTGGATCGGGGAAGCTGGAGTCATCGTCAGGCACCGGACGTGTGTAACTCCCAGAGAGGTGTCACACTTGAGGCACTCAAGTCGTTGGAGCCGCAGGAGCGCAAGGACTTCATCATGACCTTGAGGTCGGCTTCGGCTCGTCTACATCAACCACGCTCTCCTGAGCATTGACAACGCTTTTCGGTCTTCAAGGGTAAGTTCGTGAAAAGCCCCTCCCGTTACTGCATTACTAATAGATAGGTCCTGGCAACATCAGGGGTTCAAGGGTGTAGGGTAAAAATTTATTGTTTTCATACGCGGAGCCCCTACAGTGGTATCAGAGCTAGATCTATGCGTAGTAATGCTAGTACGGGTACAACACACGAGATGTAGCGTGTGGGCGTTGATCTTTTAGTTGTTACCCTACCATGTGTACTTGTGTATACCGCAGTAATGCTTGATGAAGCGTCCCCCAACCAACTTTACGCGTTCATTCGCGAGACTGGTCCACGCTTGACATACGGCTTGTACCATATAAAGTGGCTTAAGGGGGTGGCTGTCTCTCTCGCATTAGTTGGTATGCCATTTACAACGGAGGGCCCTAAAAGGGGTGTAATAGAGACAACTACTTGATCAGCGTTGTGCTGATAGTTCGTAGGTAAGAACGGTTCTTGTGTGAAAGACCATTCAGCCACGTAAAACATGCAAAGATAAACTAGAGGCGTCTAACTTTGTTTTGCAGGGGGCGTTGCTTTGTGATATGGTTGTGGCAAAGGTAAAGTGATTACCTTATGTTACATAGTAGTAGATAGTCACGGAGGTGATGGACTACCATGCCGGAAAGACACCGGTACCCTGGTGTCTATGGCGCTAGAACCCTTGCGTCAGAATCCGGTGACGACGGATGGAGATCACGATGTGAAGGACCATATCACATCACATTTACATTCAATGTTATTGTTTGTATATCTTATTGTGTGCTAGTATTAGATACTCGATAGTAGCCTAATAAGATGATCCCTGTTAAAATTACCAATGATTGTGTTCCCCCTTAGTGTGCACCACCAAGAAACTTCTTCGGTATGAGGCGATCCGCGGTGAGCGGGTGTCAGACATATCTACATTCGCATACGGTGGGTGTAAGCGATGTTGCACAGTGAATACACTAAGGTTGAGTTGGCGAGCCTAGCATATGTAGACATGGCCTCGGAACACGGATGGTCGAAAGATCGAGCACGAGTCGCATGAATGATGTGACCGACATTTAGCGTCCACCCTTGAACCCACATTGATGGCCGTGACGATCGGGGGAGGGGAAAAGGGGTCGTGTTATCACTAGGAATCCTTCATGGGATAGGTGTTTCTGAGTGGATTTATTATTAACTCATTTAATTATAAACTTAGTCTAAATTCCTTTTGCAATTATAAATGTAGAACATGGTTCTCCTTGATGCTACCTTTCCTGTTGATGATTGGTTAGAAGGAGAGAATCTCAGGCTAGATGGATCAAAGTTCTCTATGTGCGTTGCGCGTCTCCACATTCTCCTTAGCAAGAATGACGTGGTCGACTACATACTCGACGAGATGGATTTGGATCAGCCCATTGACCTAGAGACCCGAGAGCAGCGGGAAGACCGCTATCACCATCGGGAGATGTCCACCTTCATATCAGCTACAATGTGCTACGGGATTGTCGATGAGCTGTGGCCAGTCGTGGGCAATCTTGACCCTCGTGTGACTATGGTACAGCTTAGGACACATTTCGTGGAACAAGCACGCATATGGGAGCATGAGCTGATGGGAGACTTCCTCTCCATTAAGATGGAGGAGAACTCATCGCTTGACGACCACTTGGATTGCATGCATGATGCGTACATGAGGCCTGCATACTTCCTGGATAGCTGGATGACGGGCTCTTTTACAAATGGCGTTGTGCTGCAGTCGCTGCCACCAAGCTACCAAGCACAAGTCAGGACTTGCATCATGAGTGGTGATACGGAAACATTGGATTTCCAAGAGTTCATATCACGTTTCAGGAACGTAAAAGTTGAACCAATCACCGGTGAGGTCATCGATGACAAAGGTATATATTTGATATACAATTTTATAAATTTTATAATCTTGCAAACACATTTGCAGTGTTAAGTATATTTGATACTTGTTCTATTTTACTGAAAAAGGTCCTTCTACATAGAGGTTCTTGCTAGATAGGAGGTGATGTTGCATGTTGATGTCGAGCATGATGATGATGGCCAACGACACTCTCCCTCAACATTTATCATTTAGTTTATGTTTTGGATAGTTATTGTGATCAAAAGATTATGAACTTCTTTAGTGTGTCTCACACTTTGTGAGACAGTTATTCATATGAGCTTGTAACAAACAGTTGTTCCACTTTTATGAATGATTTCTATTCGTGTTCATATCTTGTTCGATTACGTGTGAATTATCCTTGTTTTGAAACTAATTGATAATACATGAACATTTGTAAAATATTGAAATGCCTTAAAATACCCAACTTAATGAAATGTTCATTAATGAATGAAATCATTGTTTAAATTCAAAAGTTATGTGATAATATGTGAAAGACACTTGTTTTCTTGTCACATATAAATCATGCCTAAGTTCGACAAAATAACTTGAACACCGTGTATTATTTGAATACAAAGTGTTTTAATGAATTGTTAAAAGTAAATACATATTCGATGTATTGTGTTTTAGCAAAATGGTAATTATCATTATATGATTATTTAAATGTGTAAAGAAGTTTACCAAAGGAAACATGAGTATGAAACTATTTGATATGATCAAAGTGTTTCATCAACAAAGGGTACAGATATAAAAGAGAATCTAATTACTACGATTTGATCAATAGTAATGACATTCGACTTTATAAGAATAGCATAAAAAGAAATTGTGGAACACAATGTGTTTGAAACATCAAAGTGCAAGGCATCACAATGTGATATTTTGATATCAAAGTGGGTGAATAGATGGCGCCAAACAAATCATTGTAGTGTAGATGTAGAGACCATTAGTTAGAAATAGTTAGCACTCAATTAGAATATATAGTGAACCATTTGAATTCGTGAGAGTGGCTCCATATCTGGTATGGATCATGGTAAATCTTTTGGGGTTATTCGATATAACCAAAACAATAGCGAATAAGTCCTTGTAGAGTATTCATTGGAAACTTTGAATACGAAATCCATAGCTGAAACCAAAAGAGAAGCAAAACTAGTATTGCTTTGTTTTTGGTACATTTTCGAGAAAGTTCGCATTCAGTGATATTTCTCGATTATGGAGCAAATAGAAGATAGTGAAAAAAAGGATGAGGATTCAAAACCCTGCATCAGAGTGTTGAGAATCGCAACAGAAAACGTTCCTGAATGATTCTCTTCACAAAGGAAAGAATCAATGATAATGATCATTGTGTTTTCACCACTTGTGTTTTCACTACATGAAGTAGGATTCAAAACGTAACCCATATATTGTATGGAGACATTTGTGAATCATTTGTCATGATTACTAGAATATGACATACCTACGAACTACTAAGGAAATAATGGTAAACTAGAATTATGAGAAATCCTAAAAGCAAAATTCACTTGAGATTAGAAAGCAATTCGCTACTGAATCTCACAAGTAAAAGTGGTTACTTGGATTTTCCAAATTGACTACAAAGCCATAGTGGAAAAAGGGGGTGAATGACAAAAGCACAATTTGTCAAGTATTGGACGAATTCAAATGAATTTGATTCAAGTGTGCTAAATGTCTAGTGGATTTAAAACTAGTAAAAATACTAGTATCTCATAGTAAATCTCCAAGTTTGATATTTCATCAAAGAATTTTGAAATCCTTCAAAATAGTGAGTGGATATGCAATTTGCATAAAATTGAGTGGGAGCTATAAAAGTCTTCCTAAAACAATATGTGAATGACATATTTTTGAGTGGGAGCAATATAAGTCTCAAATTCAAATATGTAGGAACATAGTTTGAGTAAGAGTAGTGACTCATACCCAAATATGTTGGGAACATATTTTGAGTGGGAGCTTATAGGAGTGATTCTTAAGTGTGTTAAGAATAAAAGCGCAAGTACCGATAAATAATGATTTATAAGGTGTAGAAGTTGATAATAAGTGTATTATGATATTATGTAATATTCCTTAAGGGATTCTGAAAAGGGTTTCAGAATAGAAGTTAATTAAGGAACTGGTCCTTAATAAGTCAAGTTAGGAATACTATTAAGTTTAACATCAATGGTTGAAAGAAAGAAAGGATGATCATCATCCACTATGTTGAGACATAGGTTCTATCTTAGAAAACCATGATGATAACTTAACATAATATATGATCCAATAAGGAATGTTTAAAAGGTCATTAAGTTTGAAGCACAGAACTTTGAGCTAGGTTTGTCCACAGTGTCTAATAGAGAACTGTAGAACTATTTTCCAAATCCATAAAGGATGACATATCTTAAAACATAAAGGGTTATGTTATAAGGGAATATGTTGGAAACTCCTATAAATACCGATTAAAGTCAAGTAGGAAGCGAGGTGAACAAAAAAACATCGAAAGTTGCACAAGGTGCACTCGTGTTTCGATAATTACATTTATAATAATAGATAAGGGTACCATCTAATGTGTTGTATAATGTTATGGCGGGGCTAGTTTGCTTTTAACGTAGAATGATGTGTCCCAGGGCACAGTGCCCATGAGAAAACCCTCTAGGTTGATATAAGTCACTGTAGGCTCCTGGAATTCGGCCTCGTTCTGCTGCCATAGCGATGATGCATACACACAGATATTATCATGTGATGATAAAGTATTAATGTCAATCAAGGTGACATTAGTAAGTTGCAAAGGATTTGGGACTGTAAAGTACAGACCCAAGACTCAACCTCTTCCATGAGCAAGCATGTTCAGGGTACCGGATATATGGTGCCAACAATTAAGAACAAATGCAGCTAGTTTATTTGTACTCTAGTGCAAGTGGGAGACTGTTGGAAATATGCCCTAGAGACAAATAGTAATAAGGACTATTATCATATTTAATAAAGTTTATGATTAAGTTTTGTATCATGCTATAACTGTATTGAGAGGAAACATCAATACACGTGTGATATATAAACAACTAGGGGTTCCCAGTGAAACTCTAGTCACTTGTTCATTGGTCAACAGATGATCAAGTTTCCTGATCATGTGGCATTTATGCCAGTTGGAAATGGAGTCAACTCATTCTGAGAATGAGATTATGAACCAATACCCAACCTAAACATCGTGACCCGATCATGTCACGAAGTTCAAGTTATGATGATTAAAAATGGATCCTCGTAGACTATTCCTTAGACCGTGAGGCTATATCAATCACTATCTCCCGAGAGTGCTTAGATAGCATCAAGTGCCACTTGGTAATACAGTGGTTATAAAGTGTGTTCAAGTACTCGGAGGAAACCATAGAGGCAATATATGTCAAGAGCGGGATTTGTCCGTCCACGTGACGTAAAGATACTCAAGGGCCCACTCGGAGAAGTTATATCCAATAGCCGCGCAGCGTGTGATTTGATCACAAGGATATCACTTGTCGGAATGAGTCAAGTAGCATTGTTCAGTAACGATATTGAACACGACATGGTGATGTCATTGATCAGATCTCGGGCAATGCAAGTATCGAGAGACAAAGGGAATAAGACACGACCGTCCCGGTTCAAACGACGAAAGATCTTCGTGGAACGCACAGGGGTCACATGGCCATCCAGGTCCCTCTGTTGATCATTGGTCCGGCAGTGTCCCGACCATATCTGGAGTGTTCCCGAACCGTAGGGTATCACGCTTAAGGGTTTGATGATGCTTAGAGAGTCTTTATAGGACCGTAAGAATCGCCGAAGAATAGTAGAGAGAAAACCGAAAGGGTTTCGGTAAGTCCGGAGGATGTCCGGAGTGGAGATGGAAGGTGTTCCAAAACCATGGAGATTGAATGATATATGAATGAATGTTAAATATTGATTTAATCATTTATTCATAATTATTTAATAACAGAGAAAATCAATTTAAAGGTCAAAAGCCTTAATGGGCCAATTCCGTAGGGAAGAGGGCCCATTTGGGAAAGGCAAGAGAGAGAAGGGCCAGAGGGGTGGTCGGCGCCCTAGTGGGCCAGCCCCCCCCCTGCGCGGGGCCCATGGGGGTGGCCGGCGGTGCCACCCCTCCCCCTCTCCTCTCCTTTAGTCCCACCCCGGGACTTTGAGGGAGGTAGTACCTCCCCTCCCCCTATATATAGTGGGGGTATTTGGCCAGATAAACACACACAATATTCAATAAAGGTTTCCTCACTTTTGGGGAGACCTCCAATTGATATTCTCTCTCTCTCGTGACCGTGGTCCCAAGTTCGGACTACGCGAACAAGAGACATCTGCAACTGCTACCGGATTCGGATCCCGGAGCTCTACTTCTTCAACTGCTACCGGATCGGCGAAGCGGGAGTCATTGTCAGGCACCGGGCGTGTGTAACTCCCCATGAGGTGTCACACTTGAGGCACTCAAGTCGTTGGAGCCGCAGGAGCGCAAGTACTTCATCACGACCTTGAGGTCGGCTTCAGCGCGTCTACATCAACCACGCTCTCCTGAGCGTTGACAACGATTTTTAGTCTTCAAGGGTAAGTTCGCGAAAAGCCCCTCCCGTTACTACATTACTAATAGATAGGTCCTGGCAACATCAGGGGTTCAGGGAAGTAGCGTAAAAAATTATTGTTTTCATACGCAGAACCCCTACAAAAACATGCATATGAATGTCCTCCAACTACTCACCTAGTAGATTCAATACCGTGACGAGACCGCGACGAGAGAGTGTGGTGTTTAAGAGAAAATAGTGGACAAAGGGAGATGAGGAGGAGAAAAGTAAGTGTGGTTTAGTAGATCTACAAGTTGGAGAGGCTTTCCCTTAACAATCTCTCAACTAAAGTAGGTTTACCTACAAAAATGGAGAAAAATATGGGAAAATGGGGTGGGAGGGAGGAGGAAGACGAGCTGGGTGGAGAAGGAGAAGAATGGAATGGGTGGTTGTAGGTAGAGGGGTGCTAGCTGCCACCTTTGTATACATAGATCTGAAAGCTTTATTCTGTGGAGCATATTACACTATGCACCATAGAAACACATGTTTCTGTGGCGCATATGTTAATATACGCCACAGAAAAGGGGTAGCACTTTCTGTGGTGAGACCCGCATCCACTTTCTGTGTCTCATATATTGACATGTGTCACAAAAAACTTGAAATGATGTGGCGCATATTATGCGCCACAGAAACTGGGTCACCCAAATTCTATGGTGGGTCCCATTTCACTTTCTGTGGCGCATATTGTTATATGCGCCACAAAAATACAAATTGTTTTGGAACTGTATGCGCTATAGAAACATGACCACCCATACTAGGTGGCGGGTCCCACCATATTTGGCGCATGGGCTATAATATGCTCCACAGAATGATGAGGTTTCTGTGGCGCATTTGGTTTGCATGCGCCACTAGCTATATTTTGTGGCGCATAAACCACAATATGCGCCACAGAATGGCCATCTATGTGTAGCTAGTTTCCTAGTAGTGCGCCTTTTTGGAAACGACATGTATCTGAAAGAAACCTATGTAGACTTCACCTTAGACTGGTGTGAACCCAAATTTCCTCCAAAAATCAAGTATTACGTCTACAGGTTGCCCTATTCAGCTGTCATGGAAAAGAAGTGCAAGCTGGTAAGATGAACATGTGATCAACAAGCTAGCATGTGATGTTTAATTACTTCCAGTAATAACAAGCCTCCTAATTATTCAATTCTTTGTACTCGTGCAGACATTTGGAGCTAAGTTCATAAAAATACCTAAAGAACCGTCTTGATAAACCTATTGATGTCCATGTTTGGCAAATGAACAACAAGAAGCCAACAATGGTTAGGATGAAGATGGGAGCTGGGTCAAATGCAATCTTGACGAATGGATGGGATAATATTGTGAGAAGCTTCAACTTAAAGCAGCATATCATTATCCTTTTTTGCTTTGATGAAAAACATAATGGAGAGGTACATATTCTAGTTCAGCAACTTCCACCGGATGGACTATTATAAATGCAGTGCTGGTTGTTAGAGAGTACTATAATTATGCTTATTTGATGTATGGACTCCAATTTGTATGTACTGTCATAAAGTAATGGCTAAATATGTATGGATTTTCCCAACTATCTAGCTTAGGTTAATTGTTATTATATAATGGTCTTATTTTGGCTAGCTGTTAAGTACTTGAGCTAATCTACCTATCCATTTTCTGGCTGTTGAATCATGATTATGTGTCATGTATGCTGTGATTGAGTCCGAATTAGCATGTTGTGCACTATTTAAAATGGTTTATACAAATAGATATGGCCACTTTAACCACTCGCCTCAAGTTACATACTACTAGAGGAAGCTATGAATAACCACCACTTCGAGGTGTCCTTGTACTAGAGACGGTCTTGACTTGAATCCAATTCTTGATGCCTTGCTATTGGAGACGGTTCCTATTAGAGCCCTTTGAGGTTGAGGAGTTGTTGCAAGCGGTCAAGATTAATAGCCGTCTCGAGGTCACTCATCTTAGAGACGTTTACATTTATGCACCATTTGAGGTCGTGTATCTTAGAGCCAGAACGTATAACCGGCTTAGGTTGGTGCGTTATTCGAGACTATGCGCTTTAACTGTATCTAAGTAACGTGTTTGTACTAGTGATTTAGATTTAGATATTACAAAGAGAAAGATTTGGTTTGTAACTAGACAAGATCTAGTCTCTATTTTCGGTTCAAAATTTGTTTTGCATAGTGTTTAGTAAAACAGACATAACTTTCTCATACGAAAAGTGTTTTTGACGTGTAACCACTCAAATTGTTCTGAAGAAACACATGCATCTAAAAGGTTTCGCCAAAATCAAGGTAGGGTGGCTACGCTACCGGGAGGTCCACCCCTGCACATGTGCGTCTTGGAATGGAAAACAATGTTGTCAAAAAGGTTTTTATATTCTTTGCACGGAAGTTCATTTTCCGTTTACCAAATGTGTCAAAAGTTATTTTTGTAAAGCACCTACCCAAACTCTGTTGCAAAATTGAACCACCCAAAGTAGACAATATTTTTTTTAGAATTCACCATATATATTAATCTCTAAACTTTTTAGCCACGTTTCATAATTTATTGAGTATCTTGTCGCTTTAGCAGGATTTGGGTTAAATTTGAACTGATAGATGCTTCATATTATGCTCATTAGTTTTTAGAAATATCATTCTTAGGTACACAAATTTTTATTTCATGCGAGATGCACTAAGATTTTTTGCAAGATTCAATATTTTGCTAAGAAGGGTCATGCAGGCCATTTTGATCATATTTTGAAAACAACATAAGCAATTCAAAAAATATTAAAAAAATAAAAACATGCCATGTGTCGTTTTATGTGACATATTTGCTAGAAAAATAACAAACTTTGAATACGGCAATTATTTAAAAAGATATGTTGCCGCCTTCGTGGAAAGCATGTGCATTGTGTCATTTTATGCGTTTTTTCCTAACTTAATTTTCACGCACTTTTTTCTCGCGAAAAGTTCTAGTTCTTTTCGCCCGCTAAAAGATTTCCCGCTCTTTTTACCTGCCTTAAATTTCTTGTTATTTTTCTGCCTTCCTCCACGAGCTCCATCGTCGGTAGGAGAATGTGGTTGCAGAAGAACCATCATTGTTAAATACGATGGTACTGTGTGGAATTATCTTGGTGATACCATTAAGCTTCTTCTCTGAAGAAGAATCGTATGGCAGCAACTGTTGGAGTATCTTACGGCTAGATATATTTGGTAGCTTAAGTTTGTAATTCAATTTTATCTCTATTAGGCTTCTTGTCCTTCAAGTCTTCTAGTACTATATAAATAGCCTAAGGGCTCACGGTGTAATCATTTCTTGCAATATCAATACAATCTATACTTTCGCAATCTTTCATGGTATCAGAGCGGATCGCTCCTCGGCCTAGGGTTTAGCCACCACCGCTTTCGCCGCGCCACCCCGGGGGAGATCCTTCTCCGCCAGGGGCCGCGCAATAGTAGATTAGATCTTCTCCGTTGGTACAGGCCCAACATCTACGCCAAGGTCTCGGCCGTCGGCACAGCCAGCAGCACGCGCCAGGTCCAGCTGCTACGCCGACGGCATTGTCGTCGGCACAGCCTGACCATATGGCACAACGCACACGCTGGCCTGTGGCGCAGCAGGCTATGCCGACGGCATAGCGGCTGGCTGTATTTTTTCCCTGTTTTCATTTCTAGAAGCCTTTTAGCGTCAGCAGAATAATTCAAAAATCACAAAAATAATATCAAAGCAATCAACATGACATTGCAATATCCATCATCATCCAAACAACAATATGATCATCCACAAAACATGTTCGTTATCCAAACAACATCATCACAAGTGCATACACATAGAAGATATCACAAGTACATACACAAGATTTAGCTCTAGCTCTAACCATGTCCATGATCATGATCTCGGACTCAGTGTATGTGTCGGTGTGTCGAGGAGCCCGAGGCTTCCCGGCCCGAGCACAGGAGTCGCACGTCAGGCCATCAGGGAAGTAGAACCACTAACGGAAGCACCGGGCGCCATGAGACGAAGTTGTGCATCATCGCACGACGGACTAGGCGAGGCCGAGGCACGACCAAAGGGTCGGATCCCGGAGCATCCCGTGCCCTACATGTTTGAGAAAAACTTAGCAACTTGCGAGACATATGAAAGCGGTAACAAGTGGTTTGGCAAAGAACTTACCGGGGTCCCTCCATAGTATGTGGCAGCGAAATCTTCCATCGATATGCAGCGAGGCGGCAGCCCAGGATCAGGTGGCTGGTCACCTTCCACCGGAACCCGCTCTCCAGTGGTAAAGTAGTGATTCATCACCTACAGGATAGTTATATGTCAGTTGTTGCAGAAACAAATGTTCAAATTAGAGGAAGTAAGACTTGTCATCATTTGCAAAAGTAAAGGTTGAAACTTACAACCGTCACTTTCCTGGAGTACGCATCGCACTCTGCTCTTAGCTCAACCCGTACATCATAGTCCCTGTTATAATATGCCTGAAGGGCCTTGTAGGCTTTATCAAAATCACGCTACAATTTCAAAAATAAAGGATCTCGTTAGCTTAGCCATTTAGGATCAAATTGCGGAAATACAATGGAAATGAGAAACACTTACATCGACGGTGGAGGCAGTAGGCCGAGGACGAGGTGCGATAGAGGGGTGATCGGGGGTGAGGGTAGCCTTGACTTGTGTGAGGGTCATGGTAGGCTCGAGCACCGCATTAAGAATGTTGAAATGGCCATGTGGCTTACCGTGGCTCGCCATGATCAATGCAGTATCATCGACCTCATGGTGTATGGGCTCATCCACCTCCGGATGCAAACCCTTGAGCTTCTCGCAGTAGAGGTTGAGGTTCTCCTTGGCGTTGCCGTAGTACTGGGGAAGATGGGGCTAAGGCTGCTCTAGGTCGGGCTTCTTCGTCTTCATCTTCTCCCACGCGACCAGGTCGGTAATAGGGCTATCAACCCCCCCCTCCTTCTCCACCTGCATCGCCAAAGAAATGTTAATTATGTGTGTCGACTAAGAATATGATGGGAAATAAATGCAGGTTATTCCATGTGTATATATATACCAAGTGCTTCTTGAAGAGACCATGGTTGCGGCTTCCCCCGATGTGTGTTCCCATGCTGCCGCGGTTTTTCTTGTTCTGCTTGCTCATGGCCTCGAAGTTAGGGTCTTCTCCGATCCACCTCCTAGCCAACACCTCAAATGCGTCTTATTTGTGTTCACACCAGAGGGGCATAACCTGAAACCACAATACTCATTTGAAGAACATATAATGCAATGGCAACTTAGCATCTATGGACCTTCTCATTGAAAATTTACTTACCGTCATGAAATCTGCCACCGACATCTTTGGCGTGTGACCCTTGGCAATCTCATCCTTCCGTATCTTAAGTTCGCGCTCATCTTGAAAGTGACTGATCAACGTATTCTTGGTGTTGTACCATTGTTGTGTTGTCATCTTCCGACAAGCCGCAAGCAAAGTGTTCTTCGCCACCGCCTGATGCTCCGCGCTCACCTTATAGAAGGCCTTCAATCATCATGCATAAAATATATTATGCGAGTCATGAGTTAGCACGATGGTGAGCAAAAAAATTTATGAAAGTCATGAGTTAGCACGATAGTGAGCAAAAGTATGCCTTACCCAAAAGCCGCTCATCACAGCATCAGCAGCATTCGTGAAGCCTGGGCAATCGGTGGCGACCTCATAGTCCGCCCAAGACCAGGCTAGCTTCCTCTGGACATTGGACCTTACGACACACTTGGACACATATCCTAGGTCCACATGCAAGTTCTTGTGGGAATCCAGGGCTCCGTCGGTCCTTTTCCACTGAAACCCTAGGAAGTGGGACCCGGATGTCTACCCCTATATATTTCTCCGTACGAGGGTGGACCAATGTATTTTTTTCATTTGTTTAGGCTTGTTTAGTTTATTCCTACATGGAAAACCAAGGTTGGGACCATGAAACACCACTTGTGCCCCCGGTATACCCGCAGCGTGACAGTTACACCTACAGGTCCAGGATTTTGCTAAGTGCTACCTTATGCATTTGGAGAAGCTCACACCGGGGAGCTAGACGTTGAATCTATATGGACCTTACGACACACTTGGACACATATCCTAGGTCGACATGCAAGTTTTTGTGGGAATCCGGTGCTCCGTCGGTCCTTTTCCACCGAAACCCTAGGAAGTGGGACCCGGATGTCTACCCCTATAGCTTTCTCCGTACGAGGGTGGACCAATGTATTTTTTCCTATGTTTAGGCTTGTTTAGTCTATTCCTACATGGAAAATCTAGGTTGGGACCATGAAACACCACTTGTTCCCCCGGTATACCCGCAGTGGGACAGTAACACCTACAGGTCCAGAATTTTGTTAAGTGCTACCTCACGCATTTGGAGAAGCTCACACCGGGGAGCTAGACATTGCATATATATGGACCTTACGACACACTTGGACACATATCCTAGGTCCACATACAAGTTCTTGTGGGAATCCGGCGCTCTATCGGTCCTTTTCCACCGAAACCCTAGGAAGTGGGACCCGGATGTCTACCCCTATAGCTTTCTCCGTACGAGGGTGGACCAATGCATTTTTTCCTTTGTTTAGGCTTATTTAGTCTATCCCTATATGGAAAACCAAGGTTGGTACCATGAAACATCACTATGCCCCCGGTATACCCGCAGCGGGACGGTTACACCTACAAGTCCAGGATTTTGCTAAGTGCTACCTCCCGCATCTGGAGAAGCTCACACCGGGGAGCTAGACATTGCATCTATATGGACCTTATGACACACTTGAAACACCACTTGTTCATGTATTCTAGGGCAACACACAAGTTTTCGTGGGATTCCGGCACTCACGTGGTCATTTTCGAGCGATGAGAATCACAACGATGGAGACCGCTATTCGGACGGTACAAATGCCTATAATTGGAGTACAAAATATATCAACATTCAATTATTGGATGTAATAAATAAACTACTATAAGATAGATGGCTAAAATTAAATGGAAAAAAATCTGGAAGCCTAAGGCCGTCGGCACAGGCTGGCTAAAAGTATATGGTTAAACCTGAATAGAAAAAAATCTGGAGGGCTACGCCGACGGCCAGGCCGTCGGCACAACCTGGACTTCTAACGCTGTTCCCGCTGCCGTGTCGGAATTGGGGCTACGTCGATGGTTGGATATACGCCGAGGGCCACCGTCGGCACAGTATTCTCATCTACGCCAACGGCCGTTCTTCGTCGAGGGCTGCCCTCAGTAGCTAGACCTACCCCGACGGCCGATCCTACGCCGACGGCCTGGCTGGGGGGCTGGCCGCGGGAGGCAGCTACGCCGATGGCCCCGACATTTGGCCGTCGGCGTAGCCGGCCGGCCGTCGGCGCCGTCCGTTTCTCCTGTAGTGGGTGTTTGCCGAGTTCTTTGTTTGATCAATGCAATTTTTTACGAGTATCTGGTGTTTGCGGAGTTCTTTTTTGAGAATATACTCGGTATATGCTTCTGTTTGCCGAGTGTTTGTTTTCTGCAGATTTTATTTCTGCCATTACTTGGCAACCCCCCTAGATGTCGAGTTCCCGGAAAATACACCCGGCAACCAGACATATACTCTGCAGCGTCCCGTATTCCTTTCAGTGCAAGATAGATTAATGTATATACACCTGTTAAGCGCATGTTATCGTATGAATTAAAATATATAGTGTGAGACTAGATCTTAATGCATAATAGTGGCTGGCTTTCTGCCATCTAACCCCATGATCTGATTCTGGTTACTCGACGATCATTGGATATAATTTTCGCTTGTGTACGACAATGATTAGTGGTCGTCACCGTCACTCGATGATTACTTCCACGATGTGATTCTGGTTCATTTTCGTTGGACGCGTTTAGACCGGAGCCTCCATTCCCCCTTGATTCCCTCCGTACGTAGCCATGTTACCCTTGCATTTCAAAACACGCCATTACCCCGCCCAGCCATCAAGACACAATCTAACAGGAGTACATCAAGTACACAGATCGTACTACAGAGCCGTACGTAGTGCCAAAATGGCCGGTGCCACCACCAATGCCGCCCTTGTCGTAGTCGCGCTCCTCTCGATGCTCGTCCCGCTCGTCCGTTCTTCAGTCGACTACGGCACCTCCGCCGCCAGATCCTACAGCTCCGGCTGGCTCCCGGCCAAGGCCACCTGGTACGGCCAGCCCAACGGCGCCGGACCCGACGACAACGGTACGTACGCTCATCGGCTCATGTGCGTCGGCTGTGCAATGTTTGTCGTTGTTCCTGCATCACGCAGCGGTGCCATGCCAACTCAGTATACGTAGTAATAATGCCGATGGATCGATCGGTCAATTCGCAATTGCAGGTGGCGCTTGCGGCTTCAAGAACGTGAACGCGTACCCGTTCTCCGCCATGACGTGAAATCAAGAACAAACAAGACCTGATTCGAGTACCTCCTCGGATAAAAATAATTTATGAGCATATGCTCAGATGCAAGAAACAAAAACATAGCTTCGGGGGCTACTCCTATCGGGAGCGTTCGTCGCGTACCCGATAGAAAAAATAAAAATCCTCCATAGGAGTCAAGAGAAGAATATCTTAATTTGCAACGAAATGACTTTGAGCCTATGCTCGGATACACGCACCCAAACATAGACTCGAGGGCTGCTCCTATTGGGAGCGCTGGTCGCGCTCCCGATGAAAATGGCAACATCAACCCATGAACATAACAACTTCAACAATTGCATCAGCCAAACAAAGCAGACAATAAAATCATCGTATTCTTAGACCGCGTCCACCACCATAACATGTCTGGATGCCATGTTTACAACACGAAGATAATACCCAATGGTATGTTCTATGAGCCTGGTAACCGTACAGGAATGCGCTCTACTATATTTTTTTCATATCTACGATATGATAAAAATCCTGACGGATGCGTTGGGTATCTAAACATAAAACTAGAATTTGGTACTCGATAAGACATCTATGGCTGAACTAAATTATGCTAGTATATCCCATGTTCGAGTCTTGGGACTTGAGCTTGAGAAGGTTCATGATGTTTTTTTCCGAGAGCAATTAAATGGTTTTTGATCTGTAGGCTGCACCAGACACATTATACCAATATCCTCATGAAAAAATATTTATTGAACTAATAGTTTGTTTATCTGAAGAAGTATTCGGATTCACCTTATAGGCGTATTAAATAAAACTTAGAGACTCAACCCGAGTCTACATCTCGAGTAGAGCCTTGGGGGGTACTGGCATGGGTATGACCTGGTACAAATTCAGTACAAGGCCCATTAGGCCCATAAGGACCCGGAGATTCTGGATGCACCCGAAGTCCAGGAACTAGACGTGATGATCAAGACAGAAGCCTAAGATATAAACCAACATAGTCGTAGAGTTATCTTTAATATGTAACCAACCCAAACTAGACTCTGAGACCTAGGCCTCTCATATAAAGGCTGGGAGGAGCCAACTGGGAGGATACCGTATTGTGAGTTTAGCCTTTAGCAACCCAGTGTAAGCTAGATCGCATAGCAATCCCGTGACTTCGTACTCTCCATCAATAAAAGATCATACAAGCATTTAGCAATCCGGTGCCACAAATGATTATTTTGCAAATCACCTACCAAAACTCTGTTGAGAAATGAGACTACCCAAATTCTCAAATATAATAGACAACATTTTATGTGCAATTTACCATATATCTGCATCTCAAAATCTTTGTTGCAACATTTCATCATTTAGACGGCTTTTGGTCTATTTTGCAAGAAGTGGGTCAAATTTGAATGATAGGTGCTTTATAGTTTGCTCATTATTTTTTCCAAAACTCATTTGTAGGTACGCAAGTTCTCATATCTAAAGTTACCCGGTAGGGGTCCAAGTCTCCATGCTTTACAGTGCTAATCTCTGGATCTACTCGCTAGCACACACAGTTCAAGATGTAATATCACGAAACAAAGGTCAAATTTCTAGTACAACGAATGATCCAGAACTTTACATAATCATATACAAATTGCATAGCAAAAGCGCTAGGTCCTCATAAACAAAGATCAACAATAGAAGACTATAACTATAAGAGATCCATCAAGAGCCACAAACGAAAGCATACTGAGTATAGACTCGTAACCTTAACATCGTACCTCACTCATCTTCAGGACAACCTGCAATATGAAAGGTTGCAGCCACAAATGGTCCATACTTTGAATATATTAGCAAGTTCACCTATTTAGTAGAATATAAATCTCAACCTACAAGTACATGCATATTTGGCTAGGTGGAGTTTTCGCTGAATTTGCGTAAAGCCATGGTTTTTGAAATACAAATCTTTCTTTTAAAAACAAAATGGTACCATTGATTGATATCAATGAATCAAAACTTTTACTTTGAAAACGGCACCACTGGTTGGTAGCAGTGAACCGGGGTACCATTGGTTGATAGCAATGAACCCTCTATCCTTGTTCAGCCACAAAATTTTAATTTAAGAAAATTGAAATGATGAGATTTCTTTAACTGCTTCAAGTCCAGTCACTCAAAGTTGTCTGTAGCCAGTGACATGGCTAAGTATTTATATTATACACTCGAGTCACACCACGAACCATACCCACCTACAAACACTATCTTTCTGATTATGATGGGTCATGGTCCCACAACCTAATACTCAAGACAGACCCCAATTTACAAGTGGTAGTACATGGAAGCTCGTAGACAAGAACGCCGCCAGATCTCTTTAAGCCTGGGTGCTTTTTGCATGTGCACATAAGACAGAAGCCAGCCGTTGATAGGCCCGATTTCCTGAAATAGGGGATGGTCTGCTCATTGGTGAATTAAACTATGAAGTTGGGTCCAGGCTGTTTGAGTGACTCAATGATTACTTCAAACGTTCCATAGTCTTGTCGCCTTCTGAAGACCTGTTCCAAGAAGCCAGGTATTGACTTGCATGGGATGTTATGAGTAAGATCATTAGAGAAAACAACCATTATTTCAAACTATTATAGAACATATAGTATAAACAAGATAGATTGATTATACATATAGTTCAAAGAACATACGGTTCTAGTTTGAAAATTTGGAGGAAGCATTATGCGAAACTTCTTATCCATACACGAGGTGTAACCACACATGACTACACATGACTTACGACGAATCCATATGTTGCATATATCACCATCTTAACTTAGCATCACATTGCACAAATTAAGTAGAAAAAATAGAACGATATATACAAACATATAGAACAATATATAAGTAGCATAGATAAAGTACGATAAGCATTAAACATTAAACATATTAAGCATTCTAAAGTCTAGCAAGATAGAGTATGATAAGTAGTACGACCAGCTAAATAAGATAAACATCCTAAGGCTCTACTCCAAGTCGGTGAAATCATCGTAGCTAGAGAATTCAAAGTCCGACGAGTGTAGAGGCAACGTTGGCTCAACGGTAAAGTCGCTTGGGCTGAACCCGTAGTACGGGGCCTATAGCACTAGGTGGAGGCCTTCACCATCAATCCTAGAGGGGCCGGCCTCCTGGCACGCGGTGGAGGATCCTACACCGACATCCTTGCTAGTGGTAGAGGAGCCCCTGGCGAAGAATTGGAGGTTATACACCATAACCTCAGGATTGTCGAGGAACTGCCTCAACACAGGGTCTACCTCCTCCTGATGGCGGTCCCTCTGCTGCCTCACCGCCTTACGGTGCTCCCTCTCCTGGTCATTCGTGCAGAACCTCATACCCGTGGGGCCATTGAGATGTTCCCTCGCTCAATCCTTCTCAAAGTTAAGTCGGGCATGTGGCCCCAAGTTCTGAACCGCTGTGTAGTCGTAGGAGCCCTCCGCTAGCTCAGGGTCCCTCCATGTACCAAGATAATACTTGGTATAGACAATGGTGATCCGAGTCCCCCATGTCGGGGTCTTCGTGTCCTTCCTCCGAACGCCGAACGTTGCATAGCATAGCATAATACTTTATGCAACCTATTCACACAATCTTTGGGAAAAAAAGTAAGTGCATAGTAGAAAATAGTAGGACATTTATATAGTGAACTTGCCTCATGTTGAAGTTGTCGGATTCACTCTCTTTGCAAGACAATAGATACTCTCCGGTTAATCTACATGATTCACAACATTGCAACGAATAAACAAACCAAACTGACACACCAATCAATGCAATACAATAAAATCAAGCAAAGCATGCTAAAGGGTTTGGTTTAGGTTGTGCAAGTTTTATTAAACCAATACTTGCTTCACAAATACGCTACTAGTTTTAGATTTGAAATGTTTACTATTATATGGTTGTATTTGACCACATAGTGTTTGTAGTAGCTGTTGGGGATATACTTTCCGGGTATCCTCACAGTTCCTCACTGACCAGGGTGGCCCACTTCGGGTTAGAGCTTTGCTTCACGGGCGGCCCAGTCAGGGAGAAAGACGGAGTCCAATCTGGCTACGGGAAGGCCCAGAAGACTTACCGACTTAGGCCCATAATGTTACTTGTAGTTCAAGATGTACTCTGTAACCGACTCTTAGTCGTAGCCAGATAGATCTCTCCTGTAAACCCTAGGCCGGATATCTATATAAGTCGTCCTAGGGAGAGCCTTTAGGGCAACCAATACTTTAGACCCTCAACTCAAGACAAAGTAAAACCCTTTGTAACCCATATTCCGCTCGCCAGACATCGATTGCTAGCAGGAGTAGGATCCGTCCAAAGCCGGGCGGATTCGAACTGGGTAAACTTGTGTGCTCACCGTCCCGAATACGACCCCCCTCCCCCTCTCTTCTCTTGACGCCGAGGACCTCCTCATGGCGTACTTGTCATCAATCCGACGACAGTTGGCGCCCACCATGGGGCAAGTGAGCTACGGATCTGCGTTCCGAGCGGAATCTGCAAGAAACGGAATCGGCGAGACTATCACCGTCAGCCGCATCCTCTACGCCAGCGACGTCCCTCTCATCGTTCTCAACAATACTTGGATTCCGGCAAAAGAGGTCGTGACTGCTTACACAATCATGTCTTTTGGCGAGATCGATGTTTACATCGGTTTCGATGAACCTGCCCAACCCACCCTAGCGGTGATGATAGAGGCAGAAGAATTTTCTGGGTCCCCTTTGTCCGCGGAGGCGGTAGAGTTCTGGATCTCAGAAAACCCTAATCCCACCCAGCCCGCACCAGTTGCGGAGATAGTGGAGAAACCCGAACCTGAAGAAGACCTAGCGGTCAACGTCGAATCTGGAGTGGATCTCCCCGGAGGAGCCGAATCCCAGATCGACCCACCCGTGGAAGTCGAAATCCAGGAGGAGCATATCAACGACACTGATTCCGCTCGATGATGCCGAATGCATGTGCCTTTCCTAAGGTACACACTACGACGTATGATACTGCAAGGCGAAAGCGCAGATGCAATCCTCGAGACCATCAAAAGTTTCGATATGGCTGATCGCGAAAGCCACAGGTACCTCAGGAAGCACGCGTCGCACTTCGTCGGATACGTGGGATCCGGATCCGGCTCTGCCGATGCTGGAGAAAACACCGACTCGATGCTGGAGGCAATTGGAACAAACGCCGACATACCCGCATCCTCGGATGAGTCGATGACGTCAGCAGATTTCCAAAAGTTCTCCGCGGAATATGAAGAGGAGTATAACTCCAAAGCTGCAGAAGAAGGAGAAGCCATGGACGAAGGATCCGGGGAACACTCTCCCAAAACGCAGGATGACATGGACGTCGGAGATAATCCCGAGGTCTAGATGTCCGAAAGTACCGATCAGAGCTTGACTCCGGGAAACGAACCCAAAGCCGTCTTTGCTATCGGCGCTGCCAAGAAGGCAAAGAAGAAGAACAAGAAAAACAAGACCCCGATAAAAGACCCTCTGGCAGAGGAGGTGATTGCCGAGGAATACGAAGAAGACTCGGATGGAGCACTTATCCCAGACGAGCTGAAAAAAGAAGCATCGATGGATGGACACATGATCACTGAAGGTGCGCATAAACTCATCGATGCCGCATTAACCACACCTATCCCTATAGCTGCAGAACTTACTGCATATGAGCTGGATGAAAGGGCGCAAGCCCTAGAAGCGCATCGTCAACAACTCCTCGATGAAGCCAAAAACATCTAGGTGGAGAAGAAACGCATGTCGAACAAGGAGTACATGTCTCGTCTGCATCAGAAGACATGAAAGCGTCACATAGATGACAACCAATTCCCACGTGTCCGTGCCGTCCTTTTTGGAGATGAGATGGGGAAGCCACGGAAAGATAGCAACGGAGATTGGGTATACCCAACACCAGTACAAAATACGTTGGCAGCCCGAGAAATTCTATCGGCTAATCCAGGACCAGAGGAGATCCGTTTGGGTATCAAGCTACTCAACAAGGGACTGGAGCAGCAAAAGGTCGCCCTGTCCGGAAGTCAAAAACTGGTCTCGGATTCTGACCAATGTCGCACAGATCCGGCATGGGCTGACATAAGACCCCATTACGTTCCGAAGCAGCATTATCGCCCTGAACGACGGGAAGACAATTATTCAAGAACCGGATCATTAGGACATCATCGTAGGACTACACGCGGCTGGAGCAACGTTGCACCAGCGGCCAAGAAAGATGCCATCACTGCCCTGAATCCGACGAATCCTCCCCGACGAGAATCTAAGGATCGAAGGGGAGAAGATTAAGAGAAACGTCGGGAGGAGGATCGTCAGAGAATGCCACCTCCTAGACATGAAAACTGTCCGGCTGAGCCTCACTATGGTGGGAACGACGGGCGAAGAAACAACGGAAACCATGCCGGTACAAGCCGGCAGGGGGCTCGTCGTAGTCAAGACCCTCCCCGGAATCGGAATAATGAAGTTCCGGATGGAGGCCGGTGATCAGCCAGAAACTATCCAGCTGCTCCACCCTCTCCACCACACAGTCATCACAATGGCTCCCATGGAGGACAAGGAGGACGGCATGGTGGAGGAGGTGGTGGCAGAAGCCGAAGTCCGGCTCCATGGCACCGCAGCCACAGCTGGCATTCGGGACGATCTCTGTTCCCGAACGACGCAAGGCACAGGATCAATTCCAACATAGAGGCTCGGAGCTATGAAAACGATGACGTATATGTGGGCCCAAAGTGCTTCGGTCCATGCATCAGAGCTACAAAATTCCCGGAAGGATTTTCTATCTCAAGACATATCCAAGCCTACGACGGCATTGCTCGGCCAGACACCTGGTTACAGGATTTCTTCCAAGCTTGCTGCATCGCCAAAGGCGGAAACATCCTGGTCGCAACCCGATATCTCCCACTTATGTTGTGGAAGACGACACGATCATGGCTCAATGAACTTCCGGCAAACACCATCCATAACTGGTATGATTTACAAAGCGTGTTCTTTCAGAATTTCGAAGGCACATATCGGAGGCCCTGTATGGTTGGGGACCTACAGCGTTGCACCCAGAAAGCCGGAGAAACTTGCCGGGATTACCTCGGACGATGGATCGACACCAAGAACTCCTGCGAAGGAGTAAATGATCAAACTGCGATTGAAGCTTTCATCGCAGGTCTCCCTATTGGTTTACTACGCCATCGCTTGAAGTGTGACAAGGTCACCGATTTGGGAGAGATGATAGAAACAGCGAGCAAGTATGCAGATGCTGATGACGATGCAGAAGGACTACTCAATGCCCTAGTTGTGCCTCAGTCGGCAAAACAACCAAAGCAACAAGCTCAGAAGTGCAAAAACACCTCGGAAGAAAAACCCAACGCGGAAACAGTGGTAGTCACTACTGTTTCCGGGTCTGGAGGACGAGGAGGACGTGGCGGAGGCCGCGGGCGTGGCCGTGGGACGTCAAGGGTCCAAGGTAGAGGAGAACAACAACTAGGCAAAACCTACTTTTGGGCCGACATTGCCAATAACCCTTGTGTGCATCACCTAGACACCAGTGGGGGCTCGTCCCACACCAACGCTGAATGTCGTTTCAATGACGACATCAAAAGAGATGACACCACGGGCTACAAAGCTAAGCGGAAGAAGGGAAAGAAAAATCCCGAAAAATACAAGGAGACCAAGGAAGATTCTGACATGGAGGAAGCTGATGCTTCGAATCCCAAGTCGGAAGGGAAGAAGACTTTTCCCACCAAGAAGGACACTTATGTCACCTTCCTCGGATCTCAACCAGCAAAGGTCAAGAATGCAGTTCTACACGAGCTCAATGCAACAGTTCCGGCTGTCCCCCAGTATCTAGACTGGTCGGCAGTGGCAATCACGTTTGACCGCGATGATCATCCGCCTAAGCTACACATGCGAGGAAAAAACGCCTTAATCGTCAACCCACTTATTGACGGTTATGGTTTCTCCAAGACCGTCGTGGACGGTGGTAGCAGCATCAATATTCTCTATATTGAAACGCTGCGCCGGATGAAGATCTCGGAGACCCAGCTAAACCATAGCTCTGTGATTTTTCACGGAGTTGTCCCAGGAAGACAAGCTAATTTCCTGGGAGAGATCACTTTGGATGTTACCTTTGGAACTCCAAAGAATTATCGGACGGAGGCACTTTCCTTCGAAGTGGTCCCGTTCAAGAGCGCATACCACGCTATATTCGGACGTCCGACTTACTGGGGTTTTATGGCTCGTCCGTGTTACATTTACAATATGATGAAAATTCCAGGTCCCAACGGCGTGATCACCATCAGGGGAGACCCGAAGAAAGCGCGCGAGAGAGAGGATGGAAATGCCGCCTTTGATGAAGCTGTGCTGCACGCCTAGGAGTACCAGGAGATCAAGAAGAGCATAGATCCGTCCGAGATGCCTGCAACGAAGAAGGAGGTTACCAAGCCAAATCCGGAGTTCAAGGCATCAGAAGAGACGAAGAAAGCACCATTGAAGGATGATGACACCGCCAAGGTGACCCAGATAGGCGTAGGCCTAGATAGCGCATAGGAAAGCGCGCTCGTCAAGTTCCTCCAAGCAAATCAAGATATCTTCGCATGGCAGCCATCTGACATGACCGGAGTACCTAGGGAACTTGCCGAGCACTCTCTAAATGTAAACCCGAATGCTAAACCAGTCAAACAGTCCTTATGACGGTTTGGCGATGAAAAGCATAAGGCAATAGCTAAGGAACTAGCACGGCTCGAGTTAGCCGGATTCATAGAAGAGGTCATCCACACTGAGTGGTCGGCCAATCCTGTAATGGTCCCTAAAAAGGACACCACTGATTTAAGGATGTATGTTGATTATACTGCCTTGAACAAGGCTTGTCCAAAAGATCCGTTCGCTCTGCCTAGAATTGATCAAGTTATCGATTCTACGGCAGGCTCGGAACTCTTCTGTTTTCTCGACGCATATTCTGGTTATCACCAAATCCGGATGAAGGAATCTGACAAAATCAACACTTCATTCATAACCCCCTTCGGAACCTTCTGTTTTGTTACGATGCCCTTTGGGCTGAAGAATGCAAGAGCTACGTACCAGCGCACGATGCAGCGTTGCCTCCACGACCAACTCGGACGCAATGTACATGCATACGTGGATGATATCGCGGTGATGTCCAAAAAAAAGGAAACACTCATTTCCGACTTGGAGGAAACGTTCGCCAATCTACGAAAATACAACATCATGCTTAACCCGAAGAAATGTTTCTTTGAAATACCAGCCGGAAAATTTTTAGGCTTCATCGTGTCTCAAAGAGGCATAGAGGTGAACCGCGACAAAATCAAAGCTATACTCAATATTTCCAGGCCAACTCGCCTGAAGGACGTACAAAGACTAACTGGTTGCATTGCTGCGGTCAGTTGATTTGTAAGTCGGCTTGGTGAAAGAGCCACACCATTATACAAACTCCTGAAGAAAACCAAGGATTTTGTGCGGATCGACGGGTTGAAGTCGCACCGCAAGACCTGAAGAAAGTACTCTCATCTGCTCCTATCCTCGCAGCGCCGGAACCTCAGGAACCGATGTTGCTTTATATTGCTACGACAAATAAGGTCGTTAGTATCGTCATGGTAGTGGAGAGACTAGAGGAAAATCAGGAACACTTGGTGCAGCGTCCGACTTACTTTGTCAGCGAGGTCTTGACAGAATCAAAACAGCGATATCTGCACTATCAAAAGTTGGCTTACGGTGTTTTCCTAGCATCTCGTAAGTTACGACACTATTTTCAGGAGCATCCAATTACCGTGGTGAGCAAAGCTCCCATGAGAGACATAATCAACAATAGCGACGCCACGGGACGTGTCACCAAATGGGGCATAGAGCTCTCACCTTTTGATATTGAGTATAAACCTCGGACAGCAATCAAATCCCAGATCCTTGCCGACTTTGTCGCTGATTGGACAGAGACGAAGGAGAACATGGTCCTCCCTGAGTCGGAATACTGGACCCTCTTTTTCGATGGGTCTAAGGCTCGAGGGGGCTCGGGGGCTGGCGTGGTGCTCAAATCACCCCAAGGAGATAAACTATTATACATGTTGCAGATCCACTTCACAGCGACAAACAATATTGCCGAGTATGAAGCACTGCTGCATGGAATCCGGATTGCCAAGGATATTGGCATCCGACGTTTGATGTGTTACGGAGATTCGGATCTTGTTGCTCAGCAAGTCTCGGATATTTGTAATGCAAATAAACACATGGCAGCATATAAAGCCGTCGTGGATGATCTATCTAAATCGTTCGAAGGGTTTGAAGTTCAACACATCCCTCGAGCAGAAAATGAGGAAGCAGATGCACTATCTCGAATAGGCTCTGCACGGAAAGAGGTCCCGGATGGCGCATTTTTAGAGCACCTCAAATTTCCCTCGATTAAAGGAGTAGATGAGAAATATCCGACCAAATCCGACTTACCTTTAATAGCAGTTCTGGCTGTAATTCCCAGCTGGACTCAACCCTACCTTGATTATTTGGTAGACGGCAAATTACCCGAAGACGAGGCGCTGAGCCGGCAGATTGTCCGACGAGCAAAAGCCTATACTATTGTTAAGGGTGAGCTCCATAAACGGAGTGTTTCTGGGGTTTTTCAACGTTGTGTATCTCCGAAAGAAGGAGTGGAAATCTTAAGGGAAATCCACGAAGGCAAGTGTGGTCACCACGCTGCAGCCAAATCTTTAGTGGCAAAAGCTTTTCGACATGGCTTTTTCTGGCTTACAGCTCAGGCAGATGTCGAACGGTTAGTCAAGACATGCAAAGGCTGCCAAAAGTACGCCAAGCAAGCTCATGTTCCGGCTGATCAGCTGCGAACAATACCTATAACATGGCCTTTTGCGGTCTGGGGGCTTGATATGGTAGGACCCTTTAAACGAGCTCTAAGTGGATTTACCCACCTCTTAGTGATGGTGGATAAATTCACCAAGTGGATCGAGGCTAAACCTGTCACTAGTTGTGATGGAGCAACAGCCAAAAGATTTGTCGAGGATGTTATAATCCAGTATGGTTATCCACATAGCATTATCACGGACAACGGGAGTAACTTTTCTATGGGAGAACTGGCTGAATTCTGCGATGAGCAAAATATTCGGCTTGACATTGCGCCACCGCACATCCACAAAGCTAACGGACAAGTCGAAAGAGCAAATGGTTTAATTCTACAAGGCTTGAAACCAAGACTCAAGCACCACTACGACGTCAAGGGGCTTGGGCAGAAGAATTACCTTCTGTAATTTGGAGTCTTCGAACAACTCCAAACAGGTCAACAGGATACACACCTTTCTTCTTGGTCTATGGCGCAGAAGTAGTTCTTCCTAGTGATTTAATTCATACTTCTCCTAGAGTGGCCACGTATATCGAAGAGGATGCTGAGATTTCTCGATAAAATGATCTCGACTTAGTCGAAGAAGTTCGCGTCATTGCTGAAATGAGATCTACAGCCTATCAGCAGAAGTTACGCAAGTATCATAGCCAGAGAGTCCGAAATAGATCTTTCAATAAAGGTGATTTGGTTCTCCGGCTTGTGCAACAAAGAAAGCACAAACTTTCCCCAGTATGGGAAGGGCCCTTTTTAGTTAGTCGACGATTGCACAATGGATCGTACTACTTAACTGACATGAGGCCAGTCAAAGAAAGACCTGCTACTAAGAAGAGAAATAGAGCTGGAGGCAGTACAAATCCGGATGAGTTAGACAGACCATGGAATATTGCTCAGCTACGTCCCCTTTATTCTTAGTTTATCCTTCTTTGTAATCATACATATGTACATGTTCTGTGAGAAATAAAAGTTTTGGTTGCCTCAAGTTTTTTCTGAGAAGTTCTTAGACCATCTTATTTCCGAATGATCATGTCATAGTCGAAAATCCCAGAATGCTTGAAAGTACTTTATGCTCATGTTCGTTCTGGTCTAGATTTCAGATTCTAAAAACTGCTACCTTCGGGTATAACTCTAAAAATTTCTAGTCTTTACTTTGGTTATTTATCTGATTGCCGGATGCGGGCATTTTCCGAGTAGTGAATTGTTGGTACTGGAAGCCGGCTTTGTTTCCGAGTTTAAATTGGTTTAGCAATTGAGCTCCGTTGCTCGGCAAAGTTTCCGATAGAAGGTTTGGCCGGCTCAGGAAAGGGACGAGACGAAAAGCCAGATAAACGATAAGTCGAGACGAAAAATATAAAGTGCTTATGTAAACATTTCAGGCACGCAAAAATTTCAAAAGTCAAAAGTGCTGAATAGATCAAAAGCTTAGCACTTGCAAAGATAAATAGTACTTAATATTTACAATCACATCAGTTTTTCCAGGATAATACATAAATTTCTGGTCTATGATGCTGGGGAAGATGAAGGATCTGTCGGCTCGCTGGTCACTCCACCTTGATATCGTTCTGAGATATCCGCATCCGAGTTGGTGCGTTCATCGTCGGAAACTTCTTCGGCTTCTTCTGCAGGAGGAGGCGGAGTAGCCACGCGGGTGAAGAAGGGGATCTCGTAGCTGGTCAGGTCAGCTACGTGGCACCCGTATCCGGCGCAGGAGTGCATGATGGCTTGAAGGTCCTGCTCCTGGCCGTCTTCGTCTACCTTGCAGTACCCTTTAGTCACTTGCCATATTTCCATGTTTCCATGGTGGCTCATGACCATGGAGAGGGTGTTCTGCGCGGCAGTCCGCGTGTAGGACATATTCCAGTCCTGAACAAGCTGCGACATCTCCTTGGCTCTGTCCCGCACCTCAAAATCCGACATGCTTGGCATGTCCGGAATCCTGAGAGACTTGCCAATGTCCTCAAGGGACTGGCGGAAGTCATGAAGAAGATCACCGACTTGGGTAAGCCGGTGAGTGCAGGGCTCAGACGAGGAAGAGTCCGTCAACTTTAGAGGACCTATACACAAAACAAGTCAAGAAAAAACCGACATTGATAAAAGTCGAAGAAAAGATAAGTTTCTCGGCCTCTTCAATCATAGCGATGGATTGTTTCACCAACGCTGTAAGACAAAAAGAACAACAATTCAGAAATATTCGACATAGAAAAAGCAAAAGACAAGGTTTGAATCTCGAAATGTTTACCTTCGGCTTCATCCTTGGCTACCTTGAGCTCAGCATTTTTAAGCCGGAGATCTTTGATCTCTCTCCGGTTATCACAGACATTGGACAATAATTCCTAGTTATAGGAACATACTTTCTATAAGTCAGAATACCCAAAGTCAGAAAGCTACTTAAGACTCGGGCTAATATTTTTTGCTAAATATCAGCACGAGCCTTGGGGGCTACACTAGTTCGTTCTTTGGCATCCTAATGAAAGCATAAACTCAGATTCTATATCCTACTTCATGCTTGGGGGCTAGAGGATATGATATAACTTATTGTAAAAACAAGAGTTGGAATTCCGACTTACATATTGCTTGCGGGTGAGTTTGTTTAAACCCGCGTTCACTTTAGCTGCCACCTTCTCGGCGAGAGTAAGAGGGATCACTGGAGCTGTTGGAAGCTCACCAGTCCTGATCCTCTCGTCACAAAGGCGGACTTGAGTGAGAAGGTCAGAGAACTTGACGGCCTCTGCTTCTTGCGCCTCCTCTTCGGGGGATAGATGGCTTTTGTCTAGGACTTGCCTGGCTAGCCGCTGGATTTCCTCTGCAGATTTCCGGGTTAGGCCAAACTTGGCAAGATCCGGATTGTTGAGGAGGTTTTTGGCGAAGACTTCAGCCGAGGGATCATTACCCGAAGAGGGTTCACCCTTATCTTGACTTGACGCACCCAAAGTGGCGTTAGGTTGCGACCCAAGGATCACAGGCTCCGTTTGAGGAGCCGGATCTTCTGCAGCTTCCGACGAGATAACCGGAGTTGCAGAAGGTTGAGGGGCCGGAGTCGAAGGAGTTACAGCGGCTATGGTAAGCTTCGTCTGGCGTAAGGGCTTCGAAGAAATCCCTTTCCCCTTGCCCTTGATGATCGATTTTGCTCTGAGAAGGTAACAAAGTCGGAAATGTTACATCTCGGAAAGAAGTTTAAGTAAAGCACAAAGACGGAAAAGTTGTGACGGAAAGGATACCTCTTCACGACAGGCACCTCCTTTGTGCCAACTGCTACTGTCTGAGCTTTGCGCTTCTTGAGCGCAAGATCCGGCAGTGGAACTACTTCCACCTCCTGAGAGAACTCCGGAGGGTATCCTTCAAGTGGAGCAAGTTCCGACTCGGGGATGTCAGCAAGCTGAAAACAAGAAAACATATCAGCATTGCAATATAACTCGAAGATGGAAACACATAAAATATGTGATGATAAAAGCTTACCGGCACCACGGGGTTTTCCGCCGTGTGCATGTCCAGAGAAACCTCTGGAATCCGCCTCTCGATCCGCTCCTTGATCAGCCACTTGATTTGGCTTATGTAGCCTTGAGTGGTGTAGGCCTTGGGGCTGATGCGGAGGGAGTCCGTCAGAGAAGACGTGACGGAGTGCATCAGTCTATCCCCGTGGTACTAAGTGGCTGGATCCGGCGTGAGACCCAGCACTGGACCAAGTCGGATCCCTTTAGATCGTTGTGCTTGATCAAATATTCGATCCGCCTCTTAGCGAGGATCAAATCATCTGTGAGAGCCGGAGTAGCCTCGTCCCAGGAAGGCTGGGCCGTGGCGGCTCCGTCAACAAAAACCGGCAAAGCAGTATCTTTGCCGGGAGACGGAATATCCCTATGATAGAAAAAAGTGGCTGGCCATTGTTTGACTGAGTCACTGGCAGAAATTTTGGGATATGCCCGGTCTCGTCTAAGAGAAAAACTAATGGTGTCGGTGATGTAAGGAACACCAGCAGTGATGGAATTCCTCCGGACATGAAAGTAAAACCGGAAGAGAAGCAAGCTCGTCCTAATGCCAAGAAAGCCCTCGCAAAGCGCAGCATATGCGCTCATTTCTAGAAGAGAATTGGGAGGAAGATTATGGAGTTAGACTCCATAGTGATCTATCACCTCGGAGAAGAACTCCGAGGGAGGAAAAGACATACCTCGGTCCAGATGAGTGCCGAAGTGGACTCGCTCGCCCTCGTGAGGGCTAGGGACGGTTTCGCTGGAGCCGCTCCGCCAGTCGCCGGCGACGAGCAGCCCCTTCCTTCTCCACGTTCTTGAGGCCTGCTTCGTCGAGGGCGCTGGGGATCCAGATTCCCCTGTAGCTTTCCTTCTCCGCTGCAGCTTCTGCCTTCGCCGCCGCCGCCGCTGCTGCCAAGCCAGAGGAAGAAGATGAAGAAGCCATTTTTCTCCGGTGAGAAAGTGACCTTAAAGGGGCGGCGCTGGGAGTTTCTGTGGGGGAAGGACGAGGAGGCTTTATGCGTGCAAGGGGATTGGGAAGGAAGGAAACGGCAAAGGACTGGTGGAAAGGAGAAGAGGAAATCTAAACCCCTTATATCCACCTACCTGCGCCAAGATTCGTGCAAACGCTACAGTACAACCGCCACGCATCGTGGAAAGAACTGGGAAGGACCCGCGCGATGATTGCGTCGCCTCGATCTCCACGCACGCATTTAAACGGCGGGTTCATGGTTCCATGGACCCACCAACGGTCGTGCTGATGGAACGCTGTCAGATGACGTGACTTGACCATGCTTGTGTCAGGTGGCGTTAGGGACAAAGTTCCGGCTTAGTTTGAAAACGAGCTAGAAAATCCGAGTAACCAACTGAAAGGTCCGACTTATTTTTAAGAACCGGATCGTATCTTTTGTTGTGAAGTTTCAGGAACCCTTCAAGATTCTGCAAGACGAAGATCAAGCTAGAAGATGATAAATCCGACTTTGGTTCTTGGAGGCCTCCGGGGGCTGCTGTTGGGGATATACTTTCCGGGTATCCTCACAGTTCCTCACTGACCAGGATGGCCCACTTCGGGTTAGAGCTTTGCTTCACGGGTGGCCCAGTCAAGGAGAAAGACGGAGTCTAATCCGGCTATGGGAAGGCCCAGAAGAGTTACCGACTTAGGACTAGGGATGTCAATGGAGCGGGTTTGGACGGATATATCAAAACCAAATCCAAATCCAAATCCATGAAACTCACTCTAGCCCGCCCACGAAGATATCCATGGGCATGGATGTCGCTCCAGATCCAAACCCGCCGGATATCCAGTATCCATGGATATCCATTGGTTTACACACTATATACAATAATCATAATAAAATTCAGCTTAACTATGATATAATAGCAATTTTCGACAGCATTTCAGTAAATATTATATGGATAATACATAGGAATATCAAAGCAATAATATTTTAACCACATAGTACTTAAAATATCACACGGTAACATCACAAAGTACATAGATGTCTCATAACAGTCTTAGAGAATGCTTTTTATTACAAGTTTCCAATACAACATCTCATACATTCAGTAGATATAGCAATGCATAGTTGAAATGTTGAGTTGAAACTTGGATGATTAGATCCTCATTCCTCGGTAACAATGGATTCATTGGCATCCTACAATTGAAGAAACACTAAAGCTTATCAAAGTTACACATCATAAGAATGAATAATGGAAGTAAGTAAATGACTACAGAAATAGTACCATTTCTTCTTGTTCATCTTCAAGAACATTTTGTACAGCAAGGAGATTACCATGAATATCACCTAATGCAATTGACAAAAATAGGAACAACTTAGATTTCATATTTCACATGAGAAGTTAGAAACAAAGGTGGAAATGTATAAATGAATTACCTAACATGTCCGCTCGAGACCATGATTGCATACCCATGAGAGCTTCTGATATTTTTGGTGCAAGTCGACTACGATGTGGACTAATTAGTCTCCCGATCGAGACCATGAAATTTTGGTCATTTATTTAGTAAATATTGCATACATAAAAAAATAATCTCACTGATATGATGGACCACGTGTCAGCCGGGTATCCGTTGGATATCCGTGGGGCGAAACTACTACCCATGTCATTCCCATGAATTAGCGGATATCCGCCCCATGAAATCCGTGGATGTAATTAGGACTCCATACCCTTGCCCACCGGGTCGGATATCCGTGGATATCCGGATCCATGGATAAAATTGCCATCCTTACTTAGGCCCATAATGTTACTTGTAATTCAAGATGTACTCTGTAACCGACTCTTAGTCGTAGCCGGATAGATCTCTCCTATAAACCCTAGGCCGGATATCTATATAAGACGTCCTAGGGAGAGCCTTTAGGGCACCCAATACTTTAGACCCTCAACTCGCACAGGAACCCTTATAACCCATATTTCGGCTCTGCTGTATTACTGGATTGCTAGCAGGAGTAGGATCCGTCCAAAGCCGGCGGATTCGAACCTGGGTAAACTTGCATGCTCACCGTCCCGGAATAACGTACGGCTCACCCCCCCCCCTCTTCCGCATGCCTCGAGGACCCCCTCATGGCGTACTTGTCATCAATCTGACGACAGTAGCCTTAGTTCATATGCAACTACTATGTTGTATATATGTTTGAAAAATAGTTTCATTTAGTACTATTGGACAAATAAATATTTTATGAACATTTTGCAATAAGGTTTTCATTTTAAAACCATTTTCTTATTTAATAATGTCCAAAATAGCATTTGAAGGAGATAAGGGTTTATAATTTAAATAACCTCATTGTAAGCCTTTAAAATAATTTTAGCCTCTGGTACTAATGCATAGGGTATTCAAACATGAGCATTTTACAAAAAGTATCATTCAAAAATCCTTTTTTAGAATTAAAGTTATGCCTATAATGGCTAAATGGGATTTCTGAAACATTTTCCAATTTAGATTATTAAAGTATGAAAAATAATAGTGGGGTTCTGTAGTACTACTCACAAGGATTTCAGAAAGGTATTATTTGCAATTTTGGATATACATAATAATTACTATGATTTAAATAGCCTATTTTAGACTTTAAATATTTAAAATAATGTTTTGGCAAATTTTAAGTTTTAATTTATAAATGTGTTGTTCACATTTTTACGAAACCAAACATATATTATTTGTTAGATTTGGAGTAGAAGATTAATTCCTATGAATTATGCAACTTTTGGTACATTTTTGTCCATTTCTAAAACTAAAACAATTTAACAGAAAAGAAAATACACGTGGCCCTTTCCGATTGGCCAATACCCCTTCACCGTCTGACTGAACGAGGGCCATCGGATCTTCATAAAACGGAAGGGCCAAATCGACACGTCTCACGGCCCGGCTGGGAGCTTGGCTCGTGGCTCGACTCGACTCTGGTTAATCCAGACCGCTGGTGCGAGATCAGGCGATTGAGGAGGGAGGGGTGAGATCACCTGTGGCTAGGCTCGCTAGAGATGGTGGTGAAGGTGGTGGGCGGTGCAGAAGTCGACGGGAGGGTGAGGAGGTGGTTTTCCTGGGCGGCATCGGAGGGGGCGACGAGGAGCGGGATGATGAGGGAAGGCCGATGGTGGCGGCGGAGTGGTGCTTCGCTTCCTGCAACAGTGTGAGGGTGCTAACAGAGACCTCGGGAAGGCAGTAAGCTTCGGGTGGTGGTGTTGGCGTCGATTGACTGTGATATAGAGAGGAATAAGAGGGTGAGGAGAAGAGCTAGATCAAGAGAAAAAGACGTGGCCAAAAATGGGCGGCGAAACCTCCCTATACCGCCAGAATTCGTCAACGGCGTCATGGTGGCCGATGGACTTTGACGAGTAAATTGAGTAGCCTAGCAGCAAGGAAGAGAGATAGAGGTGGGGGAAACAAAGAGGGTGTCGAGGGCCTTTAAGGAGAGGCTCTAGTAAGGCCGGGTGAGTGGAGGCAGTGGGGACGATGGTGTTGTGGTCCGTTCATGCAGGAGGTTGTGGGCGAGGTCAGGGTGCCGGGAGGTTGGGGAAGATGCGGTGGGTCCCGAGTGGAAGGGAGAGATGGGGAGCGTGCCAGCACTGGGGGCTGGGCTGCGCTGTACCACGCGGGCAACAGATAGTAAGGGGCAGGGAGAGAGTGGGGGCAAGCTGGGCTAGGTCGGCTCGTTGAGTTGTCCCAGCAGCTGGTCTACTCTTTTTTTTTAATATTTTTTTCTTTTTCTTTTTTCTATTTTACAAATCCTTTTGTAACTTTAGTTTTATAACCCCAATTTGAGTTTCTAAAATTTGTAAAATCAAACGACACCACTTAAGCTCCAAACAACAACCCCTTGTTCTAAAACAAATTCCAAAAATTCCATTAAGCATTTAATGCCCTATGGCTAATATGGAGATTTGCAAAAATAGGGTTTTAGGAGAGTTATTTTCAAAACTAAAAATGTTAAATTTTATAAATATGGTTTTAACAATATATGTTTTTAGGTTCACCTTAGAAAAAGCAAATGGCCACAAAAGGCCCCAAAATAGTTTTAACAAAAATGCCTTGTTTATTCTTTTTAGAAACAAAAGGTTTTTCAAAATGAGAATAGAATTAATATTTTAGTATCAAAATAACCCTTTTATAAAGCACCCTTTTTTAACCCATTGCCATTATGGCTTTATGGAAATCTTGAAAGTTAAAGTATGATTTTTATATTTGGCTAAAAAAACATTTAACAAATATGGGAACCAAATATTAAACTAGGAATGTTTTGTAAATATTTTCATAAACCAAATATTTTTATTAGGGTTTGTTTTATGCAAGAGAGGTTTTGTAGAAGAATTTTATTTGGCAAGGGATTTTATGTTTTATCAAAACCATTTTGAAAGATTTTGTTTTCCGATAGATCAAAATAACTATAATGAGTTTTGAAATATGGTTTTTTCCTATCCACTTGTACCAAAATCTTTTGTTTGGAAATTGGACTTGCTTTATTTTCACAAACTTTGAAAATTTTCTTTTATTTTAAAATTTCAAATAAGGAAAAGAATTTTAGCAACTATTTAAATAACTTTTATTTTATTTTAACATTCCAAAATTTGAATTTTTTTTAGGATGTTACAATATCATGGAAGATACACTATCTTATTGCAAGATTCGAACCCTAGTTAAGAACAATCATGCCTGCCATTTTGACCAAATTTTGAAAACATCATAAGAAATTCAAGAAAAAAAACTTAAATATGGAAATTATTTTAAAAAGGTTTATCCAAAAATACCATCTAAATTCATGACGCTTTTAACTCAAGTGAGTTAGGTCACGATCATAACCATGAATAGTTTGTAATAATGGATCCATAGTGTGCACATGTGTGTCTTGGAATAGAAAAGAATGTTTCTGAAGTGATTTTTCATTTTTTTTTTTTGCACCAAAGTTCATTTCCCATTTCCCAAATGTCAAAAAAAATATTTTTGTGAATCACCTCCCAAACTCTGCTAAAAGAATGAACCACCCAATTTTCAAAAATTGTAAACCATATCTTATTTAGAATTTACCATATAACTTAATCTCTAAACTTTCTAACCACTTTTAATAATCTATCGAGTATCTTGTCGATTTAGCAGCAATTGAGTCAAATTTGAACCATAGATGATTCATATTTTGCTCATTAATTTTTTGAAATATCATTTTTGGGTACACATATTTTTATGTCATAGAAGATACACTAAGAGTTTTTGCAAGATTCAACATTTAGCTAAGAACGATCAAGGCCGCCATTTTGGCCATATTTTGAAAAACAACATAAGAAATTCAAAAATATTAAAAAAATTAAAACTGGCGCTATGTGTCATTTTATCTAACGTATTTGCTAGAAACCTAACATACTGGGATTAATACAATTATTTTATGAGAGTGGATTTGGTCTCCGTCGGGTATTCGCATCTGGTCGTTGATTCCTCGAGATTGGGGACCAGATGGCCGTTAGAGCAGGTAGCAGCTTTGTTTGTGCCAATATTTGCAAACCCCCTAGATGTGAGTTCCCGGAAAATACAGTCGGCAACCAGACATATACTCTGCGGCGTCCCGTGTTTCCTTTAGTGCCAGATAGATTAACGTATATACACATGTTAAGCGCATGTTATCATATGAATTAAAATATCCCCGTAAAAAGAAAAGCATGTTATGTTATCATATGAATTAAAATATATAGTGTGAGACTAGATCTTAATGCATAATAGTGGCTGGCTTTCTGCCATCTAACCCGATGGTTGGATATAATTTCGCTTGTGTACGACAATCATTTGCGGTCATCACCGTCACTCGATGATTACTTCCACGATGTGATTCTAGTTCAATTTCGTTGGACGCGTTTAGACCGGAGCCTCCATTCCCCCTTGATTCCCTCCGTACGTAGCCATGTTACCGTTGCATTTCAAAACACGCCATTACGCGGTCGTCGTCGTCGTCGTCGGATGCAGCTGCAACTGGCGCCGACTCGTCACCTGATTTGAGTCTGTTGGCCCGCCTATAAATGCCACCCCGCCCAGCCATCAAGACACAATCTAACAGGAGTACATATCAAGTACACAGATCGTGCTACAGATCCGTAGTGCCAAAATGGCCGGTGCCACCACCAATGCCGCCCTTGTCGTTGTCGCGCTCCTCTCCATACTCGTCCCGTCCGTCCAGTCTGCGGTCGACTACGGCACCTCCGCCGCCAGATCCTACAGCCCCCGCTGGCTTCCCGCCAAGGCCACCTGGTACGGCCAGCCCAACGGCGCCGGCCCCGACGACAACGGTACGTACGCTCATGTGCGACGGCTGTGCAATGTTTGTCGTTCTTGCATCACGCAGCGGTGCCATGCCAACTCAGTATACGTAGTAATGATGCCGATGGATTGATCTGTTGGCAATTGTAGGTGGTGCTTGCGGCTTCAAGAACGTGAACACGTACCCTTTCTCCGCCATGACGTCCTGCGGCAACGAGCCTCTCTTCCTGGGCGGCGCCGGCTGCGGCACCTGCTACCAGATACGGTGCACGCGAGCCAACAACCCCGCCTGCTCCGGCCAGGCCAAGACGGTGGTGATCACCGACATGAACTACTACCCGGTGGCCAAGTACCACTTCGACCTGAGCGGCACGGCGTTCGGCGCGCTGGCGATGCCGGGCCGGAACGACCAGCTCCGGCACGCGGGCATCATCGACATGCAGTTCAGGAGGGTGCCCTGCAACTTCCGGGGCACGAAGCTCACCTTCAAGGTCCTGCCGGGCGCCAACCCCAACTATCTCCCGGTTCTCGTCCAGTACGCCAACCGGGACGGCACCGTGGTGAGGATGGACCTCATGCGCTCCAGGAACGGCCACCCCACGGGGCGGTGGGAGCCCATGTACCGCTCATGGGGATCCGTCTGGCGCCGTGACACCAGCGACGCGCTGCGGGGGCCGCTGTCTCTGCGCGTCACCAGCGAGTCAGGGAAGACGCTCGTGGCCAACAATATCATCCCGGCTGGCTGGAAGGGCGACACCAGCTATTCGTCCAACATCCAGTTCTCTTGATTCACTTCCCAGAGCGACACCTATTCCTTGAGTTATTAGGTACTTCTACGGGTAGCCGAGTTCTCAGCGGCTTCCTGATGCACCAACTCGCTTTTAGTTTCCCTACTCCTTTCTTTTATTTTCAGTTTGGCCTGTGGAACTTGGTTATTTCCGTTTAGGCCTTATTTGGTAGCGGCGTTTTCTAGTGTTTTATTGTGTATTATTCCAAGGGTATTTGGTGAAAACATCCACGTCACCCAATCCACTTCTCTCATCCAATCCCGTTCCTCATAAACCCCCCGGTCACTAAAACACACTGTTTGGGACATAGGGTAAACACACGTCGATTGAGGCTCATTGCTGGGTCGTCGATACGATCGTTGTCACCGCGCAAAACGCGAGGGGACACTCGCGTCTGGAAAACACGCCAACCCGACGTGTATCTTCAGGTCTTCTGGGGGTTAGCCTGGCCAAGACCGGCCTGCCAAACGGCCCGCTTGTATTTTGCGGTGTTTTCGGA
This sequence comes from Avena insularis, assembly GCA_023614405.1. NCBI lineage: Eukaryota > Viridiplantae > Streptophyta > Magnoliopsida > Poales > Poaceae > Avena > Avena insularis. The sequence continues at coordinate 412,636,578 of CM042692.1, read as the reverse complement.
TCGGGCCGGGATTATACCCAACAAACCCTTCTAAAATTCTCCCGCCAAACAAGGCCTTAATGTAAATGGAACGGGGTTGAAGGCCGGTTGAAAAAAAAGGTACTTCTACGGATATGGGTGTGAAGCTAGATAAATATGCGGAACATGCTAGGCTGTATTTTTTTGCTCCAAAGAGACTTGTGTCCATCTATATTAATATAGAAACAACCGCTCATGGATAGACACCATAATGCCTAAAAAAAAGAAAACAAAAAATAAAAGAAAAATGCTAATTAACAGCCGGAGGATCCATCATGTCCCGTCCTCCGCCTCTAGCGTTGGGCGCGTGTCCTGCGGGCCTACATCCTTTATCTCTTCCACACCTTATCTCTTTCCCCGTCTATCTTCCCTAACCGCTCATGTACACGTCCGCCGCTCGCACTCTCCTCAGCCTCACGCCGTCTCCATGCAGCCCAACCTCCCCGCCACCGACGAGCCATGTCTCACCCGTGCCACCGCCTCCTACCCTCCCCGTCCCACCTCCATCTCCTCGCATGACGAGGGGAGTGGAGGAACTCACGCCTACCATACGCCCGTCCACCTTGCCTAACGCGTCAGAGGACACTAGTGGAAAACGGGCATATATGTTGGAGATATGCCCAAGAGACAATAATAAAGTGGTTATTAATATATCTTTATGTTTATGATAAATGTTTACATCCCATGCTATAATTGTATTAACCGAAAATATTAATACTTGTGTGTTTTGTAAACATAAAAGAGTTCCTGGTAAGCCTCTTGTTAAACTAGCTTGTTGATTAATGGATGATCATGGTTTCCTGATCATGGACATTGGATGTCGTTAATAACAAGATCATATCATTAGGAGAATGATGTGATGGACACACACCCATAGTAAGCGTAGCATAAGATCAAGTCATTAAGTTCGTTTTGCTACAAGCTTTTCAAATGCATAGTAACCTAATCATTCGACCATGAGGTTATGTTAATCACCATCACCGGATGGATACTTTGATGACATCAAACACCGCTCAGAATCGGGTGGTTATAAAGGTGTCATTGGGTATTCTGAAAGTATGTGTTGAAGCGCATGGACCAAGATTGGGATTTGTCCATCCATATGACGGATAGATATGCTCTGGGCCCTCTCGGTGGAATGTCATCTAGTTAGCTTGCAAGCATGTGACTAGATCACAAGGGATGACATATCATGGAACGAGTAAAGAGTACTTATCAGTAACGAGGTAGAACTAGGTATGGAGATACCGACGATCAAACCTCGGATAAGTAGAGTATCGCGTGACAAAGGGAATTGGTTTCGTATGTTAATGGTTCTATCGATCACAAAGTCATCGTTGAGTATGTGGGAGCTGTTATAGATCTCCAGATCCCGCTGATGGTTATTGATCGGAGAGGTGTGTCCATCATGTCTGCATACTCACGAACCATAGGGTGACACACTTAAGGTTTGAAGTTGTTTTAAGTAGATATGGAATGTGCGTTGGAGACCGAATGTTGTTCGGAGTCTCGGATTGGATCCGGGACATCACGAGGAGATCCGGAATTGTCCGAAGAATGAGATTCATATATTGGGGATCATTTTCTAAGTTAGGAAATGTTCCGGAGTATTTGTATGGGGATTCTAGAAGGTTTCGGAAGGTTCTAGAAGATTTCTTGGAGTTTGCTTGAAAACCAAGAAAGGATCAAGGAATCCTTGTAGGGCACGACAAGGAGTAGTGGGAGGAGGACTCTCCCTTCCCAATCCGCTGGCCAGGAGGGAGGGAGTCCTACTAGGACTCCCTCCCATGGCGCCTCCTTTAAATAGAGGGGTGGGGGCGCCACCCCTTGCCCCCTACACATCAAACCCTAGCCGCCGCCTCTCTCCTCCTCCTTCCCTCTGCTCAGGCTTAGGCGAAGCCCTGCAGAATTCTCTACTCCACCACCACCATCACACCGTCGTGCTGCTGAAATTCCGTGGAGAAGATCTACTACCTCCACTGCTCGCTGGAACAGGGAGAGGAAGGTCTGCTTCGACCGACGCGTGTGACCGATCATGAAGCGCTGCCGGAACACGGCGCCGGAAGGATCGTCCACACGATCTTGAGATCGGCAAGTGATCGACTACATCAACCCCGAGATCTAATCTCGTAACGCTTTCGGATCTACGAGGGTTAGTACAGATCTATCTCGTTGCACATGTCTAGTAGATTAGATCTTGGCTTTTATCTAGATTAGATCTGGGTTTTGTTCGTTCTTGCGGTAGAAATTTTTTGTTTTCCATGCTACGAACCCATCAGTGGTATCAGAGCCGTGTCTATGCGTAGATCTGTTGCACGAGTAGAACACAATAGTTTTGTGGGCATTGGTGCCCGTGCCGTCTTTTGCTTTGTGTACTTTGCATCTTGCGGTATGGTGGGATGAAGCGGCCCGGGCTAACCTTACATGTCATCGCACATGAGACCTGCTCCACAGTTGACGTGCAACTCGTATTGTACAAGTGGCTTTGCGGGTGTCTGTCTCTCCCATCATAGTATAGAACCAAATCTATACTTTGCACTTGATAGCACTTGTATCAACGTTGTGGTTCAGTTTCGTAGGTAAGATCCGTTCTTATTCGAAAGCCCCAAACCACGTAAAACATGCAAAGAAAATTAGAGGCGTCTAACTTGTTTTTGCAGGGTTTTTGTGATGTGATATGGCCATCATGTGATTGTGATTATATTTGATGTATGCAATGATCCTTGTTGTAATATGGCAACGTGAGCCTAATGGTTGTCTTTAATTCTGTTAAGACCTGCGTGTCTATTCATCTTGTAATAGCTTTATGCCAAGTAGTTGTAATAGTTGCTAGTGATGATGGACAACCATGAAGCGGCGCCACTGACCTTGACGCAATGCTGGTGATGATGGAGATCATGTCCATGCTGGTGATGATGGAGATCATGTCCGTGCTTTGGAGATGGAGATCAAAGGCATAAGAAGAAAGGGCCATATCATATCACACTAATTATGAATTGCCTGTGATGTTAATCCTTTATGCATCTTGTATTGCTTAGATCATGACGGTAGCATTATAAGATGATCCCTCTCACTAAATATCAAGTAATAAAGTGTTCGTCCTTAGTTGGCACCGTTGCTAAGACTCGTCGTTTCGAAGCATCTCGTGATGATCGGGTGTGATAGATTCTACGTGTGCATACAATGGGTGCAAGCCAGATTTGCACATGCGGAAACTAAGGTTAACCTTGACGAGCCTAGCATGTACATACATGGTCTCGGAACACGAAATACCGAAAGGTAAAGCATGAGTCATATGGATGATATGATAAACATGTTGATTGTTTGCCTTTAAAGCTACATCATCTCACGTGATGATCGGACTTGGTGTAGTGGATTTGGTTCGTGTAATCACTAAAACAACTCGAGGGATGTTGTTTTGAGTGGGAGTTCATTTGTAATTTGGATTAGTCGAACTCAATTTATCATAAACACAATCAAAGTGAATTTGCATAGTTTGTTGTAGTCATTGGCATCCGTTCACCACCTTACGCTTAGTTATAGTTGAGATAGTAGAACTATAGAAATTCTGGATATTTGCTTTACGAACTGGTATCATATTGTTTTGAGTGTCAATCTACAGTTTAAAAGTCATATTGCAAACTTTCAGCAAACTCCGTTTACTCTGTGAAGTTTAATAAACAGTATTAAATCAAGAGTAACAATTCCAGTGTTAGTATCTAATGTATCATGTTTGCCTCCATGATTCTTGATACTCAAAAGATTGTTTTTAATATCAAGTTTATCTAAGAGCTAAAAGCAATGTTTCAGAAACCATCATATGTGAAAGGTATTGTGATATCTAAAACAATATGTTGGTTACAACATGATAGAGTATATGTCCTTATATTTGATGAGAATTTGTGAAGGTTGGAGACGCTAGTCGTCCTAATCCTCCAAAAGGTTTTGGAAAAGAAACATTATACTCGCAATTCACCTTTATAAGCTATAGCAACTTGATCATGAAAGTTTTCATGATAAGGATGAATAGAATATGTAAGTAAAATGTTTACTACACTAAAAGATTACTAAAGAATGGAATTTTGAAAGAATGCCAAACATTTGATGAAGGTGATCCACTTCAAAGTGCGAGTCCAAAGGTATTAGTATTTGACTATACACACTTTGTACTATGTGTCATGTGAATGACACCACTATTGATGTTGATAGATTCTTTTAAAAGAAAAGGAATTGTTGAAAGAGAATCTATAAAATATTTGGCAGAAAAGAAAAGATTGGACATATCCAACTTAGGTATATAGAAGATACATGTTATGGCTGTATTCCTTGGTTGTTAAACAATATGGTTCTGCGGTATTGGATACTGAATTGGTTGTTATGAAGTGTCATACAGGACAACACAATTCATGAACTACAATGGCCTAAGTAACTAGCAAGAGAATATGTGATGATGTTCATCGAAAACAAACAAAGAGTTGTTGTGTTGCTCGTTAACATCAAAGCTTACCTTCAAGATTTGTTTCAATAATTGTTATTTTGATCAAGTATTATGACGACAAAAGGTTATTCAAATAATTACCGTATTCCATAATAGATGGATGATATACAATTCTGGTTGGAGAAATAACGACCATAAAACTAATGCTAAAATGTCGCAAGACAAATGATTGAAAGATCACTTGCGAAGTGACATCACCGTTTAAATTATATTAGGGAAGAAACTCCATGTTGATGGATTTTTGGAGTCTTTGATTTTGATCAAATGACGCTTGTGATACTTTCCTAGAGATAATTAAAACTCCGTTCGTAGGCCAAAAGAGGAACGGACGACTAACTGATTGGAATTTGTACATATTGATGTATATAGTCCATTATGTGTAGTCGTGGGCGATGGATTTCAACTTCATATGCTTTCTTCGAAGATTTGAGTGAGTATATGTATATACTTACTAAATAAGGAAGAAGTATGGAACATTTGAAAATGTTCAAAGACTTTCAAGATGAAGTGGAAAATCATTATAACAAGAAAATAAAAGGTTTATGATTGGATCATAAAGAAAGATGTTTGAGTTACAAGTTTAGCAAAACACCTAAGATTTGAGGAATCGTTCCATGGATTTGCATTTCCCAAAACACCATAGGAGTATGGAGTGTTCGAGATATGTAATGAAACCTTGTTTGACATGGTAAGATCAAAGGTGATTTATAAAACTGCCATTATATTTTAAATATTAAAGCTTTAGTGACTACCGCTTTTACACTAAAAAGAGCTCCATCGTGATCCGCTGAAATGACACCATATAAGTCATGGTTTGGGATAAAACCCAGGTTGTCCTTTCTTAAATTTTTGGTATGCTAGGCATAAGTAAAATGTTTAGAACCAAAGTCAGATGAGAATGTCTTTGTAGGTTATTTCGAATAACCATTGGGTATTCCTCCATAACACCGAAGACAAAAGTGTTTGTCACTTAGAATGTCGAGTTTCTTAAGAAGGAATTTTTGGTGAAAAGTTAAGTGGGAGGACAATAGAACTTTGACAAGGTTGTTGAACCTTGGCTAATATGTGCTGAGTTGTGCAGCGTCGGTAAGTGTCCCGGAGGCAGCAACAATGCTCATGGCTCACGTGCATCAAAGGTTGTGGTCACGGAGATCTAAGTTCCTATTGAACCAAGTAGGTCGGGTAAGTAATCAAATGCCAAGATTTGAGAGTTAAATCATTGTTGTTTGACAATGACGAACCGACTACATGCAAAGAATCAATGATGGGCCCTGACTTCGTTAAGTGGCTTGAAGCCATAAAATCCGTGATAATTCCATACACGAGAAATCAAGCTTTAAATTTGAAAGACCCTCTGGAAAGGTGTAAGACCTTACAGTCGTATATGGATCTATAAAGAAATAGACATGGATGTTTCACATCTATGAAATAGTCGACATGTCGGAAAGAGTTTACGACAATGTTCAAGGAATTGACTATGATAAGATTTGATCTTTCACAGCGATATTTAGTCTGGACGGATTAATGTAGCAACCACTACATATATTTTGGTATATGGTAGTTGAACAAATAAAACAAGTTCTTCTAATAGAATGGTTACCTAGGATGTGTCCTTGACACGATCCAAAGGGTTTTGTTAATTCAAAGGATGCTAAAAGAGTATGCAAAACTTCAATGGTTGAAGTGAGCATCGCGGAGTTGGAATCTTCACCGTGATGAAACCGTTAAAAGGTTTAATTTCATCAGAGACGATGAAGATGTTTGCATTTTGCAAGAAATTAAGTGGAAGCGCTAAGACATATTTCTAATACATTATGTGAAAGACATATTGTTGATTAGAAATGATGTATCTTTTATTGACACAGGTTAAGAATTTCATTTCGATGAAAGACTTAGGCATAACCCAAGAATTAGGCATCAATGTCTATATGGATAGATTGAGGCGCTAATATGGTTTTGCCAAATGTACATAGATAAGATGTTGAATAAGTTCAATATGGAAACAACAAGAAAGGTTCTTGACGCACGGAAAGGACTGAATCAAGATTCAAGTGTGTTGACACGAGATTCAAGTGTTTTGACACTTGGTGAAATCACAAGAATATTTTGATCAATCATTCTTTGAGATGTACACATCCAGATATATCCTATGCTCTAAATGTTATGAGCATATACCAGAATGACTCATAAGATGATCATTAGACAATAGTAGGGATATTCCTATAATCTTTGGAAGAACTAAGAATATATTATTTATATAGTGGTGACAAATAGTTCATTGTAAATTGTTGCATTGATACTAGTTTTGTCACAAATTAAGTTTATCTCAATTTAAACTATGGGTGACACAATGTAATGGAAAGGAAGTTCCATAACGGATTTGGTTGAGTACCAAAGTTAAAACATTGTGACAGATACTACAACAAAAGGCTAAAGTATATGACTGCTATTGTAGCAGCAAATGAGAGCATTTGCGTCAAGTAGTTTGTTATCAAACTAGGTGTGGTTCATAGAGGGATAATACTATGAAGATACATTGTATGACAATTGTATCAACATGATTTAATCCCAAGAAACTAAAGGTCTCACCAAAGGACCAAAGTTATACAATACCATCTCATTAGAGAATGAGTAATGCGTAGATATGCAAGGACATGCAAATACACACGGACCTGGAAGTGTCAGATCCGAAGATTATGTTTACCACTAGCAATAGTGTCTATACAACACCAGAAAGCCATAGGTGTTGAATGCACAAGTTTTTTAACTAGATTATTGACTCTAGTGCAAGTGGGAGACTGTTGGAGATATGCCCAAGAGGCAATAATAAAGTGGTTATTAATATATATTTATGTTTATGATAAATGTTTACATCCCATGCTATAATTGTATTAACCAGAAACATTAATACTTGTGTGTTTTGTAAACATAAAAGAGTCCCTAGTAAGCCTCTTGTTAAACTAGCTTGTTGATTAATGGATGATCATGGTTTCCTGATCATGGACATTGGATGTCGTTAATAACAAGATCATATCATTAGGAGAATGATGTGATGGACACACACCCATAGTAAGCGTAGCATAAGATCAAGTCATTAAGTTCGTTTTGCTACAGGCTTTTCAAATGCATAGTAACCTAATCCTTCGACCATGAGGTTATGTTAATCACCATCACCGGATGGATACTTTGATGACATCAAACACCGCTTCGTAATTGGATGGTTATAAAGGTGTCATTGGGTATTCTGAAAGTATGTGTTGAAGCGCATGGACCAAGATTGGGATTTGTCCATCCATATGACGGATAAATATGCTCTAGGCCCTCTCGGTGGAATGTCATCTAGTTAGCTTGCAAGCATGTGACTAGGTCACAAGGGATGACATATCATGGAACGAGTAAAGAGTAATTATCAGTAACGAGGTAGAACTAGGTATGGAGATACCAACGATCAAACCTCGGATAAGTAGAGTATCGCGTGACAAAGGGAATTGGTTTCGTATGTTAATGGTTCTATCGATCACAAAGTCATCGTTGAGTATGTGGGAGCTGTTATGGATCTCCAGATCCCGCTGATGGTTATTGATCGGAGAGGTGTGTCCATCATGTCTGCATATTCACGAACCGTAGGGTGACACAAGGTTCAAGTTGTTTTAAGTAGATATGGAATGTGCGTTGGAGACCGAATGTTGTTCGGAGTCTCGGATTGGATCCGGGACATCACGAGGAGATCCGGAATTGTCCGGAGAATGAGATTCATATATTGGGGATCATTTTCTAAGTTAGGAAATGTTCCGGAGTATTTGTATGGGGATTCTAGAAGGTTTCAGAATGTTCTGGAAGGTTCTAGAAGATTTCTTGGAGTTTGCTTGAAAACCAAGAAAGGATCAAGGAATCCTTGTAGGGCAAGACAAGGAGTAGTGGGGAGGAGGACTCCTCCCCCCTTCCCAATCCATGGCCAGGAGGGAGGGGAGTCCTACTAGGACTCCCCCTCCCATGGTGCCTCCCTCCTTTAAATAGAGGGGTGGGGGCGCCACCCCCTTGCCCCCTACACATCAAACCCTAGCCGCCGCCTCTCTCCTCCTCCTTTCCTCTGCTCAGGCTTAGGCGAAGCCCTGCAGAATTCTCTACTCCACCACCACCACCACACCGTCGTCATTGCTGGAATTCGTGGAGAAGATCTACTACCTCCGCCGTCATTGAACGGGAGAGGAAGGTCTGCTCGACTCCGCACATGTGACCGATCGGAAGCGCCACCGAACGCTGGCGCTGAAGGATCGTCCACACGATCTTGAGATCGACAAGTGATCGACTACATCAACCCCGAGATCTAATCTCGTAACGCTTTCGGATCTACGAGGGTTAGTACAGATCTATCTTGTTGCACATGTCTAATAGATTAGATCTTGGCTTTTATCTAGATTAGATCTGGGTTTTGTTCGTTCTTACGGTAGAAATTTTTTGTTTTCCATGCTACGAACCCATCAATATAGTCTCGGTTTGTAAGGGTCTTTAGTCCTGGTTTTCCAATCAGGACTACAAAGGAGGGACTAAAGGCCTCCCCCTTTAGTCCCGGTTCGGCCACAAACCGGGACAAAAGGCCCTCACGGGGCAGCGTCGAGCGCGCGGGACCTTTAGTCCCAATTTGTAATACGAACCAGGACTAAAGATTTTTTTTCAAATATTTTTCTAAATTTTTCTTGAACTTTTGAATTATCTGACTCGCTAATCTCTCACATCTTTTATTTTTCACATTAACTATACTTAATCTTAGGTCAAATTATACTTATGGTTAAACTTTCCGGTCGGTCACCCATCCTAGCACTACTCCACCCCCAGCACGTTTAACTTACCCATTCCATCTCTCCCACCTCACGCGAAGGACCCTTATATCTTGTTGTCAAGACTAGTATATCAATCCTATTAGCTCATATCAATATGTCAACCGTATTTATTTTTTGAAATTACGAATAACTAATTAAGTAAACAATAATAAATAAGTAGTAATAATATTTTATTCCAATGAAAATAAAAAATTAATTAAATTAATATTTTATTCATTTTTTTCATTTATTCATTTAATATGATATAAATAATTTCTTTAAATCTGTAAATCGAAATTCGACAAATAATATATCCATTATTATCATAAAAATGTGAGAAATTCGAACATGACATAAAAAAATTATTAAAAAAATTAATTTTGAAATAACTTTTTTTCCTTTATGAATTTTAAGAATTTAAAAAAATCCAAAACGGCCTAAGGTTGTTGAAATCAAAGAGGAAATTTTTTCTGCATGTTTTGATAGGTTGTACATTTTTTCTGAAATCGTATGCAAAAGTTATGGCCATTTAAATTTTTCATAACTTTTTTTGCAAATTATGTCGAAATTCATGTTTGTTAATTTTCGTAACACCTAAATCATTTAATATAACTACAGTTCGAAATATTTTATTTTTGGAATTTTTTTTAATATTTTAGCATGATTTTGAAACTAGAAAAGGCGATCTCCTGCGCCGAGGGTGGAGAGCCATTCTCCTGCCGCGGCAGGATTTGTGTCCGTTTTCCTGCCGCGACAGAACTTGAGATTTTTTTTGCTCGTTTTCTTTAGTCCCGGCTGGTAATACGAACCGGGATTAAAAGTCACACCTTTAGTCCCAATTGGTGATACGAACCAGGACTAAAGAGGTTGGCACCGGTCGCAACCCCTTTAGTCCCGGTTGATGTCTCCAACCGGGACTAAAGGTTCCTTTTGACCCGGGACTAAAGATTCTTCCGTTGGAACCGGGACTAATGTGAGCATTAGTCCTGGGTCCAACCACAACTAGGACTAATGCTCCGAACTGGGGTGGACGAAAGGCCCTTTTTCTACTAGTGGGAGGACGCCCATAAGACGGTCTACGGCGGTTGCTGCGAAGGCCCTCAGCTTTTGCTGCGTACCTAGCCCGCCACTTCTGAAATTCTTGGTTGTGATGGCTCAGTGTATGGCGCCAGAAAAATACTAGTGCGGTGTTGATGTAGAGCTCGTTGGGAACCCCAAGAGGAAGGTATGATGAGCACAGCAGCAAGTTTCCCTCAGTTATCAAACCAAGGTTTAATCGAACTAGTAGGAGCAAGGAAACACCCCAAAGGTGTTGCTAGCTGAGCCTTAGCAGGGCGCACTACCGGTGCTAGTAGCAACGTGGAGACCTGCACAACACAACCACAGAACTTTGTCCCCAACTTGCGATGAGGTTGTCAATCTCACCGTGTTTTGCGGAAAACAAAGGATTAAACGTATCGAATGGAAAGAAGTAATAGTTTGCAGAAAGTAAACACAAAGCAGAAACAATTTATAGATTGTATGTAAAATACAAGGACCGGGATCCATAGTTCATTAGAGGTGGCTCTCCTTAGATAGATAACATGCTGGGTGAATAAATTACAGCGGGGCAATTGACAAACATCGAGAAAGCAATACATGCATATACTAATCATCTTGACTCCTTTGAGATTCGATTGGGCATTACAACATTATACATAGACCGCCATCCAACTGCATCTATGACTAATAATCCACCTTCCGGTTATTATCCGAACCCCCTCCAGTATTAAGTTACAAGCAACAGATTATTGCTTTACGAACTGCATGTAAAGTAAACAATACGATTGTTCTATGAACAAAGGATTGTTGTTTTCTCCCTAGTAGCAACAGCACATCTAGTACCTTAGAGATTTCTGTCACTTCCCCAGATTACCAGAGGCATGAACCCACTATCGAGCATAAATACTAACTCTTGGAGTTGCTAGCATCTACTTGACCAAGATAGCTACTAACAACGGAAAGCATGCAAGATCACAAATAACAAAGACATGATAGAATCAATAATCAATCTGAAATAGCATCTCAATATCCATCGGATCCCCGCAAACACAACATGCAGAATTACAAATAGATGATCTTGATCATGAACGGAGCTCACAAGAACTAAACATGAAAGCACAAAGGAGGAGAACCACCCATCTAGCTACTACATGGATCCGTAGTCCAAGGATGAACTACTCACGCATCACACCGAAGGCTTGCATGGTGATGAAGAAGGCCTCTAGGGTGAATTCCCCTCTCTGGCAGGGTGCCGGGAAGAGCTTCAGATCCCTCCCGATCTAGAGATGGAGATGACAGCGGCTACAGACTCTTTCATGGATTTTTGATCGGGCCCTTAGGGTTTACATCCCGAGGGCATCTTATAGTCAGAAGGGGAGGCCGTGGGGATGCCGGGAGTGGCCACACCACCCCCTGGCACGGGCCAGGCCTGGCCGCGCGGCCATGTGGTGTGGTGGCCCCCTGGCCCCTCTCCATATCGTACTCTGGCATCTGATGACTTCCGGAAAATAGGCACTTTGGCTTTTGTCCCGTCCAATTCCGAGAATATTCATTTTCTGACTTTCATGGAACCAAAAACAGCAGAAAACAGTACCGTAATCGTGGCTCTTGTTAATAGGTTAGTCCAAGAAATCATATGAAAAGTACTCCAAAGTTGGAACAAAACACAAGAAAGTGGATAAAACCAAGCATGGAACATCAAAAATTATAGATACATTTGCAATGTATCAACATCCCCAAGCTTAACTCCTGCTCGTCCTCGAGTAGGTAAGTGATAAAAATAAAGAATAATTTTTGAGGTGACATGCACCATCAAAGACTTGATCAAAGTATTTGTAAAACATTCAAAGCTGGGATCATAGTACTTCAATCATAACATGAAAGACAAAGTTCTAGCAATAATACAAAGAAACTATGATGCAACATGAAAAGGCACAAACAAAAGATTCATGAATAACAATGCTTTGCAAGACGTTTGTTTGTTTCACATAAAGAAAACATAGCATAATAGTATTCAGCTTGTACCTCAGTAGAGTAGCAAATATAAATGCATAGGACACCTTCAAAGTTCATAAGAGTGACTAGATACAATAGTTTAAAACAAGCAATATCAAAGTATGCATCAATCAACTAGTCTTGGAACAATGCACATAGAACTAAGAATGGCCATTATGCTCTCATAGTAGGTGCATAAAGATAGAAGGTGGAGACTCAATATAATGGTGGAAGAAAGGCCTTTTTATAAAAGGAAGTAGGGATTCAAGTCTCATAAAGAGCTTATAAAAATTATGGTACTTATAGCTTTCAGCTCTCATTGCCCCTATCATAAGCATCTTTAAGGTGATTAAGGTTAAAGTGACACAACTAAGAGGATATGCTTGACAAGTTATAAACCGAAATATCATGCCCCTTACTTACGAAGACCGATCCTCATGCTACTCAACTTCAGTCACGAGTAAGCTCTTGTCATTATAAGTACATGTGTATCATAAAGAACCGCCAACGGGGTACCCCTTTCACATGATACGGGAGCTTTCCCATAATCAAAGTGACAAGGCAAGCAGACAATGAGCATCTCAGCGATCTTTTTATTTGCTATTTGCATAAGTTTTTATTGAGGATGCTTCATAGAGTTCTCATTATGGTGATGCTGCAAGTTTCCACTATGATTAGGCATGGCTTAGGCTAGCGGCCCAGGCGTTTCTCTAACACACATACAAACTCCATGATCTTACAAGTTCTACTTTTATTTCACACCGTCGGGATCCGTAAGCAAAAGAACATGATATCAACGGGGTACAAAGTACAAGTGCAATGTTGAAAGCGTTCCCCATGAAACATGGTTCTGCTAATTTCAACTTATAAAGCGCAAGCATATACGCAACAAAGAAGGACCCAATGGTTCAAGTTTATTAGATGCAAAAAGTAAAGTGTGCCATCAAGTTCGTGAGAGCTTTAATCACTAGTTTTCTCATAACAAGTTTAATTTGGAAGGTAAACAAAAGCATGAATATACTTGGAATAGCATAAGCTAGTAGGTAGGTATGGTGGACTCTTTAGAATAACTTGGTTTAGGGAGTTGGATGCATGAGTGGAACTCATACTTGGTTGTGGAGGCTAGCAAAAGACTGGGAGCGACAAACTAAGAGAGCAATAATAGCCATAATCATGCAGAGCGACAAAACATCATTGACCAAAGCATAAAGTGATACTACAAGTTGAAAACTAAAGGATCATAAAGGCTATGGTGACTTGAGATAGTCATACATGGTGTAAGCATGCGCCAAGTCAACCCAAATAAAGCATCAAAGGAGAATACCACTATACTATACTTTAATATGCTAAAACAACGCGTGATTCATCCAAGGCACATTAAGCAATCTCAATTGTTTATAACAAGTCATGCTACAGCAAAGAATACTAAGCATAAAGCCAAAACAATATCAAGCATGGCATGACAAAGCATAGGCTACAGTAAAAAACAAGCTCTTTTTACCACATAAGTATGAACTTTCCTACTCTTTTTCAAACCAAACCAAACTATTTGCGAACCAATGTATGAAAGAGGGGGTCCAACCAATTTATTCAGAAAACTAAGCAAACAAAAGCAAAAAGCAAAATGAAAACGAAGAAGAAGACGCTCCAAGACCCTACCTTGGAGTTTGTAGAGTCGTCGGGGTGTTGATGTTGTTGTCTTCCCCTCGGCCGGCCATGGTGGCGAGGGAGAAGAAGGGGGTGGAACCACTTCCTTCCTTTTTAGGATTGTTTGTGTTCTTCTGTGGTGTACAGTTGTTGCGTCTTGAAGCTTCTTACGGACAGCCTTGGTGGCGAGGGGAGGAGGCGGCTAAACGTGTCGACGCCTAAATCTACCAGATGGTGGAACGTTCTGCTGGTGGTTTGGCTCTACTGCTCGGGGATCTTCGGTTCGAGGTATTGCTTGTTCTTTCCCATCTCCTGCCTGCCCGATGGTCTGGAAAAGGTTCTTAGCTCTCACCTGTCGGGGTGGGCACTCCCACGGTGTTCAAAGCCCAATGTGGTGATGGCGGCGGCGGTGATTCGATGGTGTCTGAAGATGTGCTGCTTCTGGATCTGGTCCCTGTACTTGGTTGGTGACGATGAGGATGATGGGCTTGATTGCATTTTGGAAGTACGGTGTGAGGTCCTTATTGCAAAATTTTGGGACCATATTGTATTTTCCTTTATTTCTAGTCGTTTGTAGTCGGTTTTTCCATTGTTGAAATCCCATCAGTTGTTGTCTAAAAGAAGCTTCTACACCTGTCAAACCGTCCACGGTTGCGAGCTCTAGCTTCGAGAGCTTGTCTTTGTCTCTTTCTTCCCTCTTTTGAAAATATACAATGATTTCCAACTTAATTGAGTGGACCGTTTCAATGAACTTTCTTTGTAGTAGATAAAATAGTTAGAAGATTGTTTATTGTAAAATTTAGTATTTTAGTTTTTTTTGCGAATGAGTATGTTAGTATGTTTGTTCATAATTTAGTACCCAACATAAATTAGATTTTGCATAACTACAGTTAGGAGCATCATAGACATTTCAATTGACAACTTAAAAAATAAGCTAACACAACATAAGCTGAAAAGAACTGGGCTGTATTTTTTTTAAAGGAAGGCAAAAGATTTGCCTTAATTCATTGAATAAGAGGGAGAAAATAGTCCGAGGTTACACAAAGTTCAACATGCTCAAAAACAATGAATAATCTCCCGGTAAAAGATGAGCCAAATGTGTAGCCCCGACAAAGCACCAAACACTCGCCTCTAACTTAATAACACTATGGCTGAACTACTCTTATTCTTGAAGACTCTTGCGTTTTGCTAATTCCAAATCTCCCACGAGACTAACATTAGGAGGGAAGCCATAGCCTTCCTCCTCCCGGGTTGGCCATGAACCACATGAAGCCACCAAGATTTTACATCATCGAAAACCCCCCACTTGGAAGGTTCAAAAGCATGAAGGCCAAGCCACCCTTTAACCATGACCCAAATTCTTGTGGCATATCGGCATTTGAAGAGAAGATGAGCCGCCGACTCGAGTACTCTATTGCATAGCGGGCAATTGCCACAATTAAGCCACCTCCTATTTTGAAGCTTATCCGCCGTCCACATCCGATTTTGTATGATAAGCCAAGAGAAGAACTTACATTTTGGAGGTGCTCAATTCTTCCAAACGTGCCGTCCACAATTAGGCCACCTCCTATTTTGGAGGCTTGTGCAAAAAAAAACCACTGGGCTGTATTTTCTTACGAGCTTATTTTTAACTACTGTTCTCTAGAGCAGTTACACTTAAGCTGTTTTTGCACACAGCCTTAGCCAAAAAGAACTGGCCCTTAGCCTTCGAGAGCGAGAACCAAATATGTCGATGAAGCCATCGGTGATGTGTCTAGGTCAGTATTGCTGATGTCGAGGTAGAAACCAATTATGTCAATGTAGCCTCTCATGGTAGCCAATTAGGCAAAAAAATGTTTTGAAGATGAAAGCGCAATAGAAGTTGGGCATCTTACATTAGACGTCATAGGAGGAGTCTTGCAGTATATACTATCAGAGGAAGTGTTAAGAGATGAGCACGCCAGTTTCCCCAGAACTCGCGGAAGCACACCAGTTCTGGGAAAAATATAGCTGTCATAATATCAGTTCAGTAATGCCAGTTCAGTGCAGTTAAAGCCGACGTAGACGATGCATCTCTCGGCGGCGGTAATCGGTTCAGATAGTGTGAGGATGTCCAGGTTGGTGATGACGATTGTTGCAACTTGTCGTCGATGTCCGCGTGCGGCAGTGCTGCCGCCTGATGGCACGATGCAGTCGCAACCCAAATCTCAGTGCAGGGGCACGCATACTAGATGACAGCAACACAAATCAAGATGTAGCCGAAACCAAGGTTTGTACAAGTAGTATATGCCTCCAGGGAAATTTGTTTCCTGTATGCTGCCTGCAACATCTCAACGATTTACTTCCAGCATACTACACTACCCTGCAGAACAACTTCCAGTATACTAACAGCGCAGTAAAATGACAGAGTTCGCCAGTGTGGCAATCTGTTGAAAGCGATTGTCTATCAAACATCGAGACATCCTTCATGTGAAATTGGAATGTCTTCAGAAATTCTGTGTAGATTAGTTGAAGTAATGCTGAAAAGTGACAGCTGTTGTTTGAACAACACTACTGGAAAGTTAAAACTTTCTAACTGAATTTACAGCTGTTTTTACATTTTATTTTCAGTTTAGCACGTATGTGATGTGGGATTGGTGATCAGGCAGAGCAAACAGGCAACAAAAAACACCAAATGAAATTAGCTGACATTACCCGACCATCGTTTAAATATATAATCCTATTCAGAACAGTTACATGTTCCTTTTAATAATCTAATCTAATCCTATTCAGAACTGTTGTAGACAGGTGCTGCATCACACTAGGAGAAATATCTGGTGTTGCTGAGAATAGGTAGAAATACTGGACACTCATAACACTAAATGTATCTCTTCACTTTGAAACTGAAAGCAACATAGCGAAGAGCAGATTTTGTTCAAATCAATCAAGTTCTCTATCACAGGGAAGCCTAAAATTTCTCCACCAGCTCTCAGTCTGCTTGTGTCCCTTGGCTTTCTTGGAAGAAGTATACAAATAGTTCATCAAAGCCAAAAACAGAAGGCCAAATACAGCAGCACTCATATTACAGCTTCAGTAAGAATGCGAGTATTTTCAGTACAACAGATACTCAAAATAATTTTGATGCCTAGCGCAACTAGAAATCATTTGCCATGATAAGCACAACTGCACAAGAAGTGGTAAGAACATTCAGTATTAGAATCTGAACATTCTAGTGTGCTCCCTACACAACAATATCAGAAATAAGATATAATCAACTTGATCAGGAATATGCTGACTTAGTTTCAGTGGAATTACCAGATAGTCTGGCAGATTCACTCACACACACTGAGTTAATTATGCCCCTATCTACATGCATTGGCCTCAGAGGTGGATGCAGGTTTCCAATGATGCCACCGTGGTTGTGTTAATTAGTGGTCATGGATTGGTCTCATAGGAGAGGACTGACGGAGAAAGATAACACAGTTCTTTCAAAACTACATTCATTCTGATCAAGTAACCAACCATCTACTGACAACCCATTATGTTTGAATTGGTGGTTCTGTGTTCTTACCTGTGAGAGCTCTCAAATTAATTGCCATTATTTACAATTTCCACATAGTCGAAATAAAATAAATCTAATCAGTGGCTGGACTACATGATTTCACGAGGCACTTGACGGAGGCAGCAGTGTCCATGGTAATATGAGTTCACTTAAGTTTTATAATCCAGATAACCACTACCAAGGATAAATAATTTCTGCAGTAGTTTATTTTATACTCCCTCGAAAAGGATGTCACAGATTTGTCTAAATTCGAATGTATCTAGACACTATTTAGTATATAGATTCATCCAAATTTTGACAAACTTGCAACATCCTTTTCAGGGCGGAGGGAGTATTTCAGACTTAAATTTTTATGTAAGTTAATTAATCTGTTACAGCTTGGATACGGATACACCTACTTTTTAGGCTACTGTATCAAGGATCAAGGAGGACAAGCTGAACCCAATGAACTTGGCTGAGAGGCTAGATTGGCTGATGTTTCTGATTTACATAATACTACTCAATATACCTGAGAGAACTTTTTGTAATAGTTGGTGAATACAACCATTGCACTCACAACTATTAGCATCATGAAAGTTTATCATTGAAGGAATTAAATTCTGTTTTAGTATACCAGGAAAACCATCTCCAATTGGTAGCACAACAAATATCATGTGACGTATCTTTAAGCCATTGAGATTTGTAAAAAGAGAGTTCTCAGCAAGTGAGAAGCACTATTCTAGCGAACTTTACAATGTGGCGCAAAAATGAACCTCACGGGTGGCATCATGTCATATGTGATACCTAGACTTCAGATGGTGTCTTTGCGTCGATGGATAGCGCGTGCAGCCCACTCTTGAGCTCATCTTGCAGGAGATTATACACAGCTCTATGTCTCTTAAGCATGCTCTTCCCCTCAAACTCCTTCGACACCACCCGCACATTGAAATGTGTCTCCCCATCGCTGCCTGCTACTCCTGCATGCCCCCTGTGTTGATGTGAAATGTCCTCAATCTTTAGCTCTACAGGCGAAAGCCCTGTCTCCAAATTACGCATTATCCTCTCCTTCCTGCCACCTACAAGGCTGCCATTTCCTTCCACCACAGCAGCTGGTTCCTCCTCGACTTGTTCCTCTTCGGGCCTCTCCGCCTCTGAACTCTCGTGCACTTGCGTACCAAAAGCCTCAAACCGAGGCTCCTCCTTCTCCGCGGCAGGCGTTCCAGCAAGCTCCTGGCGGATTTCTTGGCTGCCAGTGGCCTCCTTGCCCGCAGCGATTTCCAGCGCCTTGAGCTTCATGAGGTTGATCATGTTGAGCAGCCCGCTGTTCCTGGACGGGGAGAGGCTCTGCCTAATCCCGAGCATCTCGATGAATTCGACCGGCACCATCGCCACGTCCCTGGCGGGCGCGCCGGAGAGGCCGAGCACGAGCAGCGCGGCGAGGCCCTTGGTGAGCTGCGCGTCGGAGTCGGCCTGGAACCTGACGCATCCGGGCGCCTCCGCCTCCGGCGCGGCGTGGACCCAGACCTGGGAGACGCACCCCCGGACGCGGTTCGCCTCGGTCTTGAGCGCCGGGTCCATGGCCGGCAGGCGGGCGGCGTAGGCGAGGAGCTGCTTGTAGCGGGTGCGCTCGTCGGGCACGGACTGGAAGAGCGCGATGATGTCGCGGAGCGCGGGGGGCAGCTGCGCCGGGTCGACGGGGGCGGAGGGGGAAGATGGGGATGAGGAGGTGGATGGGGTCGGGGAGGCGGCGGACCTGGCGGTGAGGCGCTGGAAGGAGACGGGGCAGGAGAGGGTGAGGAGGTGGGGCTTGGAGAGGAGCGGCTTGGAGAGGGATGAGGAGGAGAGGAGACGGAGATGGGCGGAGGTGGCGGCGGCGGACGCCATGGATGGCGGCGGGGGAGAGGATGGTGATTGGGGAATCGGAGGTTGGGTTGGGTTTCTCTTCCGGCAATTGGGGGGAGAGGTCCGCTTTTGTTTTCGTTCTTCGGGAGATGCTCCTCTCCGGGAAAGTTTCTCTAGGCGACGGAATCAATCCACGTGGTTGTTCACGAATATGCACATGAGATGGATCGGTTCGTATTAAGCATGGCCCATCCGACCCGTCCTGGTTTTCTATTGGACCAGGCTCAATGTTGAACTGTACTGGCTGCCACATTGGCCCGTTGGCCTGATAAGAAATGTATCTATGGGCTAATAACAAAAATAATGGATTGACAATTTTTTCTATAAATTGTTCAAACATTACACTATTTTTTTTTGGAAAAAACATTACACTATTTGACTCTAACATAAAATTGTACGGCTTCTTTCAGGAACTGATGGAGCAAAAGTTGCAATGTAAATCGGCATCCAATGAGTGGGAGAGTAGAAATACATAGATGAGTGGCAATACTCCGAAAGATGTCGGTTGTTGAGTATAAGGGAATAAGAATTGCCGTTGCCTCCCTCACCTTATATCACAACATGAGACGAGGGATGCAATGACATATAACAACTCGGGACAAATGAACTCAAGTTTCAGTGAGCACAAAAGCACCATAGACATTACAAATATAAAAATAGCTAATATAATGTGATAAGTACAAAACAATTTGATCTTTGTGCAAAGCTATTGAAAATATCCTTTGTGTAGCAAATAAAATCATAGAAATTATTTGATAGCCCGACTCATGTTCCAACACACATTATATTAGCAAACACAACTTGTACAATGGTAGGAATTTTCTACCTAGCAATATGACTTTTAATTAGGGATAACCAAACAAATTCTAGAATCGTGACGAAAACAACCACAACCCAGTGCAAAACAAAATGAAGGAGACTAACAACCAAGGGAAACATGAGCCAAAACAGAAGGATGGGCGGGATAAGCATGGCGACATATTGGTGATGCCATTGATAATAGTGAAGAAAGAAGATGAACCACAAACCAATCGCGTATCTTTTATACCGATTAGGTTATGTGAGGATGGGATGTATTTGCATATGTGTTTTGTATTTTGATACAACTTCCTCACTTGATTCCTCAAACCAAATCCATACAATTAACCAAATATAACAGTATTAACTAACAAGAGCGAGGTGACCAAACCATCATTTGTTTCTACATGTAATATAGTCCAGTTGTTGAATTATTAGGCAGAATTTCCACAATTAATTCTAGATTATAAATCATGATTACAACAGCTATGATCATGGTAAACTCTAACTTACTAGATGAATTAATCAACACGAACAGTAGCAACACAATCTCTACAATAACAATAGTAAAACAACAGATTAGACCATAGTGCATGTACACATCGTTTGTAGAAGGAGAAATCGTTGGTGCAGAGGTTGCAGAAACTGGTCGAATAAGACGACATTGAAGACGACCGCACGCGGTTGCTTGATGACCAGGAAGACGTTCCGTCATGAAAAACTTGAGCAGACGCGCGGAACGCTTCCCAAAAACATTATTCTCCCTCTCCCGTACAAGATCGCAAAGGCGGGTAGTTTCGGAGACTTGCTCTCCCGTTCGCCGGTGCACGTCAGCGCTCGGGTGGAGTAGACTACAGTGGAAGCATAAGCAGAGAGGTGGCAAAACCCTAGATTTGTTATGGCGTGTTGTGGTGGAAGCCGCACATGCACTTATATGGAGTAGTTCGGAAAGTCCTGTACATGACTCAACATGGGACGAGTCCACGTCACACACAAGTTCAGGTCAGTTACAGTAGCCCACGATCTGAGAACGACCTGGACTGACTAACTGTTGAAACGTTTGTAAAAACTGTAATAGTTTTCAAGCTTGGCTCAAGGCTCATTCCGCAAACCACGGCACACACGCGTCGTGACGATACGAGCGGGCGAGCGAGGAGGAGGAGCGCACATGTACCACTCCTATTCTTACTCACTTACAATGTGGCAAGACACTCCACCTTATAAGGTGGTGTAACTCTCCTCCAACTTTACATGTGGGACTAAACTTTAGCTCACACTCCTCTTGCCACACACATGTGAGTTGCCACCAAATTGGCGGCTTCACATATGAGTTTCCACACACACAGGTTTTGAGATTTACGGAAAATATGAAACATTACATGGACGAAAGGATTTAGTCCATATTTCTAACAATCCCCACTAGATCTCAAATGCCTATTTAAAGATTTGTCAATCCTCAGCAGAGACTGTTAATTTGAACTTCCGCTTAGAGTCCTGAGTTATATCTATCAACAACTTGAACAATGGCGGACCTTGAATTGCAAGTTTGGTGCGAATAGATTTCACTCAAAATCATAGGCCTACCTGACTATGAGTAGCCTACCTCGTGGGTTGGAGCATATGTGTTGTACTCCCTGATCTCTTCATGAGTTTACTAGAGATCACTCAAGTCTTATAGACTGCGACATTTATAGTCGAGCTCATATAGGTGTGTTCTTTTAAGAATGACATGTATGACAACATCTTTATTAGTTATAGCCAACAGAAACACATTGACGCATGTCACCAACCTACCTTATAGATTTTTGAGAGTATGCATCTTCACATAGAGAGAGTTACAAATACTCTCCTCAGTCAAACCACTAGTTTATTCTTCTCAGGTCTTAATTCACAGGGTCTCCGATCACATATCTTGGGTTACCACTATGGTGAGACATCCATGGTTGTCAACCCCATCTCCTTCGATGCACTTTCTATCACATTTCATGATAGTCCCCTTGTAAAATAATCTGCCAGGGTTTTATCTATTTGAATATACATAACAGTAATTACTCCAGAGTTTCTCAATTTCTTGACAAAATTCAAACGTCTCTTTACGTGTCTTGATAACTTCATGTTATCCTTAGAATTGTTCACTTTGGCAATAATAGTTTGGTTGCCACAATTTAAAAGGATTGTCGGTAGAGGTTATTCAACCTCATGCAATTCCATCAAGAGCTCACGCAGCCATTCCGACTCAATAGTAGCTATGCCTAAAGTAGTAAGTTTTGGTTCTATGGTTTGCCTCATTAATATTGTCTGTCTACGAGACCTATATGACACTGCGCCACCTCCAAGAGTAAACACATATCCATTTGTGGTGTAGAGTTCATCAACATGAGATATCCGGTTTGAATCACTATATCCTTCGAGCATAGCAGGGTGCCCTGAATAGTGAATCTCATATCTCATTATACCACATAGATAGTGCACGACCCTTTCAAATGCATTCCAATGATCAATATCCGGGTTAGACACGAACCTACTCAACTTGCTCACAATAAAAGAGATCTCAGGTCTAGTAGCGCTCGCTAAGTACATGATAGAACCAATAATTTGTGAATATTTCAACTGATGTGTTCGTTCATGCTTATTCTTTCGTAATATAACACTGGGATCATAAGGTGTTGGAGAAGTCTTTCTATCAATAAGGGGGTGTTCTAAATAACATAGGAGATCTCCCCCATGAATAGTGCATTATGTAGGATTTTGCTTTTGAATGCAAAATGCACACAAATGGGATCATCACTATAACCTAAATTAAATAAAACATACGAGAATACCAATTAAATCAATAGATCCAAAAGTAGCAAGGAAAACTTGGGAGCAACATAAACACCCCAACACCAATGTGAATATGATCAATAAGTTCTACCATATATGGTGTACAAATTTTCCAATGACAAGAAGTAGAGAAATAATTTCCCGAGATAGCTTACAAGGATATCTAAGATCACATTCACAACACAAGCATATGGCAATATATAAGAATTATGCTCCATGCTTAGGAAGAGAATATTGATAGCTCCAAATAGCTACACAATCATTAATGATTAGAGTAACTTGAAGCAAATGGTTTCCATGGAGGATATAGATGTCCAAGTATGAGGAAATACATATCAAGAAGAGCTCACACAAACAAGATCCAAAAGATGAGAAAAAATATATTCAAGCAAATTTGAACTTGTTTGAGCAAATGTGTCACATAGGAGCTAGATAATTATCAATATCAATTCTAAGTGACACAACCTCGAATATTCACATTTTCTAGGCTTGTAATATGCACTAAGTATATGACTCCCCCATAATGTGATAAACTATAAATATCGATGATATGTCCAAAACTTATCTACTTTCCCGAACACTTTTGCTATTGTTTCTCCTCTATACTTGTGTGATTTGGATACAGCTAACGCGGACTGACGCTGTTTTCAGCAGAATTGCCTTGGTGTCTACTTTTTGTGCAGAAAATCAACTATCAGGAAAAATCCTGGAAAATATGCCAAAAATTCTATTTCACCCGAAGACTCCAGGATCCAGAATACGAGACGGAGAAGAGCCAGGGGTGCCAACACCACCTGGTGGCGCGGGCCAAGCCAGGCCGCGCCAGGGGGTGGTGTGGGCCCCCCAGGCACCCCCTCGGTCTCCCTCTTCGCCTATAAGTTGTCTTCTGACCTAAAAACTCCGGCGGGTTCGACGTTTTTCTAGAAGGAGTTCCGCTCTGCCGCCACCACCAGATTCCACGAAACAATACCAGAAACTCTATTCTGGCACCCTGCCGGGATGGGGAATTGGAGGAGATCATCGCCATCATCATCACCATCGCTTCTCCATCGACCATCCATGTTTCCCCCATCTATGAGTGAGTAATCCCCCACTGTAGGCTATGGGGATGGTAGGGATTAGATGAGATCGTTCATGTAGTGGCATCAGATTGTTAGGGCATGGTGCCTAGTATCTTTTATTAGTGCTTTATCACTTTGTTGCGACTTGTTGTGCTTAATGCTTGTCACTAGGGCCCGAGTGCCATGATTTCAGATCTGAACATGTTATTGATTCATTATGATAGTATTGTTTATGGTCTTATCTACAAGTTGTATACACATGTTGTTGTCCGGAACCGATGGCCCCGAAGTGACAAAAATTGGGATAACCGGAGGGAATGGCTTTGATGTGAGGATCACATGTGTTCATGGAGTGTTAATGCTTTGCCCCGGTGCTCTATTAAAAGGAGCACCTTAATTGCCAGTAGTTCCCTTGAGGCCTCGCTGCAAACGGGCTGGCAGGACAAAAGATGTTGTGCAAGTTCTCATTGCGAGCACGTATGACTATATATGGAACACATGCGTAGGATTATCTAGTACTTGGATGCTTTATCTTATTTATCTGCAATTGCACTATGTTCTGTTTGATATGTGAATTGTCTTGTCCATGCAACGCCCGTCCATCCATCCCTATGCCTACCGCTTTTCGAATCCTTTATTCTTCGCTATTATTCGCTTGTCTTTGCTTTACTCTTGTTACTTTGCTATTCCTACTACAAAACTGTTGCTACTGATAAACTGCTGTGAGCAAGATTGTTTCCAGGTGCAGCTGAATTGACAACTCAGTTGTTAAGGCTTATAAATATTCTTTGGCTCCCCTTGTGTCGAATCAATAAATTGGGTTTCACTTCCCTCGAAAATACTGCGATACACCCCCTATACTTGTGGGTCATCAAGACTATTTTAAAGACATTGTTGGGAGCATAGCTTTATTTATCAAGTTCACTTGGATTCTCTATTGTTCACTGCTATCCATCCATCATGGGTAAGTCTCGTGATGGCAAGTTTCCTATTTTACCATCCACTACAAGAAGAGTGCAGTTACGAACACCTCTGCTGCTCTTGATTCACCATCTGTTATAAGTAAGCTCGTTACACCACCACATACACATGCTACACACACTGCTACTACTGCTGAATCTAAAACTTCTGGTGCTTATGATGTTGCTTCTACTGTGCTTGATAAGAGTGGTTCATTAGGTCCTTTCCTAGATGCTATGATTTCTAGAACTATAGCTAGAAATACTGAAACTCCTAATGAAGACACTACTACACCTGTTATTTCACCTAAGTCTAGTGAAAGTTATGATATTGAAGATGGTTATGTTGAGATGACCGATGAATTTATTAAAGAATGTAAAAACACCCATGATAGGAGCGCTGCTAAGAGTCTCCTTAAGAGGCGTACTATTAGACCCAAATTGGCTCCTACTGCTAAGTTTGCTGCTTCTCCCATAAACATTGTAGATGAAGATTATGATTTCTCTCTCGATCTATCTTACATAGCTATTGTCGAGAAAGAACCTTTTTGTGGGACTAAGAATGAAAGTGCAGTAGCACATATGAATGAACTTTCTACCATGAGTGGCTTGTTTTCTGATGATATTAAGATGCGTACTTACTTTGTTGCCAAGATTTTCCCCTTTTCACTAAAATGAGAAGCTAAAACTTGGTTTAGTAATTTACCTCCTGGATCTATTGATAGCCCTGAGTGCTTGATTAGTACTTTCCTACAGAAATATTTTCCTCCTAGTGCTAGACATGCTATTTTGCAGGAACTTTTTGATTTTAAATAGGGAGAAAAAGAGGTATTGCCCGAATCTTGGGCAAGGTTTTGTGCTTTGGTTCATGCACAAGCTGGAAGTCCATTACCTAAGAATGAGCTTCTTGATATATTTTATAATGGACTAACTGAAGAATCTAGGACATACCTAGATAGTTGTGTTGATTGTGTTTTCAGGAATAGGACTCCTAAGGAAGCTAAGGAATTAATGGCTAAAATAAGCAAGAATTATGAAGATTGGACTCCTCCTAAACAAGATATACCTGAAGTAATTGTACCTGAACCATCTATTCCTGTGCCTATTCCAACATCAAAGAAGAGGGGAGTTATTGAATTAAATGATGAAGTGATGAAGGAAGCTAAGAAATGTCTTAAGGAGAAGGGAATTAAAGCTGCAGATGTCAAGAATTTACCTCCTATTTAAGAATTATGTAAGCCTATTCCCTACTCATCCACTATTGAGGTACACTCTCTCCAACACTTTGATGAAGGTGATATCCCTTACTCTAAACCTCCTGATCAATGCTTAGAAGAATTCAATATCTTTATTGCTAAGCAAGATAACTTTAATAAAAGGGTGCAAAATCATCTAATGGAAAACACTAGAGCTATTGTTGAGTTGAAAGATATTGTGGAAAGAACCTCTAATGATGTTAAAATGATTGTTAAACACTTTCAAATGGTTCAAACTCAAATAGATCAACTCGTTAAAGTGCAAAACGACTTGCTAGTTAATGCTGCTAAAGAAAAACATGCTTATGAAATTAGAACTAGAAGTGGAGCTGCTACCCAGGATCCTCTATATCCCGAGGGGCATCCCAAAAGAATTGAGTAGGATTCTCAACAATCTGAAAATAGTGGTTCTACTCGTAAGAAAAGGAAAAAGAAGCATAAAACTATTGTAGAACCCTCTGAACCTGCTATAGATCCTAATAGTATATCTATCTCTGATGCTGAAACTAAAAGTGGTAATGAAGAAAATGAAGTTCCTAATGAAGAAAAAGTTGAAGAAGAACCTGAAAACCACACTAAGAATATTAAATACACTAAAGAAGATTTTATTGCTAAGAAACATGGTAGTGAAAGAGAACCTTGGGTCCAAAAATCTATGCCTTTCCCTGCTAAGAAACACAAGTCAAAGGAATACGAACACTATAACAAGTTTTGTGAGTAGATGAAACCTTTATTCCTGCAAATTCCTTTGACTGATGCTATTAAATTGCCTCCTTACTCAAAGTATATGAAGGATATTGTCTCGAATAAAAGGAAGATCCCTAATGAAGAAATTTCTACTTTGCTTGCTAATTATTCTTTCAATGGTAAGGTTCCTAAGAAACTTGGAGACCCAGTGATTCCAACTATCCCTTGCTCTATTAAGAACAGTTATGTTAGAACTGCTTTGTGTGATTTGGGAGCTGGAGTTAGTGTTTTGCCTTTCTCTCTCTATAAGAGGCTTCAACTAGAAAAATTAATACCAACTGATATATCTTTGCAAATGGCTGATAAATCTACCACTATTCCTGTTGGTATATGTGAGGATGTACATGTTCATGTGGCTCACAATTTCTTGATATTAACTGATTTTGTTGTGCTTGAAATGCCTGAAGATGATAATATGTCTATTATTCTTGGGAGACCTTTTCTTAATACTACAGGAGTTGTTATTAATTGTAATCAAGGAAAGGTGACTTTCAATGTTAATGACAAGGAACATACTGTCTATTTCCCCAAGAAGATTG
Source organism: Avena insularis (assembly GCA_023614405.1). Classification (NCBI taxonomy): domain Eukaryota; kingdom Viridiplantae; phylum Streptophyta; class Magnoliopsida; order Poales; family Poaceae; genus Avena; species Avena insularis. The sequence continues at coordinate 412,608,975 of CM042692.1, read as the reverse complement.
AAAGGACTTATGGTTTGAATTTAATTGAATATGTTGAAGGCATTCAAGTTGGAGAAATATATTGTCCCATACCAAGAGAAAAATTTGAAACTATTATGATTGGGACCATTGCTATCAAGGTTGAGGTAACATAATCATAAGTGGAATACAAAGTTTTGTCTCATATGGAATTGTTTTGGTAGCAAGACTTGATCAACCTTGTTAACAAAAGGATTTCATTGAACGAAACAATGTTTTCATTATGATTATCTCCGTTTATTTCTATCCTTTGCATTTTAGTTTTTGCTTTCGTTTAGCTTTCTTTTTGTTGTTAGTTGCTTGCATTCTAGTGTCTTAGAACTCCTGTAGTTCTAGCCTTGTTTTGTCATTGCATCATAAAAAAAATCTGTCTGTCAGAAAATCATTCTTCTATGCCTGAAAATGCCCAAAAATAAAGTGTCTCGAAAAATTCCAGAAAATTCATATTAAATTTTTACGTGAAAAAAGGGGCAGAGGGGTACCTGGGAGGTACCAGGGGGTCCCACCAGGCAGGCACACCACCTGGTGGCGCGGGCAGCCCTAGGTGGCGCCATGCCCTGGTGTGGGCCACCCCTGGCCCCCCACTAACTCTCTCACCTGCCACTTTCTTCTCTCTCCCGAGTAAGCTCCAGTTCATTGCTCAAAATCGCGTTCTTGCTGTGCTTGCTCTCGATTTTTTCGATCTCCTTGCTCAGCCCATCTTTCTTGCTGAAATTTGGAGCATTTGTTCCCTGGTATGTGACTCCTCCCCTTGTCCAAGTAGATTTGTGTTTAGTGGATTATATCTTGAGTATTTTGATGCTGTAGGTGACTGGTTATGAAAGCTTGTAAGCTTGTTTGATGCTTAGAGATATAGTTTTGATGCATGTTTAGGCCTCTTGCAAGTCCCTATGAGTAGAATCCTTCATTATATTTACTTTGCAATCACTTGTTTAATAGGTGTTTAAATTTCAGAATACCAAGCATGAACAACCATACTTTTGGAGAGATATTTGAGAGTGATGCACCTAGGAGGTCGAGGCCCTCAAGAACAGCCTCTCAGGCTAGGCCATCATACAACGAAGATCTCATTGCAACTCGTATTAGTAGTGAAAGGGATGATGGGGATGCTCACCCATCGTCTTTTCCTTGTTTTACTTTCTTACACGCTGCAGGTATTCTTGATGATTTCTTGCTACTGATTGAGAGGGTTGGTTTGACCTCATATATGCAAGATGAGAGTGCACAATACGCTACGCTCACCAAAACTTTTGTTGAGAGCTTCACGTTTACTAACACATCCTATCAGTCGACTGTCTCTTTTAAAATCTATAATTTTCCCTTCACCATGCCTTTGGAGAGATTTTGCAGTATTGTAGGTGTACGCATGACAGGGACCATGAAGAAAATTCAAGGGCGACCCGCTGATTTGTTGGAGCTTTATCGAGGGGTGACCAATGATGATGACCGCGTGGCGCAGCGCGGAAAGATAAGAAATATCCAACTCCCTGCTCTTTGATACTTTGCATATTATCTTGCTACTAGTGTACTTGGTAGGGAGAATACAAGTAATATCTCCAACTATCATTTAGAATTCCTTGCTGCTGCGCTTAAGAATGATACTCGGTACAATCTTGGCTCACTTATTGCTCGACGCCGAACTGCTAGGGGGCCTATCTATGGGGGCATCATTGCCTCGCGTATAGTCAATGCATTAGGTCTTTCCATGGATCCCTATGATGTTATGTTGGCACCACAGAGGCTTGACCTTGTTGCTATGAAAACTCATCACTTCGTCACTGCTATTTCTGATTTGAACAGTCTAGTATATAGGATGCTTTTCACTGACGGGGATGAAAGGGAGATCCTTTTGCCACAGCCTTCTTTGTTTAGTGTTCACAGGAGACCGTGGTCGCGCTCCAAGGAGGAGGTGGACGAGCAGCTTCGCTTGCTTGGTTTCCACGAGCAGCACCAGGAGGATGTGCCCTCCTATGATTACTCCACGCATTACAGAGGGATGTACTCGAGCTCGTACCAGGATGAGGGGACCTCTTCGTCATACCAGGATGACACTTCATCCTGGCCAGCTTGGGATTGATACCCACTTAGGCCAAAAAGCCTAAGCTTGGGGGGAGGTACGCCGACACCGCACTCATCTCCATATCATGTTGCATCGGTACTTTGTATATTCATGTTTTCATTCTCTTTTTAGTTTTCGTTCTTCTTTGCTTTTGCTTTCCAAAAAATAAAAAGACCAAAAATATTTCTGTTGTTTCTCTTTGGTTTGCTTCTTCTTTTTGCCTTGGTTTGTTTTTCCTTTTTGCTTTGTTTGAACTATTTGAAAAACCCAAAAATATTTTTGCTTTGCTTGTTTTTCCTCTTTGGTTCTTGTTTTAAAAATGAAAAACAAAAAAAATATTTGTCGTTCTTCTTTGGTTTTTGTGAGTTTGCTACAGGGTTCAGCAGTCCTCAGTGGATATTGGTTTTATATTATTATTCAAGCCACACAAGTGAAGAGAAATAATGAGGATTAATGACAACTTGAGGCATGGTAAGAGGCTGGTAATGAACTCTATTTGTTTTCATTTTTGTACATATACTCATCACTGTGGGCATGCTTAGTATGTTCATGTAGAGTGTATGTTTTCTTTGAATGCTTAGTAGTTCTTGCTTTCTTATGATTAGCTCTAGCTCGTTAATAGTTTGTAGAATGTCTTATGAATTTTTGCCTGCATTGCTCTATTCATAAATTGGTATGACACCGTGGTATCCTACTCTGAATGTTTCATTTGAATTGACTTGGCACATGCTCACGCATGCACATGACTGTGATAATCAGTTAAACCTTGATGAATTATTTTGCCCTGAGGATCTTGAATCACTTTCATGCCATGAGTAGTCCTGTTTTGTTGCAAGCATGATAATGAAAGTTATTGCTCTCTCGTTTGTCGCTCCCTTACTATTGCTAGCCTTCACTTCCACTGAGTGTTTTACTCAATTTTCCAACTCCCTAAACCAAATATTTCCAAAGTGTCCACCATACCTACCCATTAGCATCATTTGCTACTTCCGTGCATATTCATTATGCCTTGTTTTCTTCCGAATAAAATGTTTGCTTGTTATGAGAAAGTTAGTTAGTAAAGCTCTCACGAACTTGATGGCACACTTTATTTTCTTCCACTTAATAAACCTGAACCATTGCGTTCTTCTTTGTTGCGTATATGCTTGCGCTTTATGAGTTGAAGTTAGCAGAACCATGTATCATGGGGACCGCTTTCAACACTTCATTGGTACTTTGTACCTAGTTAATATCATGTTCTTTTGCTTATGGATCCCGGCGGTGTGAAATAAAAGTGGAACTTGTAAGATCATGGAGTTTGTATGTATGTTAGAGAAACGACTGGGCCGCTAGCCTAAGCCATGCCTAATCATGGTGGAAACTTGCAGCATAACCATAATGATCATTCTATGAAGCATCCTCAATAAAAATCTATGCACATAGTAAATAAAAAGATCGCCGAGATGCTCATTGTCTGCTTGCCTTGTTATTTTGATTATGGGACAGCTCCCGTGTCATGTGCAAGGGGTACCCGTTGGCGGTTCTCTATGATACGTATATACTTACAATGGCAAGAGCTTACTTGTGACTGAAGTTGAGTAGCATGAGGATCGGTCTTCGTAAGTAAGGGGCATGAGACTTCGATTTATAACTTGTCAAGCATATCCTCTTAGTTGTGTCACTTTAACCTTAACCATTTAAAGATGCTTATGATAGGGGCAATGAGAGCTCAAAGCTAACGAGTACCATACTTTCAGCATTTGGAATCCTTTCAAACTATTTAAAACTTTTTCTTGTTGAGTCTTCACACATTCTCCGAGCACTTTCTTGAGAGCATAGTTGTCATTCTTTGTGTTTGTCTCATTACTTGATTATTTGTGTTATGACTTTGATGCTTATATCTTTGATATCTTTACTTCTAGTCATCACTTGAATTTAAGAGGTGCCTTGATATTCATAATCAAAGGCAAGCGAGATACCACTCTATCATACCTTTCTATGATCATTGTAATGTTGCTTACGTTTATACTTCATGCTACTTATTTTTCTTGAGTTGGAATCTCTTCATAGCTTGCAATGCCTATTAAGTAAACTTAGTTGCATACTCTTTATTATGAACTGTCTAAGTAGTTGATCATATTGCTAAGAATATTTACATTATATGAAGCAAATGTGTTCGTGAAAGTTCTTTTATCGCACTTAGTTTTCAACTGAATTGCTTGAGGACAAGCAATAAGCTAAGCTTGGGGGGAGTTGATATGTCCAAAACGTATCTACTTTCCCGAACACTTTTGCTATTGTTTCTCCTCTATACTTGTGTGATTTGGATACAACTAACACGGACTAGCGCTGTTTTCAGAAGAATTGCCTTGGTGTCTACTTTTGTGCAAAAAATCAACTATCAGGAAAAATCCTGGAAAATATGCCAAAAATCCTATTTCACCCGAAGACTCCAGGAGCCAGAATACGAGACGGAGAAGAGCCAGGGGGTGGCCACACCACCTGGTGGCGCAGGCCAAGCCATGCCGCGCCAGGGGGTGGTGTGGGCCCCCCAGGCGCCCCCTCGGCCTCCCTCTTAGCCTATAAGTTGCCTTTTGACCTAAAAACTCCGGGGGGGTCGATGTTTTTCCAGAAGGAGTTCCGCTCCGCGCCACCACCAGATTCCACGAAACAGCACCAGAAACTCCGTTCTGGCACCCTGTCGGGACGAGGAATTGGAGGAGATCATCGCCATCATCATCACCATCGCTTCTCCATCGACCATCCATGTTTCCCCCATCTATGAGTGAGTAATCCCCCGCTGTAGGCTATGGGGATGGTAGGGATTGGATGAGATCGTTCATGTAATGGCATCAGATTGTTAGGGCATGGTGCCTAGTATCTTTTATTAGTGCTTTATGACTTTGTTGCGACGTGTTGTGTTTAATGCTTGTCACTAGGGCCCGAGTGCCATGATTTCAGATCTGAACATGTTATTGATTCATTATGATAGTATTGTTTATGGTCTTATCTGCAAGTTGTATACACACGTTGTTGTCTGGAACTGATGGCCCCGAAGTGACAGAAATCGGGATAACCGGAGGGAATGACTTTGATGTGAGGATCACATGTGTTCACGGAGTGTTAATGCTTTGCTCCGGTGCTCTATTAAAAGGAGCACCTTAATTGCCAGTAGTTCCCTTGAGGCCCCGTTGCAAACGGGCTGTTAGGACAAAAGATGTTGTGCAAGTTCTCATTACAAGCACGTATGACTATATATGGAACACATGCCTAGGATTATCTAGTACTTGGATGCTTTATCTTATTTATCTGCAATTGCCCTATGTTCTGTTTGCTATGTGAATTGTCTTGTCCATGCAACGCCTGTCCATCCATCCCTATGCCTACCGCACTCGAATCCCACTGTTTACTGCTATTGTTACTGCTGTCTTTGCTTTACTACTGCGGTTACTTTGCTATTCCTACTACAAAACTGTTTCTATTGATAAACTGCTATGAGCAAGATTGTTTCCAGGTGCAGCTGAATTGACAACTCAGTTGTTAAGGCTTATAAATATTCTTTGGATCCCCTTGTGTCGAATCAATAAATTGGGTTTCACTTCCCTCGAAAATACTGCGATACACCCCCTATACTTGTGGGTCATCAATCAACACGAGGCAAAAGGATCCAAATATAGATAATTAATGGACATTATAGAATTTGAATTTCTTATAAGAATCATACCACATAGAGACTAGATAAAACTTGCAATATATATACTAAGTGACATTCCTCATGTACACACATTTTAGGATTGTGAAATGCCCAAGTATAACACTCCCCCAAAATGGATAGACCATTAATCTCTCGTAAGATCCAACTAAGATATAAACAAGATGCAATAGGCTCAAACACAAAAACACATACATGGTGTGCAAGCCAACATACACAAACCTAATTTCTCAAGTTTAAGCAAATAGGAAGCACAACATATACAAAACATATGCAAGGTACAATACTAACACATGCACAAGGGGCAAGTAATTTTCAATGTAAATGAGTTGAGAACATGTTACCGCAAGGAGGAGCAATGGATATATGATAGACATATGATAATCTAAATAACTTGGTTTGAGAGAACATAGTTGAAGTCCCCTTAATTCTTCATGATGTACCAAGTCTCCAATGCCCTCCAACACACACCTATTGATCAAGTTTTAGCTTGATGGTCCCCAACCAAATTGGGTCCTAAGAGGTTAGTAACAATATGCTTGGCAATCCAAATGGTTCTTTTCTTAACACCACTTTGAGCACCAACATATTTGGCAAACACATTACCACCCTCATCCTTCCTAAGAGAATAAACATCATCAATTATGATTGGGTTGGATGAGGAGTTACCAATAGTGCAAGAAGAAGATATGTGACCCTTCTCACGACATAAGTAGCAAGTTCTTCTCTTCCCATTCTTTTCACTTGATTTCTCCACAATGGGAGCATTAGCTTGAATCTTCTTGGGAAGTGGCCTTTCTCCAACTCGAGGTAGGCCATGACCTTGAACTAGAGGCTGCTTCCCTTTTTTTATCTCACCAAGAGGCTTCTTCTTCAAGGGGAAAGATCTAACATGGTGCCTTTCAATTTTGCACTTGAAGCAAACAATCTTGGCAGAATTCTTGACTTGTTCTTGACCCTTCTTATTGGTGCTCTTGGACTTCTTGTTAGTGGACTTGTTTTTGACATTGGATTTGAATCCAAGCCCACTCTTGTCATTGGGGGATTTTTGCACACTCAAGATCTTGTTGAGTGTGGTCTTCCCTTCATGACCCTTTTTAAGTCATTCTTCAAAGAAGTGACTTGAGTCTTGAGCTCTTTGATTTCCTCTATATGGTTAGTGACAACACATATACTAGAGGAAGTAGAAATTTCATTGCTAGAGCAACAAGGCAAAGAATATAATTCATCACAAGATTTAGCAATAATGTGAGTGGACGAATTACAAGGACTAGCACATAGCAATATAGCATTATTCGTAGAGATTGTGCTAGTGACCACATGAGGCTTAGAAGATGTTACCTTTGTACAGCTAGCCTTATGAGCTAACTTTAGGCTAGCATGGGATGCTAGAAGATCCTCATGAGAGCTTGATAGCTTACCATGACTTTCTTCCAAGATTCCATACTTGCTAGTTAGCAAAGCAAGTTGAGCCTTTAGCTCAACATTTTCCTTCAAAATAGATACTTCACAAGAAATAGAGTTAGTAGCACAAGCATCATAATTAATTGTAAGAGGAGAGGCCAACTTCGAAAGCTCTTTTGAGTAAGAGGCTTTAAGTTGCTCATGTGACTCCACTACAAGAAGACCCCCTCTACAACAACACACTTATGTGTATCTAAATGTCTATATAGACGTTGCTAGCAACTATACCAACGAATAAAAAACGTTGCATTTTTGGGCGTTGCGAGGGTACAATGCAACGCATATACATGCGTTGGTAACCAATGGGACAAGCGTTGCAAAATAGCTAAAAAACAAAGCAACAAGTGTATACGTTGGTAGAGGCACCTATACGGATTGAATATTCTATTTTACAAAAAAAGAAATTCTTAACCTGATAGTTTGATCGCTCTTGGAGATACAAGATATTTTTTCTCATTTGGAGAACATAGTTCATATCACACTTACTACATCACACACAAATCATATTGAATGCATTGCATCATAAATAATTCAATATTTATTATTGGAACACCATTCCATACACAAAAATTATCCGAATAGTATACAATTGACAATCTTGCATCAAATTACGATATTCTACCTAGTCCTATATATGTCCTTTCTAATATTTGGCCTCACATATCCATTGCTGATATCCAGATATCAAGTCTTGCTGATGTGTCGAGCCTACAAATAGAAATTTCAATATCAGTATAAAAGAGGAAAAAAGAGTGTGGAGGGTATCGTAAGTTCGTGACTTCTACTAAATACTCCATCTGTTCCAAAAAATATAAGCCTTTCTAGTACTCCCACCAACCCAAATTAATGGACTCTGATTTGCCTAGATTTGGATGTATCTAGCACTAAAACATGACTTGATACATTGGAATCTACAAATCTGAGTCCATCAATTTGAATCAGAGGGAGTAGTTCAATTGTAGTATTAAAAATGCGCATATTTTGGAATAGAGGTACTACTCCCTCCGTTTCAAAATATAAGATGTTTTAGCTTTGTGAAGGTAGTGTATCTAGACCCCTTTTAGTGTCTAGGTTCACTCCAAATCTAAATGAACCTAGACACTAAAAGATGTCTAGATACACTTCATTCACAAAGCTAAAACGTCTTATATTTTGAAACGGAGGGAGTACTTGCTAAAAAATTCTAGTTATACAATTTACTCACCTTAGTGGCATGCCAAAACTAAGTCACCAAGATTAGTCCTATTCATCCATTTGAAATAGCTGATCCGACTCACAAATCTTAGCGGTTACCACACAAATGAAAATACAAGCGGAAATCTGAATAAGAAATAACCACAGAAGAATCTAGAAAAATCCATCAAAGACAAAATCAAAATCCTTTAATTAACTAGATTCTACCTTTTTGTGTATTATTTCGGATCAAAGCTACTTCCTCCGATCCATATTACTTGTCACTAAAATAGATGTATCTAGACATGTTTTAGTGCTAGATACATTCATTTAACGACAAGTAATATGGATCGGAGGGAGTACATCTTTCCAATTCCACGAGTCCCCTCACTACTGACCTTTGCCCGTTGGCCTAATTCCTTTAAACCCGGAGTTCTTCGACTCAGCAAAAGTTACTAAAACAAGGATTTTATAAACAACTTCGAAATTTGATGAAAAATTAGATCCACCATACCTGGAGACTCTGAACCAACGCGATTAGTGATGGGCCTGTTATCGCCTAAACCTGTAGTGCATCAAACTGTCAGTTATAGCTTCTGTATTGCGAGCTTCATAGGACAATATTTCTTCTCACCTTAACCTTCAGAAGGCAAAAATTCTTGACTGATCTCTGGTCGCGAGGAACCAGATGGAGTGGCATACACTACACTTATCTTTTGTCTTGTTCGCCCTTGCCAGCATGAGGCATAAGATGCGAGATACCACTGCGGAAAAAGGAAAGATCACTGCCTGATTTTCACGCAAGACTAGTTCATGGAATAAAAAATAGCCCTGACGAATCCCACATGATTGAATATCTTACCTGCGGTGATAGGTAAAGAACTCCATCGTGAATCTCTTCGTCTCCATGTTGTCCCCATAGCTTGATGTCACCGTTGCAGAATTATCCACATGGACATTCATCGCCGTCACAGAATTATCGGTATCGACACACATCGATGCAAGAGGCTTTTCTGGGCGCTTCACACCCTGAGGAGAGCGAGAACGCCGCCACCACGGCGGAAGGGGATCGTACAATAAATTCGGCCGGGGATCGATTGGCGCCCCTAGGACTTGCATGTTGCAACCTGGCTCCCACTGGTCACCGGCGATGGAGGCGTCGCGGTCGGCAGAGAGGTGTCCTGGATCAGTGGCGGAGCTAGAAGCGTAGGAAGAGGGGTGCTAATTTACACCACATGAAGAAGAGAGCAGACCACATGAAGGAGGGTAGACGGTGCTGGTACTAGTTCTTTCCCAACTGAATTCAAAATTTCCCGTTGTGCTAGTCAGCTGGACCGGTGCTACAGCACCGGTAGCGCCGGACACAGCTCCGCCCCTGCCCTGGATGAACAGATAGAGGCGGCTAGGTTTGGGGAGGCGACGAGTGGGACTGCAGGGTGCGGGGCGGGTGTGCGTTCGTGGACGATCAGTTACAGAAATTAAGGGATTCATGGTTAGTGGGTTGGGCCTCATTTTTTCACACTCTGTGACCTCCATAATGGACAACGGATTTTCCTTTTCTCAAGGGTAGACAATGGATTTTCCTACAACTCATATGTGTGTATCTATGATAGAATTTTGCAACGAATATTTAGAGTGTTGCCAAGTATACATTGCAATAAGGGGTGTCTTCTTGTAGTGCTCGGTGAGTTTGATGAGCTCAACCTTGATGACCCTAGAGCCATTTTTGAGGTGCTCAAAATTCTCAAGGAGTTTAGCATAAGCAACTTAAAGCTCATCATTTTTACTTTTGATACCACTAGCCACCTTAGGACCTCTATCATGAGATTCCTTCACTCTAGACAACTCTAGAGCAAAAGTCTCCTCAAGAGATTCCTTAGTGGTTTGTTCCTCTTCAAGAGCTTCATTTAGATGTGCAATTTGATTAGCATACTCACGCTCAAGGCTACTCATTTTATCAATGGTGTTCTCATGCTCCTCAATTTGTGCTTCTAACTTATCAATATGTTCTTTGCTCTTAATAGCAAAGTCCAAGATTTCAACGAAGTTGGAGCAAGCAATATTATTCTTAACAAGAGCATGATAAACCATCTCACCCTTTTCATATAAATCATCAACATTCAACTCTTCTACCTCATTATCCTCATCCTCATCATCACAAGAGTTATTGGGTTCCAAAGTAGGAGTTACCTTTGAATCCTTAGCCATAAGGCATAGGTGGGTACCATGAGATGCTGGTGATGGTGATGATGATGATGAATTATTTGACGCTTCATTCAAGATCTTGTCTTGGCCAATAGGATCTTCATTTTCCTCTACATGGTTAGCAACAGAAGTACTAGAGGAAATAGAAGCATTTTTATCATGGCAACAAGGCAAGGAGAGCATATCATCATGAGATCTATTGGGGCAATTTATACATGATATGCAAGGACTATCAACACTAGCATGTAACTCATATATAGTGCTAGGCGTGTTTAAGTCCAAAGATGAACCATTGCAATGATATAGAGAAGAAGTATCAATAAGAGTAAGCTCACTATCAACATTTCAAAGTTCACCACCACTCACCATATCATTACCTTGTGTCTTACCACACTTTGGTGAAGTGGAAGAAAAAGATAACTCATCTCGACCAGAAGTGGAACCAATACAATCATCCTCAATAATGTTGCACACATCATATTTATCTTGAAGTTTTGTTCATAACTCATGAGCGCTCCAAAAAGGTATGATTAAAGAAGTAACTACATAGCTCAAAGCATTAACAAGCACATTAGAAGCTTGAGCATCGAGATATAAGTTTTTCTCATCCTCATAAGATAGATTTTCGAAATCCATTGGAGGAGAAAAACCTATATCTACAATACGCTCCAAATTTGGGTCCATATCCCAAAAATGAATAAGCATATGAGTTTTCCATATATCATAATTTGTGCCATCGAATATGAACATTTCATTGTGCACTAATCCCCTAGCCGACATCTTTACTCTCAAGGCGGTGAAGCCTAAAATGAGAGACCGGGCTCTGATACCAATTGAAAGGATAAGGATGTTGCCTAGAGGGGGGGGTGAATAGACGGTTTAAAAACTTTTACGACACGGGCTTAACAAAGGCGGAATAAAACTAGCGTTTACTTTGTCAAGCACAAAACCTATATATACTATGGTTCACCTATGTGCACCAACAACTTATGCTAAGCAAGACAAACAACTATGTGATAGCAAGATATATACTTCAAGCACGAAGGCTATCACAAAGTAAGATGCATAAGTAAAATCTCGGGTATAGAGATAACCGAGGCACGCGGAGACGACGATGTTTTACCGAGTTCCTCCCAATGGAGTACGTATCGTTTGGAGAGAGGGTGGTTTCAAACCACCAACGTCACAAAAGGCCTCCCTTGTTCTCCTGTGAATCTCACCCCAATGGGATCGATCCACACTTCCACTATCGGTGCACTTGTCGGTGGCAATCCGAAACCTCTCACAAGATTGGGACACTTCTCCACAACTCAATTGGAGGCTCCCAACAAACAAGCTTGGGGGAAAGCTCCACAACTTAATTGGAGGCCCCAAGTAATCCACCAACCTGCAAAACAACTAAACCGTCTAGGGTTCCAAGAACCCAAGAGTAAAAGGCTTCTCACTTTTACCCAATCGAATCCTCACTGAGAATCAAACCTATGCACCAAATGCAATGGCAAGACCACACAAAGTTCTGAAGTCCTTCTCTCCGAAATTCCACCAAAGCTACAAAAGCTTATGGGGGGATAAGAGAGGAAGAACAATGGAGGTAATCCACAAAAGACTCCAAGATCTAGATCCCAAGATGTTCCCCTCACTTAGAGGAGAGATTGATTGGTGGGGTTGTAGATCTAGGTCTCCTCTTTCAAATTCCTCAAGAATATGCAAGAATCAATGAAGGAATTGAGGGATAGCAAGCTCAAGAAGGTCAGCAATGGAGGGGAAAACTTGCAAGAAAGGTTAAGTAAACATTGGAGAAGAAGCCCCCTTATATAGTCCTCCAAAATCCAACCGTTACAACCCTAGAGCACGCGGTCTGGACATTCCGGCCTATTCACTCCGGACAATCCGGCCAAGACAAAACTCATAGAAACAGCAATACGAAAACAACCATAACTTTTGCATCCGGACTCCGATTTTTGATGATCTTGGGCTTGTTTTAAAGAGAAAAACAAACTCTACAAGATCATGCAGGAAACCATCTTAGTACTTCAATGGAGGATGGGACCAAATGACGAAAGGTTTGACCTCTCTCAAAAAGACAAACCGGTAAAACCTCCAACATCGAAAACGCAATAGAGAATGCATATGAAATCCATTTTCGATGAACTTGGGCTTGTCATGAAGATTAACACAAGATCTAAATCCTCTCATGGATAAGAACCAAATAATGTAAGGTTTTACCAATCTCTAAAAGACAAACCGGTAAAACCTCCAATATCGAAAACGTAATAGTGAATGCATATGAAATCCGTTTTCGATGAACTAGAGCTTGTTATGAATATTACCACAAGCTCAAGAACCTCACATGGATAAGATCCAAATAACAACCAAGAAAGATGATTCCAAGTATGCAAAGGTTTGAGCTCTCATGAAGGATATGATTAAGTTACTCACTCGAGAGCCCCTCTTGATAGTACAGCTATCTATCCTATAAACCGGTCTCCCCAACTAACACCATGAGACCGGTAAGAAGGAAACCCTATCAAGAACATAGCTTTGCCTTGCGCATATTCCACTTGAGCTTGATGATGACGATCTTATCCACCTCAAGATGGAACACCTTTCTTGATTGCGCTAGCTTGGTAAAGACTTGCAAATTTATCCCCATACTCCACTATGGTAGAGCTTCTCTTTTGGGCATACCATCTTCCCATATCCATGATCACCATAGGATGGCAAGATTCAAGAAAATGATCTCTTCGAGATGGCTCATCTTGAACTTGCACATCATTTCTTCTTTCTTCATTATGTTGGTGCCTTGAAGGCACATAAGAGATATCACTCCAACTTTAGTCTTCAAGACACACTTGCTATAGGCTCAACTCTCACTCGACCAATCTCCGGGTCACTCATTGAAACCTTGGTCAACACTTAATCTTATTCACATTCTTCTTCTCCCAACCTTGAAGCCAACATATGGTTCAAGAATTGCCTATGGAAAAATCCTACAGGTAAAACTCAATGCAAACATACCATAAAGATTGTCATTAATTACCAAAACCACACATGGGGGCACACATGCACTTTCAGAAATGGTGATGTGATGTCTACGCACTTCTATTCTTGTAGACAGTTGTTGGGCCTCCAAGTGCAGAGGTTTGTAGAACAGCAGCAAGTTTTCCCTTAAGTGGATTACCCAAGGTTTATCGAACTCAGGGAGAAAGTGGTCAAAGGTATTCCCTCTCAAGCAATCCTGCAATCAAGATACAAGAAGTCTCTTGTGTCCCCAACACACCCAATACACTTGTCAGGTGTATAGGTGCACTAGTTCGGCGAAGATATAGTGAAATACAAGTGGTATAGATAATTATAAGTGGTAACGGTGATAGATAATAGCTTGATGGCGTGGAAAAGACTAAAGGCAAACTAAAATAAAGAAGGAAGCAAGCAAACATGTAATAGATCTAATAGCAAACGGTGTTTCAGTGCTTAGAAACAAGGCCTAGGGATCATACTTTCACTAGTGAACACTCTCATATAAATATATTATCTTCATGATACTACTCTTAACTACTCTCCGGTTGGACACTCTAATCGTTGGTAGGGCTATAACATCACACCTTAAAGTAAGACTTTCCCATCTAGAAAACCCGACACTGTCACCTTGAGTACTAGATAGGTCCAACAAACACCACAATTTCATAAAGACATCCAACTCCAAATATAACTCATAACAAGTATTTGTAATCTCTTGCCTAAGTGCCACCATGGTGTGCACGTTGTCACTTTCACACACATGGGGAGAGCAGAGATCTATTAAAGCACTTGATTAGCAAGGTAGATCTATATATTACAAGCTCATGATCACAATATGATCATGCATAGAAAGAGAGATGAACACGTAGCTACCGGTAGAACCCTTAGCCTCGAGAGAGAACTACTCCCTCCTCATCATGGGAATCAGCAACGGCGATGGAGATGGTGGTGGAGATCGATGGAGATGGCTCCGGGGGCACTTCCCCGTCCCGGCAGGGTGCCGGAACAGAGACTTTCTGTCCCCCGAATCTCCCCTTCGGTGGCGGCGGCGCTGTGGAACTTTTCGTGGCTGGAGGCTTGATTATTTAGGGTTTTGGTATCGGGAGGCTCTTATAGGCGAAGGAGGCAAGGTCGGTGGAGTGCCAGGGGGCCCACACCACCTGGTGGTGTGGCCAGGGCTAGCCCGTGCCACCATATGGTGTGGCCAGGCCCTGGCCCTCCTCCGTCTCTGCTTCTGGCTCCATGAGTCTTCCGGTAAAATAGGAACTTTGGCTTTTGTCCCGTCCAATTCCGAGAATATTAATTTTCTGACTTTCCTGGAACCAAAAATAGCAGAAAACAGGAAACTGGCACTATGGCATCTTGTTAATAGGTTAGTCCAAGAAATCATATGAAAAGTACTCCAAAGTTGGAACAAAACACAAGAAAGTAGATAAAACCAAGCATGGAACATCAAAAATTATAGATACATTTGCAATGTATCAACATCCCCAAGCTTAACTCCTGCTCGTCCTCGAGTCAGTAAGTGATAAAAAGAAAGAATAATTTTTGAGGTGACATGCACCATCATAAACTTGACCAAAGTATTTGTAAAACATTCAAAGCTGGGATCATAGTACTTCAACATAGCATGAAAGATAAAGTTCTAACAATAATACAAAGCAACTATGTTGCAACATGAAAAGGCACAAACAAAAGATTCATGAATAACAATGCTTTGCAAGACGTTTGTTTGTTTCACATAAAGAAAACATAGCATGGTGGCATTCAGCTTGTCCCTCATAGAGTAGCAAATATAAATGCATAGGACACCTTCAAAGTTCATAAGAGTGACTAGATACAAATAGTTTAAAACAAGCAATATCAAGGTATGCATCAATCAACTAGTCTTGGAACAATGCACATAGAACTAAGAATGGCCACTATGCTCTCAAAGTAGGTGCATAAAGGTAGAAGGTGGAGACTCAATATAATGATGGAAGAAAAGCCTTTTTAAAAGGAAGTAGGGATTCAAGTCTCATAAAGAGCTTCCAAAAATTATGGTACTTATAGCTTTCAGCTCTCATTGCCCCTATCATAAGCATCTTGAAGTGATTAAGGTCAAAGTGAACAAACTATGGTGTATATGCTTGACGAAGTATAAGTTAGGAATCTCATGTCCCTTGAATACGAGGGACGCTCCTCATGCTACTCAAGTTTAGTCACCGGTAAGTTCTTGTCATTGTAAGTATATGTGTATCATAGAGAACCGCCAACGGAGTACCCCTTGCCCGATGATACGGAAGAATCCCCATATCAAAATGACAAGGCAAGCAGACAACGAGCATCTCAGCAATCTTCTTATTTACCATGGGAATATGGTGCTTTTTTCTCTCTTTCCTCTTTTCATATATCTCTTTTTTTCTTTTTCTCTTTTTTTTCTCAATATAGGACTCTTTTTTTTATAAGAAGAATGCTTCATAGACAGCTCATTATGGTTACGCTGCAGGTTTCCACCATGTCAGCATGGATTAGACCAGCGGCCCAGGCATTTCTCTAACACATATACATAACTCCATGGACTTACAAGCTCCCCTTTCATTTCACACCGACGACATCCATATACAAAAGAGCATGATATCAACTAGGTACAAGTACCAAGTGCAATGTTGAAAGCGTTCCCCATGAAAGCATGGTTCTGCTAATTCCCAACAAATAAGTGCAAGCATATACAACATAGACAACACAATGGTTCAAGTTTATTAAGGGCAAGTAAAGTAAAGTGTGCCATCAAGTTCGTGAGAGCTTTAATAACTAGTTTTCTCATAATAAGTTTAATTCAGAAGGTAAACAAAAGCATGAATATACTTGGAATAGCATAAGCTAGTAGGTAGGTATGGTGGACTCTTTGGAATAACTTGGTTTAGGGAGTTGGATGCATGAGTGGAACTCATACTTTTTGTGGAGGCTAGCAAAAGACTGGGAGCGACAAACTAAGAGAGCAATAATGGCCATAATCATGCAGAGCGACAAAACATCATTGATCAAAGCATAAAGTGATACTACAAGTTGAAAACTAAAGGATCATAAAGGCTAAGGTGACTTGAGATAGTCATAACATGGTGTGAGCATGTGCCAAGTCAACCCAAATAAAGCATCAAAGGAGAATACCACTATACTATGCTTTAATATGCTAAAACAACGCATGATTCATCCAAGGCACATTAAGAAATCTCAATTGTTTATAACAAGTCATGCTACAGCAAAGAATACTAAGAATAAAGCCAAAACAATATCAAGCATGGCATGACAGAGCATAGGCCACAGTCAAAAACGAGCTCTTTTTACCACAAAAGTATGAACTTTGCTACTCTTTTCCAAACCAAACCAAACTATTCGCAAACCAATGTATGAAAGAGGGGGTCCAACCAATTTATTCAGCAAACTAAGCAAACCAAAGCAAACGAAAAAAACAAAATGAAAATGAAAAAGAAGACGCTCCAAGAATAACACAACAGTGCATGAAACAATAAAAAATGAAGCGTTTGGAAGAAACCTGATATTTATTAATGAAGAAGGGGATGCCTTGGGCATCCCCAAGCTTTGATGCTTGTACTTCTTGGATATTTCTTGGGGTGACATGCGTGGCATCCCCAAGCTTGAGATTTAGTCCATCCTTCATCTCATTACTCATTCCTTCCATACACCTGGAATTTTTCCTTCATACAAAACTTCACACAATCTTTATTAGCAACATTAGTGCACTCAAGATAAATAAGTCTTAAGGTTCAGTTCTAACACCAAATGAACTTCCATTAGAACACTAGCTACTGTAGCACTTCCCTCAAAAAGCTCAATTCCCCAAAAGAACTCAAAAAGAAACCCACAAGAAGCAAATGCAGAAAATGGCAGAAATCTGTCAAAACAGACCAGCAGGTAAAGACGAATTTTTTCGAAGACCTTCTGTTGCTAAAATAAAAAAGTGTTGAACTAACGAAAGTTAGATAACAACCTGGGGCCGAAGCACAAAAAAATTACATCTCAATCCGACATACAGAGCTCTCTCACGAATTTTTACGGTGAAGCTCAAAAATCTGTTTCGGGACAGCAACTTTCCCAATCATTACTTCTCTCTCTCATTAGAGGTTACTCTTGGCACAAAAAGCAAATAAAAAGGATAAGGAGAGGTTATTACTGAAGTAATAACTTTCAAGACTCATCTAAAACTTTTGGGTTATCTCTCAATAAGTACTTTTATTTAACGCCTTTAAGTTAGGCATGATAGTTTGAGAAGATGCTCACATAGAAAATATGAATTGAAGTAAAAGAGATCATCAAGAAGCAAACTCAAAGCACATTTAAGTCTAACCCACTTCCTATGCATAGGAATCTTGTAAAGAAACAAGTCATGAAAGCACAAAGCAACAAGCATAGGAAAGAAAAACAAGTGCAACTTCAAGACTTTCAACATAAAGAGGGGAAACTTAATATTATTGAGATGCATAAAACCATGTTTTCCTCTCTCATAATAACTTTCATTAGCATCATGAATAAAAGTAACAATATAACTATCACAAGAGACATTCTTATCATGAGCCATATGCATATGATAATTATTACTCTCCACATAAGCATAGTCATTCTTATTAATCGTGGTGGGAGCAAATTCAACAAAATAGCTATCATTATTATTCTCATCACCATAGTCATCAAATATTGGAGGCATATTGTAATCATAATTAATTTTCTCCTCAATAGTAGGTGGACTGAAAATATCATACTCATCATTGTAATCATCATATATTGGAGGTTTGGTATCATCATAAGCAATAAAATAGCTATCTTCCAAAGCTGGGGAACTAAAAAGATCATTTTCATAAAAACTAGCTTCCCCAAGCTTAGATTTCTCCATAGCATTAGCAATAATGGTGTCCAAAGAATTCATACTAACAACATTGCTATTAGCATGCAAATAAAGTTCCATAGGTTTTTTAATTTTCTCTTCAAACACTTCATGCCCTAACTCAAGATAAATGCTATAAAGCTCTCTAATTTTGTTGTTGTTTTCCATTAAGCCTAACTAGTGAAAACAAGAAACAAAAAGACAAAATTGCAGAATCTAAAGGAAATAACTTCGAGTACTCACACCAGAAAATAGGCGTTTGCCGTGGGAGGTTCTTCTTCTTTAATCCTCCGGTGTGAATACCTTTTACCTTACCTCCCCGGCAACGACGCCAGAAAATAGCTTGATGTCTACGCACTTCTATTCTTGTAGACAGTTGTTGGGCCTCCAAGTGCAGAGGTTTGTAGAACAACAACAAGTTTTCCCTTAAGTGGATTACCCAAGGTTTATCGAACTCAGGGTAAAAGTGGTCAAAGGTATTCCCTCTCATGCAATCCTGCAATCAAGATACAAGAAGTCTCTTGTGTCCCCAACACACCCAATACACTTGTCAGGTGTATAGGTGCACTAGTTCGGCGAAGAGATAGTGAAATACAAGTGGTATAGATAATTATAAGTGGTAACGGTGATAGATAATAGCTTGATGGCGTGGAAAAGTCTAAAGGCAAACTAAAATAAAGAAGGAAGCAAGCAAACATGTAATAGATCTAATAGCAAACGGTGTTTCAGTGCTTAGAAACAAGGCCTAGGGATCATATTTTCACTAGTGAACACTCTCATATAAATATATTATCTTCATGATACTACTCTCCGGTTGGACACTCTAATCGTTGGTAGGGCTATAACAACACACCTCAAAGTAAGCCTTTTCCATCTAGAAAACCCCACACTGTCACCTTGAGTACTAGATAGGTCCAACAAACACCACAATTTCATAAAGACATCCAACTCCAAATATAACTCATAACAAGTATTTGTAATCTCTAGCCTAAGTGCCACCATGGTGTGCACGCTGTCACTTTCACACACATGGGGAGAGCAGAGATCTATTAAAGCACTTGAGTAGCAAGGTAGATCTATAGATTACAAGCTCATGATCACAATATGATCATGCATAGAAAGAGACATGAACACGTAGCTACCGGTAGAACCCTTAGCCTCGAGAGAGAACTACTCCCTCCTCATCATGGGAATCAGCAACGGCGATGGAGATGGTGGTGGAGATCGATGGAGATGGCTCCGGGGGCACTTCCCCGTCCCGGCAGGGTGCCGGAACAGAGAATTTCTATCCCCGATCTCCCTTCGGGTGGCCACTGTGGAACTTTTCGTGGCTGGAGGCTTGATTATTTAGGGTTTTGGTATCGGGAGGCTCTTATAGGCGAAGGAGGCAAGGTCGGTGGAGTTCCAGGGGGCCCACACCACCTGGTGGCGCGGCCAGGGCTAGCCCGCGCCACCATATGGTGTGGCCAGGCCCTAGCCCTCCTCCGTCTCTGCTTCTGGCTCCGTGAGTCTTCCGGTAAAATAGGAACTTTGGCTTTTGTCCCGTCCAATTCCGAGAATATTAATTTTCTGACTTTCCTGGAACCAAAAACAGCAGAAAACAGGAAACTGGCACTGTGGCATCTTGTTAATAGGTTGGTCCAAGAAATCATATGAAAAGTACTCCAAAGTTGGAGCAAAACACAAGAAAGTAGATAAAACCAAGCATGGAACATCAAAAATTATAGATACATTTGCAATGTATCATGATGCAATTTAAGAAGGAATCAGAGGATGAGGTGGCTCCTACGATTAAGGCGACATGCACATCTATGGCTGACGCGCTGGAGCCGCTTGCGGAAACTCTAGATCAACTTACTTGTGAGTAATATAGCTTTTCAATTTAGGCAACAATATATAAAATACTTATGTATATTTTTAGCAAGAATAATATATAGCTTTTCAATATAGGTTTCTCTCACTGACTAGCATGTTCCACCAACAAGTGAGCAACAGATTAGCCTACTATGGGTCCTCAGAGCTACCACGGCCCATAATGTTGTGCCAAACCTCCTAAGACCCATCAAAAACCCTAATCCCCATACCCCAATCCTAATTCCTATATAATACATCAAATCCTTGCTTCACTCGACAACCGCCGTACTCTTGGGGTTCCTCACTATCTTAATCAAATATTTCCCACTCCATATTCTTATCTCCTTTAATCCCGTCTATGTACGAGTTAGATCCGTGAGCAGATCGACCATGGGTAGATTGACCATGAGCAGATCCACCGTGCGAAAGATCGATCGTGGGCAGATCCACCGCGGGTAGATCAACCGCAAGCAGATCCACCACGGGAAGATCGATCGTGGCCTTGAAGATCCACCGCGGCCTTGAAGATCCACCTAGAGAAAGATGGTGGCGATGCCTTGAAGATCCACCGCGGGGAAGATGGTAGCCAGGGCCTTGCAGATCCACCTCGAGGAAGATGGATAGGGCTTTGTAGATCCACCACACAAGAGATGGTGGTCATCGCCTTTGTCATTTGCTTCACCAAGGCCATTAAACAGGGCAAAGAAAAAAATTAGTGTAATTAGGTTAGGTGGTTAGGTTAGATGAATGATTATTGCACTTTTCTAATTATCCTCGATTTTAAAATTGGACCATTAGAAGAGTGCAATAATGAAATATAATATAATGAGTTTTATGTTTTGAAATAAAATGGAATTTTATATCTTAAACAACTGTGCATCACAATCTATTTATAGTAGCAACATAAATCAGTTATTGTTAATGTAATTAACTTTCACTTATGCTGGGCACTGTAACATGACAAATAATTCGTGGTTACAACAACACTAAAGTTTCACCGTCTTCAGTAATGTAATGAAGAGAATCCCCTGCTCCGCCGCAGAAGCGCTAGCTCGGCGGATCATGTTGTGCCGAGTCAAAAAATCTGCCGCCATCGCAGAATCCCCGACACAGTTATCCCTGACGATTTTTTGTGTCACGCTAGCGTAAGTGCGGCGAATAAGGGTGTGGCTCGACATCTATATTCAGGAGGGCCCAAGCTCTGTATTGTAGTGAAAGCTCTTTGACATGAATAACTTTACTTCATTTATTAGTTTCATGTTTGTACCAATGATCAGAATGCCATCCATGCACAAACATAATATAACACTTTCGCCCCTACCATGGCAATTGTATACACACCTATCAACCTCATTAACGACAAAGCCAGTAGAAAGTAGAGTTATGTCGAACTTCTTATGTCATTGCTTAGGTGCTTGTTTCAGGCCATATAATTTTTTGAACAACTTGCACATCTTTATCTCTTTACCCTTTACCATAAACTCATCCGGATGATCCATATAGATCTCATCTTCCAACCCCCCATTAAGGAAATTTGTCTTCACGTCCATTTGATGAACGAGAAGACCATAAGAGGCAGCCAGAAAACGTAGTACTCGAATGGTTTTTAGTCTAGCGACAGATGAATAGGTATCAAAGTAATCTTCGCCTTATCTCTAGGTGTATCCCTTTTCTACAAATCGTGCCTTGTACTTCTCAATAGTACTATCATGCCTTAGCTTCTTATTGAACACCCACTTACAATCCAAAGGTTTACAACCATATGGCTGTTTTGATAATTCCCAAGTTCTATTAGAAATAATTGAGTCCATCTCATTTTGAACATCTTCTTTCTAATCATCTGCATTAGGAAATGCATATGCCTCAATAATGGATCTAGGAGTACCATCCACAAGGTACACGATGAAATAATTATCAAAAGATTTTGCAATCCTCTTTCTCTTACTCCTTGTGGGAGGTTCATTGTCATCCTTCTCAGGGACTTTCTCATGTGGTTGTTCAGAATTCTCAATAGATGCACTATATTTAGGAAGTATTTCAGAAGAAATTCTAGCAGTGTTATGCATATCTTTCATAGAAAATATAATCTAAAAAATATTGCATCACGAGATTCTATTATAGCATCAACATTCATATATGATACCTCGAATTTAACCAGAAAAAATTGATAAATAACACTTTGCGTTATTGGGGATATACTTTTCGGGTATACCCACGGTGACTTACTGACCAGGGTGGACCACTTCGGGTTAGAACTATGCTTCATGGGCGGCCGAGTCAGAGAGAGAAGACGGAGGCCTATCCGACTACGAGAAGGCATAGAAGACTTACCGACTTAGGCATGTAAGAATACTTGTAGTTTAAGATGTACTATATAACCTACTTTGTATTGTAGTCGGATAGGACTCTCTCGTAACCCTAGGACCGGATGACTATATAAGCCCTTCTAGGGACCAGCCTTTAGGGCACAACGCAACAACAAACACAACTCACACAGGCGAAACCTCTCTTGTAATTTGTACTTATGGCTCTGCCGATATACTAAATTGCTAGCAGGAATAGGATCCATCTGTCACAGTCAATCTGAACCTGTGTAAACTTGTGTGCTCACCGTCCCAGAGAACCGTACGTCTCACACCCCAACTTTTCCTATGCCTCGAGGACCACCTCATGGCATACTTGTCTTTAATCCGACGACACGCAGCATATCCTAGAAAGGTACAATCCACTATCTTTGATTCGAGCTTGTATTTCTTGGGAATTGGTATGCTGACCTTCACCAAACACTCTCAAGTGCGCAAGTAAGAAAATGATGGTTTTCTCCCACACCACCCTCATAAGGGTCTTTTCTTTATTCTTGTTAGGAACTCAGTATCGCACAAAAGCAGTATTGGCTTCCTCAAACTTGTTCCGATCCTCGTCGGATATAGTTCCTTTAGATAATCCTTTACTAGTTTCAGATACTTTTAGAGCTCGTAGCCAGAGTGTGGCCTTGTACTGCCACCTTTTAAAGTGCACTCCGGTAAACTTATCAGGATTCAGTGCATCGGCCAAGTGTCTCATGTTTAACTTAGTAAATTTACCATAATAAGGTTTTTAAATTTTGAATTATTAGGCAGGATTTCCATAACTAATTCTAGATTATAAATCATGAATACAACAACTAAGATCATATGAAACTCTAATATACTGGATAAACTAATCAACATGAACAATAGCAGTGCAATCTCTAGAACAATCGTAGTAAAAGAATAGATTAGACCACAATGCATGTACTGATTGTTTGTAGAAGGAGAAGTCATTGGTGTAGAGGTTGCAGAAATTGGTTGAAAAAGGCGTTGAAGACAACATTCACATGGTCTTGCTTGACGACAGGGAAGATGTGACGCGATGACGAACTTGAGCAGTGCGCGAAGCGTTTCTCAAAAAGCTTATTCACCCTCTCCCGTACATGATCACAAATACGAGTGGTTCTGTAGACTTTCTCTCCCTTTTGCTGGTGCACGTCGGTGCTCAGGATGGAGTAGATTACAGTGACGGTGCAAGCAGAGAGGTGCAAAACCCTAGATTGGTTACAATGTGTTGTAGTGGAAGCTGCACATGTGCTTATAAAGACATAAAGACACAACATGGCCGAGTCTATGTCGTAGTAGCCCATGATCTCAGAGTGACCCGAACCGATTAACTGTTGACACGTCTATCAAAACTACAGTAGTTTTCTTGAATGGCAAAAATATAAGCTCGGCTCATTCCACAAACTATGGTGCGTTGTGACGAGCAGGCGAGTGTGTACCACTCTTATCACTAAAAAATACCCCCATATCCGACAGATTTTTGGGGCGACATAAGCAGAAAAGAATCGACAATAGTTGGTTACGCGGTGGATGAGCTTTGGCAGCACCATTTTGTCTCGGCAGCCACTTATAAGCCATGGCACACACGATAGCGGTGGATTTTGGTGTCGTGGTACATGGACGGGGAAGGCGGCAGTTTTTAACTCCTTGTCTGGCCAACAAAGGCATTCCTAATATCTGCTGCCCATTTCAAGCGTCATTAATTGTTGATGTCCGTTGAGGAATGGTTAATCACTGCTTCCTAATTGATTAGGCTTGTCTACCTGACAGGTGCAGACCACTACTGCTTACCCGAGGTGCCGGAAACCGACGTATGGTCTCTATGAACCAATTCAGACCACGTTACTGGGCGCACGTGTTATATAGCCCATAAAGCAAACACTACATCTCACCAACAACCCATCCTGTTTCCTATATAATATAGGGAGTTCTTAGTCCCCACTCTCTCAACTCCTCTCTCCGTGCAGCGCTGCACTCACTCTCTCAGCAAGGTAAACCCTAAATCTGAACATAGTTATTTTTAAAATATCCTAAGGTCTCACCAACTCCTATCTCTACTACTGTTGGCCCTCCCAAATGTGATCATACCCTGCAAGCTCTGCCAATCCGACACAGCCTCCGCGCTGGAGTCCTCCGAGCCTAAGGTTCTTTCTCAATCTATATGATATTGGATATTATTCTTTCTCTAATCGATTTGTTGTTGGATCTTGTTCTTTCTCTAATCGATCAATTGTTGCATCATGTTTTTTTTGTAATTGATCTGCTGTTGCATCATGTTTTTTCTCTAATCGATCTGCTATCTCTTTCAGATCCTTGACAATACGGTCAGCGTAGCTCATACAAAGGATTACGGACATGGCGCTGTTGCCGTCGCCACTGCCATCGTTGTTACCACCATGGAAGCATCGTCGTTGGAGGATGGTGGCCCTATTGCTGTGTTTGTCATAGTAGGGTGTTAGTATAATAGAAAGGCGCTCAAGATTAGATTAGGTAATTTTCTCCACTTATCCTTAAGATAAGTGGAAGAATTAGGTTAGTTGTAGATAGTTTTTCATAATTTTCCTTTTCAGATTCTCTTGTTAGAAGGGAAGCTGAATACAAGGATTAGATCCTTGTAAGAAGTGGTTGTAGCGTAGTGTGATGTAATAAATATCCTCTCAATAAAATTGAATTTTTGATTTGATTACTAACTGTAAACTGCTTACTTTGATTAATGATACTGTAATTAATTATCTAGATCGGTGATGTTGTACAAACCACGACATTCGCAACATGTGACATAACACTAAAGTTCCACCGTCTTCAGTAATGCAACGAGGCACATCCACTACCGTGCCTCGGAAGCGCTAGCTCGGCGGATCATATTGTGCCGAGCCAAAAATCCACCGCCGTTACAGAATCTCCTACGCAGTTATCCCTCGCAGCTTTTTTTTGCTGCGCCAGCGCGAGCGCGACGACTAAGGCTGTGTCTCGGCGTCTATAAGCGCCAGTGCCAGATCTTCGTGTTCTATTGTATTCCCACTCACTTATAAAGTGGTGAGACACTCCATCTTATAAAGTGGTGTAACTCTTCTCCAACTTTTCATATGGGAACTAAACTTTACCTCACTCCTCTTGCTACACACGTGTGAGCTGCCACCAAATTGGGTTGCTTCACATCTGTGTTTTTATACACATGGGCTTCGAGATTTATAGAAAATCTGAAATATCACATGAGTCAAAGGATTTAGCCTAACACCAGTGCTATCTAAGTATATATATTAGTTTGTTTCTACATGGAATTAATCTCAAGCAGATTGTCTCATTTGTTTATTTTCTTCATGTTCTTGGTAGGCAAGCAATCTCTAGCATGAGTAGACATGCGCCAAGACACATCTCCTCTAGTAGAGCCATTCTTTTCAGACCAAAAAGTTATATCACGAAAAACATCAAGAAAGCTCATTGCGCATCAAGAACAGACAATTACATTCGAAGAATGCACGTCCATATCAAAATACACCGGATGATCATCGCCCACAAATCAAAATTTACCAGCGCCAATATTTCAATGCAGTGCTATTCACAAAAGTAGCTTGGGGCCAGGTGATTTACATGCTTGCTAATCTCTTGCACCGCCACCCTACATTTCTCTGTTTACAACATAATTGCCATTGCCTCTCTTACCTGATAATTGCAATTTAGGACAAATATATGGTAGAGTCCAAAGAAAACAAAGGCACCACAAACATTGCTTTTTTTAATACGACTAGGTTATGGCAGGGATGACTTTACATAGTTGGATATCTGTTGTCTATTTCAATATAACAATTTCCTTAGTTGAGGCCTCAAACCAAATCATAAAATCACCCATACATGGAGTAGCATTGACTAAAAAGAGCAAGGTAATATATCTTATTTTGTCCATACATGCAACAATACTCCAGTATTATCATCATTAGCTAACTACAAAACACTTACTACCACTTAAATGACGGCTACAGTAGCACTACATCATAACATATATAGAACAGATCAAGCAAGTTAGCATCAGTGATACTGATACAGGGCACGTACAAGTCATCGGTCATCGAAAAGGGACCAGGCGACAGTAACTTCCATACTACAGGAGCCAACTTTAATCTCACGCGGGGTGCTTATACCAGCTTTCAAAGGTTCAAAAGCTGCCTGGCTGCTCTCGGTTGCATCTTCCCTATCGAATGGACATACCATGACAGAAACTATCAGCTCATCCCCATCATCAACGGAAACCACACGGCGCGAGAGCCTGACCATGCCATCAGCATCAACAGGCAATCCTCCATCCCCAAAATCAAGTAACTTCATTTTCACCTCTTCGTTACCAGTTACCACTGCACTGAAAACACCTCGGAAATCATCTGGCCACGATGACCCACCAGTGACTTTTATGAGGATCGTGGCCTCCACGGAACACTGCAGGTAGTCGAGTTCGAATTCCAGCGTGCTAAGCCTGCTAGGGTAAAGTACACAACCAGCATAGCATCCTGTTCTGTAACTGACAACCAGTTCACTCAGGTCTTTATCCTCGGATTTACTGGTGCCCTTCACTTTCAGGGAAATCTCAATGTATACCGGATCATCCACCGCCGCGGCGACAGCACGCGTAGGTCCTGTCAATGCTAGGTATGGATCCTGCAAGCAACAATTAATTAAGTATACAGTAATGTTCTACTGATCAATAATAAGACTGTTGGAGTTGGATATATACTCTACTCTGTAAATGGCTGAAAAGGAGTAAAAAAATCTTGTTTGTAACTAAAAAACTCGGGCAAGGAAGAGAACTAAAACATACCTCCTCGGTGATGGTTTGGCAGTTATTTCTTGGACGCTGGAAGATAATATTGCGCTTGTGGTCCACCACGTCGCGTACATGGTACCAAACACTTGCAGTGGCCAGCACAGAGAGTCTTTGAGGGATGCGATCTTGACAGAACCGATCTGCAGAGCTTCCATGGAATCGATGTAGTCATGGTCGTCGGGATCAGGGAAGGTGTACCGCATTGCGGGGATTGGTGCTGCATCATCACAGTCAAATTCATGGTGGACGATCTGTCCTAGCGAGCTGATAAAGGAAACCACTAGTACTAAAATTTGTGCTTAGCTAGCTTACTTGTTTCATGGAAGGTGACACCGAGGCGGGAGAATCGCATGTTCCAGATACGGCGGAAGGTTGTGGCGAACAATTCCTCTTCGCACTGCGCCCACTCTGTCTCCTTTGCTTTCAGCCGCGCCAACTCGGCTACAGCTGCTCTTGCCCGGGCAGCTTGCTCGGCCATCGCGATGGCTACCCTAGAAGCCGCCTCGCCCTCTTGAGCATTGGCGATCTTGGCGGCTTCGTGAGCCTTCGCATTGGCCATCCGCGCAGCCTCCTCCGCCCTCGCCCTCGCTACCTTCTCGTCTTCTCGAACCTTCGCCCTGGCCGTCCTCGCAGCCTTCCTGGCTTTCCTCCCCTTGGGTATTCTCGCATCAGCTTCTTCAGCCATGGCCTCGCTCCTCTTCTGTCTCGGAGTCGGAGGTCAGCAGCAAAAAGACTGCCCGGCTGGCGAGGGAGAGCAATATGATATCGGATCGTTGATCTCGAATTGTAGCTGGGGCAGTTTCCCACAACAACTCGGATTTCACCCCGCCACCCTATGAATCCATGGGTATCTCCAGAGCAAGGTCGATCGTCGTCTATCTGTACGCGGAGGAAGAAACAAAGAAGGGAAAACCTGGATCCTAGGTCGAGAACGATTAGGGTTGCGCATGGACATGGGATGGGCCGGGGGAAATCGGATTGATAGTCGGGCCGGGAGCGAAACGAAAGACAGTGTGGCCCCAGCTCACCTCATCGAGGAGCAACCGGACATGGGATGGGACCCATGCGGCCCACGGAGCAACTACTGTTTTATCCTCATCCCTGCTATGCTACTTCCTGAAAGATTAGTCCTCAAAAAAAAAAAAAAACTTCCTGGAAGATTAAAAAGCATGGCCTTTTTTCAAGGATACACCCTAGGAGGTGTGTCGGATTCATAGAAGAAGAGACCAAGATGGCCGATATAACGCCAAAAGGCTACACGATACAGATACAAACACAACGACACACGGTTACAACACAACCACACGAACTACACGATAAAGACTCTCCATGAACCATCTCCAACCAAGAATGGCGAGGGGATGACACACCGAGCTTTTAGGCCGCGTCACAACCGAAGAAAGGAGCTACACAAGACCGATCCAACTCAAGCAAGGCGCAAGCCAACGCACGGTTCGCCCATAGCGCCTAAGAGATGGCAAGTGAACGGCGGGACTGAGCCCGACTGGAGGAGGCGTCGACGAGGAAGCACCGTCGACGGTGTACATAGCGCCCCGGAAGCCCAAGCTCTAGGCGACAGCCAAGGCCAGGCTCCAACTAGCGCACCGAGGACTCCAGGAACCACTAAGGCGACGCCCCCAAGGTGGGAACGACATAGCTGTGCCACCACTGCCCGATCCTTTAGTCGGGTCTAGGGTTTACCCCGGTGTTCGAGGCGGGGAAGCACGGGCAGCGCCGAGACGACGCCTCCAAGAAGGTAACGACGCCCACGGGCGTCGCCGCCGCCAGCATCACGCAGGGATTTCTCCCCGGCCCTGCCGTCAACCCCAACATCACCGGATACGCAGCAAGGAGCCGCCTTGGACTAACCACCCGCGAGAAGAGAGCCACAAATGCCATCGGTGGAGCGGGGGGTTGATCGCCGTCTCACCACCACTGAAACGGGAACTGGGCGGTGAGGACCCAGCCGCCGCCGTCGCCTAGGCTGGCCACCGCCGGGCAAGCCGCCAGCCAACATGGGCTCGGGGGAGGAGGCCCCCCATGCCGGCCAGCCACCACCGCTGCAGCATCCACGTAGCATGCCGGAGCAGGGGCTCCTCACGCCGCCACAGCATCCGGAGCCGCGACCCGCACAGGCCCAGATCCGGCCCTGCCTCCACGCGCGACTGCGGGCACGGGAGCCCTCCACCTGCTGCAGCCACCGCCATGCGCCGTCCGCGCTGCCACGACACGCCCTCCCTGCGCCGCCACCCGCCGCTGCGCCGTCGAGGACATCCGCCGCCGCCTAGGCCGATGCCCCTCATGATGAGGCTGCACGGGGGAGAAAGGCCCTGCCCCCATCGTAGGCGGTGCGAGCTTTGCTCGGCCGCGTCCTCCGACGGAGGCGGGAGAGAGAGGGGAGTGAGGGCCAGCCCCCGGCGGCGGCTAGGGTTGGCCTCCGGTGCTGCCCGAGCGGGGATGGCACGGGAGGGGACGGCACCTTTTGCCTTAGTCCATCCAAAAGCATGGCATTAACCTTAAGGAAACCATTTGACGACACTAGATTAGTGCGTTTTTTGCCCACGAAGCAACTACTGTTTTATCCTCATCCCTGCTATGCTACTTCCCGAGAAACTAAAAAGCATGGCCTTAAGGAAACCATTTGATCGACAGCAGACTAGTGCGTTTTTTAAATATGTATGATCGTAGGTATACATTACTTGTATTTATATAAAGGTAGCAATACAGAGACTTTACACATACAATCAACAGAAATAAAGAGAAAACAAACGGTTGTACATCTGCAAAAAACCATCCTCGCAGTAACTACCGAAAACCCAAATCCTCCGTCGTCGACGGACAAGAAGATCACCACAGCTGGTGCACACTTTGGCACTGAAAAAACCCCTAGCCATAAGGCGTTAACGAGCCGTAATAGCCACCAGCCTCATAAGACTAGATCTAGACCACTAAGGAACAACGGCCGAAGGAGCCCACCGAGCCTCGGAGGGCCTCTTCAACACCGGATCCGTGGCTAGAGCCATCCCGCCTATCATACGGCCGAATCATCTACCATCCACCACAAACCAGCAACAGTCAACACCGCGGTACTCCAAGGCTGCCAAGACCAGATCGACGACGAGACCAACACCACACATAGCCGAAGATCGCTCCTGGCAAAGACACAATCCCACAGGTTTCTCGACGCTATAAACATCACCGAGATGGGGTTGAAACGGGGGTACCATTATTCGATGTAGTGCATCCACTGCCATATGAGTTGCGCCACCATGATGCCACAAAACGCTATCTTCAGGGACCTTCTTGAATGCCGAGCGTAGGTCCTGGGTTCCCACCCCTCCCGACCGCGTGAGCAGAGGTGAGGAGGAGATGACCCGTTGATCGCCCATGGAGGAGGAGGCGTTGCATAGGTTTTTTTGGAGGAAGAGGCGGCGTCCTCAAATATTCCTCGGCGCGTGTAGACTCTTCCTCCATCAAAGAAGATTTTTATATATGCAAAAAGAAACCATATTAGTCGGTTTTATATTGCCATGAAAAAACCTATAGGAAAATTGGACCTACAGGAAAGGAGGGTTTGGAAGATGGCTACAACCCTAAGAACCAATCCGTAGTTGGATGGTTAGGAGGGCAGTGGTACCCCGAGCCCACTAGAGACTGAACCCTAGGTTTGACACTTTGGTGTCTCACAAAATGCGAAATATTCTTCGGTGGGAGGCGATATTGCCGTAGATAGCAAGGCGCATGTGCTGATTTCGTCAAGCAAGACCCGCCAGATCAGTCGCTCAAGACTCAACTTTTGGAGGTTCTCATAGGGGTAGGTCTACGTGTGTGCACTCATAGGGTGAGTGTGCGTACATATTTGTGAGCTTCTACATTTGTACTGGGTTTCACAAATAAAGGTGGCTACAACCCCCGTGGCTAGAACCCTCACTTGGTCGATCATCTGGAAGGAAATGAATAATCGTGTTTTCAGTAAAAACATGCAACTCTTCCACTAAATCATCGACGATGTAGCAAGTTAGGCAACACATACATTAATTCCTTGAAATAGGCTTTTTCCCGCTTTATAAATAAAGCCAAACGGCCGAGCCAATATAAAGTGATGAGGGGAACCTCTTACAAAGCCGATCAAAGATAAAAAGAAGGAAAGAACAAGGAGAACCGAACTTGCCACCGGAGGCAACTGAGCGAGATTGATGATACTGAACCTCCACAGCGCTGCCCCCACAAAGGTAACGACGTAGTGTGTCACCATCGTCAAGATCGACGGTCAAGGATTTTCACCCGGAGCACTAACATGGCGAAGATAACCACAACCGCGCCCCAAGAGGATAATGATACCCACATGCATTGCCGCCGTTGGCACCAAAGTGCTGAGATTTCACCTAGAAAAACTTCCGCACAACGTATGGTATATCGGGCCACCTACTACCTCTGAGTCAGGCTACTAGAACACGATCTGGGAGTTGTCTCTACGGAAGCACCACCAGCACCAAGATCCCCCACCGACCGCTCCTCGCCATCCACATGACCAAAGATAGACTATCACCGCCGCCACGCCGCTTGCCGTAGAGACGCCTGCAAAGCCCACCTTCGAGAGCTGCCACCGTGGAATCCACAAACTCGATCCTATGAGGCGACACGCACACTAGGAGAATGTCGTCGGCCATCAACATGCTTGCTTGCCATTTATAAAACTGATCCATGAACAAGTATCAAATACTTATAAAACCGAAGGTCATGTTTTCATAAAACAGAACAAGTATCAAATACTTATAAAACAACAATAAGTGTTTGTAGGGAAAAACATTTATAACTCTTATGTCAAATATACACTTTCTTCGTCGATGACATCCCCTTCAATGGGTTCTACTTTCAGAGTTCTTAACTGAGCCATGAACTCATGAAAGGCGTGCGATACACCTCACATGACATATCCCAAGATGACATCTTTGTAGCCAGCAGGAAGCGAACACAACACCCCATCTATCGCAAAACTGTCCGTCAACCAATAGCCCATAACATCCACAAGGCGTTCATGAATATTTTCCATGATGGCCAAGTGGTTCACCAAGTAGGTGTTTTGTTCCATCTTGGTTGAAATAAACTTGTTCATGTACTCATATTTCATCGCCTTCAGTTTATCGACCATACTATATGCTTCAATTTCGTGAAAGTGTACCCGTAGGCCAGATTCCATGTCATGAATTATGGTGTACTTGATAGTGAGTGACTGTCATAGCGAGCTTGATAATCTTCACCATCTTGCTCACAGAGAGAGTTCTTAGGGAAATCTCCTAATGGCTCTCGAAGCACATAGAGCATATTGTTTCTAATGAGGACGCCCCTCAAGCATTGGTACAAATTGATAAACTTTGACCCATCTAGTTTAAGTTTCTCATCACTCAAGGAAGAACCAAAATCAACTTGAATATTGGGGATTGACATGATCTACAAGGATATTTGCAAAGATATTTTATACTATGTTCATAATATGAGTTCAAATTTATAATCCCATTATTAATTGAGCTCCCAATAAAACTATCATACCTAAAGAATTTCTAGTGATTACACAATCCTAATTCACTATATCACCCCCGATCGTCACGATCGGCAGCATAGTTGCAAAGGTGGACAATGCAGTATCGAACACATCATTCATGTGACTCATGTTCGATATTTGGAACTCTCGTATTCCGAGATCATGTTTGTACATGCTAGGCTCGCCAATTTAACCTAAGTGTATTTGCTATACAACATGGTTGACATCCACCGTATACGAATGCTGTTATGTCTAACACCCGATCGTCACGATGTGCTTCATAAAAGAGAACTTTCTTAGTGGTGCACACTAAGGGAGAAATTTTTTATTGGTATTAATTAGGGATCATCTTATAAATGCTACCATCGAGTATCTAATACTTGAAATCAATAAGATGCATAAAATATTAATATCACATGCAGTTATAGTGATATGATATAATCCTTCATCGTGCACCTTGATCTCCGTCGAGCGTTCGGCATGATCTTCATCTTGCCCACTAGTATGGCGCCAAGTACAGATGCCACCGGTTGGTCATCCATCATTATGACTACTACTACAACTTAGTCATAGAAAGTAATACTTACTTTACAACCATAAACATATCACATCATATGCCCATGCAAAATAAAGTTAGACGCCTCTACTTTATCTTTTGCAAGTTTTACGTGGCTGCTAGGGCTTTTATGATAGAACTATTTCTTACCTATGGACTTCCAACCATAACATTGATCAAACAATTATCCCTATGACACCTCTTTCAAGGCCCTCCATTGCAAATTACATATCAACTATGCTGAGAGAGATAGGCACCTTCTAGACGCATATATGGTACAAGCGATATGTCTAGTGTGGAACCAGTCTCGCCTAAGATTTGCGTAAGGTTGGTCCGCGCCACTTCATCAAACATCACCGTGGTATGAAAAAGTACACATGGGAGGGTAACAAGTATAGTATGAATTCCCACATTTAACATGTGTTCAAAACCTTACAAGCAATACTACACATAGATTGGCTCTGATATAATTGAAGGGGTTCGCAGTAAAAAACAATATTTTTTCTTAACTAGCGTAACACCCAATGCCAGGATCTATCTAGGAGTAATGTTGTAACGGAGAAGGTTTAGTTAACATACCCTTGTAGACAGAAAGCGTCTAACGTTCATGATGAACATGGATGATGTAGTCCAATTACATAACCGACCTCAAGGTCGCGTTGCTCCTTGCACACAACCCATTTGCTACAACTGGCAGCACCTCCGTGGTTTCGCACATGTTCAGTGCTCAACAACGACTCCCGATCTCTCTGATCCAACCGAGATTGCGGAAGTATATCTTTTGGATCGGGGATACAACAACGCGATAGCGTGCCGGCGATGAAGTCGTCATCCACCTACGTAGTTCTTCTTGGAACCACGAGCATGGAAGCCAACGAGAGAGAGAGCTCCAGTGGAGAATGCCTCCACGCTTGAGGGAACTATATGTCCTTCCCTCCCAACATGTGCCTCCTTATATAGCGGGAAGGGAGTGACGAGGGGTTAACTCATCAACGCCCATCGTTGATGGACTTAGGTTCGAGGAATTGGGGAGCGCTGGAGGAATCGATTGGCTAGCAAACAAGCACATAGGGGACATGAGGTTTTACCTAGGTTCAGGCCTCGAAGAGGACCCTACTCCTGCTTGTCTGCTCTTGATTATCGGAGAGTCGAAAGTTACAAGGGGTGTGCAGATGCAATCTGGCGAGGTGTATGCGAGGGTTGTGGATTTTCCTCCTCACCTCCCCCTCCTAGCCTTTATATAGGAAGCCTAGGTCTCAAGATAGCAGGCCGAGTCGGTTATAGATTAGGGTTTTTGCTTCAAGTTTCTATCTATTCTTTGCCATGTTCTTCAAGAAGGCGTACTCCTATGGACCACCCGAATCCTTACTAGGCTTCGTTCACACCGTGGACTCCTCTTGGGCTGGACCGCATAGGCTAATCTCGAGTACCTATAAGGCATGCCCATGTCAGTAGCCCCCGAGTGTCTAGCCGAATTGTAGATTCAGTTGGAGACTATAAGTCTTCGAATGCATGGAATATAGGCTCATCCAAAGTTCTTTCGGGTGCCGCAGTTTGTGTCACATGGATTGTGATATGCGTGCCTGATTCATACGATGTATCAGGATCAATTAACTGCCTTAGGGCAAAACAACGCTATCTACTCAAACTCGAGTCCCTAGACTCGAATTTGGAACATTGCTGGTGTAATTCGACTCCTGCCGTAGAGGTCTTATAGAGTCGAATTCCAGTGTTTTGGTGTGAGCACTCGACGCACCCGTCAAGGCCTTTTCATTGTGCCTATAGGCACGGATTATTTCCGGTATAGCACATCAGGTACGTTGCCAGGCCTTTTGTAGGTCTTACCTTCATGTTGTTAATGCGGCATCCGAAAGTGTATTCACCACAGAGGTGATTCAGGTGTTCCAGGAGATGTTGTCTCTCTGTAGGGTATGTTTAGTGATTGTGAGGCGGAGTCGCTGAATACTTCGAATGCCCATGGTGCGGATGTGATCAACGTTTTTTACCATGTACAAGTATCTTTTCTTTTCGTAGGGTGCGCGACCAGCGCTCCCTATGGGAGTAGCCCCCAAGTTCCTATTCGAGTCGCAGACTCGAGTGGGGACTTTGAACAACTATCGACTGCTATCATTATTTTTATCTTTTGTCGATTGTGCTTTCAGCGCTCCCTATGGGAGGAGCCCCCGAGTCCACAATCGAAACGTTAATTCGAAAGAGGGGGTTGAGAAGTAAATGTCTTGTATGTTTGTCATTGTACTTCTATGCCCTTTTATAATATTCGGGTACGTGGCCAGCGCTCCTGTTAGGAGTAGCCCCCGAGTGCTTGGTCGAGTCGCAGAGTCGACCAATGACTAGATAAGTCGAAGAGAACTCCGGCTGGAGTGGGTTTCTTGATGACATTAGTGCTGATGACCTGATGAGGTCAGTTGCCGGCATAAGCGATGCTGATGGGATGCGATAGAGGTAGGCCCTGAAGTCTGACTGGGATTTGACCAGTCACGTG
The DNA here is from genome assembly GCA_023614405.1 of Avena insularis. Taxonomy (NCBI): domain Eukaryota; kingdom Viridiplantae; phylum Streptophyta; class Magnoliopsida; order Poales; family Poaceae; genus Avena; species Avena insularis. Next base: position 412,572,837 of record CM042692.1, on the reverse strand, counting down.
TAATCTTTGATTTTAACTGTGTCTCCTTGATTCTCGCGCGTAGTGGGTAACGTGTAGCGACCGTCCGCTGTTTCGACTGCCACACGTCTTCATTGATGTGCACCACGCATAGAAGTGAATCTCTACAAGCCGTTGGATGGCATTCCCTGGTGCTTAAGTAGGGTTTTGTGTGCGGTAATTTTCACACTGATCTTCTTCCTCCTTTGCTCACTTCTGCCATTGCCATTCTCCTCTTCTTCATCGCACCCACCATCATCGCTGCACTAGACATTCTCAAAGCTTTTCCAAGATACTTCCTCCAATCCCTCCGCCACTGGAAGATGGGGAAAAAGAAGGGAGACGCTGCCGTTGGATCTGCCGTTGTCGCCACCGGGTCCGGCACCACCGCCGCCACCAAGAAAAAGGGTGCGGGAACCTGTGTGACCAACGGGTCATGGCGGCGCTCCTCCTTGAAGGAGCATGAGCTCTAGATGCATCGCCAAGACAGTCTGCTACCTGCCAAGGAAGTAGACTGCAAAATGCCTAGACCAGAGGTAATCCTCAATCCCCCCGTTGGATTTAGGGTGATGTTTTTGGTGTTTATCCTTCGTGGTCTTTCTCTCCCCTCCACAAATTTGTGCGAGGGTTGATTTGTTTCTATGGGCTTCAGCTACATCAGTTGACCCCAAACTCCATCTTGCACATCACGTTCTACATTACCCCCTGTGAGTGGTGGCTCGGAATCGAGCCACACTTTGGGCTCTTCAAGAAGCTTTTCAAGTTGAAGGAGTAGCCCGGTTCCGGCTCTATAGTATATGATATCGACGGCTGCGGTATCTACGTGGACCCCAATGTCCAGCACTTCATCCTCAATATTATCGAGTCCGTCCAAGGATGGAGGGAAAAATGGTTCTACATCCGGGACCAGCATGTTGATGGCGAACGATTTGGACTTGCTCCTTTCGATCCCAAGGCTAAGCTGAGAGGAAGAGGTCCCAAAGGAATGTTTTGATGCCTAGTGAAGTGGATGAAGTTGAAGTCTTGTATAAGTGTGTATGTGACCTTCAGCTAATCCGAGGCCAAGAAGTTACCAGTGTCAACCTTATTCGCACATTTTTATGGTGACGGGTGCAGCCTCTGCAGGCCAGGGCACACCCAATGTCATGCTGGACTAGTGTGGCTGACATCACTCGCATTTATTCTAAGAATCTGTCATCGATGAAGGTGGCCAAGAAAGTTCGGGCGCTAACGAAGTTCACCGCCAAGGATATCCTTCCTAGAGACTCAGCTACGCTGCCCTTCCGTGCGAGTAACTCTCCTCCTAAGGTAAATTTGCCATCGAGTCCTCGTTGTTTTATTTTTCCTTGTCCGTGGGACATTTTGTAATTACAGTTTGATGCTTGCCCTAGGATTGGAAAGTAGCGAGTTCGCTGCCACCTCAGTCGGAGGGGTTCCTGCCTTCTAAGGCCGAACAAGATGACGAATCAGGGTCAGTTGTGCCCGTCTTTGATGTGTAGGAAATCCCTGATTCCAGCGAGGATGGCACTCGCAAGCGCTCCTGGAGTGCCGACGCGTCTACGCCGGAGGCGCTGAAGGATACTTCGCCGGAGGTGGGTACCGCGAGTCCTATTCTAGTGGTTCCTCTCCACAGCGTGTGTCTGCCAACGCTGAAGAAGCCGAAGAAATTGAAGGAGCAGCTAGACGAGGATTTTGACCACAACAACTTTGACAAATAAGTCTACCGCTTGAAGTTAAGGTCTTCGTGACTTGCAATTTTCTTTTTGCTGAATGCCTTCGTGAACTTGCTGTCGTAGAACTGCATCATCATCATCCGGCGATTACCGCCTCCTGGAGGACACTGGAGTCATAGACTCCAGAAATAAGGACATAATGGAGTCTTCGCCTTCCCCAAAGATAGCGGCCACCTCCGGCGTGAATTCCTCGAGTTCGCCCAACACGGGGGAGCACCTGGTTATTGCCCGGGCATCAATTCAGAAGGAAACTTCGGAGTCTTTGGGTGACCATATAAGTATTCATGAGCTCTGCACTTGAAATATTCGTTCTTGGTCAAACTTTGTGGTGATATACATTGTCTTTTGCAGCCCGTTCTGCAGGAATATGTTCGTCTTGGCGAGCGGATCGCAACCTTGGGCCGGCAGCATGCTCGGCTAGATACTGACAACTGCCGGATACAAAGTAAGCCTATCAAATTGTATTGTAATGATGAGTATTTGTTTTTATTGTGCTTGATGTATTCCCCTTGTTCTTTAGAGGAGAACAATGATCTTCTTTGCCGAGTGAACTCCCTTGAAAAGGGTCTTAGCGCGGCGAAGACCAAGCGGGATGAGGCACTCGAAGCCTTCGAGCACCTCAAACGGGAGTCAAAGAAGCGCGAGGAAGACCTGATAGTTGCCACAGCCGACAGAGAAAATGGGTTCATAGAACAACTTTTATCTATCGCCCAAGCACTATCTAGTTTATTTTTGTCTGATCTTTTTGCTGTGCTTGCATTTTCTTCTTTTGGCCATGTGTGCTGATTTGCGGGAGTGCAATCCCAGATGCCGCCAGTGTTGACTTAGACCGCCAGGCTCTGGCCCGTGAGGATGCTTTGGTTAGTGCTGTGACAACGATCGAAGATCTCGACGCTTCCGCCCAAGACGCCCTCAAGAAGGCCAGAGCCGTTCTAGGACACCTTCGTGAAGAGATGCTCCCCAAGGCCAAGCTAATTGAAGATCTCGATGGCCTAGTCGATACATTCGCGGGTGGCATTCCTATGAACTTTAAGAACACGTAGAAGGGAGCCGACACATCCTTGGGGTTGGTGATGGCGAAGGTCTGTGATGCCAATCTGGACGTTCGCCATATTACTTCAAAGATGCCGACGAATGCAAAGGGCCAAGAGGTAGCTTTCGCTCCTTTTGCTACTCTCTGTCATAAATATGGGCCTCGGCTCATAGAGACACTCATGAAATACTCTACGGAGCAGAAATGGCTGAATGTGGCGAAGGCCACGGCATCAGGGGCTACATCAGCGAAGGTCACGGTGTCGGAGGCGGCCATGGAGTCAACGAAGCCCACGGGTGCCGATGTGTAGGCATAGCTGTCTTTCTTATTTCCTTTTGTAGCAATGCGGAAACCTTAGTCTTGTCTTGAACTACCTTTGTGGGGGTGCCCTGCTGACTCATGTACTAACGAGCTCGTTGGGGAACCCCAAGAGGAAGGTATGATGAGCACGGCAGTAAGTTTCCCTCAGTTATGAAACCAAGGTTATCAATCCAGTAGGAGCAAGGAAACACCCCAAAGGTGTAGCTAGCTGAACTTTGGCAGGGCGCACTACCGGTGCAAGCAGCAACGTGGAGACTTGCACAACACAACCACAGAACTCTGTCCCCAACCTTCGATGAGGTTGTCAATCTCACCGGTTTTGCTGAAAACAAAGGATTAAACGTATCGAGTGGAAGAAGGTAATAGTTTGCAGAAAGTAAACACAAAGCAGTAAACAGTTGATTGTAGATTGATAGTAAAAGAAAGGACCGGGGTCCATAGTTCACTAGAGGTGGCTCTCCTTAAGATAGATAACATGTTGGGTGAACAAATTACAGCGGGGAAATTGACAAACATGAAGAAAGCATACAAGAATATATTAATCATCTTGACTCCTTTGAGATTCGATTGGGCATTACAACATTATACATAGACCGCCATCCAACTGCATCTATGACTAATAATCCACCTTTAGGTTATCATCCGAACCCCCTCTAGTATTAAGTTGCAAGCAACGGATAATTGCATTACAAATTGCGTGTAAAGTAAACAATATGATTGTTCTATGAACAAAGGATTGTTGTTTTCTCCCTAGTAGCAACAACACATCTAGTACCTTAGATATTCCTATCACTTCCCTAGATTACCAGAGGCATGAACCCACTATCGAGCATAAATACTAACTCTTGGAGTTGCTAGCATCTACTTGGCCAATAGCTACTAACAACAGAAAGCATGCAAGATCACAAATAACAAAGACATGATAGAATCAATAATCAATCTGAAATAGCATCTCAATATCTATCGGATCCCTGTAACACAACATGTAGAATTACAAATAGATGATCTTGATCATGAATGGAGCTCACAAGATCTAAACATGATAGCAAAAAGGAGGAGAACCAGCCATCTAGATACTACATGGACCCGTAGTCCAGAGATGAACTACTCACGCATCACACCGAAGGCTTGCACGGTGATGAAGACGGCCTCCAGGGTGAATTCCCCTCTCCGACAGGGTGCCGGGAAGAGCTTCAGATCCCTCCTGATCTAGGAATGGAGATGACGGCGGCTACAGAATCTTTCGTGGAATTTTGATCGGGTACCTAGGGTTTCCGTATCAGAGGCAACTTATAGGCGGAAGGAGAGGCCGAGGGGGTGCCTGGGGCGGCCATACCACCCCCTGGCGCGGGCCAGGCCTGGCCGCGCGGCCAGGTGGTGTGGTTGGGCCCTAGCCCCTCTTCGTCTCATATTCTGGCTCCAGGTGTCCCTCAGTGGAAAACTGACTTTGGCTTTTGTCCCGTCCAATTTCGAGAATATTCATTTTCTGACTTTCCTGGAACCAAAAACAGCAGAAAACAGGCAGCTGACACCGTGGCTCTTGTTAATAGGTTAGTCCATGAAATCATATGAAAAGCACCCCAAAGTGTGGAAAAAACATAAGAAAGTAGATAAAACCAAGCATGGAACATCAAAAATTATGGATAAGTTTGCAACATATCAACATCCCCAAGCTTAACTCCTGCTCGTCCTCGAGTAGGTAAGTGATAAAAAGAAAGAATAATTTTTGAGGTGACATGCACCATCATAACTTGATCAAAGTATTTGTAAAACATTCAAAGCTGGGATCATAGTACTTCAATCATAACATGAAAGACAAAGTTCTAGCAATAAGACAAAGAAACTATGTTGCAACATGAAAAGGCACAAACAAAAGATTCATGAATAACAATGCTTTGCAAGACATTTGTTTGTTTCACATAAAGAAAACATAGCATAGTGGCATTCATCTTGTCCTTCATAGAGTAGCAAACATAAATGCATAGGACACCTTCAAAGTTTATAAGAGTGACTAGATACAAATAGTTTAAAACAAGCAATATCAAGGTATGCATCAATCAACAAGTCTTGGGACAATGCACATAGAACTAAGAATGGCCACTATGCTCTCAGAGTAGGTGCATAAAGGTAGAAGGTGGAGACTCAACATAAAAGTAAAAGAAAGGCCTTCATAGAAGGAAGTGGGGATTCAAGTCTCATAAAGAGCTTACAAAAATTATGGTACTTATTAGCTTTCAGCTCTCATTGCCCCTATCATAAGCATCTTGAAGGTGATTAAGGTTAAAGTGACACAACTAAGAGGATATGCTTGACAAGTTATAAACCAAAATCTCATGCCCCTTACTTACGAAGACCGAACCTCATGCTACTCAACTTTAGTCACATGTAAGCTCTTGTCATTGTAAGTACATATGTATCATAGAGAACCGCCAACGGGGTACCCCTTGCACATGATACATGAGCTATCCCATAATCAAAATGACAAGGCAAGCAGACAATGAGCATCTCAACGATCTTTTTATTTGCTATTTGCATAGGTTTTTATTGAGGATGCTTCATAGAGTGCTCATTATGGTTATGCTGCAAGTTTCCACCATGATTAGGCATGGCTTAGGCTAGCAGCCCAGGCGTTTCTCTAACACAAATACATACTCCATGATCTTACAAGTTCCCCTTTTATTTCACACTGCCGAGATCCATAAGCAAAAGAACATGATATCAACAGGGTACAAAGTACAGGTGCAATGTTGAAAGCGTTCCCCATGATACATGGTTCTGCTAATTTCAACTTATAAAGCACAAGCTTATACGCAACAAAGATGGACACAATGGTTCAAGTTTATTAAATGCAAGAAAGAAAATTTGCCATCAAGTTCGTGAGAGCTTTAATCACTAGTTTTATCATAACAAGTTTAATTTGGAAGGTAGACAAAAACATGAATGTACTTGGAATAGCATAATCTAGTAGGTAGGTATGGTGGACTCTTTGGAATAACTTGGTTTTAGGAGTTGGATGCATGAGTGGAACTCATACTTGGTTGTGGAAGCTAGCAAAAGACTGGGAGCGACAAACTAAGAGAGCAATAATGGCCATAATCATGCAGAGCAACAAAACATAATTGATCAAAGCATAAAGTGATACTACAAGTTGAAAACTAAAGGATCATAAAGGCTATGGTGACTTGGGATAGTCATAACATGGTGTGAACATGTGCCAAGTCAACCCAAATAAAGCATCAAAGGAGAATACCACAATAATATGCTAAAACAACGCATGATTCTTCAAAGGCACATTAAGCAATCTCAATTGTTTATAACAAGTAATGCTACAACAAAGAATACTAAGCATAAAGCAAAAACAATATCAAGCATGGCATGACAAAGCATAGGCCACAGTCAAAAACAAGCTCTCTTTACCACTGAAGCATGAACTTTTCCTACTCTTTTCCAATCCAAACCAAACTATTTGAAAACCAATGTATGAAAGAGGGGGTCCAACCAATTTATTCATCAAACTAAGCAAACAAAACAAACAAAAACGGAAAAGAAGACGCTCCAAGAACAACACAACTGTGCATGAAAAAATAAAAATGAAGCGTTTGGAAGAAACCTGGGATTTTTATTGATGAAGAGGGGGATGCCTTGGGCATCCCCAAGCTTTGACGCTTGTATTTCTTGGATATTTCTTGGGGTGACACGGGTGGTATCCCCAAGCTTGAGATTTAGTCCATCCTTAATCTCATTACTCATTCCTTCCATACACCTGAAATTTTTCCTTCATACAAAACTTCACACAATCTTTATTAGCAACATTAGTGCACTGAAGATAATAGGTCTTTAGGTTCAGTTCCAACACCAATAAAACTTCCATTATAACACTAGCTACTGTAGCACTTCCCTCAAAAAGCTCAATTCCCCAAAAGAACTCAAAAAAGGAACCAACAAGAAGCAAATGCAGAGAATGGCAGAAATTTGTCAAAACAGACCAGCAGGTAAAAGCGAATTTTTTCGAAGACCTTATGTTGCTCAAATCAAAAAGTGTTGAACTAACGAAAGTTAGATAACAACCTGGGGCAGAAGCACAAAAATTGACGGATCAAAAGGACATAGAGAGATTTTACACGAATGTATACGGTGAAGCACAGAAATATGTTTTGGGACAGCAACTTTCCCAATCATTACTTCTCTCTCATTAGAGGTTACTCTTGGCACAAAAAGCAAATAAAAAGGATAAGGAGCGGTTATTACTGAAGTAATAACTTCCAAGACTCATCTAAAACTTTTGGGTTATCTCCCAATAAGTACCTTTCTTTAACGCCTTTAAGTTAGGCATGATAGTTTGAGAAGATGCTCATATAGGAAATATGAATTGAAGTAAAAGAGAGCATCAAGAAGCAATTTCAAAAAACATTTGAGTCTAACCCACTTCCTATGCATAGGAATCTTGTATCCAAATAAATTCACAAAGAACAAAGTGACATGCATAGGAAGATAAAACAAGAGTAACTTCAAAACTTTCAGCATATAGAGAGGTGTTTCAGTACCATGAAAACTTTTACAACCATATTTTCCTCTCTCATAATAATTTTCAGTAGCCTCATGAATAAACTCAACAATATAACTATCACGTAAAGCATGCTTTTCATGATCTTCAAACACTAGAGCTTTATTATAAAAAAATTCAAAAGAATCCTCAAGAACATGACATTCGTCCTCCTTTGGTAAGCATGGGGGACAATCAAATAATGTAAGGGGCAAAGAGTTACTCTCATTAGAAGGTAAGGATGGGTAGATCCATTCTTCCTCCTCTTGATCATCACTCTCCTCCTCTTTTTCATCCAATGAGCTTCTAGTTTCAGCAATTTCTTCTTCCATAGGCTCCTGCAAGGCATTAGTCTCTTCCATTGGTGGAGAGCATCTATTAAGATATTCAAGAATATAGCCATTTTCTACCTTGTAATTATCAAAGCAAAATTTAAGTATATCATGAACCTCATATTTATAAGGTGAATCATCAGTATTTTCAAGCAAACTAGCAAGTTCAAATGCACCCTTCCAAGCAATAAATTCTTCAATTTGTTCCACATCATAAAAGTCATAATTTCCCTTAACATAAGAAGATATGGTAACAACATCATTATACTCACATTGAAAAGGGAGGTGTTTATACCTCCTACAACAACAAGATTTATCAAAGCAATAAGTAACATTATAAGTAGAGCACACGTTTATAGCAATGATATACAATTTATCAATTTATTCACATAAGTGTTTCCCTTTTTGTGACAAGCGGTGTTCCTTATAATAATATTTTTGTTCTTCCGTGAACCCATCTTGCCAATAAGATTCAGTTTCAAAGATACCAACCATTGATAGAAAGCATGATAAAGCAAGACACTAACTGACCAACGAAAATAACAACTATAGTAGGAACTAATTTTTTTGTATTTTTGATAAAAGAAACAAGCAAACAAAGCAAAAATAAACTAAGCAAAACAAATAAAACAAAGTAAAGAGATTGGTTATGAGGGACTCCCCTTGTGAAGATGTACTTGACTCCCCGGTAATGGCGCCAGAAAAATACTTGCTGACTCGTGTACTAACGAGCTCGTTGGGAACCCCAAGAGGAAGGTATGATGAGCACAACAGTAAGTTTCCATCAGTTACGAAACCAAGGTTATCAATCCAGTAGGAGCAAGGAAACACCCCAAAGGTGTAGCTAGATGAACTTTGGCAGGGCGCACTACCGGTGCCAGCAGCAACGTGGAGACCTACACAACACAACCACATAACTCCGTCCCCAACTTGCGATGAGGTTGTCAATCTCACCGGTTTTGCTAAAAACAAAGGATTAAACGTATTGAGTGGAAGAAGGTAATAGTTTGCAGAAAGTAAACACAAAGCAGTAAATAGTTGATTGTAGTTTGATAGTAAAAGAAAGGACCGGGGTCCATAGTTCATAGAGGTGGCTCTCCTTAAGATAGATAACATGTTGGGTGAACAAATTACAGCGGGGCAATTGACAAAGATCGAGAAAGCATACAAGCATATACTAATAATCTTGACTCCTTTGAGATTCGATTGGGCATTACAACATTATACATAGACCGCCATCCAACTACATCTATGACTAATAATCCACCTTCAGGTTATCATCCGAACCCCTCCAATATTAAGTTGCAAGCAACGGATAATTGCATTACGAATTGCGTGTAAAGTAAACAATACGATTGTTCTATGAATAAAGGATTGTTGTTTTCTCCCTAGTAGCAATAGCACATCTAGTACCTTAGACATTTCTGTCACTTCCCCAGATTACCAGAGGCATGAACCCACTATCGAGCATAAATACTAACTGTTGGAGTTGCTAGCATCTACTTGGCCAAGATAGCTGCTAACAACGGAAAGCATGCAAGATCACAAATAAAAAAGACATGATAGAATCAGTAATCAATCTGAAATAGCATCTCTATATCCATCGGATCCCCGCAAACACAACATGTAGAATTACAAATAGATGATCTTGATCATGAACGAAGCTCACAAGATCTAAACATGATAGCACAAAGGAGGAGAACCAGCCATCTAGCTACTACATGGACCCGTAGTTCAGAGATGAACTACTCACGCATCACACCGGAAGCTCGCATGGTGATGAAGAAGGCCTCCATGGTGAATTCCCCTCTCCGGCAGGGTGCCGGGAAGAGCTTCAGATCCCTCCCGATCTAGGGATGGAGATGATAGTGGCTACAGACTCTTTCGTGGAATTTTGATCGGGTACCTAGGGTTTCCGTATCAGAGGCAACTTATAGGCGGAAGGAGAGGCCGAGGGGGTGCCTGGGGCGGCCAGACCACCCCCTGGCACGGGCCAGGCCTAGCCGCACGGCTAGGTGGTGTGGCCGGGCCCCAACCCCTCTCCGTCTCGTATTCTGGCTCCAGGTGTCCCTTGATGAAAAACTGACTTTGGTTTTTGTCCTGTCCAATTCCGAGAATATTCATTTTCTGACTTTCCTGGAACCAAAAATAGCAGAAAACAGGCAGCTGGCACTGTGGCTCTTGTTAATAGGTTAGTCCAATAAATCATATGAAAAGCACTCCAAAGTGTGGACAAAACATAAGAAAGTAGATAAAACCAAGCATGGAACATCAAAAATTATGGATACGTTTGCAACGTATCATGCCCCTACCAGAATTTGTTGCTATTGATGTATAAATTGTCTTCATGCTTCTATCACCCGTATTCCATGTGCAATGCCTCTTATTCTTCAAATATTTTGGTTGGTTAGGGCTCTTTGATTGGCCCGCAAGATGTTCCTTCTTCTGATGTGCCTGTGGCGTAGCCACATTCGAAAGTGGAGGAGTTATCGCTCTTGTCTCACTTGCGTGATCGCGTGAAGCACTTGGAGCAAGACGCACTGGCGATTCGTGGCAATGCCAATGTCTGGAAGTCAAAGGCGGAGAAAGCCATTGAGCACAAGAAGTACCTTCTTGGCGAGGTGGCTCAAATCAATGAGCAGCTACAATGTGGGTGTTTGTTCGACTTCCTTGCTCTTGTTCTTTTGTGTGGCTAGTGTGTTCACTGATATGTTTGCTGTTGCTATTGGTGCACTTGTCAATCTCATTCCACAGGAAGAGAGAGATTGCATTAGCATCCGACTAAACTGCTTGACTGAGGAGCAGCTGGAAGCTGGTGGGTTTTTCTGGACCGAGCGGGATCATGCGACTACATTGGCGACACTATAGGATCGTGTGTCGCAGGTGCTGCGCTTTCTAAAGATAGCGCAATCGTGCTTGAAGCATATCTTTAGGGTGATGTTTCCATTGGATGACGTGCCATCGAGTTTGCTGGCTCTGATGCAAAAGTTTCATAATGCTGATGAAGTACGCGAGTGTGTGAACCAACAACTTGTTGCAGGTGCTAAGGCTGTGTTGGCGCTTGTGCGCATGCAACAACCTGACGTGGAATTAAATGTTATTGTTGCAGGACCACCACCGCCTCTAGCAGGGATGGCATGGAACATGGTTCCCCACTACCGAGCAGTTGAACGCCGGCGGAAGATACCGTTAGCTTGTTTGACGAGTGCACGAATGTTCTTCTTTTGTGTCAGAAGAGTAGTGTTTAACCTGCACAGGATGCATAAGTGCTTGTAAAGCATGTATAATTTTTTGACTGGGTGTTTTGATACCCATACTGTATGTAAAGCTTGCTAGCCTATGTGTTTTTGTGAGTGTGTTTGCAATGTATTTTCGTTAGCCTGACGCTTGCGGTTCTCAGCACCTTGCCAGCCTGTTAGTTGTGTTGCAACTGGGTTGGGTTTATCAAGGGTTCGATTGACAGTTTGGTCAGCTACTCGGGTTAATGCTTTGTGAGATTATGTACGTGACGAGGTCGTCAAGGAGGCGCAACCCCTGAGTGCAGAATAGTAATGAAAGTAAATGTAATAAGACAGATGGTTGGAGGCACTTAGCTCTATTTATTTGGAGAATATCAGGAGGTACAATGTTTGTCTAAGTAGCCTAGCTGAGTAGCCTTATTGTAAAGTAAAAACATGTAGGGGTAGAAACATCGCAACTGCGCGATGTTCCATGGGTTGGAGTATTCGACTCCATAATCTACATCCTTCAAGCGATAGGCACCACCTGGGATTACTTCAGTAATCACATAGGGTCCCTCCAGGGGGACTCGAACTTGAGGTGTCCTTTCTTCTTTAGACGCAGGACGAGGTCTCCTTCGACGAAGGATCTTGGGCGCAACTGTCAGTTGTGGTAGTTGCATAGGCTCTACTGGTAGATCGTTGATCGTTCCACTGGGATATCGCGTGCTTCGTCGAGGAGGTCGACGGAGTCTTCGAGTGGCGGCCGTAGATTCAGCCTTGCTGTACGTGAAAACCCTTTGGGCCTTGTAGCGCACTTATGCAGGTAACACCGCCTCGGCGCCGTGCACCATGAAGAACGGGGTGTAGCTTGTGGATCTGTTCGGAGTCATGCGCAGGATCCACAATACGGATGGCAGCTCCTCAGCCCAACACCTAGCTGCTCGCTTGAGTGGTCGAAGGAGTCTTTTCTTGATGCCATTGCAGACGAGGCTGTTAGCCTTCTTGAATTGACTGTTGGTCTGGGGATGTGCCACTAAGGCATAGCTGATGTTGATTCCCAGGTTTTTGCAGAAATCCTAGAACTCATTCGAGGTGAAGTTCGTCCCATTGTCGGTGATGATACTATGTGGCACCCCGAACCTGAAGATGATGGACTTGAAGAATTTGACGGCGGTGGCACCTGTCTGGTTAATCACCGGCATAGCCTCGATCCACTTGGTGAACTTGTCAACTACGACAAGGAGGTAGACGTATCCTCTGGGTGACGACTTCTGTAGCTTGCCAACCATGTCGAGTCCCCATTGCGCAAAGGGCCAAGCCACAGGTATTGGCCCGAGTTCTGTGCCCGGTGCGCGCAGCTTATCCGCGAATTATTGGCAAGCATTGCACTTCTGGATGATGTCCTTGGCACCATGCATCACGGTTGGCCAGTAGAAGCCATCTCGTAGTGCTTTAGCGACAAGGGCATGACTACAGGCGTGGTGCCCGCAGGTGCCCTCATGTATCTCGAGAAGGATGCTCCTTCCGTCGCTGTTGGTGACGCATCGCTGGAGGACGCCCGTGATGCTGTGCTTGTACAACTCGCCGTTGATGATGGTGAAGGCCTTGGAGCGCCACGCTATGTGTCGTGGATCTGTTGGGTCATCTGGCAGCCTTTTGGTAAGCAGGTACGTGATGTATGGCTGCGTCTAGGATGGCTCGATGAGCATGAACTCCATGGGACCTTTGAGTTAGGGTCCCTATTCTACATTGCTGGGACCCTCGAGTTCTTCAGATGGCGCAACCCCCGAGTCCTTTGATGTGCTGGATGGTCTTGCAGGAGTCTTCGGCTTGATGGAGTGCTCGCAAATCTGCTCAAGGAATATGACTGGTGGTACCATGGAGAAGGTGGAGCCTACATTTGCGAGTGTGTCAGCCTCCTCGTTGCTTTCGCGGCCTACGTGCCGCGCAGCCGTCGAAGTCTCCTTCGAGTGTGTCGTAGAGGTCACAGTATGCGATCATGTTGTCACTCAAAGCATCACACTGGTTCATGGTTTGATCCACCACGAGCTTGGGGTCACTGTAGATGACGAGTCGTGTTGCGCCGTAGTCTTTGGCCACCCAAATCCCGTGGAGGAGGGCCTCGTATTCTGCCTCGTTGTTGGAGGTGCGAAACTTCATCCACAGGACATACCTCATCTTGTCACCGTGCGGTGACGTCAGGATGACACCGGCACCGGCTTCCTCTTGACATTTGGATCCATCAAAGTGCATTTTCCACATGTCTGGTGTATCTAGGAGTTGGTTCTCCATCCAGTGTATGAGGAAGTCCAAAAGGACTTGCGACTTGATTGCCACTCACCGCTCGTATGTGATGTCCCACGGGGATAGCTCGATTCCCTAAAGGGCGACTCGTCCTATGGCGTCCGGGTTGTTGAGGACATATCCCAGCAGGGCATCGTTCACCACAATTATGGGGTGCTCCTGAAAGTAGTGGTGCGGTCGTCACGCTGTCAAGAAGATATCGTGGGCCAGCTTCTGGTAGTGTGGATACTACTACTTTTTCAGCGTCAGTACCTCGCCGAGGTAGTAGACTGGGCATTGTACTCCATGGACCTTGTTATCTTCGGCTCGTTCGACCACCAGCGTGGTACTGACCACCTGGTTAGTGACGGAGATGTACAACAACATTGGCTCCTTTTCCCTAGGGGTTACCAACACGGGTGAGGTAGAGAGTAGGCGCTTGAGGTCGTCGAATGCATCCTGCGCCTCGTCCTTCCACTCGAACTTTTCAGTTTTGCGAAGGAGCTGGTAGAATGTAGCGCCTTCTTGCCCATTCGACTGATGAATCGACTGAGTGCCGCGATTTTCCCAGCCATCTGCTAGATGCCTTTGATGTTTTTGGGCTTATCCATGGCCAGTGGCCTTTATATTCTTCGAGTTAGCCTCGATTCCCCTGGCGGATATGAGGTACTCGAGTAATTGTCTGGGTGGCATGCCGAAGGCGCACTTCTCCAGATTCAGCTTGATCCAGTAGCGGTCGAGGTTGTCGAAGGTCCCATGGAGATCGTTGAGTAGTGTGGCTTCCTCCTTGGTTTTAACGACGATGTCATTGACATAAACTTGAATGTTCTAGCCAAGATGGTTTTTGAGGCAGGCCTGCATACACCGTTGATAGGTGGCTCCTGCATTCTTCAGCCCGAAGGGCATTGCTGTGTAGTAGTAGACACCGAAGGGCATGATGAAGGCCATCTTCTTCTGGTCCTCATCCTTCATTCAAATTTGATGGTAGCCTGAGTAGGCGTCAAGGAAGAATAGGCGGTCGCATCTCGCGGTGGAGTCGATTATCTGATCGATCCGTGGTAATGGGAAGTGGTCCTTCGGGCAATGCTTGTTGAGACAGGTGAAGTCCACGCACATCCTTAGGATATCCATGTCCTTTTTGGGAACAAGCACGGGGTTTGCTACCCAGATTTTTTCCTTTATTTCGCTTATAAAGTTAGCGTCGAGGAGTTAGTTGACTTCCATGCCGACCGCCTTTGCCCTTGGTTCTGAGAGTCGACGCATCGACTGCTTAACTAGTTTAGCATCATGATTTATGTTGAGTGCATGCTCGGCGAATTCCCTAGGAACTCCTGGCATGTCCGCTAGACACCAAGCGAAGATCTCCCAGCGCTCACAGAGGAATTCGACGAGCACGAGTCCCTATGCGGGACTCAAGTTGTTGGCGATGAGGGCCGTCTTGGTCGGGTCCGTCGGGTGAACCTGGACTGCCTTGGTTATCACCAACGAGTCGAAGGACTGGTCGGGTGCGTTTGGCTTACTCACAAGAGGAAGATTGTTGTCTGTCGACTCCTTGAGTCTTGCCAGCTCTTCTTGCATGCCGAAGGGTTGGGAGATTCTGTTGAATTCCTTATCGCAACTATCTGACTTGGCGAAGCTTCCGTTGACGGTAATAATGTCGTTGGGTCCCAACATCTTCATCTGCAGGTAGGCGTAGGGCGGGACCGCCATGAACCTCGTGAACGTGACACTTCTTAGGATTGTGTGATATTGCGAGGGCTAGTCGAACACTTCAAATTTGAGGTGCTCTCGCCAAAAAGTTTGCGGGCATGCCGAAGATGACGTCCAGGTTGATTTTGCCCAAGGGGTATACGCCTTTCCCTAGGATGATGCCGTGGAACGTTGTGTCAGAGGCCTCTAGGCAGGAGAGGGGATCCACATGGCGCATAGGGTGCTAGCAAACATGAGGTTGATGCCGATGCCGTCATCCATGAATATGCGACTCATCTCGTAGCCACCGATTTGTGCCTCGAGCACCAGGGAGAGTGGCCCAGGCGAGGCACTTGGCGTGGGTGATCACGCTTGTCGAAGGTGATGCAGGACTTGCACCCACTGAGGTACTCCGTGGTCGAGGGTGGAGAGTTGACCACCAAATTAACTTGGCGAGTGATTGACTTTTGCACCCTATTGGAGGGGCGTCCCTTTTGGATCATGCCCATGTTCCCCAACACTCAGGGGTACTGCTCGCCTCCATTGTTTTGGACCAGTGCAGGTGCAGGCTGCGCGGGTCCTCCGGGCGGCGGTGGTGGTGCTCCGTGAGCTATGGAAAATGGGGCAGCTCCATAGCCCTCATTTATCGCATCCCGATTCATCTAGGCAAGGCCTTCGTGGAGCTTTAGGAACTCGCAGTAGTCCTTTAAGAGGTGGTTGGACTTCTTCTTGCTGTCGTTCTTATCGATGTAGAAGTGGATGTTGCAGGGTCCAGATAGTTTATCTTGGATCGATGTTCCAGGTGCTTCGTCGCGGGTGCGGTGTTGCCACACCTGCGCGGGTTTCCCGCTGTCACGGTAGCTGCCGCTATGGTATCCGCTGATGCAGTTTCCTTTATCGCGTTAATCGGCGTAGCTGGCCGTGACCATGTCAACTTCCTCGCGATCTTCATAGCCACGTGATCGACGCTTCCCTCGACGATCACGTCGGTGGCTAAGGTCGTCCTCGTCGTCTGAGTGTGCACTGTTCTTGTTCATCGAGTCTTCTCCATCTGCCCACCGATTCGCGATGTCCATTAGGCGGTCGATGGTTTTGGGCCACGTACGACCCAGCTCCTCCCCGTTCTCTATGCGGCGGACACTATCGTGGAATGCGTAAATTGCGTGGTCCTCGGAGATGTCTTTTGCCGAGTTTTTAATGATGGACCACCTTTGGATGTACAAGCGAAGGGATTCGCTCAGCTTCTAGCAGCAGGCCTTGAGCACTTCGATTGATGCGGGTCGTTTATAGATGTCCTTAAAGTTTCTTACGAAACTGCAGACCACCTCTTCCCAGCTGCGGATCGACCCGTGGGGTAGGTTGTTGATCCATGCGTGGGCAGCGCCCTGCAGCTACAACTGGAGACACTCAATGGTTGTGCACTTGTTTCCACCGTGCAAATAGATAGAGGAGATGTGGCCTTCCAGCTAGATCTTCAGGTCCTAGAGGCCATCGAACTTTGGGTTCTCTGACGGGAGTTTGAACCCTTTCGGCATTCGCGTCTGCTGTATGGCTCTGCTGAAGCAGCCAACACTGTAGAGTTCTGTTCCTTCATCCTCCGACTCTATTGAGCAGGCGCGCTTGGCGCGCATCTTGTCGACTTTGCACTGCGTGATGTCATCATGCACGTCATAGTCGCGATCGTGTTGATGTGAGCGGCATCGCCACGATAGGTCATGCTCGTCATCGCTAGAGAAGAGCGAGTAGTATTTCGGTGGAGCCTTGCTTTTCTTCAGCTCTGGCATTGGATCTTTGGCGAGTGCAGTTTCGACCAGTCCAAGACCAGCAATCGTAGATTGATGCATGGTAGACCATGGATCCCCGGCTGGTGGTTGGTTGTTGAGTAGTTATATGGTGGCTATTGTCACCGCTGCTTGTGGTGTTTTCGGGAGCATGTTGCCCCGCGAGTCCACTATCATGAATGAGAAGTCGAGGGCTCTAGTGGCCTCTTCCTGCTCCTTGTAGGTGAAGTGTTCTAGGCGAGAGTACCTTTTGGCAATCGCAGGTCTGTTGCCCTTGGAGGAGGATCCACTGATTGAGGAGAGCGCTGCCCATTGGGCACTCGACGCGTTCGCGGATATCCTGCGGGCCTAGAGTTGTGCGTTGACTGCCTGCTAGTGGTTGCATTCTTGAATGGGTAGCCAATGGTACCCCATTAGCATTTGCTGCGACGCGTTTGGTGGAAGGGGGTTGCCGTGCAGGGCCTCCTTGCACCTTGCCATTCTGCCTGGTTGAGGTGATTTTGCTGGCGCTCCATCCCGTTGTTGGCATGCTCGCCGTTGTTGTCGGGGTTGGGAGGGGTGTGTGCGCCGTTGGTAGGGGCGCCGTTAGTAGGGGCACCGTTTATGACTGGCGCGCCACCGTTGGCGACGGTGCCGGTGTTCCCTTGGATGCCACTGCTCCTTCCAGTGATGATGATGGCACACATGTAATGGCTGGAGAAGCTATTGCTCCCACAACTCTCAGATCCGGAGCCATAGGCTCCATCCTTTGATGCCAGATCACATAGATCAGACTCGCAACTACTATTGCTATCCGTGTCCTCAGCTGATGCCGAGGCGTTGAGCTTGCTCAAGGTACCGATCGGTGGCGGGAACCATGACGCAGGGGCAATTGAGGGAACTTGCGGCTGATCGGGGATGCGAAGATTGCCGATCTATCTGACCTGAAAGCGTAGGCTTCTGATCGCTAGGACGATCCCATCACCCACAGACTCGAAATCCGGGCGAGTCACCTCCGCGTGGACAGTGAATTCGAAAGCGCCGAAGAGGAGGCGAGTCTCCGCTCCAGCAGAGTTGTAGATCGTAGTTGGTGGAGCCGAGGAAGCTACAACATCAGCACTCCCGATTCCCACAGACGGTGCCAATTAACAAGGTGTTAACTCATCAATGCCCATCATTGATGGACTTAGGTTCGAGGAATTGGGGAGCGCTGGAGGCATCGATCGGCTAACAAACAAGCACATAGGGGACACGAGGTTTTACCCAGGTTTAGGCCTCAAAGAGGACCCTACTCCTGCTTGTCTGATCTTGATTATCAGGGATTCAAAAGTTACAAGGGGTGCACAGATGCAATCTGGTGAGGTGTATGCGAGGGTTATGGATTGTCCTCCTCGCTGCCCCTCCTAGTCTTTATAGGGAGGCTAGGTCTCGGGATAGTAGGTCGAGTCAGTTACAAATTAGGCTTTCCCCTTCAAGTTTCTATCTATTCTTTGACGTGTTCTTCAAGAAGGCGTACTCCTGTGGACCACCCGAACCCTTACTAGGCTTCGTTCGCACCGTGGACTCCTCTTGGGCTAGACCGTATAGGCTAATCTCGAGTACCTATAAGGTATACCCATGTCAGGGAGGGACTCCCAAGAGGTTGTGGCAAATGTGGGACTAAAGGGCGGTGACCAAGGGGAGGCCATGGCCAGGTGGGAGGCACCAGCGGCTGGGGTGGTCCACCACCCTCCGCACAAGCCCTAGGCTGACCGGTGGTCCCTCCTTGCCACCTTAGGGTGGCTAGCCCCCACATGGCCCTTTCCCTCCAGAGTTCAGCCCATTAAGGGTTGGCTGCCCCAAAAAATAAATATTAACTATTATTTAAATATTAATTCCATTAATTAATATGAAATACATACTATTTAATTCCCTATGACTAGAAACACCTTTTAGATTACTCCAAACATCCTCCAGACTCTTACGAGACGCTTCTAGCTTTCTCTTCTCTTTACTCTGGTGGTATCGATGAATCCAAAACTATATCTAAGCTCCATCGAACCCTTAAGTGTGTTACCCTAATGTTTGGGAACATCATAAACATGATCGATACAATTATCTCATCAATGATCATCAACAGGATCTGGATACCCATCATGACCCTTGTGCATTCCATGATTTAAATGTTGTTTGAACCATAAACGCTAAGTCCAATTCCATTTGTTACTTTGATAACCGACTTGTCCGAGATCTGATCATTGGTATCACCATACCTTTTTCAATCTCGTTACCGAAAAGTGATGCTTAACTTGTTCTCGTGATATTCCATCCTCATGACCTAGTCATATGCTGCGCTGCTTCTTTGATGTAATCTCACCAAGTGGGCGTAGTGTATCTTCCCGTCAAGTGGGAGAACAAATCCCGATCTCGATACATGTGCCTCAACCCATTCCTTTGGAATACTTGAGAGACACCTTTATGGTCACCCTATTACGGTGTGATCGTTGATGTAGTCAAGGTAGGCTCATGATCTAAGAGTAGGATACTTTGTTTCCTAATTATCACAATGATGAACTTTGTGACTTGATCATGTTGCAATACTTATATTGGGTAAGCATGTCCATCACATCATTCTCTAATGATATGACCTCATTGTTAATTGACACAAATGCCCATGATCAGGAAACCTATATCATAAGTTGACCCATGAACTAGTTGAACAGAGGCTACAAGGGACTTGATTTGTTTACATACCATATGCGTACCAATGTTTCTGATTGATACAGTTATAGCATGACAGAACACTATTATGAACTAACCGAGATATGATAACAAACACTCTTTATTATTTGCCTCTAGGGAATATCTACAAAAGTCTCCAACTTGCACTAGAGTACAAATAATCTAGTTGCATTTGTTACTAATCATGATCACAGTATCACATACTGTGCTTTTGATCATGCTTTCTTATGGAGAAACATTTTGTCAATGGTTTGTATCTTTCAAATCCGTATGTTCTTTGCAAATCATTAATGTCACCTTATTTGGCATTTATTCTATTATCACATAATATTCTGAAGTATACGTTTGGTGGTAGAGTGAGACTTTTGTTACCATGTGTCTACAATGACATATGTTTAGTCAAGTGCACTTTCACATAGTCATGTAGTATACTAGAAACACACTTAGTTGAGAGTCAAACTTCCTAAGCCATAACTATTATACTTGCCACTTTAGATGTAGCCACATACTACTATGGATGATCTGCTTAAAGCTCATTTAGTGATTTACTCATGAATTAATTTAGAACCCGTTCTTCTAACAAGGAGCATGGGTCACATTACATTGAGTATACAATATGGTTACATGGAAGAACCTATGAACCCGGCATAGGGGGTGATGAAGATCATATTTTTTTCTTCCCTTTTTAACCATTTTGCTCATATAGATATTAACTCAATGTTTCACCTAGTTATACAAGTAAGAACTTCTTTCTCGACTTGTTCCATTCTGAACTTCTTCAAACTCTAATCTAGGACATTCTAAACTAGTTTAGAATCTATTCAAGAAACATTTCAAATTTAATGTTTGTTAAACATGATGATCTATCCTAATAGATTTCAATGTTTAACACTTGTTTCAACTTCATCCAAGAATATTTACTATCTTAAATAATCATTAATACTCATTAATACCAACTACACCATTCACAATATGTCATCTACATATAGGTATCATTAAGCTCCTACTCAAATATGTCATCCACATATGAGATTAGGAAACTCACTTAGATCCCAGTCAAAATATGTCATCTACATATTAAGATTAGGAAATCTATTTAGCTCCCACTCAATATCTTGTAAATGCATATCTTCTTGATAATTTCCTAGAAATTCTTTGATCATACATCAAATTGAGAATTCTAGCTACTAGCATCCATATGATTTAGAAAACCTATTTGTTGTACCAATTATAACACTTCTTCAATCTCCAAATTGAAGGAGATGTAGTTTTGAAAAACTTCTATCAATTATCATAATTGTAGTAATTGTTATTGTAATCCCAATAGATTCAAGCATCGCTACACACCATAGTAAACCCTTTGAATTTGTCAAAACTTTCTTTGTGAAAAATCAAGATTTTATGTCTTCCTTTAAGTTCCGTTTCTACCATATAACTTTGCAGTCACTGGAAGATCAAGTAACGTATTTACTCAATAAGATCAAGTAAACTTGTACTTTTGCAATCTTAAATGTGAGTTAATATAGGATTTCATGACTCTTAGTCATTTCTCGTACTTAGGTCCATCATCGCTTCTTTGTAGTTTGTAGGTATGTCTTATTCCATTAACATGACAAGTCAATGAACAATATAATTCTACAAGATTGCAGAATGTACTCTTGAACCGTACCTTCTTTTAGTAAAAAGTTTTAATTTGAAACATCATGATCATTATCATTAGTTTAATATCTATTTGGAGAGTTTGGTTCCGGGACATATTCTGTTGCGCTATTCGACACTTGGAGGTAAGGCCTATAACCTTATTTGAGCTTTTACTTTCTTCCACCAATAACTTTATCGAATAAGTCCTTCTCAATAAAGTATCACGCTTGGCAATACAAGCTTTGCCCTTTTGGTTTTAGTTTTGGAAGATGTATTTATAGTTGCCCAAGAATATACTACAAAGGTTTATTCTTTCGTTACAAATTTGAACTATCACATAACTCAAAATTCCAGAAACTACGTCATACCATAATTCATATGGTGTGGTTTCCACGAACTTAGATGGTTCCTTATATCTAAAGTGAGTGTTTGCTATTTAATCTATAACTCTAATTACTAATGGTAGCATGGTAAGAGATAATATTAGACCATACAATATCTAACGGAGTATGATTATAATGTTTAGACGTATCAACACGTTGAAGCATCAAAACATCATAATTTGTGAAAACATATCTCACAAGTCTATATGCCAAAACCATAACTCAAATTCTTATCACTTTAATCAAAATCGCAGAGACTTTGATATTCTTGTTAATTTAATACCCATCTTTATTCTGGAAATATTTGAACATGTCAAGTGGTTTCAGACTCGTGTTTTATTAAGTAAATACACATATTCACTTAAATCCACAATGAAGTTTACGAAATAATTATATCCATTATTTTTCTAAATTATAATCATCATACATGATTTTCAACAGTTCAATCAATAATCTGTTTTATCAGTACATGGAGTTTTAGTCATCTCACCTAGTGAGTCATGGTTTGCATGTGTCAAAAGATCAAGTATCTAAAGACTTCATGCTTCATCAGAATGAACCTACCAATATGACTTAAACAATAATGTCATTCAAAATGATGTCATTATTAAGTGTGGATACCTTTCGTCATTTTCAATGTTTTATAAATGCTTAAACTACTACCATTTGGATCAAAATAAGAACAATACATTCAGAACCGTAATGTGACCATAAAATATATCTTTCATAAAAATAGAGCAACTAACCTGTATCTCATTTATATGAATAACCATCTCGCAAAATGAAAGGCACACTAATTAAGTTCACACACTTACGATTACAACAATTTTATTCAAATCCATAAACTAATCTAAATGATATATGTAGAGGGATATTATCGTCGGCCATCAGCATGCCATTGTCACCTCATATCTTCCAGCAACTCTCAAGAAGAAGGTCATGTTTCCATCAATCAAAATAAGTATCAAATACTTAGAAAATGGAACTAAGTGTTTGTAAGGACAAACATTTATGACTTGTGTATCAAATATATATCTTCTCTATCGATGACATCCCCTACAATGGGGTTCTAATTTTAGAGTTCTTATCTGAGCCATGAACTCATGAAAGGCATATGATACCCCTCACATGACATAACCAAAGACGACATCTTTGTAGATGGGAGTAAGCAAACACAACACCCTATCTATCACAAAGCTATCTGTCATAGCCCATAACATCTACATGGCGTTCATGAATCTCTTCCATGATAGCCAAGTCGTTCTCCAAGCAGGTGTTTTCTTCCATCTTGGTTGAAATAAACTCATTCATGTACTCATATTTCATGATCTTGACTTGTGACGGAAACATCACCTTTAGTCCATCAACCATACTATATGCTTTGATTTCGTGAAAGTGCACCCATAGGCCAGACTCCATGGTATGGATTATGGTGTACATGATAGTCACAAAGGACCACTGTGAGATTGATAATCTTCATCATCTTGATCACCCACGGAGTTCTCGAGGAAATATCCTAGTGGATCTCAGAGCACATAGAACACATTTTTTCTAATGAGGATGTCCCTCAAGCGTTGGTACCAATTGATGAAGTTTGACCCATCTAGTTTAAGTTTCTCATCATTCAATAAAGAAACAAAACCAACTTGAACGTTGGGGATTGACATGATCTACAAGGATATTTGCAAAGATATTTTAGACTAAGTTCATAATATGAGTTCAAATTTATAATCACATTATCAATTTAGCTCCCACTAAAACTATCATCCCTAAAGAAGTTTTAGCGATTACGCGATCCTAATTCACTATACCACCCCCGATCGTCACAGCCGGCGACATAGTTTCAAAGGTGAACAACGTAGTGTCGATCACATCATTCATGTTACTCATGCTCAATCTTTTGATATCTCGTGTTCCGAGGCCATGTATGTACATGCTAGGCTCACGAATTTAACCTAAGTGTATTTGTTGTGCAACATGTCTGACACCCACCGTATGTGAACGACGATATGTCTAACACACGATCGTCACGTCGTGCTTCATAACGGAGAACTTTCTTAGTGGTGCACACTAAGGGAGAAAACTTTGATTGGTATTAATTAGGGATCATCTTATAAATGCGACGATCGAGTATCTAATACTAGCAATCAATAAGATTCATAAATGATTAGCATCACATGCAGTTATAGTGATATGATATGGTCCTTCATTGTGTGCCTTGATCTCCATCGAGTTCTCCGGCATGATCTTCATCTTGCCCACCAGTATGGCGCCAAGTCCACGACACCACCGATTGGTCGTCCATTACCATGACTACTACTACTACTACAACTTAGTAACAAAAAGTAATACTTACTTTAAAACCATGACCATATCACATGACATGCCCTCTACAAAATAAAGTTAGATGCATCTACTGTATATATTGGAAGTTTTACGTGGCTGTTAGGGCTTTCACGATATAATTTTTTCTTACCTACGAACTTCCAACCACAACATTGATTAAAAATTTATCTCTATGGCACCTCTTTCGAGGCCCTTCGTTGCAAATGTTATATCAACTACTGTGAGAGAGACAGCCACCCACCTACCGCATATATGGTACAAGCCATACGTCAAGTGCAGAACCAAAGCCCGAACCGGGACGTTTTATCAAATAGTGCTGCGGTATGAATAAGTACACATGAGAGGGTAACAACTATAGGATCAATGCCCATATTCAACATGATTTCTGTAACACCCTCGAATCGGCCCTATGCAAGTTTTAGCGCTTCCCGCCAAACCCGCATAGAAACGATCAAGGACGCCCACCAGGCACTTTCGTGCGGGTGGAAAACGAAGTAATATCATTACACAATAGTCCACGATGGAACCCACAGAACATATATATACAACAACGACTCCATGAGTCAAGAATACAGATATACAATACAAAGATCCACATCACCTTGAAAACGATAGAGCGTCCGACTACGGACAAGATGCAAATGGGGCTAAGAGCCCTGAAGAATAACCAATGGCGTCCATAACCCTGCCCAGGCCAAGCCGAAAGGGTAACCCTGCTAACGACGTCGAACTTAAACCTGCTAAAACAAAAGGGGTGCCGACAAAGGGCAAAGGAAAAAGAGGAGCGTCAGTACTAAGGCCGGTACACGGCGAGGCTAGAATTCGGCGGCTCTCGCCTACATAGGTATGGTGGACTGAAGCAGCATCGAAACATGCACTAAACAACCTATAGAGACTCGATACATCTGTCGACTATTAGAGAGGGATAAGAAAGACCTATCCGGAACCAACCTTATACTAACACCAATCATACCCATCCCGGTATTCCCCCTCGAGACCAAACGAGGAAGTCAAACCGAGGAAATCACATAGTTGGCAGTTTTATTCATTCCATTATAGTTGAAGCACTTACTAGTCAGATATAGATATCATGAGTCATCCTGATAGCATAAGTAGTGGGCAGTTTTAGTTAACCATGCAGTTGTAGTTGCAGTACTTACTAGTCAGATACAATTAGCATGTGACATCCCAAACCCAGAAGTTGTTAGCACTTTTATTTCATTCCATTGGAGTTGCGATACTTACTAGGCAGATATAACATGACACGATACACACTAGTTCCACCAGTGGTTGGCACTTTTATTATCCATTCCATTGTAGTGAAGCTGATTACTAGTCACATATTAAGTCAAATTTATAGCACTACTTTAGTTATGCTTGTCTATGATCGAGATACTATGCTCCAAGTCGTCCATAACCATGGACACGGCTTTCAGAAAGATTTACCCTGCAGGGGTGCACAAATAGTAACACACACACGATCAACCTCAGAAAAACCAAATCAAAACCCAACGAGGCTTTCACGACAAAGCAATCATAGGATTCATAAAATATTTCAGGGGGCCACCCCACTAAGCTACCCGCAACGAAGTTGGCCGGCTCCGGAACGGACCCAGGGTTTGTGACGACGACTGGGAACCCAAAAATGTGACTGGGCTGATCGATACCGCGAAAACGTGGCACGATCCAAAACAGTACAGGTGCTCCATGCACAATCTTAAATAAAGCAGTAAAGCATGGCATAAGTACAGGATAGTAATAAAGCCCCAAACTACTTGTGGCCCCAAGAAATAAGAAATGAATCAAGCTCTGGCTAAGGGGGATTCATAGACTCTCCCGGATGTGTATAGTGTGAATAGTCAAGGAACAGGTATCAAGTACTCGGGGCCTACGGGACACAAGTGGACATGAAAAACCAAATAGCATATATTGCCCACCGGTGCCTCTTTCATTAGTTATCCCAGCAATTTAATAGTTGTATTTAAAGTCATGACCATCTCCACCATTAAGCATCTCCACCATTTATCATGTGCCAACTTGCCGTCAACGGTGGAACGACAACAACGCGAAGCAACCCATAAGAAAGCAACTACGACTAGCAAGGCTGACTATCTATCAAACAACATGCAATAGGATGTGTCCATGGCAATATAGAGGCTGCAAGGAGTATAAATGGTGCACGGAAACTAAAGCATCGCAATACGAATAGCAATAGATCAACAGGAGAAAGTAAAGACTATAAATGCAAAATAGGTAGAAGGGGGAGAGATGCTCGCCTGGGAAACACTGCCGAAGGATCATATCCGGAGAACTTGTCGATACTCGCATTAACTCATCGGCCTAATCCGCGAAGAAGCAAACACTAGAAGAAACACCGAATACAATATTTAATACTACGGTAGAAGATCCGGCATGCTTATGATATGATGCATGGCATGGCACAGATGCGGTGCAATTAGGCAATATTAAGCGGAACCGGGGTCCCGATAATTAATTACACGGTTCAAGTTATTTAGAACCCCCACAATTTAAATGTTGACTTAACAAGACAAAACATGGCATCGGTTCGCTACACAAATTTAAATGGAGTCAATATAAGACTAAAATAGTCCGCATATAGTCTCCATATTTAATTATTAGGTGAATCGGCATAATGCCCCCAAACCACATGATGCGATGCGAATATGAACCATTTACTATGCAACAAGTGATAATGTCATATTATAAAAATAGGGGTCTTGGATAGGGGTCACACTTCGGTTATCGGCGATCTTGGTGTTCACCGGGGGTCGATGGGGTTTGGTCTTGGCGGGATCGGCCTTCGGGTTCAATGTCGACGGTCTTGTCATCGATGAAGAACTTGGATTCACATCGGTGGTTTTCGGAAGGTCTTGACGAAAGCCGGGATCGGAGAACTTCGCGGGTATTTGTACTCTTCTAGTGGCACCGATACATCCCTAAAAACCATCGGCATCGAGCAAACATCCACAGAACAAGGCAAGGTAGACCTTCCTGCAAACATGTTGGTAACGGGACAAGGTCGAAACACTGAGCCACGAGTACCAACTGTAACCGCATATGCAGGTTCAGAGAACTACCAGCACCTGGATAAAGAGGTCAACATGTAGTGCTTAGTATGGCCTTTTCGAGAGGAAAACGCCAGCACGGAGAGGGTCCTGGGCGGCGCAACCGCGACTGTAGAAAGCGGCGACGAAGCAGCTCGGCGAAGGGATAGTAGGGCCATGACCTGGGGCATGGATGGTGACGGCGACGGGCTTGGACACGGCCCACGCGACAGCCCGGACACCCAAGTCAAGGCAGAGGAAGGCGAGCGGAAGGACGACAGGGACCTCGTGGGGGAGAGGGGATCGGTCGACGGCGAGGTCGGGGAAGAGGAAGGCGGGGCCCCGGCGGGCCTAGGGCCGAGCGGCAGGCGGCCGACGAGGAGGTCGTCGTGGCCATAGGAGCTTGGGTGGACACCACCTGCGGCCAGGAGGTGCACGGACGGAGCAGGGGCCTCAAGGCGGCGACAACACTCGAGAGCAGAGGACAACGGCGCTCTGCGGTTTCCTAGACGAGGGCGGCGCAAGCGGTCGGAGTAGGTCGATGCAGAGCACGTGGCCGTGGGAGAGGGCGGCGGAGCACGCAGGCTCAAGTGGTGACGAGCGGGCGCTGGAGCATGGTTTGGTCGCTGCCCGGGCGAAGCGACAGGGGCACGCCCCGGGCGGCAGAGACGGGAGCCGCGGGCGAGCGGGCGCGAGGAAGCCGGCGAGCGGCGGCACGGGGAAACGAGAGGGCGGAGCTCTGCGAGAGATCAAGGAAGGCGCCTCGTGTGGGTGGACGCGGTCGTGGTAGGGCCAGGGCGCTGAGACGTGTGTGCTGGTCTGCGTGGTGGGGTCGGGGAGGGTTGACCAGGTTGGCAGGGTGCGGGGCTCGGCTGGGGATCGCGCTGGGGCGGTGAGAAGCGAGCGGGTCAAGGAGGTGGGGCCAGATCGGGGTCGCGTGAGGGAACGCGAGGGAGCGGGGCGGTTTGTGCGGGAGCGTGTGGCTCGTTTGCATGTGCGTGCTGGTGCGTACGATGGGCGTGTGACAGGCAACATGGCGGGGTGGTGCGGTGTAGTGGGAGGGAGCTGGCAGGCTGGCGCAGGCGGCAGTTGGGCGGGAGATGGTGGTGGGGAGACGCGCCTAGGTCGCGGCGGGGTGGAGGGATTAGGGCAGGTGGTAGGGTTGTGGTTAGATGTGGGCTAGGATTAGCTAGTGTTTTGTTTTGATGGGGTAGTAGGCTGGCTGGCTGGGCTTTTGGGCGTGGCCGCCTGCCTCCCCTAATAAAAAAATATTTGTTTTATTTTTATTTTATAAAACCTTTCGCAAACAGTTTTTAGACAAAATAAAATATCCGGAAGTGGCCGGGGTTTATAGTTTGAATAAAAGACGTGGCGTTCAGAAAACAAAACCAGGCTTTTCGAAAATAGTTTTAGATAAAAACCATGCATGATGATGACGACGCTCAAAGCCAATGTGGCATGATGACATGAGCATGCGGTCATGATGATGCAATGCACAAAAACACAGCGATTTTCTAGTAGTGGTTTTAGCGGGGTGCCACAATTCGACACCACTAACAATGGATCTCGCCCTCGAGATCCGCCTCATGGTCCGGGGAAGAAGGCTGATGACAAGAATCTTCTCGCTTCGTGTAGATCCTCGCGACACCACTAACAAAGACTCTTGCTCTATCTTGAAATCGGCGACACCACCAACAAGAGGTCGTTGTTCACATTTGTCGAGAGGACACTCTTAAGAAACAAAGACAAAGTTAAAGGTCACAAGGCTACCTCTAACTTCAGTGGAATGAGTAAATTGCATTGATCCACCAATTCAATATACAAAAGCGAATGATAAGAGTAGTGGTATGGTCGCGACTCCATCCCACACTCATATCATTACTCCGTACATGAATAGCAGAATTATGCAACCAACTCTCGGAATCAGACTGAAGATCTCGACAAACGAGGTTCGGAAACAAGGAGTGATGCAGACTCTGCACCGGATCTGGCGTAGCTGATGTTGTCGCGTTAGAAAACACTGGAAGGCACGAGAAGGAACAAAGAGAAGTCCAACAGATGAAGGATTCCTTAGATAGCATGAAGACCGGATGTAGAAACACTGTTGCCAAAGGGGGAAGCGAAACCCTGAAGGTACGACGGAAAACCCAACCATGAGAAATCCTAGACTCGAAGAAAAGATAAGAGAGCAGATTCAAAACACGCCGAGGTAAGAGGAGAATAGCAGAGGGATAAGGAGTAAAAGCAGACCTAATCAGATCTAACCAACCGATTTTGCAAAATAGTTTTGACACTCTACTTCGGCCGTTAGCTAGGTTATCCTACAGGCTGGACCAGTGGGGTATCGCAACTGCTAAGCTCTGATACCACTCTATAACACCCTCAAATCGGCCCTATGCAAGTTTTAGCGCTTCCCGCCAAACCCGCATAGAAACGATTCAAGGACGCCCACTAGGCACTTTCGTGCGGGTGGAAAACGAAGTAATATCATTACACAATAGTCCACGATGGAACCCACAGAACATATATATACAACAACGACTCCATGAGTCAAGAATACAGATATACAATACAAAGATCCACATCACCTTGAAAACGATAGAGCGTCTGACTATGGACAAGATGCAAATGGGGCTAAGATCCCTGAAGAATAACCAATGGCATCCATAACCCTGCCCAGGCCAAGCCAGAAGGATAACCCTGCTAACGACGTCGAACTTAAACCTGCTAAAACAAAAGGGGTGCCGACAAAGGGCAAAGGAAAAAGAGGAGCTTCAAGATCGAGGCCAAGACAGCGAGGCTAGAATTGGCTCGCCTACATAGGTATGGTGGACTGAAGCAGCATCGAAACATGCACTAAACAACCTATAGAGACTCAATACATCTGTCGACTATTAGAGAGGGATAAGAAAGACCTATCCGGAACCAAACCTTATACTAACACCAATCATACCCATCCCGGTATTCCCCCTCGAGACCAAACGAGGAAGTCAAACCGAGGAAATCACATAGTTGGCAGTTTTATTCATTCCATTATAGTTGAAGCACTTACTAGTCAGATATAGATATCATGAGTCATCCTGATAGCATAAGTAGTGGGCAGTTTTAGTTAACCATGCAGTTGTAGTTGCAGTACTTACTAGTCAGATACAATTAGCATGTGACATCCCAAACCCAGAAGTTGTTAGCACTTTTATTTCATTCCATTGGAGTTGCAATACTTACTAGGCAGATATAACATGACACGATACACACTAGTTCCACCAGTGGTTGGCACTTTTATTATCCATTCCATTGTAGTGAACCATTTACTATGCAACAAGTGATAATGTCATATTATAAAAATAGGGGTCTCGGATAGGGGTCACACTTCGGTTATCGGCGATCTTGGTGTTCACTGGGGGTCGATGGGGTTCGGTCTTGGCGGGATTGGCCTTCGGGTTCCATGTCGACGGTCTTGTCATCGATGAAGAACTTGGATTCACATCGGTGGTTTTCGGAAGGTTTTGGCGAAAGCCGGGATCGGAGAACTTCGCGGGGATTTGTATTCTTCTAGTGGCACCGATACATCCCTAAAAACCATCGGCATCGAGCAAACATCCACGGAACAAGGCAAGGTAGACCTTCCTGCAAACATGTTGGTAATGGGACAAGGTCGAAACACTGAGCCACGAGTACCAACTGGAACCGCATAGGCAGGTTCAGAGAACTACCAGCACCTGGACAAAGAGGTCAGCATGTAGTGCCGATATGGGGCGCCCTTACTCGCGTCCGAGAGGAAAAAGCCAGCACGAGAGGGTCCTGGGTGGCGCAACCGCGGCTGTAGAAAGCGGCGACGAAGCGACTCGGCAAAGGGATAGCAGGGCCATGACCTGGGGCATGGATGGTGTCGGCGACGGGCTTGGACACGGCCCACGTGACGGCTAGGACACCCAAGTCGAGGCAGAGGAAGGCGAGCGGAAGGACGACAGGGACCTCACGGGGGAGAGGGGATCGGTCGACGGCGAGGTCGGGGAAGAGGAAGGCGGGGCCCCGGCGGCCTAGGGCCGAGCGGCGGTCGGCTGACGAGGAGGTCGTCGTGGCCATAGGAGCTTGGGTGGACGCCACCTGTGGCCAGGAGGTGCACGGACGGAGCAGGGGCCTCAAGGCGGCGACAACACTCCAGAGCAGAGGACAACGACGCTCTGCGGTTTCCTAGACGAGGGTGGCGCAAGCGGTCGCAGTAGGGGCGATGCAGAGGACGTGGCCATGGGAGAGGGCGGTGGAGCACGTAGGCTCGAGTGGTGACGAGGGGGCGCCAGAGCAGGGTTTGGCCGCTGCCCGGGGTGAGCAACACTGGGGCACGTCCTAGCGGCAGAGAACGGGGAGCTCGCTGGCAGGAGCGGGCGCGAGGAAGCCGGCGAGTGGCGGCACGGGGAAACGAGAGGGAGGAGCTCTGCGAGAGATCGAGGAAGGCGTCTCGTGTGGGTGGACGCGGTCGTGGTAGGGCCAGGGCACTGAGACGTGCGTGCTGGTCTGCGTGGTGGGGTCGGGGAGGGTTGACCAGGTCGGCAGGGTGCGGGGCTCGGCTAGGGATCACACTGGGGCGGTGAGAAGCGAGTGGGTCGAGGAGGTGGGGGCAGATCGGGGTCGCGTGAGGGGAATGCGAGGGAGCAGGGTGGTTCGTGCGGGAGCGTGTGACTCGTTCGCATGTGCATGCTGGTGATGATGAGGACATCCCTACAATTACACCTACCCCAATGACTACTGAAGATGCTACAACTGTTGCAAGAAAGGATCAGTCCAATGAGATTAGAATTGGACCTATTACAAGAGCTCGTGCTAAGCTACTGGAACAATAGGTGAATTTACTCCTAAACGAATATGGTACTTTGATTGATGAGAACTTTATACTGCCTAAGTCTATGCATTTATGTATGATCAGGTTCGTTGGAGAAACAAGCATGGCGCGAGGAGGAGAAGGGCTACAAGAGAAGCCCAACATGATGATCGCCCAAGGATGTGCGAGGGAGGAGCTGGAGGAAGGCGCAAGAGAAGATCATCAAGACGAAGGCAAAAAGATCTGTCACGATCGGAGTGTCTGGCCAGATCCACCCGGACTGTCCGGCCTGGTCGAGAGGCAAACTGGCGTGGCCATTCAGTATGCCAGTTCGGACACTACACGGACGCCACCCGGAAACTTCAAAGTTTCTGGCCAGACCAACTGTCCGACACACTTCACCCGGAGTGTCCGGCCTGACCGGACTGTCCGGCCGAATTCGACCGGAGTGTCCGCCCGCCGACCGAATCTGGTCCGAGTCGGATTGTATCAGTTTGAGTCGTTTGCGTTTAGTTTCGGTTTCTGGTCGCTCCAGCCGCCCTTATAAGCTATGTGACGACCTCTAGTTAGGGTTTAGACCACGGTAAAATATTTTGGAGTTGTTTCTTTCATAGAACCTCTGGAAATACCCTGTGTTTGAATCTACCAACTATAATTAAGTGTGATCTGTTGTTCCATTGGGAATTAGTAGATTGCATACTACCGTTCATGGTCATGGCTGCGTGCGCAAGAGCGTGGTGTTGTGAATATCCTACAAGGTTCGAGAGCTGTTGCATTGGCATCAGGGATCGAGCGGAAGAGTTCATAGCTACAGGCTAGTTATCTATCATCCACCATTATCATTGCCATCCGCTTACTGAGAAGATCAGGCCACCCCATATCATCTTGGAATCATATTTCTAGTGTTGCCTCGGTAAGCATCCACAAATCCATCCATAGATTAGAGAGTGTTTTCGTCCTATACAGAAAAAGCCTTACAAAAAGATTTGCCATAGACTAGATTGCATCATTTTCAAGTTTTTAGTTGCTGATTGTATCTTCTCATAGATCCGATCTGCAGGTTTTTGCCTCGTAGGAGTCTAGTTTCCGTTTGTGTCTAGGTTTAAGGTTTCATCTTGTTTTCCGCTGTTCCCATCGTTACCGTTTCCGCAAGTATTTATCATTTTTCCGAGTCCACATAGCGTACCTTTGTTTGCATACCATAGACACAGCCTATCTACAACATCTGTGCCTAGGAACATACCCACGAACCTAGTTGCTTTGCTCCGACAGGCTGATCATTAGGGTTTGCAGTGCAAAAAAAATTCGACAGGCAAAACCGGACTATCCGGCTGAATCACACCGTACTATCCGGCCCAACCGGAGTCTCCGGTGCATATCAACCGGACTATCCGGCCCAGTTCTGTTATAAGTTGCTGTGCTCGTTTGCATTGAGTAATATAGTTGAAAAAAAATTAAAAAAAAGAGAAAAGAGCTACAAGCCTGACAAAAAAAGAGATATAGAAGTGTGCAATATTGGAGGCATTGTTGTGTATAGCACTAGTAGATTGAGCAATCTTGTGCCTGTTCTATTTGAGCTATTACTAGCGTCTCTCTTGTGTATTGCAATATTCCTTTTCATAAGTTGCTTTGCCACGTTTATCTCCACTGTGTGTGTTTCTTGGGTATTTGTACGATCAGCACTAGGACTTGTTTGCGGTGTAGATAGGGTACCATACCTATAGCTCCACCTTAAATAACCTATGTGTCCTGCGACCGTTCTCTATACCTTTGATATTCACTTCATCACATCAAGTGCATCAGTGTTTGATTTCGTTTGGTAGAGCATCTCTATTCACTTTGGAACGGTAAGATCTCCTTTCTTATTAGTTGTGAGTGAGTTGTGAGAGTTTCCACCATACAGATTTTGATTTTTGCACTAACCTACTAATCATGTCTTCTAGTGATGATGATGTTGTGTTGCAGAAAAAGAAGGATGAGGAGCTCGTCAATTGGCGTGAATATGAGGCTTTGAAATCCCACTTGACACGTGTGTTTACTAACACGACAGATGCCATTGACAAGAATCTCCAAGATATGAATATGAGATTGGATCAGCATGTTGGGACAGTTGATACTATCCAAACGCAAGTGGCTACGCTCAATGTCAATGTCACTACTTTGCAGCAGTCCATTGAGGGTTTGACAACCGCCTTGCATAGAAGAGAAGATCCTCAACATGATGATGCCTTTGATGATTTCGATGAGGGTAGCGCTGTTGATGCTGCTCCACATGTTGGTAGGGGATGTGCTATTCCCCCTGTCCATGCACCTGCTCATGGTCGTGGGTTTGCCCATCTTGGGCGTGGTCCACGTGTGCCCAACCAAGCTGTTGATCACGGTTTGGGCAAGCCAAAATTCTTGATTCCTAAGTTTGATGGTTCCATTGATCCTGAAGACTACCTCACCTAGGAATTGAAGATTGAGAAACTCTGGCGATTATTTGACTATCCAGAAGATAAGAAGGTCAAGCTTGCAACATCTGAATTTGATGGTTATGCTTTGCGTTGGTGGGATGCTCTTTTGCAACATAGGAGGGAGGACAATGAACTTCCTGTGATGGATTGGCGCGAGATGAAGCAAATCATGAAGGCACGTTTCGTACCAACCAACTACTTGCGATCAGTTTTTGATAAATTGACGCAATTGAAGCAAGGCACCATGACAGTTGATGAGTACTACATGGAGATGGAGATGCTTATGTAGCATGCTCGAGTTCGTGAGTCCATTGAGATGACCATGCAGCGATTCCTAAACAATCTGAAGTTACCAATCAAGAGCATTGTTCATCATCACAAGTATGAGACCATGAATGAGTTGTTGCATCATGCTAGAGAGGCTGAATCCTAGTTGGCAGGAGAGGCGAAGTCACGCGCTCGTTTTCCATCCTCTAGCAGATTTTCGGCCAGATCTACACCTCCTACAGTCACGCCACCAGCTGCTGCTCCATTTACACCATTGGCCAAACCAGCAAGTACACCTTCGTTTGGTTCTCATGCTCGGAAACCCGCTATTCCTACTGCTAGCTCGGGTTCCAACATGTCTACTGCACGTACTCGTGATGTAGTGTGCCATACTTGTGGAGGTAGAGGTCACTACAAGAAGGATTGTCCAAACAGCAAGGTTATGTTTGTTAATGAACAAGGTGAAGTAGAAAGTGGAGATGAAGCTTCTGAGGATGATATTGATGACGGCGAGGATGGTGTTGATGCATATGCTGAGTGTGCACCCACTATTGTCGTATCTTCACGTGTACTTAATGTGCAACCGGTTGAGGAATCCCAGCGTTGCAACTTGTTCTAAACAAAAGCTCTAGTTGGACCAAACAAAGCTTGCAAGGTAATTATTGATGGAGGTAGCTGCAGAAATCTTGCAAGTAAGGAACTATGTGCCAAACTGAATTTGACATATTTACCTCATCCCAAGCCATACTACATACAATGGTTGAGCAACAATGGTGAGATGAAGGTAAATCATATGGTACGTGTGAATTTTCAAATAGGGCCATACAAAGATTCTATTGATTTTGATGTGGTTCCTATGACAGTTTGTCACCAATTATTGGGTCGGCCTTGGCTCTATGATTGCCATGTGCAACACAATGGCCGAGCCAATACATATCACTTGGAATTCAAAGGAAAGAAGATTACTATGCAGCCAATGACACCACAAGAAATTGTGAATGATTCTCGCCAGAAGATAGAGGTGAACTTGAAGGAAGATACTACCACTCGGCGAGACTGTGTAACAGCTGTTCCTGATGTAATTGAGCCTAAATTGAGTGATATAACGAAAAGTGAGAGAGTGCCTGGTTTATTGGTACTAGCCACCAAGGAGGATATGAGAGAGTTTCGTGAGGATCCTCTGACCATGCCACTTGTGCTCATGTATAAGGGCGAGGTATTGGTTTCTAACGACATGACCCCTATTTCTCTTGGTGTCTCTTCTGTTTTGCAGGATTTTGGGGATGTGTTTCCAGAAGACGTACCCGCAGGTTTGCCCCCATTGCATGGTATAGAACATCAAGTGGACCTAATTCCTGGCGCCACACTTCCCAACCGTGCACCTTACAGGACTAATCCCGAAGAAACTAAGGAAATTCAGAAGCAAGTACAAGCGTTGCTGGATAAAGGGTACATTCGTGTCTCTCTTAGCCCTTGTGCTGTTCCTGTTATTTTAGTTCCTAAGAAAGATGGTACATGGCACATGTGTGTTGATTGTAGAGCGATTAATAACATCACTATTCAATATCGTCATCCTATTCCACGCTTAGAGGATATGCTCGATGAATTGAGTGGTGCTGCTGTTTTCTCTAAAATTGACTTGCGTAGTGGTTATCATCAAATTAGGATGAAAGAAGGGGATGAATGGAAAACTGCTTTCAAAACTAAATTCGGTTTGTATGAGTGGTTAGTTATGCCGTTTGGTCTTACTAATGCACCTAGTACTTTCATGCGTTTGATGAATCATGTTCTGAGAGAGTTTATTGGTCGTTTCGTGGTTGTTTACTTTGATGATATACTCATATACAACCACACCGAATCTGAACATTGCACTCATATTAGACAAGTTTTGCAAGTGTTACGTGATAATAAACTGTATGCTAATCTTGAGAAGTGTACATTTGCAAAAGATAAGGTCATATTCCTAGGATTTGTTGTTTCTAAGCATGGAGTAGAGGTAGATCAATCTAAAATTGAATCAATTCAGAACTGGCCTACTCCGATGAATGTTAGTCAAGTGCGTAGTTTCCACGGTCTCGCTGGTTTCTATAGGCGCTTTGTGAAAGATTTTAGCACCATTGCTGCACCATTAAATGATTTGACAAAGAAAGGTGTTCCTTTTGTATGGGGCACGGCTCTAGACATTGCATTTGATACATTAAAACGTTTGCTTACTTCTGCACCATTACTTGCATTACCTGATTTTTCGAAGCAATTTGAAGTTGAATGTGATGCTAGTGGTATAGGCATAGGTGGCGTTTTGATGCAAGAGGGTCGGTCTATAGCTTATTTTTCTGAGAAATTGACTGGTGCTCGTTTGAATTATTCTATCTATGATAAAGAATTGTATGCACTTGTTAGAGTACTTGAGGTTTGGCAACATTATTTGTGGCCAAAAGAATTCATCATACATTCTGATCATGAAGCATTGAAATACTTGAAAGCTCAATCAAACTTGCATAGAAGATTAGCTAAATGGGTTGAGTTCATTGAGTCTTTTCCTTACATCATTAACTATAAGAAGGGAAAAGAAAACGTTGTTGCTGATGCTCTATCTAGGAAGAACATGCTATTAACCAATCTTGATGTTAAAATTCCTGGATTAGAAGCTATTTGTGCACTTTATGCAACTGACCATGATTTTGCTGAACCATATCGTTTGTGTGCTCTTAGAAACACATGGGATAAGTATCATATACATGATGGATATTTGTTTCAAGCTAACAAACTATGTATTCCAGAATCATCGTTGCGTTTGTTCTTAGTGCAGGAATCACATGCTGGTGGTTTGATGGGTCACTTTGGGCGTGAGAAGACATTGGTCATGCTTGCTGATCATTTTTATTGGCCCAAGATGAGGCGTGATGTGTACATATTTGTGAGCTGATGTATTACATGCCACAAGTCGAAATCTAAGCTGAAGCCTCATGGTATGTATACACCTCTCTCTGCACCGACTATTCCATGGGAAGACATTAGTATGGATTTTGTGCTAGGTCTACCTAAAACTCAGAGAGGTCATGATTCTATATTTGTGGTAGTGGATAGGTTCTCTAAGATGGCTCATTTTATTGCCTGCCACAAAAGCGACGATGCGTCGCATGTTGCTAACCTGTTTTTCAGGGACATCGTGAGATTACATGGAGTACCAAAGACGATTGTTTCTGACCGTGATGTGAAGTTCATGAGCTACTTTTGGAAGACCTTATGGGGCAAGCTAGGAACGAAGTTGCTGTTCAGTACTACATGTCATCCCCAAACAGATGGTCAAACGGAGGTGGTGAATCGAACATTGTCACAACTACTAAGGACCATGATTAAAAAGAATCCGCGGGAGTGGGAAGAGTGTTTGCCACATGTTGAGTTTGCTTACAACAGGGCTGTGCATTCAACTACTCAGCTTTGTCCTTTTGAGGTGGTGTATGGTTTCAAGCCATTGACGCCACTTGATATGTTGCCTCTGCCATTACATGAGAGAGTTGATATGGAGGCATCAAAACGTGCTGATTATGTGAAGAAAATACATGAGAAGACTCGAGAGGCTATTGAGAAGAAAGGCAAGAACATTGTTGCTGCAAGGAATCAAGCAAGGAAAGAAGTGTTGTTCGAGCCTAGAGATATGGTTTGGGTGCATCTACGCAAGGATAGGTTCCCACTACTTCGAAAGTCAAAGTTGAAGCCACGTGGTGCTGGTCCTTACAAGGTGTTAGACAAGATTAATGATAACGCCTACTCGGTTGATATACCTATTGAGGAGTTTGGTGGAGTTAGCAATAGCTTCAATGTTGCTGATTTGTCACCATATGCTGGAGAAGACCTTGGAGCGTCGAGGTCGACGCCTTTTGAAGGGGGGGAGATGATGAGGACATCCCTACAATTACACCTACCCCAATGACTACTGAAGATGCTACAACTGTTGCAAGAAAGGATCAGTCCAATGAGATTAGAATTGGACCTATTACAAGAGCTCGTGCTAAGCTACTAGAAAAATAGGTGAATTTACTCCTAAACGAATCTGGTAATTTGATTGATGAGAACTTTATACTGCCTAAGTCTATGCATTTATGTATTATCAGGTTCGTTGGAGAAACAAGCATGGCGCGAGGAGGAGAAGGGCTACAAGAGAAGCCCAACATGATGATCGCCCAAGGATGCGCGAGGGAGGAGCGGGAGGAAGGCGCAAGAGAAGATCATCAAGACGAAGGCAAAAAGATCTGCCACGACCGGAGTGTCCAGCCAGATCCACCCAGACTGTCCGGCCTGGTCGAGAGGCAAACTGGCGTGGACATTCATTATGCCAGTTCGGACACTACACAGACGCCACCCGGAAACTTCAAAGTTTCCAGCCAGACCGGACTGTCTGGCACACTTCACCCGGAGTGTCCGGCCTGACCGGACTGTCCGGCCGAATTCGACCGGAGTGTCCGCCCGCCGACCGAATCTGGTCCGAGTCGGATTGTATCCGTTTGAGTCATTTGCGTTTAGTTTCGGTTTCTGGTCGCTCCAGCCGCCCTTATAAGCTATGGGACGACCTCTAGTTAGGGTTTAGACCACGTTAAAATATTTTGGAGTTGTTTCTTTCATAGAACCTCTGGAATTACCCTGTGTTCGAATCTACCAACTATAATTAGTGTGATCTGTTGTTCTATTGGGAATTAGTAGATTGCATACTACCGTTCGTGGTCACGGCTGCGTGCGCAAGAGCGTGGTGTTGTGATTATCCTACAAGGTTCGAGAGCTGTTGCATTGGCATCAGGGATCGAGCGGGAGAGTTCATAGCTACAGGCTAGTTATCTATCATCCACCATTATCATTGCCATCCGCTTACTGAGAAGATCGGGCCACCCCATATCAGGTGAGTACGATGGGCGTGTGACAGGCGACGTGGCGGGGTGGTGCGGTGCGATGGGAGGAGCCGGGCTGGCGAGGCGGCGATTGGGCGGAGATGGTGGGGAGACGCGCCTGTGTGGCGGGGTGGAGGGATTAGGGCAGGTGGTAGGGTTGTGGTTAGATGTGGGCTAGGATTAGCTAGGGTTTTGTTTTGATGGGGTAGTAGGCTGGCTGGCTGGGCTTTTGGGCCTGGCCGCCTGCCTCCCCTAATAAAAAAAATATTTGTTTTATTTTTATTTTATAAAACCTTTCGCAAACAGTTTTTAGACAAAACAAATTATCCGAAAGTGGCCGGGGTTTATAGTTTGAATAAAAGACGGGGCGTTCAGAAAAAAAAACCAGGCTTTTCGAAAATAGTTTTAGACAAAAACCATGCATGATGATGACGATGCTCAAATGCAATGTGGCATGATGACATGAGCATGCGGTCATGATGATGCAATGCACAAAAACACAGCGATTTTCTAGTAGTGGTTTTAGCGGGGCGCCACACTTTCTAATCGTACAAGCAATACTATGCATAGATCGGCTCTGATGCCATTGAAGGGGTTCGGAGTAGTAAACAATAATTTTTAACTAGCGAAACACTGAATACCAGGATCTATCTAGGAGTAATGTTGTAACGGTTTCTGTAAAATACCCTTGTAGACTGAAAGCATTTAACATTCGCGATGAACTTGGATGATGTAATCAAACGACATAGCCGACCTCAAGGTTGCGTTGCTCCTCGCACGATAATCTAGATGCCACAACTAGTAGCACCTCCGTGGTTTTGCACATGTTTGGTGCTTAACAATAACTCCCGGTCTCTCCGACCTAGCCAAGATTGCGGAAGTAGATCTTTTGGATCGGGGATCCATTAGCACAACAGTGTGCCGGTGATGAAGTCGTCCTCCACCTGCGCAGTTCTTGTTTGAACCATGAGAGTGGAACCCAATGAGAGAGAGGAGAGAGCGAGCTCTAGTGGATAATGCCTCTCGGCTTGAGGGAATTGTGCATTCTTGCCTCCCCACGTGCCCTCTTTATATAGAGGAAGGAGAGGGACTACCAAGAGGCGGTGGCCAATGTGGGACAAAAGGGCGGTGATCAAGGTGATGCGGTGGATAAGTGGGAGGCGCCGACGACTGGGGTGGACTCCCACCCCGCGCGCAAGCCCTAGACCGACCGACATACCCTCCTTGCTTCCTTGGGGCGGCTAGCCCCCACATGGGCCTTTCCCTCCGGGGTTTGGCCCACTAAGGGTGGGAGAACCGGGAGGCCCGCGATAGTCTTGGGCGGAGCGCCACGACGAGGCAATGGTGGAGTAGCTCACGGAGGCCAACTCATAGCTCGTCGAGGAGGAGCGACACCCGCTAGAGGAATACGCTGCGACGAAGAGTATGGCAGACCCGACGAGGTGAAGAATGAGGTCGCTCATGATGTGGGGCCGTCGATAGCGCCGGCGCGGGCGAGGATGAAGGAGGAGGTCGTTGACGATGACGTGGGACCGTCGACGACACCAACGGTCATCGACCTCGACAGCGACTCCTCCTCCTCCTTCGACTGGGAGGAGGATTAGGTTTGTTTAGTGAAATCGGTCAAATTTAATGAAATTCGACCCACTTTTGGTTGTATTGT
Source organism: Avena insularis (assembly GCA_023614405.1). Taxonomy (NCBI): domain Eukaryota; kingdom Viridiplantae; phylum Streptophyta; class Magnoliopsida; order Poales; family Poaceae; genus Avena; species Avena insularis. The sequence continues at coordinate 412,531,681 of CM042692.1, read as the reverse complement.
CTATGTATGTAATGAAATGAACTCGTATCTTTCAAATTCGGTTGAATTTGAGTGATTTTTGGTGTGGTCGGGGGTTTACTCCTCTAAACTATCGGGGATCCAAGTAGACTCCCTCCAACCCTAACCCTCTCCCGAGCCGCCCCCAGGTGACTCCAGCGGCTGCGGGGGGCTCCTCTCCGTCCTCCCCTAGAACCCCCCCCCCCCAACCCTCAGCACGTCGGTCGCCGCTGCTGCCGACTTCGGCAGTAGTGGCGGCGCCCCGTCCATCAAAGAAGGGGGACAGTAGAGGGGTCTGCGGCGGCGTTCACATGGGGGAGGTGCGGCGCTGGCTGTGGGCTTGATGTGGCGCGGTCGCCTTGGCCGGGGCCTGAGAATCTCCGGCGACTGACGAGGGGATGGAGGTACGCCGCTGTTACGCCACTGGGGGTGCCGATCTCCTGCGGTTGGGGTTGCCCTCTCCTCCTCTATTGGTGCTGCACGGAGATGACGAGCGGCGTGGGGGCTTGCTCGTCTACTGAAAATAATGGTGGTAGTCCTAGGATTCCTCTCGCGCGGAGACGAGGATCAACTTGTTGCTTGCCCTCTTTGATCTGGTCAGAGAGGCGAGTTCCGAAAGGCTTCGCCGGCGAACTCCCATGGGCGCATCATGCTTGGAGATTGCTGGATCAGAAGGTATTCGGTCGTGTGTAACCATGTTTTTTCTGGCCGTTTGGTTTCAGAGGTGCGCTTCGAAGCTCTGTTGGCTGTTAATATCATGGGGAATATTCTCGTTCCATGGTGCTGACGGAGAATGTCATGGAGACCGAGATCTGAGGACTGACAATGGTGGTTTGAGTCTAGGTGGTGATGAGGAATTGGCTTGGAGACTCGTCAGTTGGAGCAGTGGTATGTGAGTGGGGGCGACTGCACAAGAGAGGTTCAGAGTCCTACCTTTCAGGGTGAAAATCTAGGGTCTGGCCTTAATTGGTTGTGCCTGACAATGGCCTTGTTGAAGGTATTGTTTTGAGAGGGTGGATTTCTTCAGGGTGAAAACCTAAGATCTTTGATCGGGCGATGATGGTGTTTGTGCACTGTTCCTTTTTGGAGGCGTCGCTTTTGGAGAAGCTGGACTTCTGGTGCTGTCTTGGTGGTGGTTGTACTGCTGTTTTAATGATTGGGTCTCTGTAGCGGGACTTTTATTTTTTGTAATTTTTTTTGGCTGTGTGCATCCGTATGGCCGCTAGGACAATGCGTTGTTGCAGAGGCTGGGTGTAGTTGGTATCTTTTGATATGCTCCTTTCCAAAAAAAAAAAAATCCTATTTGGGATCGGTTAGAAAACGGCTTTCGTTAGAGGAGAAGTTGTGGCCTGTGAGACTATAAGGGTGCACACGAAAAACATACTACTTTGCTCTTGGAAGAATTAGAAATAACTATTGTTCAGCATCCATCTATTCCAATTTATTCTTTCCAACCCATTCCAATCTTGCAGGACTACTGAAATTCTGAACTTACAAACAAGCATTACTGATGATTCTGAAATTCTGAACTTACAAACAAGCATTACTGATGATTTACAGGCTATATGTACACGTACTACAAACGTCAGTGCAAGCATCCAGCACATCTCTGGCTTCATCGTAGTTCTTCTGATCTGGTCAGGCCTTCTTAGCTTGTCCTGAACACAAGCCTTAACGAGTTCTCTCTTTTTTCCGAATCTGCCCCAGATATTCTCATCTGGACACCTACATTATGCTGCATCCGGGTTCCTGTTCTTGTTGCAGATAAGGAGGGTAGGCGTAAGCAGGGTAAGACGGCATGGCGTTGTACTGATGGTACGCCGGGTACGGCATCGGCGCCACCGCGCTCTGATGGTATCCGCCGCCACCCTTGGAGTCCTTGCCGCCGCCACCACCGCCAGCTCCACTATAGCCGCCGTAGCTGTCCATCTTCTTGTCTCCCCCGTAACCGTAACCGTAGCCGTCTTTCCTCTTGTCATCGCCGGACGACACGCTGACGAGCTCGGCGCGGCCTAGACTGCGCCGGAGCATCGTGGTCAGCGCGATCGTGTCGATGCCATCGCCGAGGATGATGATCTTGTCCCCCTCCATCGTGGCGGATGTCACACCTGCGTATGATTTGAGCGCCTTTCTGTAAGAATTACGAAGAGAAGTGGACGAAATAGCTGCTAGTCATGACGAGTGGCTTCTTCTTCGACATACCTGCCATGCCAACCGCGGCCTTGAAGGCCTTCCTCCTGTTCTTCTCGCTATCCAATGGCAACTTGAGGACAATCTTTTGCTGCGAGAAACAGAGCAACACATTCAGATCGACGCACAAAACTGATCAAAATTAAACACCACTAGTCCTAGAGCACGACGAGCTAAACTGGTCAATGTTGAGCTTGATTAGCAACCAACCTTCACCATCTTGCTTGGAAGGCAGTATTTCTGATGAGCTCTAGTCCTGTCACTCTAGCTTGACAGTGTGATACCTCTTATCAGCAACAAGATATTCTGGCCTATTTATAGGCAGGGAGAGAGGGGGAGGGAAGCAGCGGGGAAGGCTCTAGGGAGAGAAAGCTGGCAAATGGAACAAACTAGTTAGTAGTACTAACCAGCCAATCAAATAGTGTATTCTCTATTGTGAGAATAATTGTCGTGCCTGCAGGCACTGTGCCAAAGCCAAACAACCAGCTCACTATGGAGCCGGCGCAGCTGTTCCTAGAAGCTCAACATCGGATGAGTGGTTGGTAGGGTCTGGTCGGTGCTATGTCCACAAGTTTCTAGTTTCCGCACAAAAATTTGGTCCAAACGAAAGACTTATGTCAAGCAAGAGAGACACACAAACCGAACAAAAATGTGTGTTTATATATTTTCTGTGTGCATCCTCGAAATCTCTGAGATGATCTTGGTATTGACTTGTTGCAGAAGTCGGGTGTAGTTGAAATTGACTTGATATTTTTATACTACCCTTTATCGTAAAAAAAGAGACATACAAACCAGAGATTCAAGTAAGCCACCAATTGCATATTCCCCCAGCTGAATAATACGATGTTTCTATGTTTCTGCCGTAAAGAAAACATGGAAATTTTACACACATGCATATCCATGGCCACTATTAGAATTGAGTTTGAGTTAGAGTAGGACTCTAGTCCTAAGTCGGTTTAGGCCGGCCGACACCCCCTCCTCTCTTTTATATAAATTTTGTACTATTGTTCAAATCAATACAAGTTATTATTATCCCAAAATATTATGGTATCAGACGTCTAGGTTTTTCCGCACCTAGATGGCTCCGCCAACTCCGCCACCGCCGAAGACGCGTCCACTCTGGACGCCGGCCAAAGCCGGCGCACCTCTATCTTCCTCCTCCACCTCTACTCTTCACCAAATTTCTCCAGCGCCGGCCCCTCCAACGTCGGCCCCTCCAGCGCCGACACTTCCCTTCGTCGCGGCCCCCTCGCCAACCTGGCAGCCATAGCACGATCCGTGGATGAGTCTCGTTCAGGCATGACCTATGCTTTGGTCGGATCCTTCTTCCTATGGCGCCCCACCAGCCTACACCGGGATATGGAATCTTGGTCTTCGTCCATCCATAGGCTCGCCAGGGCCTCTTGGACCTCGACCTCCGCAGCAGGTCTACACCGCCCAAGCTCCACCGACGGCCTACATGGCGCCCCACGTGCCACAATACTACATGCCATCCTCGACACCAATGAACTACATGTACGGGGCTCCTCCGGCACTACCGGACATGCCTACATCATCGCCATCAACCGCTTCATCAACCGTTCCACCAAGCTGGGACCAGTCCGCCTTCATCGCTGCCATGAACAATTTCACACTCAACAACCACGAAGGTACAGATTGGATTTCCGATTCTGGTGCATCTTCGCATATGTCTTCAAATATGGATTTTCTGTCAGCTTGTTCTTCTTCCCCTTTTTCCTCTATAACTATTGGTGATGGTTCTTCAATTCCTATATCTTGTGCCGGTCAATCATACATCTCTAATCCCACACAAATTTTCTTCTCCGCAATATTCTTGTTGCTCCATCTTTAATCAAAACTCTCATCTCTGTTCGTCGCTTTACTATCGATAACATTGGGTTGAAAACGGAACGGAAACGGACGGAAACATGCGTTATCGTTTTCGTTTCCTCTTGTGTCGTCGGAATCGAAAATGAAACGGAATACTCCGGAAACGAACACGGAATCAGAAATCATCAGAGACGGATATGGAACGGATACAGGACGGATATGATACGAAAACAGAGATTTGTCGGAAAATATTATTAGCATAATATCATGGTCTGTACACCAAAAAAACATATAATACACAAGGAATAGCTCACAACTTCAACAAGTAACACACATAATTCAACACTTTGACAAGTACATAAATTCACATAAATAGTTTCACATAAATGCTAAGACACTCATTTGATTAGTATGTAGACTGGGTTGGTTGTATGTATTACGTAGACCTAACATATATTCTATGGCCCGAGAAGACCAATTGAAATTACTGATGCAAAGTACTCCCTCCATTCACAATTACCTCGCATCCTGGGTTTAGTCAAAATCAGATTTTGTAAACTTTGACTATATATTTAGAAAAAAATATCAACATTAACAATGTAAAAATTATTGTATTAGAATTGTCATAAACCATATTTACATATTATATGCATTTGGAATCATGGATGTTCATCTTTTTTTTATATTGTTGGTCAAACTTTGCAAAATTTGATTTTGACTAAACCCAGAACGCGAGGTAATTGTGAACGGAGGGAGTACTATTTTATATATGGACATGGATGGTTATATTACCGGAAAGTTTCCGTGTTTGTTTATCCGGAATTTCCTTACTGTTTCCGTTTCCGCCGGAAATGGCTCTATCGTTTTCGTTTCCGTCTCCGTTTAAAAGATTTCGTTTCCGTTCCTTTTCTGCAAAATACCGTTTCTGTTTCCTTTTTAGCTCTCCATTTTCTTTTTCTTCGGAAGCGGACGAAAAGTTTCCTTACCGTTTTCAACCCTAGATAACAATGTTTCTTTAGAGTTTGACCTGTTTGGCTTATCTGTGAAAGATCTGAAAACGGCGAAGGTCCTCGCTTGCTACAATAGCTCGGGCGATCTCTATCCTCTACATGGCGCACCATCTTCCACACCTCAAGCCATGCACACCTCCGTCGACCTTTGCCACCGTCGGCTCGGCCACCCCAATAAAAATACTGTGTCGTTTTTGCTTCAAAAATTTAGTCTCTCTATTGATAGTTCTAGTTTTCTCATGATCCCTCTATTCGTAATGCCTGTCAATGTGGCAAACATGTTAGATTACCTTTGGGATTTTTTTCTATAATAGTGTACATGGAATTTTTCCTGAGGACACAAAATATATATTCTTATCATAAAACTCTGCATGCACATGAAGGATACAAATATAAATTTCAAAAGGGTATTTGAATTTTTTAAACGGTTTACTGTTCATACAGAAGTTTATGCTCTTGGGAGCCAAAACGCTAACACCCACACAAAACCGATTACACTTTTTTATTGAACTCTCATTGAGTAAGTGACAAGTTCAGATAGAGAAACCGAAAATATCTCCCAGCTCTGCTGGTATGCACTTTCGATTTGGTGTGTAGAACTTGTCGTATAATGGGGGCCCTACGTGGCTACGTACCCTGGTTATTTGCTCATCATGGAACTTTTTACTGGTTCATGTCGTTGTTGTGATTATTTGATCAGAGAAGATTTGTTAGAAAAAGTCATTCATTGAAAGAGACTAGTGATGTTTTCCTCCCTGATTGCTCAAAGAAGTGTTTCATATATGTAGTGACAAGTGTGTCGGGTGGTTGAGTGCCATGTTAAGTGCTATATTATTATGTCGTGATTTGGATCTTGTGTACGGTTTTCTCTGATTAGCGACAGGCTTGTCCTCTACCATTCAAGAGGGTGAAAAAGATCTGCAAAGTTAAAACTACAAGTTGGACGTGAAGGCAGCGTCAATCCAAAGCGCCGGAGCATCAGTGTTGGCGTAATTGCAATACTCTCTCTTTTTTTTTTCGGAATCAATTGCAATACTTTCGGATCCAAAATAAGCGTCTATGATTTAGTACAAAGTTAAATCACCAATATTTATTATGGATTCGGGGGAGTATCAATCAGACAATCACCACACATCATACTTTTCTAATCGGATATGCATGCTTGAAAAGATCCCAAGGATTTGCTCCTGAAGTTAAATAATCAAATAGTTCCAGGCGACTTCCAAACATGTTATTATAAATATGTTTGCAAATATGATAATATTCCATGGTGCAATTTAGTTATAGCTTTTCAAAGTTCAGGAAACATGCAAAGAAAGACAAATTAAAAATATATAATTATTTGTAAGGTAACAAAACATTGATGTGGATTATGTGTATATTCTATGATTGAATTGAGGCGTATTTCACTATCATATTATTATTCGATGATTTGTTTGTGGCAATTAATCGAAGGATCTCCAAACACACTACGTCATTGCTGCGACTTGATAGCAACCGTCCAGTTGGTTTTTGTTAGAATTTCAGTCCATCATTGCCAAGTCCATGTATGCATATGGCTAATTCTAAATTTCTCAAAATTCCAATGCAGTGAACAAGTTTAGTCCTACATTTATAAGACACTTGGATTGGAGAGAAACTTATAAGGGGAACTCATGTTCTGTTCACACCATTGCACACCATGAACCGCGACTTCTATTTTACTAAATGTACAATATTGATAACCAAATAATAGTTATATCATTTGTATGTTTCCTCAACAGAAAAGACGGGGAGAGGGCATTGACCCAACTACGTATTTTTGTTGACAAAACTGACCTTTTTTGCAATTAACTCTACGTTTAACCCCTCTAGGAAACTATTTCTAAATCTGACCCTCTATTTGGCGCGAACTAGAGTGGAGTTGAACCTATGCAGGTCGGTGCTAAGCGCTACTGGCGCCGAAGTCTGTGATCACGGGCCTGGAAAATCCTATGTGGAAAGTTCAGCTTCACTTAAAGCGGAGTTAAATCTATGCAGGCCGGCTCCACTTAAAATGGAGCCAAACCTATGCAGGCGGCTCCACTTAGATTGGAGCCGACCTATGTTTGTTTCTCAATTTAGTTTACATGTTAAGCTCCATTTAGTGTGGTACCGACTTCACATGTAAAAAGCACTAGCTGATTTCTCCCCTAGTTCATTCTTTCTATTCTCCCATTTGGAACTATCCGTATTTTTTTATTTTTCTTTTCTCCTTACTCTTCGAATCCACTCAAGCATTTCTTTAATCAATACCATGGAAAGTCTCCTTCCAGGTAATCTCTCTCAAATCCCCTTGCTGCCACCAATTTATATGCAATTTGCACTTTCATTTTTTCCAATTTTTTGTTGAACCCTAGATATGATAATTTCGAATTATTTTCAAGTAATGGTATTTGAAAATGAAGTAGTACATGTATCTATGCATTGAATTTATGCTTGGATTAGGGTTTGGTAAGTTTTCTGATTTTAAAATTTATAATCCTAACAATAAATGTCCCAAAAAACAAGCACACATAGTCAATATGGTATCCATTTATACGGCGTTTTAAATTTTGAAAATAAACAACTTACCAAACCGTAAGAGGAGCATAAATTCAATGCACAAACGCATTTACACTTCATCCCCAAATACCCTTACTTGCAAATAATTTGAAATCATCATATCTAGGGTTCAACAAAAAAATGGAGAAATAAAGTGCAAATTGACATTAAAATTGGTGGAAACAGATGGATTTGAGAGAGATTACCTGGAAGATGACTTCCCATGTTCTTGATCGAAGAAATCCTTGAGTTTTGAGTGGATTTTAAGAGTAGGGAGAATAAAAAAAGTTGAGGGCAGTGCTAGAGTGGAGAATAGAAGGAATGGGTGGGGGGAGAAATATGCTAGGGATTTTTACTTGTGAAGTCGACACCACACTAAACAAAGCTTAACATGTAAACTAAATTGAGAAACAAACCTATGTCGGTTCCATTCTAAGTGGAAGCAACCTACATAGCTTCGGCCTCATTTCAAGTGGAACTGACCTACCACGTAGGATTTTCTAGGCCCGCACTCACGGACTTCGGCGGCAGCAACGCTCATCGCTGACTTGCATAGGTTCGACTCCACTCTAGTTGGTGCTGAACGGAGGGGTAAGATTCCGAAGTTGTTTCCTAGAGAGGTCAGATATGGGATTAGTTACGGAAAAAGGTCAGTTTTGTCAAAAAATACCCCAACTACCAGTGGGACTATTATGAAGAGAGAAGGATGCTGATAAGTAGGCCTGGGATGACCAAGGGAGGGGCCAGGATTTGGGTATAGGGGGCAAGAGATGACAATCATCATTGTAGTATATTGTATCAAGAGATGTGACCGTAAACTGAAATAGCTTTTCACTATATATTTGGACTTGTACAAAGGATGCATGATAAACACCACACATATTTTTATGTCATAGTTTTGACCTAACATTATGTATACGAGTAAAAATGATCTCAAATATGAAAGTTGATAATTTTTTTTGCAAGTTTTAATATGGCAATACTATCATGGGTCACTACAGAGTTGATCCAAATCTCAAACACTAAGCCATATTCAAGATCAAAACAATTAGCGTGTAAAATCATATTCTTTCTCTTTAATTTTTAACCAACAAGTATAGCTAAACCGAAGGAAAAGGATAAGTAGAACAACTTGTTAACAGCTGTATTTTATATTATGTGTGTACCTCAACTAATAAACTGGCGAAGCGGTCATTCAGCAAGGGGCGACGATTAGCGGCATCCACGGTGGTAGGAGCTGCTACTTGTCTTCCTGTGATCATCAATCTAGTTGGTCTGAAGACGGTGGCAGGATACCTAGCACCCTGGAAGTAGATTGATCTGATTAAGACTTGAGTGTTGGAGGCGAGAGAGGACATCATGGATATGACCGATCAGACATTCAGGATCTACATGTAATACATGGGACAAATGTGTTGTAATGGGTGTTTGCTGAGCTTCTATGCGTGCAAGACTACATATAATTGGGCTTATACTAGTAATCACATAATTAGCTTCAGCCATTAGTGCATAGTTACATGAACTTGGGCTTAAATAATAGGGATTTCTATTTTCGTGCCCCTGGTTCGTTAGTTGTACTCAGTTTTCCTCAGCCGCTTAGTTTTTCCTCACTTTTTCCTTCCCCTCCATTCTGAAATCCTCACATGCGCTCGGAAGGGGGATACCGTCAGGTCAAAGGCTTAACCGTTACATGCTGATAGGTGGGACCGCGTTGGGGCGGGTCCTGCGTTGAGCGTTACGTTACGTCGCCTCGACCGTTACGTGCTGATGGGTGGGGCCGTGTTGGGACGGGTCCTGCATACGTGGTGAAGGGTGGGGCCGCGTTGAGACGGGTCTTGCATACGTGCTGAAGGGTGGGGCCGCATGGAGACACGTCGGACCGGCCATTCTTGCTCCGAGCCTTGAATAGCTCCCACACCGCCCCTCCGCTCTGCTTCCCCGCCGTCGTGCCCCCCTACCTGAGAGCACCTCCTACCTTATGTCGTCCTCGGCCCCCGAGCCGCCCCTCCCCCTAGCCATGGAGCCCACTCCATCTCCGCTTCCTCCCCCGCTAGATCTACCCCTTTCGCGGAACATTATGCAACGCCGGCGGGTCTACCGGTCCTCCCCATCGAGCACAGAGAATATTGGGTGGAATCGGAGGGATCTAACGCATTGATTTCATCTGGGTAAGTATTGTTTCCCTTTGTGGATTGGTTATAGGTAGTAATTGAGCGTGAATCACCGATGCTCAGCTAACTGCCTTGCTTTTCGAATATGATTAATCCAGCGCTGGCATTTCGGCTGGCGGTTAAACTGGATACTAGCATAATTCGTGGTTGTGAACGGTATCTCTCTACATTTTACTTCCCAGCAGTGGTTGCAACCTCCATAATTCCCAGAGATTTGAAAAATAAAATACATTCTAAATTCCCCTGGAGCAATGGCGATTCAACTGATTTGCAATATTTCAACATTAGTGAGCAAAGATTGCTCCCACTAACTAGTGAAGCTGATCTGGTAATGATTTTCTCTTTGAATACTGCTGAACGTTTTGGTCGAATTCGTCTCCATGCAACCTAAAGTTGAACACACGGGAAAGAGGGTTAAAGCATCATCTGGTGGTCAGGCATCATCAGGTGGTCGGGCGTCATGTGTCTCTGCTGTATCTGCTAATAGTGTGCGCCCCCACGCTCCTTGTAGGTCCATAGCAGTACCATCTGTTCGCACTGTGAGTGTAAGCCAAATCGCTCGTGCGGCCGATGTGGAGGACGAAGCAGAGCTTGCGGAGGGAGCACCCCCACTAGATGATGAGCATGAGTTAATGTTTCATGAATTGGTAGATAAAATCAGTAAACATGCACTAGAGGATCAATACACGGAGGAATTGGCCCACAGTGCCAGATTTGATGACACTGATGAAGAAGATAACGAGGAGAACAATGAAAGTCTCGTTTTAGCCGAGTATGATGGTGAGGACTTGCCAGTAATTGAGTGGGACGGAAACGATCCTAAGATTTCAGAAGGCACCATATTTGAAACGAGTCGGGACTGTCGTAATGCCCTTACTACATATTGCATCTGCACCAATAATAATTATGTTGTTATTAAGAGTGAGCCAGGTAGGTTCACATTGAAGTGCCCATACAAGAGGTGTAGGTGGAGAATGCACGCATCCACTATGCTCAGAAGCAGTTTGGTTCAGGTATTACAACCAGTTGTGTATTTTAGATCAGTGTGTAGAATTTGTTAACTGTAGCTGACATTTTCATTATGTTTCAGATAAAAGGTAACCGGTCCGAACATTATTGTCCACCTCAAGGGGGACAGCCAAAGGAAAAAACAAAACTAGCAAAGACTAGGTGGTTGGCAGATGCAATCATGGATTGGATGAGAGCGAACCCATCACTTGGTGCAACAACGCTCATAAAAAAGTTTCTGAAAAGTTTAATATTACAGTACCTTACATGAGGATGTTCTATGCAAAGGAAATGGCTCTTGATAGGATCAATGGTCCATGGAATGAAAGTTTTCAGTTGCTTTACAGCTTCAAAGCTGAAGTGGAGATGGCTAGTCCAGGTAGTGTTGTACATATAGACAGGCATACAATTCAGTACAAAATAAGAGAGAAGACAATGGAGAAGGAGTTCTTTAGAAGGGATTTTATTTGTTTCAAAGCTTGCTGGCAACGGTTTCTGGATGGTTGCAGACCTTATTTGGCCGTGGATGCAACAGCTCTTCATGGCAGATTTAAAGGACAACTAGTAGTTGCTACTGCAGTTGATGGCCACAATTGGATGTTCCCTGTTGCTTTTGGAGTTTTGGAGATTGAGTCAGAGGAAAGTTGAACTTGGTTTCTGGAGAATTTGCGCGACCTTATAGGTCATCCACTAGGACTTACTATCCACACGGACGCTGGCAAAGGTTTGTAGAAAGCTGTAGAAGCAATATTCCCCGGAGTGGAGCATAGGGAATGTATGCGACACTTAGTGCAGAATTTTACAAAGAAATTCAAGGGTAAAGTTTATACTGACAACCTATGACCAGCTTCATACACATGGAGCTTGAGGAAGCATTTGTATCATTTGGAAGTGTTGTATAAAAAAACCTGCGGTGAAGGAGTACTTGGATGCACATCATGGAATGGTGTGGTCAAGAAGCCAATTCAATAAAATTTGCAAGGTAGACTATGTGACAAGTAACCTTGCAGAGAGTTTCAATGCAAAGGTCAAGTCATTGAAATGGCTTATGCTGTGGCAAATATTTGATAAGATTAGGCAGATGATCATGATAAAGATCGATTTGCGTCAAAGAATTGCATAAACAGTATATGTTGGCCATCTCATCCTCCCATCTTTGATTAAGGCTTTGCATGCCAGGGCAAAACAATTGAAGATGAAATGCATTAGAAAAGGAATGGAGGTTGAGGTAACATACACTGATAGTAAAGATAGGCAATGGAGGTATCTAGTGAGTTTGGCTGACAGGACATGCCATTGCAGGCAATGGTAGATCCGTGGGAAACCCTGCATACATGCATTGTATTTCATGGGTGTTCTAGGATGTGAAGAGGGTGAAGTTGATCAGTACGTGTCGGAGTATTTCTCCGTTGCCAAATTTAGGGCATCATATGCTCAAAATGTTCCAGCCTTGTTGGGAAAAGACCAATGGATGGAAGTGAATTCAGGCTTCAAGCTATACCCTCTAGTTTTTACTAGACCAGCAGGTAGGCCAAGGAAGAATAGGATGAGAGCTAGTGCAGAGGGTGGTGCACCACCTCGACGACGTAATTGCAAATGCTGTGGGATCCTAGGGCACATTGCTAGGGTTTGTAAAAATATAGTGGACCCAGCTTATGGAATGGATGATCAGGCGGGAGCCGCAAATGTAGATGATAATCAAGTATCTAAATGAGAGGAGAATGAAGCAATAGATACATTACAGATTGAACCAACGGATTGAGAGGAGATTGAACCAGATGCAAGGGAGATTGAACCAAATGTAGGGGGTTGAACCAGATGCAGGGGAGATTGAACCAATGGATCGAGAGGAGATTGAACCAAATGAATAGGAGATTGCACCAAATGCATGGGAGATTGAAGCAATTTATTCATTGGAAGCAGAGTTTAAAAGTAAAGGAATTACACAAGAGGATGTTGAAGAAATGATGCCAATGCATTTTGAACCGTATGAACCAATGAATCGAAACGTGGTTGAAACAATTGTACGACAGACTGAAGCAGTTGATTCATTCGATGCAGAGAAAAAGAACAAAGGGAACAAATGGAAGAAGATGATGGTGGACTACAAGAATATACCAGCCAGGATCACCCGGAGCAAGGTGGTGAACTCCAAGAATATTCCAGCGAAAAACACTAGGAGCAAGAAAAAATGAATTTGAATTATTAATTGAATTTGTATGATGAATTTGAACTACTATCAATGTTTGTATTGAATTTGAACTACTGTCAATGTTTGTGACGCTTCCAAGTTTGTATGTTGGATAACCCCACCATGTATCTGTTATTGCAAGTTTCTATTGTCATGCACCTAGTTGCTTAGCACTGCTCAGTTTTCCCCTCGACATGTGGTTAACACATGGGGTTTAGCTAGTTCATGGCTTAAACCATAGCAAACGTTGACCAATTGATCCAAAATTTGGCACACTTGTGTATCCTGGATTGATTTACCATATGAAATTGGAAATTTTGGATTTACTTGTAATCAGCCACATTTTTCTTTTTCTAAGTGATTAAATTCAAATGAATGCTTTTAGGGTTAGTTTAATTCAAAAAAGAAGTCAAAACATAGTGCAACCTTCGCATGGAATCTTGTTATGTTAACTAAAACCTAGCATGAATAATAAAGGAAAATGAAATAAAGAGAAATGGACTTCTCCCCTAAACCACTTCTTAGAATGAGCTACTAGCTATGAAGATGCATGGCTTTCTACTCAGTTAACCTCCAAGATAACCCATCCCAAAACATACTTTGTCTAAATGAGTCCAAATTTGGCACACTTGTGTATCTTTGAGTTGCAAACAATATAATATCGGCCAAGATGGATTATTTTGTTCAAATAACACATTTTACATTTATTATGCCAAAACATTGAATTTCCCTTAGTCATTTTTTATCTGAGCGCCCTTGTTTTCCTTAGCTCTACTCAGTTTTCCCCTCCCACTAAAGTTTTCCTTAGTTTTCCCCTCCCGCTAAAGTTTTCCTCACTTTTTCCTCTCTCATGTCTCAGTTTGGCTAGCGCTCGGATTGGTCGAGATGTATGTCACACGGATCTTGGCCAACCACCGTTGGATACATCATGATCTGACAGGCTGGAGGTCTCTCTCTCCCAATGGGCGCACCTAACCTTGTACGGCGAGGAGAGCTCGACAGGCTGGATGCCTCTCCCTCCCTTTCCCGAACGCACATTACCAGCCGCATCAACTAGCGCTCAGTTTGGCTGCGCTCTCATTGGTCGATATGTATGTCACACTGATCTTGGCCAACCACCATTGGATACATCATGATCCGACGGGCTGGAGGTATCTCTCTCCCATTGGGATACGGAGAGGAGAGCCCGACGGGCTGGATATCTCTCTCTCTCTTTCCCTGCCGCACGTATACCAGCCGCATCTTCCTCCCCTCCTATAGACGTACGGAGACGCGGACCTACGTCGTGCGGGTCGGAACGGCTTGGGGCGACACGGATCTAAGCACGGTTGCTAGAATAGCGTGTAGCGGTGAGGATCTAACCGTCTGAAATTTTAGTCTTTGTCTGTGTCACTTCCGTTCACATCCTTAGATCCGTTGCTGATAAAAGACACCGATGGAATCCATCATCCCAAACATCTGGCACCGACAGTGACCATCGATGAAAGACACCGATGGAAGCCACCATCCGCAACATCTACGGCTATGGTCCCGATAGTGGTCATCAATGCAACTACAATTGAAGCCATCATCCGCAACATCTACGGCTGTGGTGCCGACAGTGGTCATCGATGCGACGACGATTGAAGCCGTCATCCGTAACATCTATGGTTGTAGTGCCGATAGTGGTCATCGATGCAAAGGAGATTGAAGCCATCATCCGCAACATCACTGCGACGGTGCAGATCAAGCCCTCGTGAACCAAAGTTGTGGGAGTCAGGCCGTGCCTGCGGCTGACACGTCGAGGTGCAGTTCGATGATGAAGTCTAGATGGGAGAACTTTTCCCGTACTTCTTGGAGTACACATACGGCAGGGAGGACGGCTAGCTCCCCGTCCACTTAAAATTGGGACAAATTTAAGCCCAATTTAAACCAAAATTCTATGACTTAAAATATATGTATGATTTGAATAAATTTGACATGTATTTGATCCATGAGACCGGTGCATATGCTCTAAAGCTGATTCATAAGTAGTAGTACTGGCTTTGACAATCTCCAGTGGTCTTGTATAAATTTGATCGAAATATGTATGATTTGAATCAAAACTGATATGTATTTGAGCAGTGAGGATTCACTTGAAGTTTATATTTTAGATTTTCTATGACTTGACAGATACGGCAAGACCAACCTCAGGTGTCAACTTCTCTTTGCGAATAAGCTCTAAATTCTTCCTCGACAGTACGCTTCAGCTCGAATATCAACAGGTTTTTATGGGCCAATTCATCACCTAACTTGGCAACCATCTCCTCCAAATCCATCCTATGGCTAGACCACTGAGTTGATTCATCTTGGTATGCAATATACCATGGATCATCGGCCTGCATAGCACACTGTAACAATCCAAAAGCAAACCAAATTGGAATCAGTCCGACAGGCCATGTCAGCACTTCAAATTCAACGGTAGTACAAAGAGAAGGAGCTACATGCACTTCTGACGTGGTAGGAGAAGGAGAATGTGGCCACAACATGATCGATTCCCCACCCTCGTCGATGTACCCGCTACGACCAGACATTAAGGACTAATTTGCACCTATAATATCGAGGAAATTACGGGAACTGAATCGATTAAGCTGGGTGGAGCAGGAGCGGAGGTCTTAGCAAGCACTACTAGAAATTGCTGTGACTGTCCGTTGAGCTATGGCGGCGGAACCAAATCCTGGTCGTCATGGGCGGTGGACCTGCCTGCGGTCGGTACTGCCTCAATGTACAATGCATGCGGACGAAATAGGTGCCAGAGCCGTGGTTGAGGTGCAACATGGCAGTCCATCCGATACCGCCGTAGGACAGATCCGCCGACGCGCCGACGATGGCTACTCTGTCCGCTGGTGGGATAGGAGCTACTCAGGGCTAGGGGCTGGGAGCGGATGAGAGAGAGAGCTGACGTGTCATACACGACCCCACCTCTCAATTATTTCATATTTGCCAATTTTGCATATCTGCCAAACTTTTTCTTTGAAATTTGCATATTTGCCACATGACCACCACATGTCAGTGACACACAAAATGGTAAATATGCAAGTTGCAAAGTAAAACGTGGCAAATATGGAAATCCCCTCTCTAGCCCCACATGACGGCCCCACCAGTCATTGGCTACGAAGGCCCCATAGAACGGTGATACATTGCAAATGTATCTATAATTTTTGATGTTCCATGCTTGGTTTTATCCACTTTCTTGTGTTTTGTCCACACTTTGGAGTACTTTTCATATGATTTCTTGGAATAACCTATTAACAAGAGCCACAGTGTCAGTTGCCTGTTTTCTGCTATTTTTGGTTCCAGGAAGTCAGAAAATGAATATTCTCGGAATTGGACGGGAGCCTATTAACCTATTAACAAGAGCCACATCTTTCCACAGTAATGGCTTTAATATTTCAACACCCCTTTGTTTCAATTGTGTAGAACCTTGGTACCTTAAATTAACTTTTGAAATTTTTTAGGACCAATCTATAACACATTTGCATTTCAAGATTGACCTACTTCTGCAAAATTGGTCAAAATTTATTCAATTTGGGGAAAGTATCTAGAAAGAAAGAAATTTAAAATAATTGGACAACATTCGTTCAATATCATTTACTTTACATGAACATTGTAGAGGTGTCATTTCTCACCATATTATTTGTAGTTGCTTAAAAACCATTTGGCACCTACAACATGAATAATCATTTTAATAGAAAAGTTGGAAACTCATTTTTGGAATATTGTTCGTTGTGTCAACATGCACCAAATATTGACACATTATCATTAATTATGGCATGGAAAAATATCGCATATAATCTCAGCCCATAAAATGGTAAAACAATTGTCGTGTGCCCACTACACCTAGCAAAGAATTTAATGTTGCCCCCTTTCATCAAACCGAGACTCCGTGGGACACGTGTCTCACTTCTTTGCTGAGTGCCTCATACAATTTTGTTGAGTGACACATATCTAGTTTCCGGAGTGTATTTCATTAGGCATGTTATATTGTGATCCAAATTCACTAAGAAGGCTATCTTTTGAAGAGTCAAGCGAGCCCCAACGCCGGAGGCTTGGGCCGACTACGTGGCTATTGCTGAAGCATGCAAATAAACTATTTGGTTGAAAGTTTTGTTTGCTCTGCTTTGTGAAGATGATTCTTGCATTACTTTATTTTGTGATAGTCAAAGTGTAATATACCTTACAAGGATCAGATGTTTCAGGAGAGAATCACATTAATATCAAGTACCATTTTGTTTGATACATTGTTTCTCAAAGTAAATTAATGATATGCAAGGTTATCACTCATGATAATCCTACTGATATGATGACTAAACATATGCCTGTTGCTAAGTTTGAGCTTTGATCAACCTTAGTTGGTTTAACTGATTAGCCCAAGTGGATATTGGCGCTGAAAGTGTTTTCTTTGATATTTCAGGGACATGTTTTTGTTGATGCTACAAGAAGGAATTTGTCTCATGGTGTCGTTTGTTATATTGTGATCCAAATTCAATAATGATGAGTCCATTTTTGAAGCATATTTACGTTATGTTTTGCATAAGTAGAGTTAGGATTTTGGCATTTTACCGTGCTCGCGCGCACCTTTTTCCTTTGTTTCAATAGGATTCCGAATTGTTAAGTCTTTTGTGAATATATCAATTGGGACTGTCATGTTATGTAATAATATGATATTTCTAAGTGATAGATGTCATTTAAATGATTTTCCATGCACCTAGGAGAAGATAGGATGTGAGGAGACCCTACTGCAAGCTTAATGACCTGCGGTACGGGCAAAGCTTGCCTGTACCATCCGCCAGTACGGCCTGTCAAGACGTCCGCCTCGTCAAATAGTCTCACCAAGCGAAGATGGATCTGAGATCCAATATTCACAGACACCTCTAGACATGAAACACCATGCCTGGAAGGGATCTGGAGGAGGAACTTGGAGAAGGGAAAATCCTTGTTGCTTCACGGATTATCGGAAGACAATGCATCATTCCCCTCATCATCAACCACTGCATCTCCATCATCACCATTATCCCTTTCTCATCCATTTAGACCTTGTGATAATACAATTGTGGTTTTGCACTTGATTTTACCTTTGCACCTTCAATCCATCCATATGAATATGATGATGTTGTTGATTGCTTCCATGTGTGACTAGTTCCCTTTGTTCTTTGGGAGATGGAGAAACCCTAGCATTATTATGAAATGAAGTAAAGATGTTCTATAACTTTGGTCCTTGATCTATTGATTTATGATATTGTGTTAGATCTCTCTTTACATGGTATGTGAAGTCGACCACATAGCATTTTCCTTCGGGGCTAAAGAGAGGGAGCTACCCTTGGGACGTGTATCGGAGTATGTCTAGTGCTATTTTGTGACTATAAGAATTAGCTTATAACCTACACAGTCAAAGGGGGTAAAGAGAGATTCACTAAGCTCATTACGATATCCATGGGGAAACCCTTAATTATGGTGGTCTGTAGAAGTGATTTGCTTGCAGACATCATAGTGGTTATTTAGAGATGACCTCAATAGTTGACTCGTAGAAGAAACTGCTCACAAGACTTGTAGTGGACATCTTATTATGGAGCTCTCTCCACACATGTCATGACGAAAGATATAGGTTATCCTAATCATATGTAATTTTCATATGCTAGTGGTGCATCCTACATCCTCGAGAACATCTTAGCCTTATTGAGTTCCAACACCAATCCCAACATACTAGTCACTTTCTTTACTTATTACATTCTTTACTTTTTTGCACTAAAACACAACACCCCTTTTAAAATCATTTACTTGAGATCAAAGGCAACTTACAAGTATCCTTTGGTAGAAAGTGACAAGGGGAATAAAGACCAAAACCAAATAGCTCTCGGTGGGTTCAATAGTCTTATTTTGAAAATAGCTAAAATAGATTTGTGCACTTGCAGCATCAAGATATTTTCGGGCGCCGTTGCCAGGAAGCTAAGCGCTTTTGGTCTTTGTTCTTAGTTGCTAATCTATTAATTTATTTACTAAAGTTGTTTACTAGTTTCAGGTAAACACCATGAATGCACCCGGGGTGATGAATCAGCTTGATGCAACTACATACCTCAGGAAGTTTAATAGAGGATTCGTCAAGGAATTAACGAGGGGAAGAAAACAAGAATATGTGGTTAACCCTCGTTTCATCGCTATTATTCGCGAGAAAAATTGTGTAGGAGATGATCCCGATGAGGATCCTTATGCCCATTTAATGCATTTTCCTGAGTTATGTTGGACACTAAAATTGAAAGGATACTCTGATGATGAACTAAAACTAAAGTTGTTTATCCAATCTCTAACCAACAATGCTCTAGCTTGGTATAGAATTTTCCCTACAGAAAAAATTTGATACATGGAAAAAGCTTACAGGAGAATTTATATTTTGATTCTTTCCAAACGTTAAGACAGATAAGGTAAGAAGGGTGATCGCAAACTTTAAGAATTGCCAAGGAGAAGGATTGGTTAGAGCTTTTAAAAGGTATAAATCTATCATTAACAGATGTCCACACCATGATTTACCTGACTAGTATGTTTTACATATTTTCTATGGGGGGATTAACCAAGAAATAAAGAATGAACTTGACTCAAATTCCATATGTTCATTTATGGAACTAAATAACTAAAGCTTGGAAACTTTTAGGAACAATTCGCTATAACAAAGAAACTTGGGGATTCGATCTAGGTAGCGACGGAGGTATAGAAGTTGAATATGATTGTCTCAATGCTTACAAGAAATATGGTAAGGTTAAGGAAATGGCTAATGAACTTCAATTAGATTATGATATTATCTTGAAAATCCTTCAGTCTTTTATAGAACATGTTGAAGCTCCAAAGAAAGAATGGCATCAATATACTCCGCCACCTAAGCAAGTTGAAGATGTAGAAATAGAAATTGTGGCCCCTGTAGATCCATCAAGAAAAAGGGCACCATATGTCGATACACTTCCTTTCCCAAGGATATTGAGAGAACACATGATGGCCCAACAACTTGAAGAACAACTAGAAGAGAAAATAATGATCCTCAAAAAGATAGAAGAAGAGGAAAAGATAGAGGAAGTCATTCAAGGGAGCATGCAGGAGATGGGTAAGGTGACTAAAGAAGATATATTGACTATGTATGCACATTGCGATATAGTTGAACTATACACCGAAGCCTCTCAATTTGTTGAAGGTAAGGTAAAAGCTAAAGATGTCGATAAACTCGTTCTCCCTTATACCTTTGGTGATTCTTCTTATTATGGACTTTGTGATATTGGAACCATTGTTAACGTCATCCCTTATAACTTTTACTTAGACATACAGGATGAACTCAAACCAGCCGAATTAGAAGATATATACATGATGATTATGCTAGAAGATAAAACACTCAGAATTCCTATGGGGATAACTAGAGATGTTCCAATTTTTGTTGGACCCTACAAGTACCCTACTTATTTTGTACTTGTTGATATGCCCACTAATATTTATTGTCCAATTATTTTTGGAAGAACATTTCTGAATACCACAGGAGAAAATATTGATTACAAAAAGGAGAAAGTGTCTCACAAGTTTGGCGAAGATAAAATGGATTTCCATTTCTCTAAATTCCAACATAGGCCAATTTATGAGGAGCTTGAAGAACATGTGAAAGAGAGAGAAGAATAAGGTAACATTGCTAGTCTTGCCGCTATGTTTTATGAAACTCCTAATGATAAGCTAGAAAGAAGCTTGGTTAAAAATGACAATCTTTCTGAAGATATAGAGAAAATGGAAATTGATGATTATTGTCGGGGGGATGACCCCCGGGTAGGCCAAGCCAGGTCAACTGGCCCGCTCCATGGAGATCTGGCCGGATGGCCACAATACAAAGAACCACAGGTGGGTGATACGCTTCACCCGGTTCACATCAAGATTGGCTGGCCCGTCTAGCCAGGGGCCAGGGTAGCTGGCTGGGTGGACACCTCTACCCGGCCGCCTCAGATCCGTTGGCCAAAGGTACGGGAGGGGGTTGACGCTCCTTGCTGAGCGCACCCTTGACCGGACAGGCTGGCACGTCGCCCAGACGGCACTACAAGACGAGGGCACCAAAGCGTTGGGGCTAGGAGATGACGAGTAAAGCTCCGGCTGACGAATAAAGCACCAAGCTGATGGTTAAAGCACCGGGTGACGCCCGAAGCGGAGGCGCTGAGACATTGTGGCGTTGTCCCCACCTGTACTAGAGCTTGACTGGGTCCTGGACCACTGGCGGGACCTGGTCAGCCGTCCCACTTTGTGAACCCAAAGCCCAAAACAGTAAACCCTAGAACCCACATTGTAACCTACCCTTCTACCAGTATATAAGGAGGGGTAGTGCCAGGGTTTTAGGTAAGGCATTACGAATTACAAGTTAGCCAGAATCACCAAGTCAAGTAGTTCATCTTCCTCTATCTCCCGATAGTAGCTAAGGAAATAGCTCAAGGAGCACTTGTATTGAGCATCCGCTCCCCATATAGTAGATCCTTGCAGGAGTAGGAGTGTTACCTCGACAAGAGATCTCCAAACCTAGGTACATCATTGTGTCTGCAGTATCTGTGCCCAACCCGTTGTGAGTAGCCACGGATAGCATCCTGATTGTCCCCTCTCATGCCATCCTCGGTGGCACTGCCATGTTCCAGACAATGACAGTTGGCGCCCACCGTGGGGCATAATGCTTCTGCCGGGGTCATCTTTCGCATGGGACTTCCGCTCGTCGCCGATGAGCGAGTCGCCTCTGGCCTCGCCCTCAACTTCAGCTCCTTCGACTGTGTCCTCGACAACGCATCCTGCTTCAACGGGGAAACCTTCCCAAGTGACAACTCCGTCATGCACTTTGGAGAGCATCGCGTCTATGTCGCTACCATCATTGAGGAATTCCCTCGCAAGGTCATCACTGTCTTCGGCGCGCCTCTAGGCTTCTCCGCCCTTCTCCTCGCTAGTGGCAGCATTGGGTCATGATGACCAACATGGGCGAGGGACGTCGCCCACCTCTAGAGCGTGATGCGGGCGCCAAAGACACTGCTCCACGCGACCAAGGCGTAGATCCCTTGGCGGACTCCATCTAGAACCTCCGCATCCCCATCGCTACCGAGCTGGACCCGGCTGCTACAGCAGCCATGCTGGATACTACACACCAGAACCTCCTAGAGGAAGCCAGCAAGGTCGCCGCCCGCCAATGATTCCTGGATGCCACCAAGTGCGAGTACAACACCGCGCATGGCTTCTCCCGCTTACCCGGTGCAAACCGGTAGGCACCGCCACAAGGCCGTAACTTAGGCTCAGAGCTGGACCACACTGTTGACTCGCGCGTTGCCGCGACTCAGTCAGTCTATAGTACCCCAGCCAAGAACATGAGGGCCGCAGAAGCTGCCGTCGCAGATCTTAGCCACTTGGAGGGTGACAAGATACGCCGCCAACAGGCACGCATCCAGCTCCTTCTGGCAACAGCAAACAGGCAACAGGCCGAGGCGGGTGCAAGCCTCGGCGTCAACAGCAAGAACCAGCAACCTCGCCGGGTGGGCGATCCGGTCGCAGGTGGGAGCAAGGCCTCCTCTCCGAACGTTACAAGGCAGGACAACCGACCGCGTGGAGGTTCGGCCGGCCATGGTCAAAACCCACACGAAGCCACCAGCAGGAACCGTGATCCGGCTGACGAAGCCAGAAGAACCAATGCACCGCCAAAGTTCCGCCTTTCAGGCCGGCTTAGCCCAGTCGAGCTGGAGGAACCGCGAGATGCGCGCTCACGCATCGACCTGCTGGTTCAGTAACGCGCACTGGAGGAGGAAAGTCCAGCTGGCCCAAGGTGCTTTGGACCATGCATCCAGAACGAACCGTTTCCAAAGGAATTTTCGCTCCCAAGGGACACGCCAAAGTACAACGGCATGGTCAAGCCAGAGGACTGGCTAGTGGATTACACAACCGCGGTGGGCATTGCGAACGGCAACCGCCGGGTGGCTGTGCGCTATGTCCCGCTCATGCTCTTCGACTCAGCCAGGACATGGCTGAACAGTCTTCCCGACAATAGCATCAACGCTTGAATCGATTTCGAGCAGGTGTTCGTCCGCAACTTCACCGGCACCTATAAGCACCCGGGTTGCCCTGGCAAACTCGCCCTCTGCGTCCAGGGTAAGCACAAAACAGACAGCTCCTATATCACCCAGTGGACGAGCATGCACAACTCCTGCGAGGGGGTGCATGAGCATCAAGCAGTCGATTTCTTCATCAACGGTTGTAGGGACGGAACCATGCTCAAGCATAAGCTTCACCGGGTGGAATCCACTACCATGGCCAAGACCATGGAGATCACGGACAAGTACGCCACCGCGGAGGCAGCGATGAAAAGGTCTGTCCGGCTGGACGACCAGGGACAGATCGTCGTGGAGGTCACCATAGACTGGCGCTAGCTAGAGGGGAACAACCACAACTCCAGGCGACATGACAACCACCACAACAAGAGGAAGGACGACCAGCCGGATAACCAATAGGTTCCAGGCAGGTGGCTACCGTCCAAGAGGACCCGGCCGTAGGCGGCAGCCGGAGACAGAAGCCCGGCGACTGGCCACCTCGGGCCAAGTACACCATTGAGTCAATGCTTGACGGCCCATTCAAGTTCCATAGCAGTGGCAACAAGCCGGCTACACATACAACCCACCAGTGCACCTAGACAAAGATGTCCGAGGTTTGTGGTCTACCACCGCCACCCCCTCCTCCGCCAGCCGGTGGGCAGCAAGACAACCACGAGCGCCAAAACCGCCAAGATGAATACGGTGGAGACTATCCTCACTGGGTGGGGAACTACTACATCTTCACCATCGAGCCAGAGACCAAGCACAGCAAAAGGCGCCGCGAGGTGGAGGTGAACGCAATTGTCCCTCCCGTTTCCCAGTTCCTAAACTGGTCCGAGCAAGAGGTCAAGTGGAGCCGAAAGGACCAGCCGGACGTACTGCCGCATCCAGGCACATACGCCATGGTACTAGACCCCATCATCATCTCCAAGAAACACTCGTGCAGGTTCTCCCACGTCTTAGTGGACGGAGGAAGCAGCATCAACCTCCTGTACCGCAGCTCCCTTGACCTGCTTGGCATCAGCGAGTCCCAGCTAGAGATGTCTAGCACCTCCTTCCACTGAGTTGTTCCGGGTCCACCACATTCTCCCATTGGCAAGATCCGGTTGGACGTCATCTTCGGCATAGAGGATAACTTCTGCCATGGGCCTATCTGGTTCGAGGTGGTCAACCTCTACAGCGCTTACCACGCCATCCTAGGACGCCCCACGCTCACCAAGTTCATGGCGGTGCCGCAGTACGCGTACCTCAAGATGAAGATCCCCGGGCCAAAGGGAGTCATCACCATCGCAGGCGACTACATACGGTCGGGGGAATGCACCACAGACGTCTGCAAGATCACCGAGGCCATGATCATCGCAGAGGAGAAGTGCATCATCATGCAGAACATGGCAGCCCTACAAGCGGACATGCCGGCTGGCGAGCCAAAGCCAGCCGGAGAGGCGCAATTGAAGCCATCAAAGGGAACCAAGAAGATCCTGCTGAACGAGGCTAAACTGGACAAGTTTGTCCTAGTTAGAGACGGCCTTGATAGCAAATAGGAAAGCGCGCTCATCGATTTCCTCCATGAGATCGGGATATCTTCGCATGGTCCCCCAAGGACATGCCTGGTGTTCCGAGGGAACTCGCCGAGCACTCTTTACATGTTAGTCCGGATGCAAAGCCGGTCAAGAAGTCACTACGCCGCTTCGCGGAAGAGAGAAGAAGAACCATTGGTGAAGAAATCACCTGGCTGCTCATAGCCGGATTCATCATGGAGGTTTTCCACCTGGAATGGCTGGAAAACCCAGTACTGGTGCTGAAAAAGAACAAGACTTGGCGGATGTGTGTTGACTACACCAGCCTCAACAAGGCATGCCCCAAAGATCCATTCGCCCTGCCAAGGATAGACCAAGTGATAGACTCCACAGCTGGCTTCGAACTCATGTCATTTCTGGATGCATACTTTGGCTACCACTAGATCTGGCTGAACCCCGTTGATCAAATAAAGACAACATTCATCACCCTGTATGGGGCCTACTACTACACCACCATGCCATTTGGACTAAAAAATGCAGGCGCCACATATCAGCGTTGCATGCAAAAGTGCCTACAATCACAAATTGGCAGAAACGTACACGCCCATGTCGATGACGTGGTGGTCAAAACAAAGGAGAAGCATATGCTCCTTGAAGACCTAAAGGAAACATTCACCAACCTTCGCCGGTTCCAGATGAAGCTGAACCAGGAGAAATGCTTATTTTGCGTCCCAGCTGGGCAGCTCCTCAGTTTCCTCGTCTCAGAACATGGAATCAAGGCCAACCCGGAGAAATTCGGCGGAATCAAGCGCATGCAGCCACCGCAGAACCTGCTAGACGTGCAGAAGTTTACCGGTGCATGGCCTCCCTCAGTCGGTTCGTCAGTCGGCTGGGCGTGAAGGCACTACCCTTGTACCAGCTCATGAAGAAGACGGACAAGTTTGTCTGGACGGTGCAGGCGGACGAGGCATTCCGCGACCTCAAGCGCATGTTGTCCTCTCCACCAATATTGGTGGCCCTAGCCGCAAAGGAGCCAATGCTGATGTACATTGCGGCTACCAACCAGGTCATCAGTGTTGTGCTGGTGGTAGAGAGACTAGAAGAAGGAAAGGCTCATCCGGTTCCACGCCCAGTGTACTACTTGAGTGAGGTACTCTCGCTGTCAAAGCAGAATTACCCTCACTATCAGAAGCTAGTGTATGGCGTGTACATGGCCGCCAAGAAGTTGAAGCACTACTTCCAGGAGCACTCCATCCGGGTAGTGGCATTGGCCCCCTGGCGGAGATCATTAGCAACAAGTACGCCATAGGTCGGGTGGCGAAATGGGTAATAGAGCTCGCCGCACACTGCATCTGGTACGAGCCAAGAACGGCGATCAAGTCTCAAGCCCTGGCGGACTTCCTCGTCAACTGGGCAGAGACGCAGTACTTGACTCCATGTCTTGACTCCACGCACTGGAAGCTACACTTCGACAGCTCCAAGATGTATGGTGGGCTCGGAGTCGGGGTCGTCATCACCACTCCAAAATGAGACCGGCTGGAGTACGTGCTACACATCCAGTTCTGTGCATCCAACAACATCGCCGAGTCTGAAGCGCTCGTCCACGACCTTAAGATGGCAAAAGAGATCGGCATCAGATGCATCCTCTGCATCGGTGACTCCGATCTGGTGGTGCAGCAAGTATCAGGCGATTGGGACACCAAGGATGCAAATATGGCACTATACCGCTTCATCGTGCAGCAGCTATGCACTTGTTTCGAAGGATGCGAGTTCCACCACGTGCCTCGAGTGAACAATGAAGACGCGGACGTGCTCGCCCGTGTTGGGTCAACAAGAGCAGCAATTCCACCTGGGGTCGCCCTCGAGCACTTGTGCAAGCCCTCCATCACGCCATCTCCGGAATCCGACTCCATCGTGCTAGACGCGGACCAGGGGACTGCCGGCTCCGTCCCGGGGACTGCCATGCTACACCCAGGGACTGCCACGCCACACTCGGGGACTGCTGTCTCCATCCCGGGGACAGTCGGGCCACAGGTCATGACACCTCCAGCCGGCTCCAGTAGCTCGAGGACTACCGGCTCAGGTCTCCCACCCGGTAGACTGTCTGAGGAATCCAAGCCGACCGGGAGCGAGGAAGTCAAGCTGATCATGAAAACCGTCCTTGCCATCCAGGAAACACTGCCATGGGGCAAGCCGTTCATGGACTTTCTAGCCAAGGGAGAGCTGACGGATGAAGAGGTTGAGGCAAGACAAGTGAAGCGTAGGGCAAGTGCATACACAATCATCAACAACAAGCTCTAAGAGCGTATCGTGGGAGGAATATACCAGCGCTGCGTAAGCGAAGAGGAAGGAATCCGGCCGTTGGTGGACATTCACCAAGGCGAGTGCGGTCACCGTGCATCATCAAGAGCAATAGTGGCAAAGGCGTTCCTCCATGGGTTCTACTGGCCCACAACACTAGAAGATGCCGAACAGCTGGTGAAGGCATGCAACGGGTGCCAACAGTTCGCCCAGCAGAAACACACTCTGTCATCAACGCTCAAGATGATTCCTATCACCTGGCCATTTGCCGTCTGGGGCTTGGACATGGTAGGCCCATTCAAAACAGCGTGGTCCGGCATGACACGTCTGCTGGTGGCCCTGGACAAGTTCACCAAGTGGATCGAGGCAAAGCCAATCAAGAAGGTGGATGGACCGACAGTGGTCAAGTTCTTCACCGATATCATCACGAGGTTCGGTTACCCAAATAGGATCATCATAGACAATGGCAAAAACTTCGCCAAGGGAGCCTTCGCGTGCTTCTATGGTAACAAAGGCATCCGCCTGGACCTGGCCTCCGTCGCACACCCCCAATCCAATGGACAGTGTGAGCGAGCAAATGGTCTGGTCCTTGCCGGAATCAAGCCAAGACTGATGAAGCCACTGATGAGGACCCTTGGATGCTGGATAGAGGAACTACCGATAGTGCTATGGAGCCTACACACAACTCCCAACCTCTCCACCGGCTTCACGCCATTCTTCCTTGTCTATGGGGCAGAGGCAGTCCTGCCAAACGACATTGAATTCGACGCGCTGCGCAAACTGCTGTACACAGAGCAGCAAACCAAAGAAGCATGGGAAGACATCATTGATCTCCTTGAGGAGGCTCGAGAGCTGGCCTTGTCTAGGTCCACCATCTACCAGCAGAGCCTGTGACGCTACCACGCCAGCCGGATCCACAACGTCTTATTCCGCAAGGGTGACCTCGTCTTGCGGCTGGTACAAGACACCAAGGGGATGCACAAGCTAGCTCCACCTTGGGAAGGGACATTCATCATCAGCCGGGCGCTGCATAACAACTCATAATACCTGATCGATGCTCGCCAGCCGGCAAAGAACAAGATGGACCGCTTCGACGAAGAAACGGAACGCCCATGGAATGCGAACTTGCTTCGTCCATTCTACACCTGAGTAAAGGGCAAATGTATCTTACCTTTATGTAATGAACAAGTTGAGGGGCCTCGACATAGTCTCGGGGACTCCGTAATAATTTAGCATTTTCTGCTGCACTTAAAATCCTCTGGTTGAATTGTTTTTAACCCCGGACCCAACAGTTTCCCTCGGGGACTCACCGAATTGCCTGGACGGCCGGAAACTCCGAAGGGACAAAATACTGTACATAGTTCCAAGAGATCCCTCTTCGATTCCGGATATAGACCGCAAGCCGACGGACATACACGGCAAGAGTAGACAAACTCGAAGGCTCGTACAGGAAAAATCCTAAGGAAAACAAGACGCCTGGATGTTCCGGCTGCGCCCGCTTGTTCGAAGTTGGTAGCCAAAATCCAAAGTATTGCGCAGTATGCTAACTAAGCAAACCCTTGCTTCCGGCTCAGCGCTGACAAGGACACAGCTTCAAAGGCCAATGCACGCTAAGAAAAGGACTAAGCTACCAGTCTTGCGCAAAACGGCAAAATTTTCAACCAAAAGAGAAACTAAAAACCGTGTTTATCCTACACATGTCTAATGTGCAAACCATTGTTTGTATCTTTCATCTTTGCATGAGCCAAAGCATCTGAGCCGGAGGTCAACCGCCAGACAGCAGGTGAACATTAAGGAGCTTCGACCCAGCTAGATTCTCCAGCCGGCCCGAACCTCGGGGACTACACCCTGTGGGTGTGCTCGCATGCCCCCACATAGGAAACGTGCAATAAGCAACAACACAAAGGAGCTTCAACCCAGATGGATCCTCCAGCCAGCCCGAACCTCAGGGACTACACCCTGTGGGTGCGCTCGCGCGCCCCCACACAGACGAAAGTACACAGCAAGTGCAACACAAGATAACATCACAAAGGGGAGGCAAAACTCTAGACAGAATTCATCAAACGGCAAAAGTCAAGTGTTCACCAAAGAACTAAGTCAGTGCCATAAGCAAACAAGTTTTCAACCAAATACAAATACACCCAGCATTCTGGGGATCAGGCCTGAGGGTCAATGGAAGGGCAAGAGGCACCGGTTGGAGCTCTGCTGCTAGATGCAAGGTCGGCGGAGGTAGGGCCTAGCGCAGCCGGGGCGTCGTCGCGCATTCGGCTGTAATACTATCCCTCTGAGTCGGCCGGGTCGGCGAAGTCTCGATCTAGCTAGACGAAGCTCCCAATCTTGACACCGCAGGAGCGGATGTCAAGAACTTCAGCCTGAAGCTGGTCGTAGCTGGTCCCTTGACGAAACCCTCTGGAGAGACTCCACAGGTCCATGTCCAGGTACTAGGACTTCAGCAGTGCCAAGACCATCTCGGCACCGCCACGAGCAGCCTAGTCTCGCGCCATGTCCATGAGCTCCAGGGCGCCAGAGAGCGTCCTGGCCAAGGCGGCCATCGTGCCCGGATGGTCGGTGTCAGGCCAGACGTAGTCGAAGACCTCAAGTACAGCAGCTTGGCCTCCTCACTGATGACCATCACCAGCTCCATCGGGTGCAGATCACGCCCGACGTCCGCCTCGAGGACGCGTGCCAAGGCTTGGTTAGTCGCCTTAGGATACTGAGATGCACAGGGCAAAAGGAAGTTGTCAACTTTCCTGCTATAGCAAGAGAAGAAACAAGCTCGCTAGAAGAATCACTTACTGACGACCATCTCAGCAATCTGGCAAAGCTCCCCTAGATCTGCCTTCTCCCGAGCCTGGGCGGTCTTTAGATCCTCCAGCTGGCGGGCCTGGATCTGCTTGAGGTTCTTCAGCGCCTCGGCCCAGATGTCGGCAGTCTTGTTCGCCTGGCCGGCCCTGATCTCCATCTGCTGTTGGTGCGATAGCAGCTGGCCAATCTGGGCCATGCGTGCCTAGTTGGACTCCTCCAGCCGGGCGACCTCCGCCTTCAGCCTCTCCACCTCGCGGTCCCTGTCTACTAACAGAGTTGCAGGGGGTATCCAATGGTCAACATGAAGCGCGAAAACTTGCGCAGCCAGGAAGACAATGCAGAGCAAGCAATCTTACGCCCCAAGTCCTATGAGGTCTTGGCGGCTTCGGCAAAGCCTTTCTGCAAAGAGAGCATAAGGGCTAAGAAGAGAACGACAAAAAGGGCAACAAAATATGACGGAGGAATTATTTACCTCAAGGGACGCCTCTAGCGCCCTGGCTTCGCCAAGCCCCTGCTTCATCACGTCCACCAGGTGACGAACCTGGCCAAGGGCAATGGGCACCAACTCGGAGAGCTGCGCCAGGACGGAGTCCGGTGGTGGTGCGACCGGAGCCGACCGGCTGCCGCTAATTTGGAGCTCGTCGTCATCGCCGGAGGCAACGCGGGACGCCTCCGGAGCCCCCGCGCCCGAGCCAGGAACCACCTCCCTGCCTCCATCCTCAGCTGCCGGCTACGCAGGGGCCTCCCTCTCCACCTCCATGGGCTCCTCCACCTGGTAGGCAGCAGAACCCATCTGAACCAGGCCCGGAGCCAGGAACAGATCGTTAGCCCGGGAGGCGGCAGAAGCTCGACGCAGGACCAAGGGCCCAACCGGCACCACCGTCTCCACCGCGTCCGCCATGGCCTCGGCCAGGTTGGCAGTAGAAGCTGCAGCCTCAGCTGGCTTCGTAGCAGAGGCCACAACCTCAGCCACCTTGGCAGCAGAGGCAGCAGTCGGCCCCTCAGCTCCAGCCGGAGGAGGGTCAGACACGGTGGTGATGGTCGTGGAGCCGGTCAAGGACATCGCGGCACTGAGAGAAGGGAGAGAAGAGCACAATGATCAAGACAGAAACCGGAAGATGCATAGAGAAAGGACAACAAGGGCACGTACCCGGCAACACTCGGCACGACGGCTGCAATCCTTGGACGGCGGCTCCTCTTCGCCCAACCCCCAGTCGGAGCAACACTGGTCAAACAGCCCGCTTCCCGCGAGCCTTCGGCGCAGCGGCCTCAGCCAGGTCTGTGTCCTTGCCATGGGCGGCTATGCCAAGACATGGATATAGCGTCAAGCATATGACAAGAGAAGAACAAGAACAATCCA
Organism: Avena insularis; assembly: GCA_023614405.1. Classification (NCBI taxonomy): domain Eukaryota; kingdom Viridiplantae; phylum Streptophyta; class Magnoliopsida; order Poales; family Poaceae; genus Avena; species Avena insularis. The sequence continues at coordinate 412,500,657 of CM042692.1, read as the reverse complement.
GGTAAGAAAAGCCGCTCACCGGGTGGAAACTCGCAGCCCTCGTCAGCCCGGGTGGGGAACTGCTCCGGCTCCATCTACGGGAACCTCGGTGGCTTGCGGTAGGCGGTGAATTCGGGGAGCTCACCCTCCCCCATATCGTCTTCCGCTAGCTGCACCATAAAAAGCTACTCAACAAGGAACATAAGAAGCAAGGCGAAAAACGGCCGGCAGGACAAGACCCAGTCCTCTGCCAGCGTCTCCTTCGAGATGGTGGCGAGCCATTCTCGAAGGGCCATGAACGGCACCTATATCTAGGACACCCGGGTGGGATCCAGCAGCCCGGACAGGTGGCAGATCTTGTGTGACTGCTGCTGCTGCAGAAGCACACGGCTCATCATCCAGGAACGCAGGATGTTCCAGGCGGTGAGCCGCTCCTTCTCCACCAGCACCGTCACACAGGCGGTCATCCGCTCCATGTCTGCCTAGGCGCCCAAGTTCTGGGCAGTCCAGGCCTTCTAGCTAGAGGGGACATTAGCGTACACCGGCGCCTTGATCTAGTCGATGTCGGTGCTGTTGCGCACGTAGAAGTGCGAGTGCTGCCACAGGTTGACGGTGTCGGGGATGTCTAGCCGTGGCATCGGCGACGATGCCCGGGGGTAGACGGCGCAGCAGCCGGTCTTCGTGAGCAGGCCGCCCTTCCCCACCACCTGTACCTTGAAGTAGAAGAACTTCAAGAAGTTCACCGCGTCCGGGCGAACCCCCAGGTAGGCCTCGCAACAAGCCGGGTGATGCGACAGCTGCGCGGCGGCGTTGGTGCCGAGGTGGTGGAGCTGAAGGTCGAACGACACCATCAACTCCAAGACAAACCTGCTTAGAGGCAGGCCGAGCCCATGGGAAAAGTGGGCGAGGAAGACGACGACCTCCCTAGGTCGAGGGTTGGGGACCCGCTCCCCCTTTGGCGCCAGGCGATGCTCCACCAGGCGCTCCATCAGGATGAGTTTCCCCCGCCGGTACTTCTGCACAAGCTCGTCGATGACGTACGATCCGCACTAGCCCCCTGCCTGGTCAGGAAGCATCTCGGTAGGCGCGGTGGCCGTGTTGGAGAAGTGGGGTCCCGTCGTCACGACGAAAGAACGACGGCATTGGCAATCAAGGAGAATGGTGGCGCAAGGTAGCAGCAAGGAGGCAGAAGCGCAAAGGGCAATGGGCGTAGGAAGCAGGCGAAGTAAGGGAGAAGCCCTCCCTAGCACCCCTATTTATTGAGGCAGGGCAACCGGGCCTCCTGCACTCCCTACGCCACGTGGCACAAGAACTGCTCCACTACCCCCACAACGCTTCGGTACCGTATCGTTTGCACCAAAGGAAATGCCACAAAAGATCCCATATGCGTTACCATGAAGGCCAAGCGCGCGCACGATCCCCGAGAAACTGCTATGATGAAGGCGTGTGCCGCAGTTACCAAACTGCAGTGGCAAGACAAGAGGTCAAACTGATGCGACACACGCCAAAGGAGGCAGGCACGCCTAAAGACAGCATTGACATCATCAACTGGCGATTCACCTCCCAAGCCGGGCGCGGCAGCCGGGAGACGCAATCGCCGCTCACACCCTGTGGGTGGGCCACCAGACCCGTAGCCGGTATACTCCAGCCGAGAAAGTAGGAATCTCGAGACGGAAAATGACAAGCACTACAGGACAATTCGCGATACGGTCTTCACCAGCAATCATCTCAAGAACAACTAATGGGGATGTAGGAACTTCTCCACAAGGCCAAGCCCCAACCCGCTTGGGAACTAGTGTTAGGGGGATGACCCCCGGGTAGGCTAAGCCAGACTCAACTGGCCGGCTACAGGGAGATCTGGTCGGATGGCCACAAGACAAAGAACCACGGTCGAGTGATACGCTTCACCCGGTCCGCATCAAGATTCCCCGGCTGGCCCGTCTAGCCGGGGGCCAGGGTAGCCGGCTGGATGGTGTAACACCGTCGAATCGTCCCTATGCAGGTTTCAGCGATTCCCGCCAAACTCACATAGAAATGATTCAAAGATGCCCACCAGGCACATGCGTGCGGGTGGAAAACGAAGTAATACCATTACACAATAGTTCATGATGGAACCCACAGAACAACATATACACAACAGCGACTCAACGAGTCAAGAATACAGATATAAAATACAAAGATCCAAATCACCTTGAAAACGATACACATTCGAGTACGGATAAGAAGCAAATGGGGCTAAGAGCCCTGAAGAATAACCAATGGCGTCCATAACCCTGCCCAGGCCAAGCCGGAAGGGTAACCCTTCTAACGACGTCGAACTTATACCTGTCGAACAAAAAGGAGTGCCGGCAAAGGGCAAAGAAAAAGGGAGCGGTCAGTACTGAGGTCAGTACATGGCGAGTCTAGAATTTGGCAGCTCTTGCCTACATAGGTATGATGGACTGAAGCGGCAGCGCAACATGCACTAAACAACCTATAGAGACTCGATACAATTGTCGGCTATTGGAGAGAGATAAGAAAGACCTATTCGAAACCGACCTGAAACTATCACCAAACATACCCATCCTGGTATTTCCCCCTCGAGACCAAACGAGAAAGTCCTGCCGAGGAAACTCACACGGTTGGCAGTTTTATTCATTCTTTCCATGGTGGTTATCCAACTTACTAGTCATATCAGATTGAAGTCAAATTATAACAGTAAATTTTAGTTATAGTTGTCTATGATAGAGAAACCGTGCTCCAAATCGTCCATAACCGCGGACATGGCTTTTCAAAAATATTTAACCCTATGCTGGCTCGTGTTGATGTCGAGCTCGTTAGGGAACCCCAAGAGGAAGGTATGATGAGCACAGCAGTAAGTTTCCCTCAGTTATGAAACCAAGGTTATCGAACCAGTAGGAGCAAGGAAACACCCCAAAGGTGTTGCTAGCTGAGCCTTAGCAGGGCACACTACCGGTGCTAGTAGCAACGTGGAGACCTGCACAACACAACCACAGAACTTTGTCCCCAACTTGCGATGAGGTTGTCAATCTCACCGTGTTTTGCGGAAAACAAAGGATTAAACGTATCGAATGGAAAGAAGTAATAGTTTGCAGAAAGTAAACACAAAGCAGTAAACAGTTTATAGATTGTATGTCAAAGAAAGGACCGGGGTCCATAGTTCACTAGAGGTGGCTCTCCTTAAAATAGATAACATGATGGGTGAACAAATTACAGCGGGGCAATTGACAAACATCGAGAAAGCAATACATGCATATACTAATCATCTTGACTTCTCTGGAACTTGATTGGGCATTACAACATTATACATAGACCGCCATCCAACTGTATCTATGACTAATAATCCACCTTCAGGTTATCATCCGAACCCCCTCCAGTATTAAGTTGCAAGCAACAGATTATTGCTTTACGAATTGCATGTAATGTAAACAATACGATTGTTCTATGAACAAAGGATTGTTGTTTTCTCCCTAGTAGCAATAGCACATCTAGTACCTTAGAGATTTCTGTCACTTCCCCAGATTACCAGAGGCATGAACCCACTATCGAGCATAAATACCAACTCTTGGAGTTGCTAGCATCTACTTGGCCAAGATAGCTACTAACAATGGAAAGCATGCAAGATCACAAATAACAAAGACATGATAGAATCAATAATCAATCTGAAACATCATCTCAATATCCATCGGATCCCCGTAAACACAACATGCAGAATTACAAATAGATGATCTTGATCATGAACGGAGCTCACAAGATCTAGACATGAAAGCACAAAGGAGGAGAACCAGCCATCTAGCTACTACATGGACCCGTAGTCCAGAGATGAACTACTCACGCATCACACCTGAGGCTTGCATGATGATGAAGGCCTCCAGGGTGAATTCCCCTCTCCGGCAGGGTGCCAGGAAGAGCTTCAGATCCCTCCTGATCTAGGGATGGAGATGATGGCGGGTACACACTCTTTCGTGGATTTTTTATCGGGTACTTAGGATTTTGGTCCCGAGGGCAATATATAGGCGGAAGGAGAGGCCGAGGGGGTGCTGGGGTCGGCCAGACCACCTGGGCTGGCCAGGCGGCCGGGCTGTGGTGGTGTGGCCCCCAGCCTCTCCGCCTCAGATTCAAGCTTCAGATGTCTTCTGGAAAAATAGGCACTTTGGCTTTGTCCTTCCAATTCGATAATATTCATTTTCGACTTTCCGAACCAAAACAGCAGAAACAAATGTTGGCATCGTGGATCTTGTTAATAGGTTAGTCTAAGAAATCATATGAAAAGTACTCCAAAGTGTGGACAAAAGACAAGAAAGTAGATAAAACCAAGCATGGAATATCAAAAATTATAGATACATTTGCAATGTATCACCCTACAGGGATGCACCAAAGTTTCCACACGCACTTCCATCCTTTTTTCCATATCAATTAACATACTTCTATCGGTATGTCGGCGGGTCTTCAGACATGACGCTTTCCCAGACCCAAAGCAAGTACATGGGGGCTACCCGAAAGAGCTACCCGTACGAGGTATAGATAATCCTCCTCGTACGGACCCTGAGGTTGCATGGACTTGTCACTCGAGCAAAGGCCATAGACAATATATTCCCGTGACAGAGTGATGCACCTATGTAACAGTAATAAACACTCATCAAGCAACAGGTAATAAACATGGCATAAGTACAATAGGTAACGTATAAAGCCCGAGCTAGTTTGTGGCCCCTAGTATAGTACTTTGAAATGAGGTAATAAGTCGATAGGGGTGCGCCCAGACACCCCACATGGTTAGCGCGCTTAGTCTCGGAACAGGTGTCAATAACTCGGGTCCTAGGTGGACACAAGTGGGTGGGTAAAAGCCAAATAACATCTATTACCCACTTGTGCCTCTTCATTATATCTATTACCAACATTTTGATTGACAAGTTATAATGAAAGCCATGATCATCTCCACCATTAAGAATTTGCCAACCCCCAACAACGGTGGAACATCGACGATGCGAAACAACACCCGAGCAAGCAACTACGAATCGCAAGGCCAACTGTCTATCAAACAATAGGCAATAGGATATGTCTAAGGAAATATAGAGGCTGCAAGTAATATAAAGGATGCACGGAAACTAAAGCATCGTGACACAGATAGCAATAGATCAACAAGAGGAAGTAAAGACTATACATGCAAAATATGGGGAAAGGGGAGGATGCTCGCCTGGGCAACGCTGCCGAAGGCTCATATCCAAAGAACTTGTCGATACTCGCATCCACTCAGCGGCCTAATCCGTGAAGAAGCAAAACACTAAAAAAACACCGGATGCACTATTTAATACTACGACAGAAGATCGGGCATGATGCATGTATGAAGCATGACATGGCAAAGGTGCGATGCAACTAGGAAATATTAAGCGGAACCAGGGTCCCGATAATTACTTAGATGGTTCAAATTGTTTAGGTACCCATAATTTAAATGTTGAATTAACAAGTAAAATCATGGCACCCATTCGCTACACAAATTTAAATGAAGTCCGGAATAAGACAAAGGCATCGCTCTTAAACACTCCATATTTAATTATGAGGTGAATCGGTATAATAACCCCAATCCACAAAATATGTATGCGAAATGAACAGTTTAAATGCAACAAGTATATGTCATATATTATAAAAGTAGGGATCTCGGAAAGGGGATCACATTAGGGTTCGTCACCGATGGTCTTGGGGTTCGACGGGGTTCGGATTCGGCATCGGAGAGGAAGAACTTGGCGTTCCGTGTAGGTGATCTTCGGGGTCGGGGCTTCGGATCCGGTGTCTTGGCGTCCATGAAGGAGAGCAGGAAGTCAGTGTCGGGGTTCGGTCTTCAGGGTCCGGGGTCGGGGTTCTTTGGATCCGGGAGATCTTGGCAAAGATCCTTCGACCGATATCAAACCAACTTATCATCTCCAACTTCAACATGCATCAACTCCATTTACACTGTTCTTAGCAGATCATCGGTAGCACACAACAACACCAATATTCAATGTCACTTTACTAGGTACATGGACAAAACGTGACTCACATAGGCAGAGCAGCACCTACTGTCGATGTGCTCAAGAGGATGGTGGTTAGAGACGAACTCGGGCAGGGGCTCAGGAGGCCGGGATGGTGACCCCAGAGTGAAGGCGCGGTTCCAACAGCAGCGGCACGGGGCTACGAGGATGCGGGAGGAGCAGAGGGCGGCGCAGACGGCCAGAGCAGGGATGGTGGTGTCTGCTGGCGAGCCTGGTGCAACCAGAGCCAGAGGAGGCGAGGAAGGTGCTTGGGATTCGCGGGGTAGGGCTCGCGGAGTTGCTCAGGGTGGGGAACGGCGATGGATGGCGACCAGAAGAAGGAGGCGATGCTGGGACCCCCTGTCAGCTGAGCCCTATGCCCCGCAGCGCCACTGGGCCGGCCCATTTCCTTTCCCACGCAAGCCCGTAGATTCAAATCTAGGTTTTTCTTTTTAGTTAGAATATAGTTTCTGTCTAGTGTTTCAAAATTCAATTCTGGGAGTTTGACAAATCCAAATTACATGAAACTAATTTTGTCTGAAAGGTATTAAAATGCTCTATCCAAGACCGTTGGATTTAATTCAATTAGAGTTATAGATTTATCCTAATAAAAAAAAGAAGACAAAAGCTTTTGCAACTTGAAACATTTTTATAAAATCAACCAAGTTAGCTTTTGAGTTGATTCCAACTCTCAAAAATCATATTTCACCATATCTATCCAAATATGTAATAATATTAAGGTTTACAGGCAGTGACTTTGGACTAGTACCAAAATAATGCTATATAGGCATTTCTAGTCACTTTAAATCATTAAATAATGAACTTAAACCAAAGTAATATTAATCCAACCTTTAAATCTCATTACCACATGTTAGAATATGTGGTGAGGACATGTGTCCACATGATCCCATATTTTGGTGGTGAATATTAAAGTGTAGTTAATATTTCAATGAGTAGAAATTACTTTTCCAAAATAAAAAGGTTGAAACTATTGAATTAAAACTTGTGATGTTTGGGATGATAATAGATCATCAATTGTGTGGTTTAGAGTACTACTTAGCCTAAGTTAAGGATTGCTTGGTGATTGTGCACTCCCTATGTATTTCTAGACGCTAGTACCGACCAAGCCTTCGAGGAGGAGGAGTTCTACCAAGAAGAAGAAGAAAACTTCAACCACTGCACCAACCAAGGCAAGCTATTAGTGGCAAGCTAACCCTTGTAAACATGCTTTAGTAAGCTATTGTAGCAAGCTAGAATAAAACTAGATAGTTTAGTAAAGATGCCTTAAGCATACTTTGATCACACCCCCTTAGTTTACACAAAGTTCTTTAATTAATTTTGAAGGTAGCATAAAGAGTATAAAACTTGACCTAATTAGAAACCCTTAGACATCATTCTATGGCATGAGATTGATCCCACCTTTCCACCTTAGTGAACACTCTTAACCTAGTGTTTTAGAATAGATCAAACTTGAGCCACTTTAGATGGGAACACTTGGTGAAAATGAGTTATGAAAACCTTGGAATGATGAGTCATTCTATTGAGATGTTTTGACATGTGTTGAGAAACACAATTGGTTTATGATGATGAAAATGATGAGGCATGATCCTTAACCCTTTTTATAAAACTGATGGTTGGATTCGGATGCGATACCATTCCAAATTTACCGTACAACCACATTACCTGAATTGGGTAAGGCTTAGCTAGAAATTTATATGCATTAGTATTAGTTCCCTCACGGGAGAGGTTTGAGCTGAGGCTACCTCTCAATGTTGTCCACCTATGCAGTGTCCAAGATGACTGATGGTCATGATTGGGAGGCCATGCTCATAGGAGAGGTGCTTGTACTAGGGTGTGTAAAGGGAAGGTTATGTTTGATTATCTGCATACTAAGTATGATGATTCAGGGTTATCCCTGACAGATGTATCGAATCTTGTGGTGAAAGTGTACCACCTCTGCAGAGTGTCAAACTATTCGAATAGCCGCGTCCGTGGTTATGGACAGTTGGAATGGCCATACTGTTTCGTTGTCAGATGTTTTCTAAATAACTGGAAATGAATGATGAACCTTGACTTGACCACAACAGGGTTGTGTAGATGAAAATAGCTTCCCAACTTAAGTTATTCTAGACTTGTATTTTATCTTTTCTTGCTTCAGAACTCAGCTTAGGTTTCAAACTTAACTTGATAGTTATTCTTTCAATTCAGTACTTTAACTTAGAATCATAACCCTTGCTAGTAGTAGTTTGCGAGTACTTAAAGAGTACTCATGGCTTTTGTCTCTGGCTATTATCATGGCCAGACTATGAAGGAGATTATCAAGATGATGGTCAGCAGGATGGCTATGATAACTAGGACTATCTGCCTTCGTCAGCATTGCTTGTGCCCCTGAAGATGGACCCCACCGCTACGCTATCGTTTATTTCCGCTGCTTGTTGTATTAAAGACTGGATCATGAGATCCTTATTTGTGTAAAACCTTATGTATGGTTTGTAATGGATGATGTACTATGATATCCAATCCGTTATGTCTCGCAAAAATGGTAATCCTGGGATTGCGAGGTATGGCATAACGGGCATCTGGGATTAAAAATCCGGGTGTTGACAGGTACAAACGGACCATATGGGAAGCTCTGCCCATACGCTAGGTCGTTAAACCCTTTGTAAACTTCCGTTCGTTTTGTTTCTATGTTGTTGATCAAAAAAATCTACGGCCTTGGAAAATTCTATAAGTAACATGTAGGGCGGGCCATACGGGTCTAACTCGCCCATACCGTTTATTTCGAAAGATTTTTAATGACATTGTTTGGGAGGATTTTTGGAAGTATGTCGGGTACAGGCGCATGGTACGGGCATCGCCCGTACTATTGGTCACTATCGACTTATTTTCTTCCCTTTTGTTTTCTAATTTGTTGGGATTCTTTTCTTGACAGACCCTTTTACCTTCACCATGAGTTTTTCCCTGGTACTAATCCTTCCCAAAGGCTCTTCTTTCTCTTATATCAACAAATACAATCTCCTCGATGCGCTACCCCAGCTCCAGGGAAAGGAAAACCTTTTAGGTCTCATGGCTCCTTCATGGGATAGCTTTTAGACTTCATCCATTGAAGCCGACAACCGTGAAGCACAAGCCCTTAGCCCGAAGAACAAAGGGGTATCCTTCGACTCTGATGATGAAAAATCGAAACCTTCATGGATCAAGTTGCTAGAGGGTGGAAGAAACCCACCTACCTTGCTATGCTTAGGCCTGAAGATGAGGAGGAAGCAAAGAAGCCACATGGAAATGGACGTATGGAGTCACTCAAATTCATCGCCACCAGTTATTCTTCGCCCAAGTGTAAGAAATCTAATCAGGTTGATGCAGGAACTTACCAGGAGACCACCGCTCACACCCACAACCAAGAAGGTCACCTTGAACACCCGCATGAGCGTGAAGCAAAAAGATGATTGGGGTCTCAACCTCGGCAATATACCAGCTGGCGCGCCACTCTTAGAGACCGAGCAACTCCTCAACATGCACTACTAGGAAAACAACTATAGATAGACAAGCTATTGTATGGCGCATATACAGAACCATGTGCCACAAAAATATTTCCGTGGCGCATATAGAAAAACGCCAATGAAATTTGGCAATTCAGTGGCGCACGGAACCCATATGCGCCATAGAAATGTGAATTTATGTGGCGCATATTTTCCCATGCGCCATTGAAAGTGATGATTCTGTGGCGCATATAGACATATGCGCCACAAAAAGTTGATGGAACCCAGAACCAAAAAAGGGGGAGACAATTCTGTGGTGCATATGCATACATGCGCCATAGAAAGTGATTATTCTGTGGCGCATACAGACATATGCGCCACAGAAAGTGGAAAGCGGATCCCACCCCCCTTTGGATTGCCTTTTCAGTTTTGTAAAAAATAAATGAAAATGATCAAAACTTCCAAAAAATAATTCCTTTGAGATGTAGTTACATTTTGGGGTGTAGTTGTTGGGAAATTTGAAAAACATGAATTTCGATGTATTTTGCAAAAAAAAGGTCATGTCACTGTAAAATGGCTATAACTTTTGCATACGATGTCAGAAAAAATGTTTAACCTATCAAAAAATATTTTTGCATAGAAGTCGTTGAAGATTTTACAAATTCCCCAAATTCGAAAAGAGTAAAAAGTTATGGCAGAAAGAAGATTTTTTCTACAAAAAATAAATAAAGGGGAGACATTTCTATGGCGCATATCGACAATTTGCGCCACAGAATTGTTGGGCGGGATTCGAATTTTGAATCCCATCGGCGCCCTTCTCCCACTATTTTTTCCTTTTTCTCCCCCAGTTCTTCTCCCCTCCCTACTTCTCCTCCCCTCCATACTTCTCCCCTTCTCCTTCCTCCTCCTTCTCCACTCTCCTGCGACATCCACCTCCACCCAGGTGACCTCCTCCTCCTCCACCATGGTGACCTCCTCCTTCTCCTCCTCCACCACCTCCGGCAACCTCCTCCTTCTCCTCCTCCTTCGGCTACCTTCGGCGACCTCCTCCTCCCCCTCCACCACCACCTCTGGCGACCTCCTCCTCCACCTCTGGCGACACTTTCCTCCACCTCCGGCGACGGCCTCCTCCTCCTACTCCGACCACCTCTGGCGGTGGCTTCCTCCTCCTTCTCCTCCGGCCACCACCTCCGATGACCCTCTCCTCCTATCCCTCCTCTAGCCACCACCACCTCCGGTCAGATCTAGATCTGGCCAGCTTTTTTTTGAAATTTGAAAAAAAAATCTATGGCGCATATTGGCCATATGCGCCACAGAAATTTGAGAGGCCCACCTTTTTTTGAATTTTGGAAAAAAATCTGTGGCGCATATTGGCAATATGCACCACAGAAATTTGAGATTTCTGTGGCGCATTTCAATATGCGCCACAGAAATAAATATCAGTGGCGCATCAAATATGCGCCACAAAAAGTGAAAAAAGGTGCGCCACTAATCAGGTATTTCCTAGTAGTGATGATAGAAAAGTACCAGAAGGAAGACCTCATGCATCAATATATCATGCAGAAACGCCTCCTAGACTTAGAGGGCAAGAAGGAACTCAATGAGATGCTTGGTAAGGTCGCAGATGCAATGAACTCAACATACTCTGACCTACAGAAGTCCCTTCACCATATATCAGCTTTGGAGGAGCCGAACATGAAGCTCCATAAGACCGTATCCAATGCCATGCCTTCGATGTAGAAGACACCACGGTATCAAATAATCACGAGGGATTATTTGATCCCGCATGTCTTGATTCCAAGCTTGGGAGATCTTTAACACCTTGTAATCTATCTTCCAGCTTTAGCATGTTTATTTTCTTGTACGCATGTTAGGTTTTTAATTTCAAAGTTTGCATTAGCTGCATGATCAACTTCCTTAGATAAAGGGAAGAGTGATATCCAATGATCAACTTTATCATATTCGAAATGATTTCAGTTTATGATTATTATATTAGATGTATGAATTAGGTTGAGTTTTGTGATACTTGTACCACTGTTATGATTTTAGGGACTTCCACACCAATTAAGTATTGATAAGTTATGAGAAGAAACTTTTGATAGCCTGGGCCAAGTACATGGCTATTGCTGAAGCGTGCAAAGAATCTATTTGGTTGAAAGTTTTGTTTGCTCTGCTTTATGAAGATGATTCTTGCATTACTTTGTTTTGCCATAGTCAAAGTGTCATATACCTTACAAAGGATCATATGTTTCAAGAGAGAACAAATCACATTAATATCAAGTACCATTTTGTTCTAGGCATTGTTGCTCAGGGTAAATTAAAGGTATGCAAGGTCACCACTTATGATAATCTTGTTGATATGATGACTAAACATATTCATGTTACTAAGTTTGATCTTTGCTCAACCTTAGTTGGTTTAACTGATTAGCCCAAGTGGCTATTGCCGCTGCAAGTGTTTGTTTTCATTTTTCAGGGACATGTTTTTGTTCATGCTACAAGAAGGAATTTATCTCAAGGTGGAGTTTGTTATATTGTGATCAAAATTCAATAATGATGAGTACATTTTTTAAACATATTTACCTTATGTTTTTGCACAAGTAGAGTTAGGATTTTGGTATTTTATAGCGCTTACACACACCTTTTTCCTTTGTTTCAACAGGATCCCGAATTGTTAAGTCTTTTTAGAATATATCAATTGAGACTATCATGTTATGTAATAATACGATATTTCTAAGTGATTGATGACCCACAAGTATAGGGGGTGTATCGCAGTATTTTCGAGGGAAGTGAAACCCAATTTATTGATTCGACACAAGGGGAGCCAAAGAATATTTATAAGCCTTACCAACTCAGTTGTCAATTCAGCTGCACCTGGAAACAATCTTGCTCACAGCAGTTTATCAGTAGCAACAGTTTTGTAGTAGCAATAGTAAAGTAATAGTAGTAGTAAAAGTAAAGACAGTAGTAACAATTGCAGTAAAGAGTAGGATTAAAGCAAGGTGGGCATAGGGATGGATGGATGGGCGTTGTATGGACAAGACAAATCATATGCCAATCAAGACATAGGGCATTTGCAGATAAATAAGATAAAGCATCCAAGTACTAAATAATCATAGGCATGTGTTCCATATATAGTCATACGTGCTCGCAATGAGAACTTGCACAACATCTTTTATCCTGCCAGCCCATTTGCAGCGGGGCCTCAAGGGAACTACTGGCAATTAAGGAGCAAAGAATTAACACTCCGTGAACACATGTGATCCTCACATCAAAGCCATTCCCTCCGGTTATCCCGATTGCTGTCACTTCAGGGCCTTTGGTTCCGGACATCAATATGTGTATACAACTTGCAGGTAAGACCATAAACAATACTATCATAATGAATCAATAACATGTTCAGATCTGAAATCATGGCATTCGGGCCCTAGTGACAAGCATTAAGCATAACAATTTGCAACAAAGTCAAAAAGCACTAATAATAGATACTAGGCACCATGCACTAACAATCTGATGCCATTACATGAACAATCTCATCCAATCCCTACCATCCCCATAGCCTACAGCGAGGGATTACTCACTCATGGATGGGGGATACATGGATGGTCGATGGAGAAGCGATGGTGATGATGATGGCGATGATCTCCTCCAATTCCCCGTCCCGGCAGGGTGCCAGAACGGAGTTTCTGGTTCTAATTCGTGAAATCTGGTGGTGGCGGCGTAGCAGAACTCTCTCTAGAAAAATGTCAAACTCCCCTTGGTTTTTAGGTCAAGAGGCAACTTATAGGCGAATAGGGAGGTCGAGGGGGTGACCGAGGAGGCCACACCACCCCCAGGCTCAGCCTGGCCTGGCCCGCGTGGCCAGGTGGTGCTCCGTCTCGTCTTCTGGCTCCGTGTGTCTTCTGGTGAAATAGGATTTTTGGCATATTTTCCAGGATTTTTCCTGATAGTTGATTTTCTGCACAAAAACTAGACACGAAGGTAATTCTGCTAAAAATAGCATCAGTCCGTGCTAGTTGTATCCAAATCACACAAGTTTAGAGGAAAAAATAGCGAAAGTGTTCGGGAAAGTAGATACGTTTTGGACGTATCAACTCCCCCCAAGCTTAGCTTATTGCTTGTCCTCAAGCAATTCAGTTGAAAACTAGGTGCGATAAAAGAAACTTTCACGAACACATTTGCTTCATAAGATGTATATATTCTCAGCATATGGTCAAGTACTTGGTCAATTCATAATAAGGAGTATGCAACTAAGTTTACTTAATAGTCATTCCAAGCTATGAAGAGATTCTATCTCAAAAATAGTAAGTAGCATGAAACATAAACATAAGCAACATTGCAATGCTCATAAAAAGCTATGATAGAGTGGTATCTCGCTTGCCTTTGATTGTAGAGCAAACATAAATGCCAAGGCACCTCTAAAGTTCAAGTGAAGACTAGAGGTGAAGATATCAAAGATACATGCATCAAAGTCATGACATAATTAATCAAGTTTTGAGACAAGCACATTACACTAAGAATGACAACTATGCTCTCAAGAAAGTGCTCATAGAATATGTGATGACACAACAAGGAAATGAAAAGGTTTTGAAAAGTTTGAAGGGCTTCCAAATGCTGAAAGTATGGTACTCATTAGCTTTGAGCTCTCATTGCCCCTATCATAAGCATATTTAAATGGTTAAGGTTAAAGTGACACAACTTAGAGGATATGCTTGACATGTTATAAGTTGAAATCTCATGCCCCTTGCTTACGAGTACCGAACCTCATGCTACTAAACTTCAGTCACAGGTAAGCTCTTGTCATTGTAAGTACATATGTATCATAGAGAACCACCAACTGGGTTCCCCTTGCACATGATACAGGAGCTATCCCATAATCAAAATGACAAGGCAAGCAGACAATGAGCATCTCAACGATCTTTTTGCTATTTGCATAGGTTTTTATTGAAGATGCTTCATAGAGTGCTCATTATGGGTATGCTGCAAGTTTCCACCATGATTAGGCATGGCTTAGGCTAGCGGCCCAGGCGTTTCTCTAACACACATACAAACTCCATGATCTTACAAGTTCCCCTTTTATTTCACACCGTCGGGATCCATAAGCAAAAGAATCATGATATCAACGGAATAATAAGTGCAATGTTGAAAGCGTTCCCCATGATACATGGTTCTGCTAACTTCAACTAATAAAGCGCAAGCATATAGGCAACAAAGACGGACACAATGGTTCAAGATTATTAAGTGCAAGGAAGTAAAGTCTGTCGTCAAGTTCGTGAGAGCTTTACTAACTAACTTTCTCATAACAAGCAAACATTTTATTCGGAAGAAAACAAGGCATACTGAATATGCACGGACTAGCAAATGATGCTAATAGGTAGGTATGGTGGACACTTGGCAATATTGGTTTTGGGGAGTTAGAAACATGAGTAGAGCTCATACTCAGTGCAAGTGAAGGCTAGCAATAGTAAGGGAGCGACAAACGAGATAGCAATAACTGTCATAATCATGCTTGCAACAAAACAGGAGTAATTATGGCATGAAAATGATTCAAGTCCCCTGAGGCAAAATAATTCATCGAAGCTTAACTGATTATTGTTTCAGTCATATGCATGCGTGAGCATGTGCCAAGTTAATTCAAGTGAAACATTCAGAGGAGGATACCACGGTGTCATACCAAGTTATGAATATAGCAATGCAAACAAACATTCATATGACATGCTACAAACTATTAGAAAGCTGGAGCTAATCATAAGAAAGCAAGAACTACTAAGCATCCATAAATAACATACACCCTACATGAATAGACTAAGCATGCCCACAATGATGAGTATATGTACAAAAATGAAAACAAATAGAGTTCGTTACCAGCCTCTTACCACACCTCAAGTTGTCATTAATCCTCATTATTGCCCTTCACTTGTATGGCTTGAATAATAACATGAAACCAAATTCCACTGAGGACTGTTGAACCCTTCAACAAACTTCACAAAACCAAAGAAGAACAACAAATATTTTTGGTGTTTTTGATTTTTAAAGGCAAGAACAAAAAGGAAGAACAAGCAAAGAAAAATATTTTTGGGGTTTTCGAATAATTAAGACAAAGCCAAACGGAAGAAGCAACCCAAGGAAAAAAGAAGCAAACAAAGAGAAACAAAGAAATTATTTTTGGTCTTTTTGTGTTTTAGAAAGCAAAAGTAAAGAAAGAACAAAAACTAAAAAGAGAACGAAGCATGGATATACAAAGTACCGACTAAACATGATATGTAGATGAGTGTGATGTCGTTGTGCCTCCCCCAAGCTTAGGCTTTTGGCCTATGTGGGTATCAATCCCAAGCTAGCCAAGATGGAGCGCCTCCGTAGTATGGCAAGGAGGTGCCCTCGTCCTGATACGAGCTCGAGGACGCCCCACCATAGTGCGCAGAGTAGTCGTAAGAAGGCACATCCTCCTGGTGCTGCGTGTGGAAACCAAGCAAGCGGAGCTGCTCATCCACCTCCTCCTTAGAACGTGACCATGGCCTCCTGTAAATACTGAACAAAGTGGATTGTGGCAAAGGAATTTCCCTCTCGTCTCCATCAGTAAACAACATCCTATATACTAAATTGTCCGTATTAGAGTCAGCAGTGACGAAGTGATGCGTTTTCATAGAAGCAAGATCAAGCCTTTGGGGTGCCAACACAATATCATTAGGATCCACAGAAAGTTCTAATGCAGCAACCATACGTGAGGCAATAATGCCCCCATAAATAGGTCCCCTAGCAGCTAGGCGGCGAGCAATGAGAGAGTTAAGATTGTACTTGGTATCATTATTAAGTGCAACAGCGAGGAAGGCTAAATGATAATTAGAGATATTACTAGTGTTCTCCCTACCAAGAATGCTAGTGGCAAGATAATAAGCAAAATATCTAAGAGTTGGGAGTTGGATGTTCCTTATCTTCCCGCGCTGAGCTACGCGGTCATCGTCATTTGTCACACTTCGATAGAGCTCCAGCAAGTCAGCGGGTTGACCTTGGATCTTCTTCACTGTCCCTGTCATGCCTATACCTATAATGCTGCAAAATCTTTCCAATGACATGGTAATAGGCTGATTATAAATTTTGAACGAAACAGTTGAATGATAAGGGGTGTTGGTGAAAACAAAACTCTCCACGAAAGTTTTGGTGAGCACGGCATATTGCTCACTCGCATCTTCCATGTACGTGGTCAGACCAACCCTGAACCAGTAGTAAGAAGTCATTGAGGATCCCTGCATCTTGCAAAAAGGTAAAACAAGGGAAGGTAGATGGGTGAGCATCTCCCTCATCTCCTTCTTTTCCAAAGCGTGGTGTAATAAGATCTTCATTTTATGAAGGCCTAAACTGAGAGGCTCATCTTGAAGGCCTTGACCTCCTAGGTGTGTCCCTCTCAAATGTTTCTCCAAATGTGTGGTTGTTCATCTTTGATATTCTGAAATTTAAACATCCATTATACAAGTGATTGCAAAGTGAATACATAATGATGGGAACTAATCATAGGGACTTGTAAGAGGCCTAAACATGCATCAAAACAATATC
Organism: Avena insularis; assembly: GCA_023614405.1. Taxonomy (NCBI): domain Eukaryota; kingdom Viridiplantae; phylum Streptophyta; class Magnoliopsida; order Poales; family Poaceae; genus Avena; species Avena insularis. The sequence goes on along the minus strand of CM042692.1, from coordinate 412,483,646 downwards.
TCTAAGCATTGAACAAGCTTACAAGCTCTCATAACCTGTCACCTACAGCAGCAAAATACTCAAGATATAAACTACTAAACACAAATCTACTTGGACAAGCGGAGGAGTCACATACCGGAAAACAAATGCTCCAAATTTCAGCACCAAAGATGGACTAAGCAAGGAGATCGAAAAATCATGGACAAGAACAGCAAGAACGCGATTTCGAGCAATGAACTGATGTTTTCTTGGGAGAGAGAAAGAAGTGGCAAGTGAGAGAGTGAGTGGAGGGCCAAGGTGGCCCACACCATGGCCAGGCGCGCCCCTGGGGTGGCCGTGCCACCAGGTGGTGTGCCTTCCTGGTGGGCTCCCCTGGGTCACTCCAGGCACATCTCTACCCCTTTTTTCACGTAAAAATTTAATATGAATTTTCTGGAATTTTTCGAGACACTTTATATTTGAGCAATTTTAAGGTATAAATGAATGATTTTATGACAGAAAGATATTTTTGGAATGATGCAATGACAAAACAAAGTTAAAACTTCAGAAGTTCTAAGACACTCTAATAAGCAAGCAACTAACAACAGAAAAGTAAACTAAGCGAAAGCAAAAACTAAAATGGATAAAATAAAAGTAAGCAAAGGTAGTCACGGTGAAAACATTGTTTTGTTCATTAAAATCCCTTTGTTAACAAGGTTGATCAGGTCTTGTTACCAAAACAATTTTATATGAAACAAAACTTTGTATTCCACTAATGATTATGTTACCTCAACCTTGATAGCAATGGTCCCAATCATAATAGATTCATATTTTTCTCGTGGTATGGGACAATATATTTCTCCAACTTGGATGCCCTCAACATGTTCAATTGAATTTAAGCCATAAGTCCTATCAATATTCTTGGGGAAATAGATAGTATGCTCCTTGTCATTAACATTAAAAGTCACCTTTCCTTGATTACAATTAATAATAGCTCCTGCAGTATTAAGAAAAGGTCTCCCAAGAATAATAGACATATTATCATCTTCAGGCATTTCAAGCACAACAAAATCAGTTAATATCAAGCAATTATGAGCCACTTGAACAGGTACATCCTCACATATACCAACAGGAATAGTAGTAGATTTATTAGCCATTTGCAAAGATATATCAGTTGGTATTAGTTTTTCCAATTGAAGTCCCTTATAGAGAGAAAAAGGCATAACACTAACTCCTGCTCCCAAGTCACACAAAGCAGTTCTAACATAAATATTTTTAATAGAGCATGGAATAGTTGGAATCCCTAGGTCTCCAAGTTTCTTTGGAACCTTACCATTAAAGGAATAATTAGCAAGCAAAGTAGAAATTTCTTCATTAGGGATCTTCCTTTTATTAGAGACAATATCCTTCATATACTTTGAATAAGGTGGTAATTTAATAGCATCAGTCAGAGGGATTTGCAAAAATAAAGGTTTCATCCACTCACAAAACTTATTATAGTGTTCACCTTCCTTTGACTTGTGTTTCTTATCAGGGAAAGGCATAGGTTTTTGTACCCAAGGCTCTCTTTCACTACCATCTTTCTTAGCAACAAAATCTTCTTTAGTGTATTTAGTATTCTTAGTGTGTCTTTCAGGTTCTTCTTCATCTTTTTCTTTATCAGGAGCATCATTTTCCTCATTACCACTTTCAGTTTAGGCATCAGAGATAGATATACTATTGGGATCTTTAGCAGGTTCAAAAGGTTCTACAATAGTTTTATGTTTCTTTTTTCCTTTTCTTAGGAGTAGTACCACTATTTTCAATTTGTTGAGAATCCTACTCAATTCTTTTAGGATGCCCCTCAGGATATAGAGGATCCTAGGTGGCAGCACCACTTCTAGTTCTAATTTCATAAGCATGTTTTTCTTTAGCAGCATTAACTAGCAAGTCTTTTTGTACTTTAATAAGCTGATCAATTTGATTTTGAACCATTTGAAAATGTTTAACAAGCACTTTAACATCATTAGAGGTTATTTCCACAATATCTTCTAACTTAACAATAGCTCTAGAGTTTTCCATTAAATGATTTTGCACCCTTTTATTGAAATTATCTTGCTTAACAATAAAAACATCAAATTCTTCTAAGCATTGATCAGGAGGTTTAGAGTAAGGAATATCACCTTCATCAAAATGTTGGAGAGAGTGTACCTCAATAGTGGATGAGTGGGATATTGGCTTACATATTTCTTCTATAGGAGGTAAATTCTTGACGTCTGCAGCTTTAATTCCCTTCTCCTTAAGACATTTCTTAACTTCCTTCATCACTTCATCATTTAGTTCAATAACTCCCCTCTTCTTTGATGTTGGCATAGGTGTTGGCTCAGGCACTGTTAACATAGGTGTAAGGCGTAGTTGGCTCAGGTGAAGTCCAATCATCATAATTCTTGCTTATTTTAGCCATTAATTCCTCAGCTTCCTTGGGAGTTCTATTCCTGAAAACACAATCAGCACAACTATTCAGGTATGTCCTAGATTCTTCAGTTAGTCCATTATAATATATATCAAGAAGCTCATTTTTAGGTAATGGACATGCAGCCTATGCATGAATCAAAGCACAAAACCTTGCCCATGATTCAGGCAATATCTCTTTTTCTCCCTGTTTAAAATCAAAAAGTTCCTGCAAAATAGCATGTCTAGCACTAGGAGGGAAATATTTCTGAAGGAAGGTACTAATCAAGCAATCAGGGCTATCAATAGATCTAGGAGGTAAATTATTAAACCAAGTTTTAGCTTCTCCTTTCAGCAAAAAAGGGAAAATGTTAGCAACAAAGTAGGTGGGCATCTTAATATCATCATAAAACAGGCCACTCATGGTAGAAAGCTCAGTCATATGTGCTACAACACTTTCATTCTTAGTCCCACAAAAAGGTTCTTTCTCAACAATGGTTATGTAAGATAAATCAAGAGAGAAATCATAATCCTTATCTTTAATGTTTATGGGAGATGTAGCAAACTTAGCATTAGGAGATAATTTAGGTCTAACAATATGTTTCTCGAGAAGACTCTTAATAACACTCCTATCACGCGTGTTTTGGCATTCTTTAATAAATTAATCAGTTATTTCTATATATTCGTCTTCAATATCATAGCTCTCTCTAGACTCAGGTGAACTGACAGGTGTAGTAGTGTCTTCATTAGGAGTTTCAGTATTTCCAGCTATAGTTCTAGCAATCGTAGCATCTAGGAAAGGACCTAATGAGTCGTATCAAGCATAGTAGAAGCAACATCATAAGTATCAGAAGTTTCAGATTCAGCAGTAGTAGCAGTGTGCGTAGCATGTGTATGTGGTGGTGTAAGGAGCTTACTCATCACAGATGGTGAATCAAGAGCAATAGAGGTGTTTAGAACCGTACCTCTCCTTGTAGTGGATGGTAAAATAGGGACCTTTCCATCACGAGACTTACCCATGATGGATGGATGGCAGCAAACAATAGTGATTCCAAGTGAACTTGATAAATAGAGTTATGCTCCCCGACAACGGCACTAGAAAATAGTCTTGATGACCCACAAGTATAGGGGTGTATCGCAGTATTTTCGAGGGAAGTGAAACCCAATTTATTTATTCGACACAAGGGGAGCCAAAGAATATTTATAAGACTTAACAACTGAGTTGTCAATTCAGCTGCACCTGGAAACAATCTTGCCCACAGCAGTTTATCAGTAGCAACAGTTTTGTAGTAGCAATAGTAAAGTAATAGCAGTAGTAAAAGTAAAGACAGTAGTAACAATTGCAGTAAACAGTAGGATTAAAGCGCGATAGGCATAGGGATGGATGGACGGGCGTTGCATGGACAAGACAATTCATATGGAAATGAAGACATAGGGCATTTGCAGATAAATAAGATAAAGCATCCATGTACTAAATAATCATAGGCATGTGTGCCATAAATAGTCATACGTGCTCGCAATGTGAACTTGCACAACATCTTTTGTCCTGCCAGCCCGTTTGCAGCGGGGCCTCAAGGGAACTACTGGCAATTAAGGTGCTCCTTTTAATAGAGCACCGGAGCAAAGCATTAACACTCCATGAACACATGTGATCCTCACATCAAAGCCATTCTCTCCGGTTATCCCGATTGCTATCACTTCGGGGCCTTTGGTTCCGGACAACAATATGTGTATACAACTTGCAGGTAAGACCATAAACAATACTATCATAATGAATCAATAACATGTTCAGATCTGAAATCATGGCACTCGGGCCCTAGTGATAAGCATTAAGCATAACAAGTTGCAACAAAGTCAAAAAGCACTAATAATAGATACTAGGCACCATGCCCTAACAATCTGATGCCATTACATGAATGATCCCATCCAATCCCTACCATCCCCATAGCCTACAGCGGGGGGTTACTCACTCATGGATGGGGGAAACATGGATGGTCGATGGAGAAGCAATGGTGATGATGATGGCGATGATCTCCTCCAATTCCCCGTCTCGGCAGGGTGCCAGAACGGAGTTTCTGGTTCCGATTCGCGAAATCTGGTGGTGGCGGCATAGCGGAATTTTCTCTGGAAAAACATCGAACCCCCCTTGGTTTTTAGGTCAAGAGGCAACTTATAGGCGAAGAGAGAGGCCGAGGGGGTGACCGAGACGGCCACACCACCCCTAGGCGCGGCCTGGCCTAGCCCCTGTGGCCAGGTGGTGTGGGCCCCTCGTGGACCTCCTCCGTCTCGTCTTCTAGCTCCGTGAGTCTTCTGCTGAAATAGGTTTTTTGGCATATTTTCCGGGATTTTTCCTGATAGTTGATTTTCTGCACAAAAACTAGATACCAAGGTAATTCTGCTGAAAACAGCGTCAGTCCGTGTTAGTTGTATCCAAATCACACAAGTTTAGAGGAAAAACAATAGCAAAAGTGTTCGGGAAAGTAGATACGTTTTGGACGTATCAGTGATAAGTGCCATTTAAATGATTTTCCATGCACCTAGGAGAAGAGAGGATGTGAGGGGAACCTACTGCAAGCTTAATGACCTACAGTCCCGGTGGAGCTTGCCCGTACCATCCGCCCGTATGGCCTAGCAAGACATCCGCCTCGTTAAATAATATCACCAGGCTAAGATTCAACATTCGTAGACACCTCCAGCCACGAAACACCATGCCAAGAAGGGATCCAGAGGAGGAACTTGAAGAAGGGAAAATCCTTGCTACTTCAGATCATCGGAAGACAACGCATTATCCCCATCATCATCAACCGTTGCATCTCCATCATCACCATTATCCCCTCTCTCATCCATTTATATCTTGTTGTAATTTCAAATACAATTGTGGTTTTGTAGTTGGTTTTACCTTTGCACCTTCAACCCATCCATATGAATATGTTGATTTTGTTGATTGCTTCCATGTGTGAGTACTTCCCTTAGTTCTTGGGGAGATGGAGAAACCCTAGCATTATTATGAAATGAAATAAAGATGATTTATAACTTTGGTCATTGATGTATTGATTTATGATATTGTGTTTGATATATCTCTTTATATGGTATGTGAAGTTGACCACCTAATATTTTCCTTCAGGACTAAAGAGAGGGAGCTACCCTTGGGATGTGTATGGGAGTATGTCTAGTGCTATTTTGTGACTGTAAGCATTGGCTTATAACCTACACGGTTAAAGGGGGATAAAGAGAGATTTACTAAGCTTATTATGATATCCATGGGGAAATTCTTAATTGTGGTGGTCTCTAGAAGTGATTTGCTCACAGGCATCACAGTGGTTATTTAGAGATGACCTCAATACTTGACTCATAGAAGCGGATGCAAGCGAGACTTGTAGTGAACATCTTATTATGGAGCTCTCTCCACAAAAGTCATGATGAAAGATATAGGTTATCCTAATCATACGTAATTTTCATATGCTAGTGGTGCATCCTATATCCTCGAGAACATCTTAGCCTTATTGAGTTCCAACACAAATCCCAACATACTAGTCACTTTCTTTACTTTATTGCATTCTTTACCTTTTTGGCACTCAAACACAACACCCGTTTTAAAACCCTTTACTTGAGATCAAAGGTAACTTACAAGTATCCTTTGGTAGAAAGTGACAAGGGGCATAAAGACCAAAACCAAATAGCTCTCTGTGGGTTCAATACTCCTATTTCGAAACTAGCTACAATTGTAGTCATCAAATAACAGGGCTAACTTCTGACGAGGAGAGCGAAGCCCATCACTAGAGGCTTGAGCCGCTATGGCCCATGCTGCACACGCTCGAAAGAGTTCTAAAGTTTGATCCAAATTCATAAAAGAAGCCTAACTTTTAATGGAGCGGAGTATGAGGTTATCCCATAATGTCATTCCCTACAGGGACACCCGGGGTGGGGGGACGCCTCCTGACGAGGGTTTAACTCATCAATGCCCATTGTTATGGACTTGGGTTTTGGAGAAGGAGGGAGCGCTGGAGACATCTATCGGCTAGCAAACAAGCACACAGGGGACAAAGATTTACCCAGGTTTAGGCCTCGTAGAGGTCCCTACTCCTTCTTGTCTGCTCGTGGAATTATCGAAGGAACCGAAGGTTACAATGGTGCGCAGATGCAATCTGGCGAGGGTTATGGAAACTAGGGTTGCGTGTGTCCTCCTTGCCGCCCCCTCCTAGCCCTTATATAGATAGGCTAGGTCTCGGATAGCAGGTCGAGTCGGTTACAAATTAGGGTTTTCCCCTTCAAACTTTCTATCTTTAGCTTCTTCTTGTTCTTCAAGCAATCGAGAGTCTGTAGGTTACTCGAGTCCTTCATATGGGCCTAGGCGACATAGTGGGCCTATACGTACTTAGGCCGTATATACCAAGCTCGAGTACCTGTAGGGTATACCCATGTCAGTAGCCCCCGAGTGTCCAGTGGAATCGTAGATTCGACTGGGGACTTTTGAACTCTTTTGAGTGCATGAATGAGTACATTTCGAGTATTTTATTTGTGTCATAGGGATTGTTGATGTACGTTCCTGATATAACCGAAGTATCGGTATCAGTTAACCACCTTAGGGTGAAACAACGCAATCTACTCGAACTCGAGTCCCTGGACTCGAATCCGTAAAAGTGCTGGTGTAATTCGACTCAAGCCGCGGAGGTCTTACAGGATTCGAATTCCAGTTATATGGGTGTGAGCACTCGGCGCGTTCGTCAAGGCATGTTCATCGTACCTGCAGGCACGGATACATTTCTGGTAGTGCACAGCTAATGCATTGCCAGGCCTTATTCAGGTCTTACCTTCATGCTGTAAGCACGACATCCAAAATTTATCATCACGGAGACGATTCGGGTGACCCAGGAGACACAGTCTCTTTGTAGGGGAAAATTATGAGGCGGTGTCGCCATGATCTTCGAGTGTGGATGTTATCAACACACAGTTTTTTGTACAAATAATCATAGGGTGCACGACCAGCGCTCCCTATGGGAGTATCCCCCGAGTGCCTCGTTGAGTCGAAGACTCAGGCAGGGACTAAAGAACTTTTGCGACTGTTGTCATCTTTTACTTGCTTGTTTCAGTCAAATTTGTTTCCGGCGCTCCCTATGGGAGTAACCCATGTCCATAGTCGAACAGTTATTCGAGTGGTTGGGTTTACCTTTGACTGTCCATGTTCCTGCAAAAAGAAAAGAAAAATCATAGCGTGCACGACCAGCGCTCCCTATGGGAGTAGCCCCCGAGTGCTTGGTGGAGTCGAAGACTCGAGCAAGGACTAAAGTAGTCGAAGCCCTCTGCTGCATAGCTTTGATGACGTCAGTGCTGACGATTTCATGACCTCAGTTACCCGCGTGAGCGAGTTTGACAGGACGTGACAAGCAGTGGGTCCCATTCTCTGACTTTGATTTGACTGGGCATGCGTAATCTTTTATTTTAACTGCGTCTCCTCGATTTCCGCGTGTAATGTGAGTAGTGGAGGGACGGTTCGCGCCTCCACTTCTCCACGTGTCCAACACGATGTTTGCCACGCGTCCAGTAGGGTTTTTCTGAGCCGTTGGATTGCATCTTCCAGGGGTTAAGTAGCGGCGCTGCGACGGTAATTTTCTCATCTGCTCTCGTTCATCCTTCAGTTCCATCGCCATTGCTGCTGCTCCTTTACTTTTCTCTGCGCCCGTTTCTTTCGTGACGCTGGACCAGCTCCGCTCGTTTCCGAGCTACTTCCTTCGCTCGCATCGCCGCCGCGCAATGGGGAAGAAGAAGGGAGGCGCTACGGCTGAATCTGCGGCCACCGTTGCCACGGCGAAGAAGAAGGGCGGCTCCGCTGCTATAGGTACCAGCACCGCCGCCGGCAAGAAGAAGAAGGCCGCAGGCACTCGCGTCATGAATGGTGCGTGGCACCCCTCCATCATCAAGTCATCGGATCTCCGCCTTCTTCGTTAAGACGGAAATTATCAAGCCGGCATGTAGCGTCCCCGACGGTGAGACAATTCCTGTTCCTCCCGCTGGTTTCCGAGTGATGTTTTTAGCATTCATCATTCGTGGTCTCTCCTTCCCTCTTCACCCCTTCTTTAGGGGCCTCCTTTGTTTCTACGGGCTTCAGCTCCATCAACTATCCCTGAATTCGATTCTCCATATCTCTTGTTTCATCACTCTCTGCGAGTGCTGGCTCGGAATCGAGCCGCACTTCGGCCTCTTCAAGCGCCTCTTCAAATTGAAGTGCCAATCTGCGTCTGGCTCTTTAGTCTACGATGTAGGTGGTTGCGGAATCCATGTCGACCCATCCGCCACCTACTTCGACATCAAGCTCACGACGTACGTCCAAGGGTGGAGGGACAAATGGTTCTACATCCGCGATGAGAAGGCTAACGGTGAGCACTTCGGACTCGCGCCCTTTGATCCCGCGACGCCGTGTAGGAGGATGCGCTCCTGGAAGAATGTAGTCATGCCTGGCGAGTCTGTGGAGACAGATGTGCTGTACCAGCACGTCTGCGACCTCGAGAGTCGCATTGGCAAAGAGGAGGGAGGCTGCGTCCTCATTCACACTTGGCTGGGCTGTCGCGTCTAGCCCCTGCAAGCCAGAGTCCACCCCATGTTTCAGTGGGCTGGCACTGATGATGCCACTCGCGTGTCTGCCGATGGCATGTCCGCGAGTGAGGTGGACAAGAGGGTTCGACTGGTCACCAAGTACACCGTTAAGGATGTGCTCCCCAGTGAGCCAGTTGTTCCTCGATTTGATGCTTCAAACCCTCCTCCTGAGGTATAGTTGTGCTACGCAGTAGCTAAATTTGTCGATTGCTTCTCTGTTGTTTACTTGCTGTTTGCTGAATGTGTTGTCTGTGTGCAGGATTGGGCGGTGTCACCTTGTATGACCCCTCTACCTGAGGGGATTATCCCTTGCGAAGCTTTGGAAGAGGACGAGTCAGAGTCGACCGTCCCTTCTGATGCGGAGGAGGAAGCCCCCGAGTCTGGTAGTCCGGATACTCGCAAGTGTTTGCGTAGCGAGGATTCCGATGCGTCGTCTCCTTCAACTCCGGAAGGTACGGGTGTTGGTGCGGAGTCGCCAATTCTAGCCATTCCTGTGAGCGTCGTGGCACCATCTTCTCGCAAGAAGATGCGATTGCCCAAGGAGTCTTCGTCAGAGTCGGGGGGAGCCACTTTTGACTTTGACAAGTTTGATTGGTAAGTTTTCTAGTCGATTTGCTCTTGATGGCTCGTCTCTGGGTTTGCCCTATCTTGATATGGTTTTTGTCTTGCAGTCAAGAGGCGTCGTCATCTTCTGGCGACGTCCAGTTTTTGAAGGAATCAGGAGTCGCGACCTCAAGGGCCAAGGAAGAGGTCGAGCGTGCTCCTTCCCCTCCATTGGCGACCCACTCCGGGCACAACTCTTCCAGTTCTCCTCATGTGGGGGAGCATCGAATGGTTGCCCAGATGACGGTACAGCAGACATCTTCGGAGTCATTGAAGGACCATGTAAGTGTAGTTTTTCACCTTTTTGGTGTTGCAGTCGATGTTATCTATTGCCTCTGCTGATTCCTTTTTGTGCGATAGCTCCTTGTGAAAGAAGCCGCGCACTTGGCGAAGCAAGTGCTTGCGATGGGTCGCTAGCATGCGATCTCGAGACGCCAGCCATCGCTGCGGGTTGAAAGTGAGTGTCTTGCACTTCTTCTTCTTCTTTGTCTCCTTTTTAATATGGTCGACTGATAGTCAATCCCTTTATGTTTGTAGCCAAACATAACGCTCTCCTGCGCAATGCTGCCACCATGGAAAAGACCCTCGCTGCGGCTGTGAAGGGTTGCGATGAAGCAATCGCGGTGCGTGACGAGGCGCAAAGGCGCGAAGAGGATCTGCATGCCTCCTTTGCAGCCAGGGAGAAGTTGTTCGAGGAACAACTGCTCTCAATTGCCAAGGCCCTCTCAGGTACTTTGCTTGTGGATGTTGTTATCCTTCTCTGCTTCGAATGTTTTTTCCGGTGGCGCTGATGTTTTTGTCCATGTGTTGATTTATGTCTAGATGCTGGCGATTTGAGCTTTGACTCGCAGGCCCTTCGTCGTGATGACACTCTGGCAGGTGCACTGTCAGCAGTCGAAGACCGCAACATCCCCATGCAGGACACGCTCTCCAAGGCCAAAAGCGTACTCAGTCGCCTTCGGGAGGAGCTGATTCCCAAGGCGGAGCTAGTTGAGAATATAGACAAGATGGTGGAGTCACTCGCTGGAGGTGTGCCTGCCAACTTCAAGAACTCGCTCCGCTCGGCCGGCGCGTCCATGTCACTTGCCATGGTGCAGGCCCACGGAGTCGAGATTGACCCTGCCACGGTGTCGAAGGCGATGCCTGTTAGTGCGGACGGCCTGCAGGTAGTCTTCACTCTTTTCACGACTTCCTGTGGCAAATATGGGCCTCAGTTGATAAATACTGTTGCAAAGTATTCTGAGGAGCTGCATCACGCCAAGAAGGCGGCGAAAGCAGCGACATCAGGGGCTGGCAGAAAGTCAGTGGCATCTGACACTGCCACAGACTCGATGAAGCCCCCGAGGCCGTCAAAGTCGAAGAAGCCAGCTGCTCCTTAGTTAGCTTTTGTAATAGTTAATTAGCTTATGTCATTTTGTTTAAGAACGTGCCTGCTGGCGAGTGTATCTGCTAATACTTTTGCTGGTCTTGAATGCATTTGAATCCTTTGTCATTGTGTTGACTTGGTAATCTTATTTGCTTCTATCTTGACTTGTGGTAGGGTACATCGAGTGATCCTTTGAGGGAAACTCAGGACTCGCCGACTCTTGATGATACTGTGGTACCGCCGCGTTCCAAAGTAGATGAGTTGTCGCTGCTTTTGCGACTGCATGACCGCGTGAAGCAGCTAGAGCGTGAGTTGCCCGTGCTCCGCGGTAACGCGGATGTACGGAAGTCAAAGGCGGAAAAAGCCGCCACCCGAGAGCAGTACCTTCTTGGCGAGGTGACGCAGCTGGGTGATACATTGCAAATGTATCTATAATTTTTGATGTTCCATGCTTGGTTTTATCCACTTTCTTGTGTTTTGTTCCAACTTTGGAGTACTTTTCATATGATTTCTTGGACTAACCTATTAACAAGAGCCACAGTGCCAGCTGCCTGTTTTCTACTGTTTTTGGTTCCAGGAAAGTCGGAAAATGAATATTCTCGAAATTGGACGGGACAAAAGCCAAAGTGCCTATTTTTCCGGAAGGGATTAAGTGCCAGAATACGAGACGGAGAGGGGCCAGGGGCCGGCCACACCACCTGGCCACGCGGCCAGGCCTGGCCCATGCCAGGGGGTGGTGTGGCCGCTCCCGACACCCCCTCGGCCTCTCCTTCCGCCTATAAGTTGCCCTCAGGACAAAAACCCTAAGTACCCGATCAAAAATCCACGAAAGAGTCTGTAGTCGCCGTCATCTCCATCCCTAGATCAGGAGGGATCTGAAGCTCTTCCCGGCACCCTGCCGGAGAAGGGAATTCACCCTGGAGGCCTTCTTCATCACCATGCAAGCCTCCGGTGTGATGCGTGAGTAGTTCATACTTGGACTACGGATCCATGTAGTAGCTAGATGGCTGGTTTCTCCTCCTTTGTGCTTTCATGTTTAGATCTTGTGAGTCTGCTCATGATCAAGATCATCTATTTGTAATTCATACATGTTGTGTTTATGGGATCCGATGGATATTGAGATGCTATTTCAGATTGATTATTGATTCTATCATGTCTTTGTTATTTGTGATCTTGCATGCTTTCCGTTGTTAGTAGCTATCTTGGCCAAGTAGATGCTAGCAACTCCAAGAGTTAGTATTTATGCTCGATAGTGGGTTCATGCCTCCGTAATCTGGGAAGTGATAGAAATCTCTAAGGTACTAGATGTGCTGTTACTAGGGAGAAAACAACGATCCTTTGTTCATAGAACAATCGTATTGTTTACTTTACACGCAGTTCATAAAGCAATAACTGTTGCTTGCAACTTAATCTTTGGAGGGGTTCAGATGATAACCTGAAGGTGGATTATTAGTCATAGATGCAGTTGGATGGCGGTCTATGTATTATGTTGTAATGCCCAATCAAGTCTCAAAGGAGTTAAGATGATTAGTATATGCATGTATTGCTTTCTCGGTGTTTGTCAATTGCCCCGCTGTAATTTGTTCACCCAACATGTTATCTATCTAAGGAGAGCCACCTCTAGTGAACTATGGATCCTGGTCCTTTTCTTTACATATAATCTACAATCTTTTAATGCTTTGTGTTTACTTTCTGCAAACTTTTACTTCTTTCCATTTGATACGTTTAATCCTTTGTTTTCCGCAAAACACGGTGAGATTGACAACCTCATCGCAAGTTGGGGACAAAGTTCTGTGGTTGTGTTGTGCAGGTCTCCACGTTGCTACTAGCACCGGTAGTGCGCCCTGCGAAAGCTCAGCTAGTAACACCTTTGAGGTGTTTCCTTGCTCCTACTGGTTCGATTAAACCTTGGTTTCATAACTGAGGGAAACTTGCTGCTGTGGTCATCATACCTTCCTCTTAGGGTTCCCAATGATATCTACATCAACCACGAGCCATCAACACTTTTCTGGGCGCCGTGCATTGAGCCATCACTGGGCGACCAATTCAAGTGTTACTTTGCCTGCTATCATCTTCTTCTTTTTGTCACTCGCAATTGTACGTTGTACTTATGCTGTTGTTGCCATTAGATGTGTTATATCAACATCGTCATCAGGGAGGAGAAGGATAAATTGCCATTACATGCATGATCTCACCCAGAACAACTTCAAGAGGTGGATATGGATGGGTGGATCGATCTCTATAACTCTATTGGCGACCCTGCGAGGATCGTAACGCTGGTGTCTGCACTTTACGAAAGAAATCGCAGTCATGCTTGAAGAACATTTATCGGGCGATGTTTCCGCTGGATGATACTCCATCAAGCTTGCTAGCCCTCCTTGCCAAGTTTCAATACCTGACCGCGGTTCGCGAGTGCGTGAGGCAACAGTTGGTGGCTGGTGCCAAGGCTGCTCTATCAATGGTGCGACTGCATAGGCCTGCCGTGGATGTTGTGGCAATTGCATCTGGGCCACCTGCACCGCCGGCAGGTTCTGCCTGGAATATGGTGCCACACTACCAGGTGGTGGATCACCCAGCAGAAGAGATCGTCGACTTCTTCGAGGAACAGACCAACGTCCTCCTGCTGCAGTAGTAGCCTAGTTTGTATCCTGCACATAAGTGTACTTGTGTTGTAAAGTTTGTATAAATGTTGTGGATAATTTATTGTCGAATATATATAAAGAGCTTTGTTAACATGAAGTGCATTTCACTATGCGAGTCCCTTTCGTTAGCCTGGTCATGCTTTTATCTCTGTCCCTTGTCAACCTGTCACATGCGTTGCAGCTGGGTTGATGTTTGTGTCAAGGGTTTCGATTGATGTACCAGCTACTCAGGATATCGTGTTTTGGTTCGTAGAACATATGTATATAGGGTAGCGCAGCCCCCGAGTAGATAAATTGGAAAAGTAAAGGAAAACACAGAGTTTTGGGGCACTTAGCTTAGTAGCCTTCGAAGAATAGTGCGAGGTACAATGTGTGGCTAAGTAGCCTTGGCTGAGTAGCCTTATTTGCAATGTAAAAGGTAAATAGCGACTAAGGGTAGAAGCGTCGCAGTTGTGCGACGTTCCAAGGGTTGGAGTATGCGACTCCTATCTCTAAATCTTGAAGGCGATAGGCGCCACCTGGGATTACTTCTGTAATCACGTATAGCCCTTCCCAGGGGGACTCGAGCTTGAGATGCCCCTGCTGCTTAAGTCGCAGGACCAGGTCACCTTCGACGAAGGATCTGGGGCGAAGCCTCCTACTATGGTAGTTGCGCAGGTTCTACTGGTAGATCGTGGATCTTTCTGCGGCGATTTCCCTTGCCTCGTCAAGGAGGTCGATAGAGTCTTCGAGTGCGAGGGATGACTCTTGCTTGCTGTAAGCGACCACGCGCGACGCCTTGTACCATACTTCGGCGGGTAGCACTGCTTCGGCTCCGTGCACCATGAAGAATGGCGTGTAGCCCGTGGCGCTGTTTGGAGTTGTGCGTAGGCTCCAGAGTACGAATGGCAGTTCCTCCGGCTAGCAACCCGCGGCTTGTTCGAGTGGTCGGAGGAGTCGCTTCTTGATGCCGCCGCAGACGAGCCCATTTGCTTTTTCCACCTGACCGTTGGTTTGTGGATGCGCTACTGAGGCGTAGCTGAGGTTGATCCCTAGGTTCTCGCAGAATTCTTGGAACTCCTTGGATACGAAGTTCGTCCTGTTGTCGGTGATGATGTTGTGCGGCACTCCGAAGCGGTAGACGATGGACTCAAAGAACTTGACTGTGGTATGTCCTGATTGGTTGGTCATTGGCATGGCCTCAATCCACTTGGTGAATTTGTCGACAGCGACCAAGAGGTAGACGTAGCCTCCTCGTGAGGACCTTGGGAATTTGCCGACCATGTCGAGTCCCCATTGCACGAAGGGCCAGGCCAACGGAATTGGCCGGAGTTCTGCGCCAGGTGCGTGCGGCTTGTCCGCGAATCGTTGGCATGCGTTGCACTTCTGGACGATGTCCTTGGCGTCGCGCATGGCCGTAGGCCAATAGAACCCAGCTCGCAGAGCTTTGGCCATGAGGGCGCGACTGCCGGCGTGGTGCCCGCAGGTCCCTTCATGGATGTCGAGGAGAACAGCTCTACCGTCGGCCGTGGAGACGCATCATTGTAGTACTCCTATGATGCTGTGTTTATACAGTTCGCCGTTGATAACAACGAATGCCTTGGATCACCGCGCGATGTGCCGTGCATCAGTCGGATCGTCCGGTAACCTTTTGCTAAGGAGATACGTGATGTACGGTTGCGTCTAGGATTGCTCAATCATCATGACGCTCATTGGTCCCTCGAGTCCTGTGTCCAGCTCCAAGTCATCGAGTGCCATTGGCTCATTGGGCGGCGTAGCCCCCGAGTCCGTTGTTGCGCTTGTTTTCTTCTCTGCGGCCTTTGGCTTGATGGAGCGTTCACAGATGCGCTCGAGAAATACCCAGGTGGTATGGGGGTGCAGGTAGAGCCTATGTTGGCGAGTGTGTCTGCCTCTTCGTTGCTTTCGCGACCTACGTGCCGCAGCTCGCAACCGTCGAAGTCTCCTTCGAGTGTGCCGTAGAGGTCGCGGTACGCGATCATGCTGTCGTTCAGTGCGTCACACTCATGCATCGTTTGGTTGACGACCAACTTAGAGTCACCATATATGATGAGCCTCTTGGCGCCGCAGGCTTTTGCCATCCTCATCCCGTGCAACAGGGCCTCGTATTCAGCCTCGTTGTTGGAGACTGTGAACTGCATTCGCAGGATGTACTTCAGCTTGTCCCCTTGAGGTGATGTCAGTATGACACCTGCGCCTGCTCTGTCCTTCCGCTTGGACCCGTTGAAGTGCATTGTCCACAGGTAGGACATGTCCAGTTTGTCCGGGAGCTGGTTATCCATCCAGTGCACGAGGAAGTCAGGGAGAACTTGCGACTTGATTGCGTCGCGCTTTTCGTATGTGATGTCTCGTGGAGACAGTTCTATTCCCCAAAGCGCGACTCGCCCCGTGGCGTCGGGGTTATTGAGGATATGCCCCAACAGGGCATCGTTGACCACCATGATTGGGTGTTCCTGGAAGTAATGGCGCAGTCGCCGGGCGGTCATGAATACACCATACGCCAGCTTCTGGTAGTGCGGGTACCGCTGTTTTGTTGGCGTGAGGACCTCGCTGAGGTAGTATACTGGGTGTTGCATGCCGTGGACCTTGTTTTCCTCAGCTCGCTCGACGACGAGCACTGTGCTGACCACCTGGTTGGTGGCTGATATATAGCAATAGTGGTTCCCTTTCTCTTGGGGTCACCAGCACTGGAGAAGTGGATAGCAGGCGCTTTAGATCTTCGAATGCTTCTTGCGCTTCTTTGGTCCACTCAAAATTTTCAGCTTTGCGGAGGAGCTGGTAGAAGGGCAACGCTTTTTCACCCATCGGGCTGATGAATCGGCTGAGGGCCGCGATTCGCCCAGCCAACTGCTGGACACCCCTTATGTTTTTCGTCTTCTCCATGGCCAGTATGGCTTTTATTTTCTTCGGGTTTGCCTCGATTCCCCTTGCGGAAATGAGATACCCGAGTATCTGCCCAGATGGTACGCCGAAGGCGCATTTGTCCGGATTGAGCTTGATCCGATAGCGGTCGAGGTTGGCGAAGGTTTCACACAAATCGTCGTTTAGGGAGGCTTCCTCCTTGGTCTTGATTACTATGTCGTCAACATAGACTTGAATGTTGCGACCCAGTTGTTCCTTGAGGCAAGCCTGCATGCACCGCTGGTAGGTGGCTCCCGTGTTCTTTAGCCCGAAGGGCATTGTGTTGTAGCAGAACACACCGAAGGGCGTTGTAAACGCTGTTTTCTCTTGATCTTCCTCCTTCATTCGAATCTGATTGTAGCCTGAGTAGGCGTGGAGGAAACAGAGGAGCTCGCATCCCGCAGTGGAGTCAATGATTTGGTCGATGCGCGGCAACAGGAAGTGGTCCTTTGGGCAGTGCTTGTTTAGAGAGGTGAAGTCCACGCACATCCGTAGGATATCCGTGTCCTTTTTTGGTACCAGCACCGTGTTGGCGAGCCAAGTGCTTTCCTTGATCTCGCGTATGAACTTGGCTTTGAGGAGTCTGTTGATCTCCATTCCAACTGCCTGCGCTTGTGGCTCAGACAATCATCGAATTGATTGCTTGACTAGCCTTGCGTCGGGGTTGACGTTGAGTGTGTGCTCGGCGAATTCCCTGGGAACTCCTGGCATGTCCGCAGGACACCAGGCGAAAATTTCCCAGTGCTCACGGAGGAATTTGACGAGCGCGAGTTCCTATGCGGGACTCAAGTTGTTGGAGATGAGGGCCGTCTTGGCGGGATCCGATGGGTGGACCTGCACTTTCTTTGTGTGCACCGATGAGTCGAAGGAGAGATCAGGTGAGCTTGGCCGGCTCAAGGGAGGCAGACTGTTGTCTATCGTCTCCTTTAGTCTTGCGAGTTCCTCCTGCATGCCAAAGGACTGGGAAATTCTGTTGAATTCCCTGTCGCAACTGTCATATCGCTCGAAGCTCCCGTTGATCGTGATGATGCCATTGGGACCTGGCATTTTCATCTGCAGGTAGGCGTAGTGGGGCACTGCCATGAACCTAGCGAACGCGACACGCCCGAGGATGCAGTGGTACTGTGAGGGCCAGTCGACGACTTCAAAGTCGATGCGCTCGCGCCATAAGTTCTTCGGCCTGCCGAAGATGACGTCGAGGTTGATTTTGCCCAGGGGGTATACGCCTTTCCCTAGGATGATGCCGTGGAACGTTGTGTCCGAGGCCTCCAGGCAACTTAGGGGGATCCTCATTGCTCACAAGGTACTCACGAATATAAGGTTGATGCCACTTCCTCCATCCATGAAGACGCGGCTCATGTCGAAGCCTCCGATTTGCGCCTCGAGTACGAGGGGGCAATTGGCTGGACGGGGTACCTGAGGCGGATGGTCGCGTTTGTCGAAGGTGATGCAGGACTCACTTCCACTGAGGTACTCAATGATGGATGGTGGCGAGTGTGTGGCCAAGTTGACTTGGCGAGTGATGGCCTTCTGCACCTTGTTGGAGGGGCATCCCTTTTGGATCATCATGGTGCCCATGGCTCGTGGGTACGGTTCGCCTCCATGGTGCTGGTCCGGTGCGGCTGCATTCGGGGGCGGCCCAGGTGGAGGTGGCGGAGCGCCATGTGCCACGGCGCCTAGAGCGGCTCCGTAGCCTCTTTTGACTGCATTGTGATTCATCCGAACTAGTCCCTCATGTAGCTTGAGGAACTCGCGGCAGTCCTTGAGTAGGTGGCTGGACTTCTTCTTGCCATCATGCTTGTCGATGTAGAAGTGCACCGTACATGGCCCGGACATTTTGTCCTCAATGGAGCTCACGGGTGCCTCGTTGCGAGTGCGGCGTTGCCACACTTGCGTGGTTTTCCCGGAGTCGCGGTATCCGCCGCTACGGTATCTGCTGTTGCGGTTATCGTCGCGTCTTTCGGCGTAGCCAACCGCGACCATGTTGACGTCGTCGCGGTCATCATAAATGCGCATGCGACGCTTGCCTCGGAGATCGCGCCTGCGCTCGAGCTCCGCCTCCTCGTCGGAGTGAAAGCGATTCTCCACTGAATCTTCTCCATCGGCCCACCGATTCGCGATCTCCATTAGGTGGTCGATGGTCTTGTGCTTTGAGCAGCCCAGCTCTTCTTTGAGTTCTAAGCGGCGGACGCCACTGTTGAATGCATCAATCGCACGATCCTCCGAGATGTTTTTTGCGGAGTTCTTGATGATGGACCACCTTTAGATGTAGGAGCGCAGCGATTTGCCAGATCTTTGTTTGCAGCATCTCAACTCTTCGATTGATGCGGGCCGCTTGTATGTGCCCTTAAAGTTGTGCACGAAGCTGTAAACCAGCTCGTCCCAACTGCGAATGGATCCGCGTGGGAGGTTGTTGAGCCATGCTCGGGCGGCGCCCTGTAGCTGTAGCTGCAAGCATTGCATGGCCGTGCTTTGACTACCTCCGTGGAGCCTGACGGAGGAGATGTGGTCCTCCAGCCAGATCTTCGGGTCCTATAGGCCGTCAAACTTCGGGTTCTCCGACGGGAGTTTAAACCCTTTAGGCATTCGTTTCTGCCTAATGGGTCTGCTGAAGCATCTGGCGCCGCAGAGCTCCACATCTTCCTCTTCTGAGTCAGTCGACCGAGCACGTCGTGCTCTTGATTTGTCGATCTTGCGCTGCATGATGTCATCGCGTGCGTCGTAGTCGTGGTCGTGTTGTCGTGAGCGGCGATGTCGAGACAAGTCGTGACTGTCATCGCTGGATGAGGGCGAGGAGTAACGCTTTGCTAGCGCTTTGCCCTTCTTTGGTTCCGGTGTCGGCTCCTTGTCGAGGGCGGCCTCGATTAATCCCAAGCCCGCGATCGAAGATCGGTGCATGGCGGCTCGAGGGTCCCCAGCTGGTGGCTGGTTGTTCAGGAGGTACATGGTGGCCGCTATCACCGCAGCCTGCGGCGTCTTGGGGACCACATTGCCCCTGGTGTCGACTATCATAGAGCCGAAGTCGAGGACCTTTGCAGCCTCTATGCGTTCCTGCTCGGTGAGATGGGCCATCCGAGATTGCCTCTTCTTGTCAAGGTACTTGTTGCCCTTTGAGGAGGATCCTCCGTAGGAGGAGAGCCCAGCACGACGAAGGCTCGTCTCGTCTGCCGCCTTTTTGCGCGCCTCGAGTTGCGTGATTGTTTGTACTTGGCGCTTGAATTCTTCCTTCAGGAGCCAGTGATAGCCTGTTGGGGGGATACCCCCGGGTAGGGTCACTCTGAGGTATAAGGGCCGAGTTAGCCCAGGTTCGGCAAGGTCAAAGCGGTTGCTGGCCGAGTCACCTCAAGGCAGGCCGGATCACGGAGTAACCCGGACTAGGGGGGGTCGCCTAACATTGTCTCATCCGACTTAAGGAGTAAGTCGGAAATGCTTGTCTAACTTTTATGCAGGAACGGGTGTGGCCAGATCTACTATGATCCGGATACTCGCTTAGCTTCTAGGAGAAGGAAGGAATCTCTCTGCTCAAAAAAGAAGGTCCGGTACATACTGGATGACCGAATAAAGCAAGGGCAGGACCACCAGGTCATGGCCGACAAGGGTGACGACGCTCACGTCGGCTTACGTCGCTAAAGCAAGTGTGACGCGGGGGAGAAGTGCCCCTGTCGGGTTACTACTTTGGGAGGGGGCATATTCTTAGGAATATGCCTCCACGTATGCCCTAGGACAGGACCAAACCACCTCTATATAAGGGGGGTTAGGGTTCTGGAAGAGGGGGTGGGGAGAATTCTAGTTGGTTGAGCACTAGTTGATCTAGGGTTCTTGGGCAAGATAGTAGGCTAGAGTAAGAGAGCACCTTCTTCCTCCTCTCGCCAGCACAACTCAAGGAGCACTTGTAATCTTGGAGATATTGCAATACAAACTTCGGTGTAGTGAATCACTCTACTAGCCCTCCCTGAATTCCCCTAGCGCATATTAGTCCCCACCTTTAGCCTATCCATGGCATCTGCCGTGACACCACCATGACAGTTGGCGCCCACCGTGGGGCTAGCGGCGCTAGCAGGGGTGAAGATCCGGACGGGAAACTTCATCGACACCGGCGAGCGCATCGTCTCCGGGCTCGTTCAGCGCTTTGGAGCGTTGGATTTCGTCAGCGACAACGCTGGCTGCTTCGGCACGCGCCCGCTTCCGCGCAACGGCCTCTTCGTCAAGCTCGGCGCGCACAAGGTCTACGTTGCTGTGGACGTCTCGTGCGTTCATCCGCGTCGTGTCGTCGATGCGGGGGAACCACCCCTCACTGTGGCTCGCGGGGCACGTATCGCTCGCGCCCCGGACCATGCGGAGGTGATGATGACTGCGCCAGGTGCAGGAGCAAGCAAAGGCCCAGCGCCAGACCCGGAGGTAACACCTAAGGCACCAAGAAAAGGTAGAGGACCTCCATTGGAGAGGCCTGAGAACGTGCTGAGGGAAGCTATGGATAGATTGGCTAACCCGGTAGCAGCGGCGGTAGATCCGGCTCAGGCACAAGCCGAGCTAGAGGAAACTCGGCAGAAGATACTTGAGGGTGCAAAGAAAATAGCCGCGGCTCAGCAGTCACTGAACATGACGCTGCGTGAGTATGCAAAGGCAAACAAGGTTGATGCAGTGAGGGTAAAAGGGAAAAATCTCATAAGTGAGATGAACAGAGAAGGTGATGATGGAGCAGAAGGGTCCGAAAACTGTCTGTCTGTGGGGTTGCCGAAGTATAGTCGAAAAACCTCAGAGCAGCAGATGCCGCTGGATCCGAGCTAGAGGGCCTGACAGGTGAGGCCCGTCAAAGACAGCAAGACCGGGTTAACGAGCTGGTTCGGATCGCGAACAGGCAGAACGAGGAGCTGCTGAGAGCTAACCCGAGGAGAGCTGGGGCTTCCATGATCGTCCATTCGGTGGTGGGTAACCCGGAGAAATCCACTGGAGCCACATCATCGCCTCATGGCGGTCCAAGGAGAGAAAAGGTAGTAACCTCGGCCAGACGGAACAAACAGATTATCCCGTACGACCCAACGCGTGCGGGAAAATAAAAAGAGATGCGGAAGAATGATGATCGACAGAGTGTGAGCCGAGGTGAAGCTGGCCGAGGTAATCACGACCAAGGTAATGCCGGTCAAGGGAACGCTGCCAACGGCAATGCCGGACAGCACAACTCCGCAGGAGCAGGACAATCGCAGCAGCGGAATATACCGAGGCAAGAGCAAAGCGCCGGCCGAGGTATGCAGCAGAAAGGCGTGCAAAGAGAGAAAAACCGATACAATGACGGTGATTCGGAGATGGTGAACGCAGGGTACCCCAGACCGGACTATCATGTGATAGGGTCTAGGTTGGGGAGCAGGGACTTGATGCCGGATGACGCCAGGTTGAAACTGGATCGCCTGTATAGATCGGAACAGATCGAATGTCAAGGTCCTTCGGGTCCAGCGTGCTTTGGACCCGAGATCATGAAGGAACCACCGGTACCCAACTTCCAATTACCCAGGGGCACGAAGACGTATGACGGCAGTACCAAGCCGGAGGATTGGTTGATAAACTATGCTACGACGGTGAAAATTGCAACTGGCAACTTGAGATGGGCTGTGCGTTACGTGACCCAGATGTTGGAAGGCCCGGCCAGAGTATGGCTGAACAACTTGCCACCCGGAAGCATCAACTGCTGGATAGATTTTGAAGAAATGTTTATCAGCAACTTCTCAGAAATCGTGCAGAGGCCGAATAGACCGCGGACCCTGGCAATGTGCAAGCAAAGACCCAACGAGACGGACCGTGAATTCCTGACCCGGTGGTGTAACGTAAGAAACTCGTGTGAGGGTGTCATAGAGTCACAGGCCATAGCATGGTTTGCGCAAGGGTGCAGATACGGTAGTGAGCTGTGGATGAAACTGCAAAGGAAAATGCCAGTTACGCTGGCAGAGATGATCCGGATTGCTGATTCGTATGCTTTGGGAGATCCGACTCAACCTAGGCTCCCGTCGAACGACTCCAACAAGGAATACTCTCAGAGGGATGGAGCTGGGTCGTCCCGGGGGAATGATTACAG
Organism: Avena insularis; assembly: GCA_023614405.1. Lineage (NCBI taxonomy): Eukaryota > Viridiplantae > Streptophyta > Magnoliopsida > Poales > Poaceae > Avena > Avena insularis. Next base: position 412,461,091 of record CM042692.1, on the reverse strand, counting down.
AGGAAAAAGGAGAGATGACAGACCGGACCATCGCTATGGCTCGCAACAGGTTGCGGCAGTGAATCAAGATCAACCCGGAGGAGGGAGTAACCAACGCCAGAGAACTGGAGGGCAGTGGACTCCAAGAAATGATGCCAAGAAAACATGGACTCCGGAGCAGAAGAAACAGTGGCAGGAAAAGAAAGACCATCCGAGGTATACCTATGAGTCGATGCTGGACCAACCGTGTAAGTTTCACACGCCGAATCCGAATAGCCCGGCGGGTCACACGACGAGGCAATGTGAGTGGATGCGAAAGATAGAGCAAGGTGGCTCGGGGAATGCTCAGGCACCCCGGAACGATCAACCTCGGCAGGAGTTACCCCGGCGGCAATTACTCTCCGGAGCAAACACGCAGCAGCTAATGTTACCTCCCCCTCCGCCGAGGTATGACAACAATGAAAGAAGGGATGCAGTGCATCAAGTGGAAAATCAGCAACAACCAGATCAGAGGTACCCCAGAAACGAGGGAAGGAACGAGTACAGGGAACATCACCAGAGTTATTGTGCGTTCACGACCGAGGAAACAGATAGAAAAAGCTTGCAGCGCCGACATATGGAGGTCAATGCGGTCATGCCCCCAGTGACGAGGTACATACCTTGGTCGGACCAGGAAATCACCTGGAACATCAAAGATCATCCTAAACTCATGCCAAGTCCAGGTTCGTATGCGCTAGTCCTAGATTCGACATTCATTGGACCGAACATCAATGTGAGGTTCTCCAAGGTTTTGATTGATAATGGCAGTAGCATTAACATCATGTATGCGAATATGATGTGCAAGTTGGGCATCTCGGAGAACATGCTCCAGGCCACGAGAACAACTTTCCATGGCATTGTACCAGGCATTTCGTGCGAGCCCATAGGCAAAGTCCGGGTCGGCGTGTTATTCGCCACGAGGGACAACTGCCGAACCGAAAATCTGGAGTTCAAAGTGGTGAACTTGGAGAGTGCATATCATGCGTTACTCGGAAGACCAGCATTGAACAAATTTATGGCAAGTTGTCACATCAGTTATCTGAATGCCCAGGCCAAATGGAGCGATTACCATCGCTGGAGATTTCCGACGTTCCATGGAGTGTGCTTCGGCCGGGTCCAACCTAGCCGAGTCGCTCGTGATTGCGCAAGAGAAAAGAAAAATCCAAGAGGTGGCAGCATTAGCTCAGTCTGCACAGCAATATATGCTGGCGCTAAGTAACCCGCATGGCAGCGTTTGGTTTCAAGCCGCAAAGGACACCAAGAAGATGCCAGTTGATAACATGTTTCTGGAGCGCACCGTAACGATTGGTGCTGGGCTAACTGACAAATAGGAAAGCGAGCTCGTCAACTTCCTCCGTGAGAATCGGGATATTTTTGCTTGGTCTACACAGGACTTGCAAGGTGTTCCGAGGGAGTTGGCCGAGCACTCTTTGAACGTAAGACCCGGAGCAAGGCCGGTGAAGCAACCTCTCCGCCGCTTTGCCGAGGATAGGAGAAAAGTCATTGGAGACGAGATAGCTCGGTTACTAGCAGCAGGATTCATCATGGAGGTACTATATCCGGATTGGCTCTCTAATCCGGTGCTGGTGGAGAAGAAGAAGGACGATCCGAACGTGGCAGTGGTTTGGCGCATGTGTATCAATTACACGAACCTGAACAAGGCTTGTCCAAAAGACCCATTTCCACTGCCGAGGATAGATCAGGTCATAGACTCAACCGCGGGATGCGAACTATTGTCATTCATTGATGCATATTCTGGCTTCCACCAGATACCTCTAAACCCGGATGATCAAATAAAAACGGCGTTCATTACCCCGTACGGGGCTTACTGCTATCGCACTATGTCGTTCGGTTTACGTAACGCAGGTGCAACGTACCAAAGATGTATGCAAAAATGTTTGCATGACCAAATAGGTCAAAACGTACAAGTATACGTGGATGATGTGGTTATCAAGACCAAGGAAAGCACAACGCTCCTTGACGACATAAGACAAACATTCGCGAACTTGAGAAGGTTCCGGATGAAGCTTAACCCGGAAAAATGTACCTTCGGTGTCCCGGCTGGAAAGTTACTCGGATTTCTCGTCTCCAGCCGAGGTATCGAGGTTAATCCAACTAAGATCTGAGCCATCGAACGAATGGAGCTGCCGAAGTGTCTTAACGATGTCCAGAAGTTCACTGGATGCCTAGCGTCGTTGAGTCGGTTTGTATGTCGGTTAGGAGAAAAGGCACTGCCTCTCTACCAACTCATGAAAAAATCAGATAAATTCGTTTGGATGCCACAGGCCGATGAAGCTTTTGCCCACTTGAAAAAGATGTTGGCCTCTGCGCTGGTGTTAGCCTCTCCACTATCAAAGGAACCAATGTTGCTCTACGTAGCCGCAACCAACCGAGTTGTAAGTGCAGTGATCGTAGTGGAACGCAATGAAGAGGGTAAGTCGATGCAGAGGCCAGTGTATTACCTGAGCGAGGTATTGTCTGCCTCAAAACAGAACTACCCGCACTTTCAAAAGGTGGCATATGGTGTCTATATGGCGGCGAAGAAGTTAAAGCATTACTTTGAGGAGCACCCCATCAAAGTAATATGTGAAGCTCCCATATCCGAGATAATGGGTAACAAGGATGCGAGCGGCAGAATCGCAAAATGGGCAATTGAGCTAGCCCCTTTGCGCCTAATCACGTAAGAGAAGCGATCAAATCTCAGGCTGTGGCAGACTTTTTCGTGGATTGGGCGAGGTACAATACGAACCACCGCCACCAGATCCGAATTACTGGAGGATGCACTTTGACGGGTCGAAAACCAAAACCGGATTAGGTGTCGGGGTTGTGCTTACCTCGCCAAAGAAGGATCAGCTCACGACATTACGAGATCCATTTCATGCATCGAACAATGTCGCTGAGTATGAGGCTCTTGTGCATGGGCTCAAAGTGGCAAAGGAGATTAGCATACGTCGGATGATATGCTTTGGCGACTCGGATCTGGTGGTGCAGCAGGTGTCCGGGGTGTGGGACGCCCTGGATCCAAACATGGCACTATACAAATTTCACGTGCAGAAGATATCTGGTTACTTCGAGGGGTGTGAATTTCACCATGTACCCTGGGCGGAAAACGAGGCTGCCGACATGTTGTCGAAGCTCGGATCAACCAGACAAGCAATTCCACCGGGTGTAGCATTGGAACACCTCAGAAAACTATCTATCAGGTCGTTCCTAGGAACCACCTCGATCTATGTCCCGGAAAATAAGGAATCCGAAGCTGATCCCATGGACATTGACATGGGAGGAGGTACGCAAGACCCAGGGACTGCGTCAGCAAACCCGGGGACTGCCTTAGCAAACTCGGGGACTACCTCACTAGACCCGAGGACTGCTCCGCGTGATCCGGCTGAACTTATGCCGGTGGATCAGATGGAAATTGATGAGGATATATTCCCTCCGCGAGCCATACCAGCTTGGGCACTACCTATATTCCAATTCCTGAAAAATGGAACGTTACCCGCTGAGGAGGTGTTAGCCAGGCAAACTCAGAGGAGAGCAAAAGCATACACAATCATTAATTCCGAGTTATACAAACGCAGTGTAACTAATGTCCTCCAACGATGCGTTGACCCGGAAGAAGGGCTTGACATCCTCCGATATATACACCAAGGAGAATGCGGGCATCATGCCTCATCCCGAGCCTTGGTGGCAAAAGCGTTCCGGCATGGATTCTACTGGCCAAGTGCCTTGGAACAAGCAGAAGATCTGGTGAGAAAATGCAATGGTTGTCAAAGGTACGCCACCAAGACACATATGCCTATGTCGGCACTCAAGACCATACCAATTACCTGGCCATTTGCTGTATGGTGCTTGGATATGGTTGCCCGTTCAAACCTGCGAGAGGAAACACGACACATATTTTGCTCATGGTGGACAAGTTCACGAAATGGATTGAAGTGAAACCTCTAAGAAAATGTGATGGAGCTACGGCCGTGACATTTCTCAAAGACATCATCTTGAGATACGGTTATCCACACAGTATTATAACTGATAATGGAACAAATTTTGCGGAAGGAGCATTTACGCGCTTCTGCCGAGATAAGAAGATCCGACTCGATGTCGCCTCGGTAGCCCACCCCGCATCGAACGGACAAGTGGAAAGATCCAACGGATTAGTATTATCCGGGATAAAACCCCGGCTCATTGAGCCGCTGCAAAGATCAGCGGGGTGCTGGACAGAAGAACTACTAGCGGTACTGTGGAGCTTAAGAACAACTCCGAATCGATCAACAGGCTATACGCCATTTTTTATGGTATATGGGGCAGAAGCTGTATTACCGGCCAACATAGAGCATGATTCGCCTAGGGTCACCCAATACACAGAAGCCGAAGTGCAAGAAGCCCGGCAAAATGATGTTGATCTGCTAGAAGAAGCGAGAGAACGCATCGCCCAGATCCGCCATATATCAGCAAAATCTCCGACGCTATCATAGCCGGAAAGTGTGCCCCGAGTCTTCCGGAAGGCGATCTGGTGCTCGTTGGTACAACGCATCGCGCATGCATAAATTATCCCCATGGAAGGGCCGTTCATTGTGAGCAAAGCATTGCACAATGATTCTTACTATCTCATAGATGCAAAGCCACAGGAAAAGAACAAGGCGGACAGGTCCGGAGAGGAATCTAAGCGACCGTGGAATGTAGCACTACTTCTTCCTTTCTACACTTAGCTAAGAAGTGTATGTATCCGAGTCTTCTCATATGTCGGTATGTATGTCGGCAATGAGCTTATCAATGAAATAGCAGCGCCTCGAGCAGTAACTTGGGGACTGCCTTAATAATGTTTGTCGTAGTTTCTTATGCGGTAGCTGGAATGAGTCGTTTTACTTAACCCAGGTTAGTAATGTGTGAGCACCAAAAACCCAACCCTTCGACTTGCTGCTGTCCAACAAGAATTGGCTTCATGGCAAGCAAGGGAACAAGTTTGGAATTGCGTAGCACGTGAAAAACCACTAAGGAAACGAACTTATTCGAGCTAACGTTTGTTTTTTTCGGACTAACCCTGTATTTCTCTTCAACTTATTATGCCGAATTATTTTGAGCCAAACCCCAAAGTTTCTAAGTATTGTTAACATAATTTTTTGAAGCTCGGATTCGTAAGTCGTAAAACCGAATCAAGGTAGACACGGGTCGAGCCAGAGAATTGGACGAACAAGAAAATGAAACTCGAGGACTACGCCCAAGTTAATCCGGCATACAAACATAGTAGCAAAATATCGCATATCAAGCATACAATTGCACCCGGCATACTGGGGATCTGATAAAATTTTCAAGTTTTTTCAACTAAGCAGTAGGAGGAGGAGGAAGTTCGGCGTCGTCATCACTGTCTTCAATATCCGAAGCAGCATATTCTCCATCCTCACCCGACCCATCCTCCACGTTCTCCATATGCTCGTCCTCGCCAGACTCCAGAAAGCTCGGTCCCTCAACCCAGTCATGGATCGGAGAATATTCGACGAGGCTATAGGCGCAAGCCTGGCGCCGAGCTACCCACTCCGGATCGTCCGTCCATTTGGATCCGGTGCGCCGGCGTGTGAGGAGGCTTAGGTCGATCTTCTCGTACCATGTAAGGATATGATGGAGGAGGGTATCTGCTGCGGCACGCCCGGCGGAATCTCTCCAGAGGTCAAGCTGGGTCTCAACTTCCAACAGTTTTTCGGCAAGGAGCGTGATCCTTTCCAGAGCGCTCTCGCTTGGCCAGAATGTGTTGTCGATCCGGACCGCAATGTCGAGGAGATCCTTCCCATAGTTCTTGATGGTTTCCACACGAGCTGACACGCTGACCAAAAGGTCCTCCATGTATAAGGGGATGCTCTCACCATCAGGAGCGATGGGAGTACCCCTTTCTCGGCGGAATTTGGCAACAACAGCACTGGCAATGGGAGTACCCTCGGGAAAGTGGTCTGGAAACAAGGAAAAGGAAGATGATGAAGCAAAGGCATATGAGCTAACCCGGAAAACTATGTCGGATAAGGGAAAGAAACTTACGTGAGATATGGCGATGGATCCGGGTCAACTCCTTGATGCAATTGTCGCGTCTCTGGCGATGTTGTTCAAGCTCAGCGATCGCCGACCCAAGCTGGACCTCGGATTCTTTAAGCAGGTCCTGGTCCTTGGAGATCTGGAGAGTAAGGCGCTCCCACTCTTCGGTGAAGTTCTGGCCAACTTTTTGGAGCTCGGTTTTGTGTTGGGCCTTCATCTTCTCCATCTCGGCCTTGAGCTTGGCTATCTCGTCGTCCTTGGTCCGGAGGAGGGCAAGCTCATTGTTCTTCTTCTTCAGCTCAGCTTGATGCTGTCCTGCTTGTTCGAGAAAATGCAGCATCATATTAGGCACGAGCACACTATCCTCAAGCGATGCTGAAATAGTATGTTGACCCGGCAAAGCCGAGGAGTGAATGTTTGCCGAGCCAAGGAGAAGAAGAAATGGAAAACACAACAAGGTGAGGCAAAAGAGGACATACCTCGGATTTCCTCCAAGTTCTTCCGCATAATTTTGTTCTCAGCCTCCACCCCAGCTGCAAAAACCGAATGAGGAGATTAGTCCGGCGAAAACAAGTGAAGAAAAACGGAGAAGTGCTGAGGGAGAAAATTACCCCTTTTTTCATGCGCTGCGCCAAGTGCAACATGTTTTGCACGCAGGATCTTGTGGGTATCAAGCAGGCGTTGAAATTCGCGCCCGCCATTAGTAGTTACTGAAAGAGGCAGTATGTAAGATTAGTTTGGTGCATATTCAAGTGTATAAGATTCGGCCAAGTGGAACTTAACCCGCTCTAGGTGTGTGCATATTCGAGTGTATAAGATCCGGCCAAGTGGAACTTAACCCGCTCTAGGTGTGTGCATATTCAAGTGTATAAGATCCGGGCCAAGTGGAACTTAACCCGCTCTAGGTGTGTGCATATTCGAGTAAGATCCGGGCCAAGTGGAACTTAACCCGGCTCTAGGTGTGTGCATATTCGAAGTGAGTAAGATCCGGGCCAAGTGGAACTTAACCCGGCTCTAGGTGTGTGCATATTTGAAGTTTACATGCAGCTATGTTAGTTTTCTAAGGAGCATCCGACCGAGTAACAAGCTACTCCCCCGGAGGCTCGGGGACTAATGGTTATTATCTACAACATGTAAAGGAGAAATGACATACCTCCATCATTCGCCCCGCGAGGTTAATTGCCTTGGCGGTAGTGTTCATCTGGGTAGAAAATTCTGCGGGGCCGAACTTTTCCAGGAGATCGACGTTGTAGACGAACTCTGCCTTATTCCAGTTCATGACGAACTCGATAAGGCTCGGAGGGTACCGTTCGCCAGCGGGCATGTGGGGTGCCACCAAGCCCTTTGCATGATCTTCCTTCCTCTCAATTAGGGAAAGAGCTGGGCTGGTGTGAAGAACCATCTGCTGCGCATCGGTTGGCACGGCAGGAGGATCCGTCGCTGCTGGTGATTTCTTCGGAAGCATTGACGAGAAGGTTCGCTGCCCGGCCTCGACGGCTATAGACTTGGCAGCATCCAGAGCTTTCTTGCCTTTAGCTGGCTTGGAAGAAGTAACCACGAAAGATTTCCCTTTGGAAGCTGCTGGAATGGTTCCTCGCCGGGGCTGAGATGACTCAGAAGAGGCAGAGGAACTTGGTACTGGAGCTGCTGTGGGTTTCCTGGCTGCCGGGACAGGTGCTGGTTTGGAAGCTGGTACTAGAGCTACTGCTGGTGCTGGGGTTGTGGTAGACTTGGTGGTTGCTGGTTGCGGCAATGCCGAAGTGGCGACACCGCTGTTCTCGCCGAACCCCCTCCCGATCCGAGGTCGCTGCCTCTTGAGGAGGTACTGGAACCCGGAGCAGCCGAGAGCCCTCCGGAATAGGGGCACGGGCGTGACTCGTCGCCACGAGGAGGGAAGGACCGATCAAGGGGAGAAGAGATGCTCGATCCTCTCTAAGGGACCTCCACAGGAGGCCTGCAAAAGAAAATGATGTCAGGAGTGAAATTACCCCGGTGCAAGGAGAAGTGTGTTGTGAAGTGAAAAATGACTTACGCATCCGAGGTCTCGGCCTCCTTGGGTTTCCGGGGCCTCCATGCCGGGGCTTTGCCTGCCCGCTTGGAGGTAGTCTTGTCTCCGGCCTTCTTTTTCCTTTTGGTGGGCTGAGAAGGTTCGGAAGAAGAACTTGACGCGGATCCGCGCTTCTTCTTCGACGCCACCGGAACCGGCTCACCCGTGGCAAGTGGAGGATCCTCGTGGATGTGCCCACCGGGGTTAGCTGATGCCGGAAAGGCAAAAGAAAGAGGGACAGCCTCAACGGGTTCAATCACATCGATATCCGAGTCATCCTCATCATCGGGCCAATCTCTAAGAGAAGAGAATTTACCGCTGGGACGTTTGGTGGCGTCGGTCATAGGGAGGAACATCTCCTGGTCTGGCTCCTCCTCATCTGGGATCTCTCGGTCCGGCGCCCACTTAAGGGTCGGATCCGTGCCATCCTCGAGAGTTTGCTGGAGAAACAGCTGAGAAAAAGCACAAAGAGCAGAGTCAAAAATATGACAAAAACCGACACATACTTGATCCGAAATAAGTTTACCCCGCGAAGCTTACCGCGGGAGGGAGCCTGTCACGGCAGTAATGTTCGATCCCCACGTCCATTCGGTGGAGAAATCTTTGTGAGTGGTAAACAGAGCCTTGACCCGGCGGAAGATCTCTGTGTTGCTCAATTCGAAGGAGGAGGTTCGGTTGGGGTCACGACCCAAGCTCATGTGGCACAACTTGTGGGTGCGCCTCTAGAGGGGAGAGATTCGGTTGTGCACGAACGTGATCATAGCGTCCTTGTTGTGCAATCCGAGCTTCTTCAGCTCCACGAATCTTTTGTTGACTTGATTGGCCAGAGCTATAGATTTCTTGGCGACCTCCTCCCAGAAATCCGTGTCAGGGGGACCCGGAGCGTAGGGCAGCAACCGAATCAAGTCTTCGGTACCCTCGTTCCGGACGTAGAAGAAGGTCCGGGCCCATCCTTTGCAGGAGTCAAGCCCGGTGACCCGGGGAAAGATTGAAAATCTCCAGGGCAAGATCGAGGTAGCTCTGAACTGGGTGAGCTGCATGTCCTCTGACTCGACGTGGATGTTGGGGATGACGTTGCGACGGAGGCCGAAGAACCGGATCCACAGCTCCTTCATGGGCCATAGTCTGGTGTAGGCCTCGATCATAGAGACAAAGGCAGAAAGGGAGGTGATGGCGTTCGCCGGGAGATGATGTGGTTGCAAGTGATAGGTCCAGATCCAGTCCCGGAAGAAATCGCTCTCCGGAAGACCAAATCCCCGTTGGAAATGGGATAGGAAAACAACAAAATCACCCGGATTGGGTGAGGGGGCCAATTCCAAGGAGGGGAGACGAGCAGAGACACCGGCGGGAATACGCCTGGTCCGGTAGAGCCAGTCGATGTCGTCTTGGCAGACCCACGAACCGGCACACGCGCCGCGGTCCGCCGCGCCGGCATCCTCCTCCATCTCCTGCTCGGCGACGACGAGCTCCTCCTCAGTCATCTCGTAACCGCTGTCCTCGCTGTAGCTAGCGGCGGCGGGGGTCTATGGTCTAGATTGACGAGGACCCGTGGCTAAGAAGCTGCGCAACGGGGGCTGCGGTGCGGAGGCACGGAGAAGGTGCGGCGGCGGCGCTGCTGCTACGAGCACTGGCGGCGGCGCGGTCGCGAGGAAGATGAAGAAGAAGAAGAGGAATGGGTAGAGGGGCGCATAGGCGAAAAATGCTAAGGGACGCGCCCCTCCGCTACTTAACCACCCCCAGAGATGGGTGAGTGGGATCGCGCTGTGCGCACGAGCCACGCGATGTGGCCGTGTATTACTTGTATCGACCAATCATAGAAAAGCCACACAGGGGGCCCAGAGTAAACAAGATCCCATGACGCGACGTGCTGTTGCGGTAAACGAGGAGACAGGCATGACGTAACCCGCGCACAGTAAAACTGACAATTACTGCGGCGGTTACTATATAGGCCCTTAAAATAAGACAAGGTGATGATTAGCCTCCATGTGGGTTGGCATATGAGAGAAGGAAAAGGGGCCCAGATCAAACCATGGTAACCATGGGATCCGAGCCAAAGTGGTGACCCGGCCGGCAAGTGAAAACTTGGAACGTGCGAAGGGAACGTAAATCCATATAATCCGAGATAAGGAGCTAACCCGGAATTGAACATCTGGGGCTCGGACATAAATGAACCTGATGTGGCCTTAGCGGCCGAGGCAGCTAAGACCGCACCAGCTTCGGGGACTAATGTTGGGGGGATACCCGCGGGTAGGGTCACTCCGGGGTATAAGGGCTGAGTTAGCCGAGGTTCGGCAAGGTCAAAGCGGTTGCTGGCTGAGTCACCTCAAGGCAGGCCGGATCACGGAGTAACCCGGACCAGGGGGGGGGGGGTCGCCTAACATTGTCCCATCCGACTTAAGGAGTAAGTCGGAAATGCTTGTCTAACTTTTATGCAGGAACGGGTGTGGCCGGATCTACTATGATCCGGATCCTCGCTTAGCTTCTAGGAGAAGGAAGGAATCTCTCTGGTCAAAAAAGAAGGTCCGATACGTACTGGATGACCGAATAAAGCAAGGGCAGGACCACCGGGTCATGGCCGACAAGGGTGACGACGCTCACGTCGGCTTACGTCGCTAAAGCAAGTGTGACACGGGGGAGAAGCGCCCCTGTCGGGTTACTACTTTGGGAGGGGGCATATTCTTAGGAATATGCCTCCACGTATGCCCTAGGCCAGGACCAAACCACCTCTATATAAGGGGGGTTAGGGTTCTGGAAGAGGGGTGGGGAGAATTCTAGTTGGTTGAGCACTAGTTGATCTAGTGTTCTTGGGCAAGATAGTAGGCTAGAGTAAGAGAGCACCTTCTTCCTCCTCTCGCCAACACAGCTCAAGGAGCACTTGTAATCTTGGAGATATTGCAATACAAACTTCGGTGTAGTGAATCACTCTACTATCCCTCCCTGGATTCCCCTAGCGCATATTAGTCCCCACCTTTAGCCTATCCATGGCATCTGCCGTGACACCACCACGACATAGCCCATCAGCAGCTCTTGCGGGGATCTGAAGGGTAGAGGGGTGCCTCGCAGGGCCTCGCGGCAGCGAGCCCATTCTTGCTCGTTGAGCTTGATCACGACGCATTTGCCGGTTTGCTCATTTACTATGGTTGGAGGTTCGACTGCTCCTCCGTTGTCAACGGGGGTGCGATTGCCACCATTACCGCCGTTGGCCGCCATTGACATCATTACCACCATTAGGCGGGTCGGTTCCGTTGCCGCGATTGCTGCCGTTGTCGCGGTTGGCAGAGGTGTCGCCTGCGTTGATGACGGTGCACATGAAGTGATTGGGGAAGCTGCTGCTTCCACAACTCTCAGATCCAGAACCGTAGGTTCCATCTTCAGTGGCCAGATCGCTCAGATCGGAGTCGCGACTGCTGTCGCTGGCCGTGTTCTCGACTGCTGTCGGGGCATTGAGCTCGCTGAGGGTGCCGATCGATGGAGGAAACCATGATGCTGGGGCAATCGACGGTGCCATCAGCTGATCAGGCATGCGAAGCGTGCCCATCTGACCGACTTGGAAGCGGAAGCTCCCTATCACCAGGCTAATTCCATCGCCTACGGACTCGAAGGCCAGACAAGTGGCCGGCGTGTGGACGGTGAAGTCGAACACGCCGAAGAGCTGACGAATCTCCGCTGTTGCGGAGTTGTAGATTGTGGTTGATGGGGCCGAAGAAGCCACGACAACAGCACTCCCAATTCCCACAGACGGCGCCAATTGACGAGGGTTTAACTCATCAATGCCCATTGTTATGGACTTGGGTTTTGGACAAGGAGGGAGCACTGGAGACATCTATCGGCTAGCAAACAAGCACACAGGGGACAAAGATTTACCCAGGTTCAGGCCTCGTAGAGGTCCCTACTCCTGCTTGTCTGCTCGTGGAATTATCGAAGGAACCGAAGGTTACAATGGTGCGCAGATGCAATCTAGCGAGGGTTGTGGAAACTAGGGTTGCATGTGTCCTCCTCGCCGCCCCCTCCTAGCCCTTATATAGATAGGCTAGGTCTCGGGTAGCAGGTCGAGTCGGTTACAAATTAGGGTTTTCCCCTTCAAACTTTCTATCTTTAGCTTCTTCTTGTTCTTCAAGCAATCGAGAGTCCGTAGGTTACTCGAGTCCTTCATTTGGGCTTAGGCGACATCGTGGGCCTGTACGTACTTAGGCCGTATATACCAAGCTCGAGTACCTGTAGGGTATACCCATGTCACCTCCCGTTGAATGGATCGTTGATGACCTACTTTTCCATCGTTATATATATACCTCTTGTAAGCCGTCGGTTGGGATACGTCGCATCTGATAATTCTCGGTGTTGTGTAAACACTTCCCATATAGTAAAGTTTTGTTTGCTCATGGTTTTTCCCAAGCCATGTAGGTCCTGTTTGGGAGCGTCCTGGGCATATAAAATGGGGTGATGTCAGACTTTACTTAGAGCTGCCATGTACGATTTTTTCTTGGTTGGAGGAGAAAGAATTAAGCAAAAATAGGTTGCCATTTCTTATCTAAGGGATGGCCTCTTATAAAATAAGAGAAGTCTATTTTTCCATTATACCATATGTTTTCCCTTAGCAACACAATTTCATACTAAAAGTACTTAACTCTCATTAATTGCTAGTGATGATAGTTAGAGATAATGCGTTGTAGGACTTATATCTAATGCTTTCTCTAGATTAAGTGGAGGCCTAAGGGAAGACAAGCTCTTTCTACCATTGTACATGCCCTAACTCTGCTAGCAGAGCTGCCCCAAACGCATCTGCTCCGTGGAGCTGAATGGAAGGAGCGCTCTGGCATTTAGTGCAAAAATATGGAGCTACTGTTTTGGTAATACACAGGAATAGTAAATCACAGAGCAGCTTAAATTACATTGTTTTGCCACCGATAAGTATGAATCAAGGCGGTACGTATGTGTTAAACTGTCTTGTCCCTCCTTATCCTGAACACAGATGCCATGGCGCCTGAACCCATCTTACCCGATTCACATTGGCCACCACTTGATTCACCCTCGACGGAGATCGAATCGACCCACTGGCAGGAGCTTGTAGACCGCATGAATTGAGTCAATGATAGCAGCCGCTACTAGGAGCCTAAACCACGAGCTCATCGGCGGCGGCTCTAGGACCTCCTATTGGCACAAGGGCCCTACGCCAAGTCCCTGCATCCATGGTGATCCCCCCGATGGTGGCTCTACTACTCGAGATGATATCTAACATCACAAGGGAAAGAACTTTTACAATGTTCCAACTAGTATTCAGGCCATACAGCTCTGAGTGGGCTCAAAGTCCATTATCCAATAGCTCCCACTAGGCCGGACTTGCATGTTACCGCCCAAATGGGTTCCATATTCTTAGAATAGGCTAGCAACCCATGTTGTCGAAGAGCGGAGCAAGCTAGATGCTGGTCCCGGTCGTGTGTGCATGGTAGTTGTGGATTGTGATCAGCTGTAACACCCTCAGAATCGGCCCTATGCAAGTCTTAGCGATTCTCACCAAACCCGCATAGAAACGATTCAAAGGTGCCCACCAGGCACTTTCGTGCGGGTGGAAAACGAAGTAATAACATTACACAACAGTCCTCGATGGGACCCACAGAACAGATATACAACAGCGACTCAAAGAGTCAAGAATACAGATATACAATACAAAGATCCAAATCACCTGGAAAACGATATAGCGTCCGAGTACGGACAAGATGCAAATTGAGCTAAGAGCCCTGAAGAATAACCAATGGCGTCCATAACCCTGCCCAGGCCAAGCCGGAAGGGTAACCCTGCTAACGACGTCGCCCTCAAAACCTGCTTAAACAAAAGGGGGTGCCGACAAAGGGCAAAGGAAAAAGGGAGAGCGGTCGATCGAGGCGGTGCAGCGAGACTAGAATTCGGCGGTCCTCGCCTACATAGGTATGGTGGACTGAGCGGCAGCGCGGCATGCACTAAACAACCTATAGAGACTCGAGATAACTATCGGCTATCAGAGAGGGATAAGAAAGACCTATTCGGAACCAACCTGATTCTACCACCAAACATACCCATCCTGGTATTTTCCCCTCGAGACCAAACGAGGAAGTCAACCGAGGAACTCACACAGCTGGCAGTTTTATTTATTCAGTTATCGTTGCAGCGATTACTAGTCAAGTATAGATAGTCATCCTGATAAAATAAGAAGTGGGCAGTTTTATTTAACCCTTCCGTTGTAGTTGCAACACTTAATAGTCAAATACAATTAGCATGAGATATCCCAAAACCCAGTAGTTGTTGGTACTTTTATTTAGCCATTCCGTTGTAGTTGAGCTGATTACTAGTCACATCGGATACAAGTCAAATTATAACAGTAAACTTTAGTTATAGTTGTCTATGATCGAGAACTGTGCTCCAAGTCATCCATAACCGCGGACACGGCTTTTCGAAAAGATTTAACCCTGCAGGGGTGCACCAAAGTATCCACACGCACTTCGACCCTTTTTGCCAGATCAATTAACATACACCCATCGGTATGTCGGCGGGGCCTAAGTCATGACGTTTCCCAGACCCAAAGCAAGTACATGGGGGCCACCCCACTAAGTCTACCCGCAACAAAGTCGGCCGGTCTCCGAGACGGACTCAGGGTTTGGGTGGACGGTAACAATCGGGAACCGAAAGATGACTGGGCTTGTCGATACTGCAAAACGTGTCCCGATCCTAAGCAGTAAGACAAAGACATCGCACAATTTAAATAAAGCAGTAAAGCATGGCATAAGTACAGAATAGTAAATAAAACCTCAAACTAGTTGTGGCCCCCAGTACAATACTTTGAAATCAGGTACTAATTGATGGGGTGCCCACACATCCCACATGTGGTTAGCGCGCTCGATCTCGGAGCAGTGTCGTGAACTCGGGTCCTGGGACACCAAAGGAGCTTCGGAAACCAAATATTGTCTATCACCCACCGGTGCCTCTGCATTACCTACTTCAATTTTAGTTATTAAACAGTAATTAAAGCCATGATCATCTCCAACATTAAACATGCGGCAATACTCCAACAACTGTGGTACTTGACGACACGCAACAGCACTTGAGCAAGCGACTACGACGCGCAAGTCCAACTATCTACCAATCAACAGGTAATAGGATCTGTCCAAGGCAATATAAGGCTGCAAGGGATTTCACGGGTACGAAAACTAGAGCATCGCAACACAGATAGCAATAGATCAACAGGAGGGAATAAATACTATAAAAGTAAGATAGGTAGAAAGGGGGAGATGCTCGCCTGAAAAACATTGCTGAAGGTTCATCCGAAGATCGGGTCGACACTCGCATCAACTCAACGGCCTTATCCGCGAAGAACCAAAACGATTAGGGTTCGGCGAACTTGGCATCCGGGAAGGAGTACTTGTCGCACCGGGGTATCGGTGTCCTCGGATCCGAGAGGAAGAACTTGGCGTGTCGGGTTCGGTCTTGGTCCAGGAACGGTCTTCGATCACCGAGAACGGGCTTTGGAATCCGGTGTAGGAGATCCTGGCATTCCGAGAAGTGAAACTTGCATCGGTGGCCTTCGGGCGTCAACGACTCCATTAACCTTGCCATAACACGTACATGACGGAGACCTTGACGGGTATCGCCGCAGACGAGCGCACTAGAGACGGGCTTGGGTGGCCACACGCACGGAAGTAGAACTTAGTGGCATCACGGACTTCTTCAACTAGCAACACCAACACCATCTGCAGTGGAGCAGGGGCAACGTGAGACGGGGATAGGCGGTCAGCGGTGGGCACCCGTGGAGCTTGGCAACGCGTCTACGTCGACGCGGTCACACGGGTCGGTGCATCCCGGGGTGACAGAGGAGGACGAGGAGCACGGCGGCCGGGCTGGCTGGCGGGCGGCTCAAGGGAAGAGGACGGCGAGGCTCGCAGGGGAGGGCGGTCGCGAGGGGAAGAGCTCGGTCTCGCATGGCGACGGGGTCGGCGATGGCGAGACGGGCGCGGCCTCGGTGACACGGCGAGAGGCGGCGACGCGGCCGGAGGAGAGGAGAGGCAGGGCGGCGACGAGCGCGGAAGACGAGAGAGGAGACGCCGGGCTCGCGGCGGCGCTGGGGATCCGGCGAGGGGAGCGAGAGCGGTTGGTGGCGAGGGTGCCGACGCGGGGGGGGGAGAGAGATAGAGGGGTGTGCTGCGGGAGGGGAGGCACGCCTGGGGCGGGCTGCGCGAGGATGCAGAGGAGGCCGGGCTCGAGCGGAGGGGACGGCCACAACGGCGGCAGGGAAGAGCGGGGCCGAGCGCGGCCGGATCTTGGAGGGCCCCGGCAGGAGGAGGCGAGGTGCGGACGGGGGCCAGCGAGGGGGCACCCAAGAGGGGGAGATGCCTGGCCAGCGAGGGGACGAGCCTGGTAGGGCTTGGCCGATGAACACCGTGGGATTACTGGCCAGTGAGAGGAGGGGAGGAGGAAGAGGGGGGTGGCGGGGGGAGACGAGGTGGGGGAGAGGAGGAGAGGGGTGTGGTGGGAGGTGGGGCGGTAGGGTGGGGCCAGCGGGAGTGGGGGCCTGTGGTCAAGGAGAGCGTGAGGGCGAGGGGGCGGGAGGGGCGTCTGTGTGTGTCGCGTGCGTGTGTGCAATGGGTGGGGAGTTGGGGTAGGGCAAGGGGATCTAGGGTTTGGTCTAGGTTGGGGTGGTTTAGATATTTTAGGGTTTAGTTTGGGCCGGGTCGTAGGTGGTCTGGCCTACGGGCCGGGCTGCCTCCCCTAAAGAAAATAGGTTTTTATTTATTTTCTTTTAAAGTAAAACATTTTCAAATAGGTTTTTAGATAAACAAAATATTTCGGACAAACCCGGGGTTTTGCATTTGAAATACAGAGGGGTATTTGTAGAAAACAAAATTGGGCCTTTTCGAAAATAGTTTTAGGCAAATAGATGCAGGATGATGTCATGATGATGCACAAAGTTTTATTTAACAAGCGATTTTCTAGTAGTGGTTTTTGCGGGGCGCCACAATTCGACACCACTAACAAAGGATCTCGCCCTCGAGATCCACCTCATGGTACCGGAAGGAAGGTCGGCGATCTGCGTATTCTCGCTTCGTGTAGATCCTCGCGACGACACCACTAACAAGAGGTCGTTGTCCGTGATCGTCGAGAGAGCACTCCGGGAACAAAAAGGTCGAAGGTAAAGGTATCAACAAATGAAGCCACCTCTAGCTTCGATAGGAAGAGGGAACCGATGCATTCTCATCCACTTCAATGTACAAAAGCGAATAGGAGGGGTAGTCGGCATGGGGGCCAATCCATCACGCACCCAAACTATTACTCTGCACAATCAGTAGAAAAGCGTGCAACCATTCTCGGAATCAGACTGAAGATCTCGACAATCGAGGTTCAGAAACAAAGGAGTGATGCAGACTCTGCATCGGATCTGGCGTAGATGATGTCGTCACGTCGGAAAACACCGGAAGGCACGAGAAGGAACAAAGAGAAGTCCACCAGACGAAGGATTCCTCGGATAGCATGAAGACCAGATGTAGCAACACCGTTACCAAAGGAGGAAGCGAAACCCTGAAGGTACGATGGAACCCAACCACGAGAAATCCTAGACTCAAAGAGAGAGAAGAGAGCGGATTCAAAACACGCAGAGGTGAGGGGAGAGCAGCAGAGGGGTAAGGAGTAAAATCAGACCTAATCAGAACTATCCAACCGATTTTGCAAAAATAGTTTTGACACTCTACTTCGGCCGTTAGCTAGGTTATCCTACAGGCTGGACTTGTGGGGTATCGCAACTTCTGAGCTCTGATACCACTCTGTAACACCCTCAGAATCGGCCCTATGCAAGTCTTAGCGATTCTCGCCAAACCCGCATAGAAACGATTCAAAGGTGCCCACCGAGCACTTTCGTGCGGGTGGAAAGCGAAGTAATAACATTACACAACAGTCCTCGATGGGACCCACGTAACAGATATACAACAACGACTCAAGAGTCAAGAATACGATATACAATACAAAGATCCAAATCACCTGGAAAACGATATAGCGTCCGAGTACGGACAAGATGCAAATTGAGCTAAGAGCCCTGAAGAATAACCAATGGCGTCCATAACCCTGCCCAGGCCAAGCCGGAAGGGTAACCCTGCTAACGACGTCGCCCTCAAAACCTGCTTAAACAAAAGGGGGTGCCGACAAAGGGCAAAGGAAAAAGGGAGAGCAGTTAGTACTGAGGCCAGTACACGGCGAGACTAGAATTCGGCGGTCCTCGCCTACATAGGTATGGTGGACTGAGCGGCAGCGCGGCATGCACTAAACAACCTATAGAGACTCAAGATAACTATCGGCTATCAGAGAGGGATAAGAAAGACCTATTCGGAACCAACCTGATTCTACCACCAAACATACCCATCCTGGTATTTTCCCCTCGAGACCAAACGAGGAAGTCAACCGAGGAACTCACACAGCTGGCAATTTTATTTATTCAGTTATCATTGCAGCAATTACTAGTCAAGTATAGATAGTCATCCTGATAAAATAACCAATGGGAAGTTTTATTTAACCCTTCCGTTGTAGTTGCGACACTTACTAGTCAAATACAATTAGCATGAGATATCCCAAAACCCAGCAGTTGTTGGTACTTTTATTTAGCCATTCCGTTGTAGTTGAGCTGATTACTAGTCACATCGGATACAAGTCAAATTATAACAGTAAACTTTAGTTATAGTTGTCTATGATCGAGAACTGTGCTCCAAGTCGTCCATAACCGCGGACACGGCTTTTCGAAAAGATTTAACCCTGCAGGGGTGCACCAAAGTATCCACACGCACTTCGACCCTTTTTGCCAGATCAATTAACATACACCCATCGGTATGTCGGCGGGGCCTAAGTCATGACGTTTCCCAGACCCAAAGCAAGTACATGGGGCCACCCTACTAAGTCTACCTGCAACGAAGTCGGCCGGTCTCCGAGACGGACTCAGGGTTTGGGTGGACGGTCAAACGATCGGAACCCGAAAAGATGGCTGGGCTTGTCGATACAGTGAAAACGTGTCCCGATCCTAAACAGTACAGGTGCAGTACATCGCACAATTTAAATAAAGCAGTAAAGCATGGCATAAGTACAGAATAGTAAATAAAACCTCAAACTAGTTGTGGCCCCAAAGACAATACTTTGAAATCAGGTACTAATCGATGGGGTGCCCACATCCCACATGTGGTTAGCGCTCGATCTCGAACAGTGTCAGAACTGGGGTCCCACGGACACCGTGAGCGGAAACCAAATATTGTCTATCACCCACCGGTGCTCTGCATTACCTACTTCAATTTTAGTTATTAAACAGTAATTAAAGCCATGATCATCTCCAACATTAAACATGCGGCAATACTCCAAACAACTGTGGTACTTGACGACACGCGCATGCGACACTTGAGCAAGCGACTACGACGCGAAGTCCAACTATCTACCAATCAATGGTAATAGGATGTGTCCAAGGCAATATAAGGCTGCAAGGGATTTCACGTGCACGAAAACTAGAGCATCGCAACACGGATAGCAATAGATCAACAGGAGGAATAAATACTATAAAAGTAAGATAGGTAGAAAGGGAGATGCTGCTTTGAAAAACATTGCTGAAGGTTCATCCGAAGATCGGGTCGACACTCGCATCAACTCAACGGCCTTATCCGCGAAGAACCAAAACGATTAGGGTTCGGCGAACTTGGCGTCCGGGGAGGAGTACTTGTCGCACCGGGGTATCGGTGTCCTCGGATCCGAGAGGAAGAACTTGGCGTGTCGGGTTCGGTCTTGGTCCAGGAACGGTCTTCGATCACCGAGAACGGGCTTTGGAATCCGGTGTAGGAGATCCTGGCATTCCGAGAAGTGAAACTTGCATAGGTGTCCTTCGGGCGTCAACGACTCCATTAACCTTGCCATAACGCGTACATGACGAAGACCTTGACGGGGATCGCCGCAGACGAGCGCACTAGAGACGGGCTTGGGTGGCCACACGCACGAAAGTAGAACTTAGTGGCATCACGGACTTCTTCAACTAGCAACACCAACACCATCTGCAGTGGAGCAGGGGCAACGTGAGACGGGGATAGGCGGTCAGCGGTGGGCGCCCGTGGAGCTTGGCAACGCGTCTACGTCGACGCGGTCACACGGGTCGGTGCATCCCGGGGCGACAGAGGAGGACGAGGAGCACGGCGGCCAGGCTGGCTGGCGGGCGGCTCAAGGGAAGAGGACGGCGAGGCTCGCAGGGGAGGGCGGTCGCGAGGGGAAGAGCTCGGTCTCGCATGGCGACGGGGTCAGCGATGGCGAGACGGGCGCGGCCTCGGTGACACGGCGAGAGGCGGCGACGCGGCTGGAGGAGAGGAGAGGCAGGGCGGCGACGAGCGCGGAAGACGAGGGAGGAGACGCCGGGCTCGCGGCGGCGCTGGGGATCCGGCGAGGGGAGTGAGAGCGGTTGGTGGCGAGGGTGCCGGCCGGGGGAAGAGAGGGGTGTGCTGCGGGGAGGCGCCTGGGCGAGGATCTGAGAGGAGGCCGGGCTCGAGCGGAGGGGACGGCCACGACGGCGGCAGGGAAGAGCGGGGCCGAGCGCGGTCGGATCTTGGAGGGCCCCGGCAGGAGGAGGCGAGGTGCGGACGGGGGCCAGCGAGGGGGCACCCGAGAGGGGGAGATGCCCTGGCGGCGGGGACGAGCACGGGCGGGCGCGCCGATGCGAGGGGGCACCGTCGGTGCCTGGCGGCGGGAGGAGGAAGAGGGTGGATGCGGGGGGAGACGAGGTGGGGGAGAGGAGGAGGGGCGCGGGTGCGAGGTGGGGCGTGGGCCCGGTAGGTGGGGCCAGCGGGAGTGGGGCCTGGTGGTTGACAGAGGAGCGTGGGTGGCGTGAGGGGTCAGGGGGCAGGCATGCGTGTGTGCACTGTGTGCGTGCACATCGGCGGCGGGGTGGGGGAGTTGGGGTAGGGCAAGGGGATCTAGGGTTTGGTCTAGGTTGGGGTGGTTTAGATATTTTAGGGTTTAGTTTGGGCCGGGTCGTAGATGGTCTGGCCTACGGGCCGGGCTGCCTCCCCTAAAGAAAATAGGTTTTTATTTATTTTCTTTTAAAGTAAAACATTTTCAAATAGGTTTTTAGATAAACAAAATATTTCGGACAAACCCGGGGTTTTGCATTTGAAATACAGAGGGGTATTTGTAGAAAACAAAATTGGGCCTTTTCGAAAATAGTTTTAGGCAAATAGATGCAGGATGATGTCATGATGATGCACAAAGTTTTATTTAACAAGCGATTTTCTAGTAGTGGTTTTTGCGGGGCGCCACATCAGCAAAGCACCAATGTTTCCCTCTAGCTAGGGTTTCTGTCTCTCGTGATGATTGGCAGCGTTGAGTCCTCATTCCTGATCTCCTTCGCTGGTATCAAGAAGATGATGCATCAGCTTGGTATCGTGGAAGAGGACTTAGACGATGTGGTTTTTGAGGAAGAAGGTACACCGCCGGTGGAAGCTACACGATGGCTATCAATTTCTAGGGTTTTCATAGATGGCGAGTATTCCAACTTATGGTTCTATAAGATCATGCGCCCTGCTTGGGGTCTGGCAAGATAAGTGAACCAAAGCGCTCGAGGACAATCTACACATGTTCCAATTTGATTGTCTAGGATATTGGGAGCGAGTCATGCAGGGGACCATGGAATTTCAAGGGAAACTCGGTTCTAATATAGGAGTGTGATGGCTTCACCAAACCGTCAACAATTGAGATCTTTCAATTTGCCATATGGATTTAAATCCATGATCTGCCGATCGGATTTGCGTTGATGCTTAAATGCTTGGCATCGAAAGTGGGAGAGTTCATATCTGCTGAGGGCATATCCAGTGATTTTGAGGGGAATTTCTATCATGTGAAAGTGAAACTTGACATGAGGAAGCCTCTGAAGAATTTTGTATTAATCGTACACGAAGGGAATCGTGAGATTTTCTTGGTAAAATTTGAGAGGTTACCAAACTGGTGCCAAGTGTGTGGGCACCTTGGTCATGAGAACAAGGACCACGGTGATGGTATACACCCTTCCCAGGCTCTTGTCTTCAAGTATTTGCATGCGACCTGGAGTATGCGTCAAGGATCATGTCCTGGACGAGGCAAGGGTGGCCCAAGCGGTGGCGGCATGAGTGAGTTTGGCCAGGCTCGTAGAAGCTGTCCTGAATCATCTTCAGTAGACGCTTATGATCGAGTTGATGAGGACATGTCTGAATATGAAATAGGCACCACTAGAAAGAGAGGGACAAACTCGAGGGTGGATTGTCAACTCGTGCTTGCACATGCTGTCTCTGGAGAGAATGAAGTGAACAAAACGATAAATGCAAACAAAGTTAGCGATATGGTTAACCAGTTTAACCATAGTCCCCACTAAGCCCTAACCCAATGGGGGATCCGAAGCAGATCCATGTGGAAGATGAAGAAGCATCTAGAGATGATATCAATATTGGCGCGTTGGTGGGTCCCTCGGTGTTATGCATTCTAGAAACCCAAGTAGGGGATACCCGAGTAAAAAATCTAGCTCGTTCTTTTGGTTATGACAGCTGTTTTGCTGTTAGTAGTGATGGCATGAAGGGTGGAATTGCAATGTATTGGAACAATAGTCTATCAATGGAGGTTATTCACTTTTCGCAGTACCACATTGACATGATTGTGCATAAGCATGGTAAGGAGGATTGGAGACTGACATGCATCTATGGCGAGGCCAATGTCCGTTTGAGGAAAAAGACATGGGATCTCTTGAAATTCTTGAGGTTGGAATCTGATTTACCATGGGTATGCGGTGGCGACTTTAATGGGGTACTACACCAGGAGGAACATTTTGGGGTGGGAGAGCGTGATGCTGTTCAGATGGGAGGATTCCAGGAGGCAGTTAATGTTTGTGGCTTCTGCGATCTTGGCTACGTTGGCCTGGACTGGACGTTCAAGAAAAAAGTCAGGGGAGGAACCTACACTCGTGTCCACCTAGATAGAGCCTTGGCCACCATGCAATGATGGGCAAGATTCCCTGATGATGTGGTTCGTCACCTCACGATGGCCAAGTCTGATCATTGCCCAATTTTGCTGGAGCTGGAGAGAGGTAACTGGAGGTCCATTGTTGATCAGCCTCGTCAGTTCCACTATGAGATTATGTGGGAAACACATGGGGATTTCAAATCTTTTCTAGAGGCTCAATGGAGAGAGAGAGAATATGCATCTATGATGGAAGGAGTCTCTTCCAAGATTTCAACTATTTCCAGTGCACTGTCGACTTGGGGCAGGGACACCTTTGGCCATGTTTGGAAAGAAATAAAAACCCTAACTGATTTCCTTGATGTACTCCATCCTGACCTGTCATGGCTAGAGCTGAACCACGAGGATATCAAAACATGTGACCGGATAGTAGAGCTTAACTTCCATGAAGAAATAATTTGGCGTCAGAGATCAAGGGTTCAATGGCGGAAGTTTTTCCATTAGAAATATTCAATAAGGCGGAAGAAAAAACGAGTGTAGAATCTCGCACATGAGAATGGTTCTGTGACCTCCGACACTGAGGAGATGAGGGTAATGACGAGTTCTTTTTACCAAAACCTGTATGAGATAGAGGGCACGTCGAACATGAATGATGTGCTTTACACCGTATCACGCAAGGTGACTCGGGAGACGAGCGAGGGTTTACTTTTGCACTACACCGAGAAGGAGTTGAAAATAGTGTTGTTTCGAATGTTTCCGATAAAGGCACCATGCCTTGATTGGATGCCAACTCATTTCTACTAAAAGCATTGGGATCTATGTGGTCCTGAACTGACGACCATTGTCCTAAATGTTCTGAACAAAGGAGAGTCTCCGGAGTTAATCAACCAGACGGTCCTCGTGTTGATTCCGAAAGTACCTCACCCAACATCTCTTGCTCAATTTCGGCCAATAAGCTTATGCAACTTTATTCTGGAGATTGTGTCAAAGGCTCAAGCTAATAGGCTTAAGGAAATACTACCGGAGATCATCTCTGAGGAGCAATCTGTATTTGTACCACGCTGCCTCATAACTAATAACATAATCTCAACTTACGAGTGCCTTCATTTCATAAAGATTAAGAGGCCCAGGGACAAACAATTTTGTTCATTGAAGCTTGATATGATGAAGGCATATGATCGTATTGAATGGAGTTATTTGGAGGCTATGATGCTCAGTTTAGGCTTTAATCACCAATGGGCTTTGTTATGTTTAATGGTCATCATCTTGATGAGTTAAAACCCAGAAGAGGGATCCGTCAGGAGATCCTATCTCACCTTATTTGTTTTTATAGCAGTTGAAGGTCTGTCTTGCCTATTAAGGAGCAGGGGGATCTCACAAAACCTTGTAGGCATCCAATGAAGGGAATATGCCCGAGAGGCAATAATAAAGTGGTTATTATCTTATTCCATGTTGATGATAAATGTTTATTTTGCATGCTATAATTGTATTAATTGGAAACCTTAATACATGTGTGTTTAATAAACAAAATACAAAGTTCCTAGTAATGCCTCTCATATAAACTAGCTCATTGATTAACAAGATGATCAAGGTTTCCTGATCATGGACATTGGATGTTGTTAATAACAAGGTCACGGCATTTATGAAATAATGTGATGAACGTTCATCCGAAGTATAGCATTACGATCAAATTCATTATGTTTATATTGCTATAACATCATACGAAGTAATCTTAGTCCTTAGACCATGTGATCATGTTAATTGCTAACATCGGAAGAGTGACTTCATAACATCAAATGTCACACAGTAAAAGGGTGACTATAAAGGTGGGTTCAGATACTCTGAAGGTGTTATATTGAGGCTCATTGATCAAGAGTGGGATTTGTCCATCCCGATGACGGATAGATATACTCTGGGCCCTCTCGGTGATATCACATTGAGAATAGCTTGCAAGCAAGTGATGTGATCACTAGAATGTTATATCAGGAGAACGAGAAAAGAGTGCATGTCGATAACGAAATCAAACTAGGTATTGGGATACCGATCATCGAATCTTGGACATGTAATATATCACGAGACAAAGGGATTTGGTTACGACGTTAAAGGTTCACACGATCACAAGAGTCATCGTTGAATATGTGGGAGTCAGTACGGATCTCCAGGTCCCGCTGCTGATTATTGATCGGAGAGGGGTCTCGATCATGTCTGCATTATTCGCGAACCGTAGGGTGACACACTTAAGGGATACCGACACCATTTAGGAGCAAATATGTTTCAGATAAATATTATGAAAGCGCTGGAATCATTTCGATGGAAACCGGAATTGTTTCGGGTGAAATTGCAGAAACTGCTTCTGCATGTGATATTGAAATGTTGCAGGGAGTTTTATGTGAATGTTTGTTAATTAAAGTAATTAACAAAATTCTGAATAAAATAAATAAAAGTGTTTTATTTAATGAGAGCTTGCATTAAATTTGGTGGAAATTTAATGCATGTGAGTGGACAAGAGCGGAGGTGTGTGTTTATGTGAGTGGGAGCTCCACCCACATGAATGAGGGAGAGGTGGGGGCACCCACCATGGCCGGCGCCATGCCCCCTTGGGCTGCCCCCTCCCCTATAGAAGGAGCACCTCCTCCTCCTCTCCTCTTGCACCACCTCCTCGTGAAGGTTCTCTTCTCCCTCTAGTTATTCCCCATGGTCTCGGATTAGCGAGATACATGTTCTCGGTGGTTTTATCTGGAAAGGAGTTGCTGCTTCCGCTGCATCGTAGGAGCGAGGAGGTGGAGGTTGTTCGGTAGACCAAACGTGTGTGCAATCACGGATGCACCGCTGCTTTGCGGTGCCGGACTTGATGGTGCTGGACCTCATGGTGCTGGAACTGCTGGACCTGAAGGACTTCATCACGATCTTGAGATTGGCAAGTGTACGACTACATCGTCCCCGAGTTCCATCTCGTTAACAAAGCTTTGTTGTCTTTGAGGGTAAGTTCGCTATGGATGTATATCCACCCTTTGCTTGTGTCTAGTAGATAGATCTTGGCGTATAGTTCCCATCGTAGAAAATTTCTGTTTTCTATGTTGTGAACCCAATACTGGTATCAGAGCCTGATCTATGCATAGGTGCTTTGCACGGGTAGTACACATATGTTTATATGTGGGCGATGATGATCATGTTATTGCTTCTTTCATGTATTTTGAATATTGGTGGCATAGTGGGATGAAGCGGCCCGGACCAACCTTACATGTCATCACACATGAGACCGGTTCTAGGACTGACATGCAACTAGTTTTGCATAAGTGGCTAGTGGGTGTATGTCTCTCCTACTATTGTCAATATCTGATTTACAACGAGTTGCTAATAACTTGGTTATCCTCGATGTGGTTCCATGTTCGTAGGTAAGACCGGTTCTATCTCCGAAAGCCCTAAGCCACATAAAACTTGCAATGGATAAATTAGAGGCGTCTAGTTTAGATTGTTGTTGGGCTAGTGTCATGATATGGTAATGTTGTAAGTTGATGTATGGTAGATACCCTTACAACACACTTAACGTGTAAGTTCCATAGACCTTGGCCTTACACACAAAGTAATGATAGAGATCATACCACGATGCATATGATGGTGATCAAATGCATGGACCATATCATTCCACTTTACACATATGATGTTTGCATCTTATATTTCTAGTTTGGCGTTTAGTAGCATTATAAGATGATCCCTCATTTAAATATCAAGATAAAATGTGTTCTTCCTTAAGTATGCACTGTTCTGTGGAACGTGTTTCGAGACATCATGTGATGATCGGGTGTACTCGACTCTACGCTTTGATACAACGGGTGTAAGACAGTTTTACACACGTGAATACTAAGGTTCTTACTTGGCGAGCCTAGCATGTACAGACATGGCCTCGGAACACGGGCCGAAAGGTTAAGCATGAGTCATATAGTTGATATGATGCCCATATTGATGCTCGCCTTTGAAGCTACACCGACTCACGTGATGACCGGACTTGGTGTAGTGGATTTGGTTCATGTAATCACCAAAAAGGCACGAGGGGTGTCGTTTTTGAGTGGTAGTTCATTTCTAATTTGGATTAGTCAAACTCAATTTGTCATAAACTAAATCAAAGTGAATTTGCATATTTCTTGTAGTCATTGGCATCTGTTCACTACCTTATGCTTAGTTTTAATTGAGATAATAGAACTATAGAATTCTGGATATCTACTTTACAAACTGGTATCGTATTGTTTTGAATGTCAAATTTAAAGTTTAGAAGTCCTATTGCAAACTTTCAGCAAACTCTATCTACTCCATGAAGTTTAATAAGTAGTATTAAATCAAGAGTAAGAATTCCAATGTTAGTATCTAAAGTATCATGTTTGCCTCCATGATTATTGATATTCAAAAGTTGTTTTAATATCAAGATTATCTAGGAGCTGAAAAATTGTTTCAGAAACCATCATGTGTGGAAGATATTGTGATATTTGAAACAATGTTTTTGGTTGCATTATGATAGAGTATAATTTAGCAAAATACATGTTCTCATATTGTATGAGAATTTGTGAAGGATAGAGATGCTAGGCATCTGGATCTCCCAAAAAGGTTTTGGGAACTAACATTATACTCGCGATTCTTCCTTATAGGCTATAGTAGCTTGATCATGAAAGTTGTCATGATAAGGATGAATAGAAGATGTAAGTAAAATGTTTACTACACTAATATATTACTAAAGAATGGATTTTTGAAAGAACACCAAACATTTGATGATGGCGATCCACTTCAAAGTGCAAGTCCAAAGGTATTAGTATTTGACTATATATACTTTGTACTATGTGTCATGTGAATGACACCACTATTGATGTTGATAGATTCTTTTAAAAGAAAAGGAATTGTTGAAAGAGAATCTATAAAATATTTGCCAGAAAAGAAAAGGTTGGAGATGTCCAACATAGGTATATAGAAGATATACATGTTATGGATGTATTCCTTGCTTGTTAAACAATGTGGTTCTGAGGTATTGGATACCGAATTGGTTGGTGTGAAGTGTCATATAGAACAACACAATTCATGAACTGCAACGGCCTAAGTAACTGGCAAGAGAATAAGTGATGATGTTCATCGAAAACAAATAAAGTGTTATTGTGTTTTTGTTGTCGTTAAACCTAGCCTTCAAGATTTTGTTTTAATAATTGTTATTTTGTTCCGGTATATGAGAACAATGGTTGTTCAAATAATTACCGTATTCCATAAAGGATGGACGAACTTTTGCAAGTCTAGTTGGAGAAATCACATCCATAAACATTATTGCTAAATTGTCGTAAGACAAATGATTGGAAGATCACTTATGAAGTGACATCGCTGTTTGAATTATATTGGAAAGTAAACATGATGAAACTCCATGTTGATGGATTTTTGGAGTCTTTTGATTTTGATCAATTAATGCTTGTCAAAATTTCCTCGATATAATTGAAACTCCGTTCATAGGCCAAAGAGGAACGGATGACTAGCTTATTGGAAATTGTGCATGTTGATGTATATAGTCCATTATGTGTAGCCATATGAGATGGATCTTTTTGCTTCATATGATTTATCCAGAAATTTGAGTGAATATATCTATATATTTACTTAATAAGGAAGAAGTATGAAACATTTGAAAAAAATTCAAAGACTTTCAAGATGAAGTGAAAAATCATTGTAACAAGAAAATAAAATAGTTTATGATTTGATCATAAAGGAAGATATTTGAGTTATAGGTTTAGAAAAACACCTAAGATTTCAGGAATTGTTTCATGAATTTGCATTTCCCGATAAACCACAGGAGTATGGTATGTTCGAGAGATCAAATCAAACCTTATTTGGCATGGTAAGATCAAAGGTGTCATTTATAAAACTGCCATTATGTTTTAAGGATTAAAGCTTTAGAGAATACCGCTTTTACACTGAAAAGAGCACTATCGTGATCCGTTGAAATGACACCATATGAGTTATGGTTTGGGATAAAACCCGAATTGTCTTTTCTTAAATTTTGGTATGCCATGCATAAGTAAAATGTTTACAACCAAAGTCGGATAAGCACGTCTTTGTAGGTTATCCCAAAATTTTTGTTGGGAATTCCTCCATAACACCGAGGACAAAAGAGTTTGTCGCTTAGAACGTCAAGTTTCTTGAGAAGGAATTTTTCGTGAAAAGTTAAGTGGGAGGATAGTAGAACTTTGATAAGGTTGTTGAACCTTAGCTATATGTGCTAAGTAGCGCAGCGCCAGAAAGTGTCTCGGTGGCAGCCACAATGCTCATGGCTCCCGTGATTACAAAGGGTGTGATCTTGGAGATTAGAGTTCCTATTGAACCATGTGGGTCGGTAAGAATCAAATAGTAAGATTTGAAACTGAAGTCGTTATTGTTTTGACAATGATGAACCGACTACATGCAAAGAAGCGATGATGGTCCCTGACTCCATAAAATTACTAGAAGTCATAGAATCCGTGATAGTATCCATACACGAGAAATCAAGTTTCTGAACTTGGAAGATCCTACGAAAAGGCGTGAAGCCTATCGGTCGTGTTTGGATCTATAAAGAAATAGACATGGATATTTAACATCTATGAAATAGTCGACATGTCAGAAATAAGTTTATGGCAATGTTCAAGGAGTTGACTATGACAAGATTTGATCTTTCATAGCGATATTTAGTCTTTACGGATTAATATAGCAACCACTACATATAATTTGGTATATGGTAGTTGAATACACAAAACAAGGTTCTTCTAATAGAATGGTTACCTAAGACGTGTACATGACACGGTCCGAAGAGTTTTGTTAATTCAAAGGGTGCTAAAAGGGCATGCAAAATTCAATAGTTGAAGTGAGCATAGTGGAGTTGGAATCTTCACCATGATGAAAATGTTAAAGGAGTTTAATTTCATCGGAGATGATGAAGATGCTTGCATTTGCAAGAAATTAAGTGGGAGCGCTGAGACAAATTTCCAATACATTATGCAGAGTACATATTTTTGATTGGAAATGATGTATCTTTTATTGACACAAGTTAAGAATTTCATTAAAATAGGATTTCGATGAAAGACTTGGGCAAAACCGGAATATTTGGCATCAATGTCTATATGGATAGATTGAGGCGCTAATATGGTTATGCCAGATGTACATATATGAGATATTGAAAGGGTTCAATATGGAAACAACAAGAAAGGTTCTTGCTGCATGGAAAGGATTGTATCAAGATTCAAGTGTTTCAACACTTGGTGAGTAAAATCACATGAATATTTTGATTGATTATACCGTGATATCTATATATCCAGATATGTCCTATGCTCTAAAAGTTATGAGCACATACCAGAATGATTCATAAGATGATCATTGGACGATAGTAAAGATATTCTTATGAGCTTTGGAAGAACTAAGAATATATCATGTATAAGTGACAAATAGTTAAAGGTACTTCATTGTAAAGTGTTACATTGATACTAGTTTTGTCACAAGATACAAATTAAATTTATCTCAATTCAGACTATGGGTGACACAATGTAATGGAAAGGATATTCCATGATGGATTTGGATGAGTTCCAAAGTTGAGACATTTTGACGGATACTACAACAAAAGGCTAAGTATATGACTACTATAGTAGCAGCAAAGGAGGGCATTTGTGTTAAGTAGTTTGTTATCAAACTAGGTGTGGTTCAAAATGGGCTAATACTATGAAGATATATTGTATGACAATAATATCAACATATTTTAACCTGAATGAACTAAAGGTCTCACCAGAGGACCAAATTTATACAATGCCATCTCATTTGAGAATGAGTGATGCGTAGAGACGCAAAGACATGCAAATACACACGGACCTGAAACTGTCAGATCCAGAGATTATGTTAACCACTAGAAATCACGTATATGCAACACCAGAAAGCCATAGGTGTTCAATACGCAAAGTTTTTCAAACTAGATTATTGACTCTAGTGCAAGTGGGAGACTGAAGGGAATATGCCCGAGAGGCAATAATAAAGTGGTTATTATCTTATTCCATGTTTAAGATAAATGTTTATTTTGCATGCTATAATTGTATTAATTGGAAACGTTAATACATCTGTGTTTAATAAACAAAATACAAAGTTCCTAGTAATGCCTCTCATATAAACTAGCTCGTTGATTAACAAGATGATCAAGGTTTCCTGATCATGGACATTGGATATTGTTAATAACGAGGTTGCAGCATTTATGAAATGATATGATGAACATTCATCCGAAGTATAGCATTACGATCAAAGTCATTATGTTTACATTGCTATAACATCATACGAAGTAATCTTAGTCCTTACACCATGAGATCATGTTAATTGCTAACATCGGAAGAGTGACTTGATAACATCAAACATCACACCGTAAAAGGGTGACTATAAAGGTGGGTTCAGATACTCCAAAGGTGTTATGTTGAGGCTCATGGATCAAGAGTGGGATTTGTCC
Organism: Avena insularis; assembly: GCA_023614405.1. Taxonomy (NCBI): domain Eukaryota; kingdom Viridiplantae; phylum Streptophyta; class Magnoliopsida; order Poales; family Poaceae; genus Avena; species Avena insularis. Next base: position 412,429,586 of record CM042692.1, on the reverse strand, counting down.
ATCCCGATGACGGATAGATATACTTTGGGCCCTCTCGGTGATATCACATTGAAAATAGCTTGCAAGCAAGTGATGTGATCACTAAAATGTTATATCACGGGAACGAGAAAAGAGTGCATGCGGTAACGAAATCAAACTAGGTATTGGGATACCGATGATCGAATCTGGTACATGTAATATATCACGAGACAAAGGGATTTGGTTACGACATTAAAGGTTCACATGATCACAAGAGTCATCGTTGAATTTGTGGGAGTCAGTACGGATCTCCAGGTCCTGCTGCTGATTATTGATCGGAGAGGGGTCTCGATCATGTCTGCATTATTCGCGAACCGTAGGGTGACACACTTAAGGGATACCGACACCATTTAGGAGCAAATATGTTTCAGATAAAGATTATGAGTGCTGGAATCATTTCGATGGAAACCGGAATTGTTTCAGGTGAAATTGCAGAAACTGGTTCTGCATGTGATATTGAAATGTTGCAGGGAGTTTTATGTGAATGTTTGTTAATTAAATTAATTAACAAAATTCTGAATAAAATAAATAAAAGTGTTTTATTTAATGAGAGATTGCATTAAATTTGGTGGAAATTTAATGCATGTGAGTGGACATGAGTGGAGGTGTGTGTTTATGTGAGTGGGAGCTCCACCCACGTGAATGAGGGAGAGGTGGGGGCACCCACCATGGCCAGCGCCATGCCCCCTTGGGCTTCCCCCTCCCCTATATAAGGAGCACCTCCTCCTCCTCTCCTCTTGCACCACCTCCCCGTGAAGGTTCTCTTCTCCCTCTAGTTATTCCCCATAGTCTCGGATTAGCGAGAAACATGTTCCCGGTGGCTTTATCTGGAAAGGAGTTGTTGCTTCTGCTGCATCGCTAGAGCGAGGAGGTGGAGGTTGTTTGGTGGACCGAACATGTGCGCGATCACAGATGCACCGCTGCTTTGTGGTGCTGGACTTGATGGTGCTGGACCTGATGGTGCTGGAACTGCTGGACCTGAAGGACTTCATCACGATCTTGAGATCAGCAAGTGTACGACTACATCATCCATGAGTTCCATCTCGTTAACAAAGCTTTGTTGTCTTCGAGGATAAGTTCTCTATGGATGTATATCCACTCGTTGCTTGTATCTAGTAGATAGATCTTGGCGTATAGTTCCCATCGTAGAATTTTTTTTGTTTTCTATGCTGCGAACCCAACATCCAAGTGGCGCCTACTGCACCCTCAATCAATCATCTATCTTTTGCAGGTGACATCTTGCTTTTCTTTAAAGTGAATAATGGTGCAGTAGTGGAAGTGAATAACCTACTACAAGACTATTGCCAAACCTCAGGACAAAGGATAAGCCATGGGAAATACTCTATTTTCTTTAGGAAAGGGTGTTTGGATCTGATTCGTGGGGAGATCAAGAAGATGTTTGATGTTACTAATGAATCTCTAACGGAGAAATTTCTTCGAATGTCCATTGATGTGGGGAGATCTATTGGTGATGCATTCAAGTACATTAAGGTAAAAATCTGGAAGAATGTCCTTGGATGGATAGAGATGATCCTCTCTGTTGGCGGGAAAGGGGTGTTGATCAAGTATGTATTGCAAGCAATTCCCATGTTTGCTATGTCCTGTTTCAAACTACCAAGAGGCCTGTGCGAATATATCAACTCTATTGTTAGAGGGGTTTGGTGGGGCTCAAGGAAGGGAAGAAGAAACCCCATTGGGTTTCTTGGGAAGCTATGTCACAACCTAAGTGTGACGAAGGACTATGTTTCAGGGATATGGAGCTTTTCAATCTGGCCCTGTTGGTATGACAGGTCTGGTGTCTCCTCATATGCCCGAACACTTTAAGTTCAAGGGTTCTGAAGATTGTTTACTATCCAACACTCGACATTCTGCATGCTGAGCTGGGAGTTAGACCGTCTCATATTTGGCGGGCCATTCATGATGGTACAGAAGTACTCAAGTTGGGGTTAAGAAGAAGGATTGGAAATGGCCATGATACAAAGATATGGAGTGATAATTGATTGCCTAGAGATGCGAGGTTGCGGCCATATGTAGCAAGACAAGATTCTCCCCTGGTTCTTGTTTTTGAGTTCATCAATCAGTCTAGAAAATCCTGGAGAATACCGCTGCTCGAGACACATTTTGTACCAATGGATGTGGAAGTGATCCGATCGATCCCCATTGGTACTATTGACCACCATGATGTATAGGCATGGCACTTTGAAAAACTAGGGAAATTTCACCGTACGGTCAGCTTATCGGATGCTAGTTAAAACAAAGAAGGTTAGGGAAGATTGGCTTGAGGGGCGAGCAAGCTCTAGCTCGAACAGTCAGCAGGGATGTTGGTCATCCCTTTGGAAGATGAAGGTGCCTTCTAAGATTTGTGCTTCCTCTGGTGTTTATTGCACCAGTCCCTACCCACCGGAACAACACTGCATCGCCACCATATGTTGGACTCGAGTGCGTGTGCACTGTGTCATGAGCCTTCGGACTCGTGGCGCCATTCCTTACTTGATTGCAATATGGCCAGTAGCACTTGGGCTCTGATGGACGAGTAGTTAATAGAACATATAAAGGCAAAAAACTGTGTCGATGCAGGAATGGCTATTCTTCATGATGGAGTCCTTGTCTCATACTGATTTCACCCGCGCATCAGTTATACTCTGGATGATTTGGATAGTGAGACGGAAAGCAATTCATGAGCATATCTTTCAAAGCACTATCCATCATAGGGTTTTTACATAGCTACCTGGGGAGTTAAAGCTTTCTCTAGATACTACGCCGAGTAACCCTCAACAGCCTCGCAATGCTGATGGGAACCTCGACAGCCTTGGTGGATTGCTCCTTCGACCTCTATGTGCAAGGTAAATGTGGATGCGGTTGTTTCTAAAACAAAAGTTTCTGGGGGTTATTGCTGCCATCTGCCGGGATGAGGCTGGGGTCCTTCTAGGTGCCTCTGCAAGAGTGATCGATGGCATAGCTGATCCGCCAACACTTGAAGTGATTGCTTGTTCTGAAGGACTGGTGCTGGCAGAAGATTTGAACATAAAGAAGCTCACGTTGGCCACCGACTGTCTGGGGGTCTCGAGAGAAATAAACGAGAGGAGCATTTCATCGTATGTCACTATCATTAAGGATACAGAGGTGAGACGACGTCATTTTGAAGTTGATGTAGTAGTCCACGAGAAAATATCATCAAATGTGGAAGCTCATAATTTAGCAAGAAGCTCTGTAAGCTTAGAGTCAGGTCGGCATATCTGGTTAGGCATGACACTGGATTTCATTCTTTTTTTTGGAAATGAGCATATATTAATATCAAACAGATACCAATTACACCCAGCCTCTACAACAACGCATACCGTAATGGAAATACGGATGCACACAGCCGAAAAAAAGAAGAATTACAGAAAGGAAAAGTCCCGCTGTAGGGATCTGATCCTTAGCAGCAGCGACACTACCACCACCAAAACAACACCAGAAGTCCAACCCTCCAAAAGCGACGCCTCCAAGAAGGAAACAGTGGACAAGCGCGGTCATCGCCCAATCAAAGATCTTAGGTTTTCACCCTGGAGAAAGTCCTCACTCGCAAAGTGATGACCCACAAGTATAGGGGGTGTATCGCAGTATTTTCGAGGGAAGTGAAACACAATTTCTTGATTCGACACAAGGGGAGCCAAAGAATATTTATAAGCCTTAGCAACTAAGTTGTCAATTCAGCTGCACCTAAAAACAATCTTGCTCACAGCAGTTTATCAGTAGCAACAGTTTTGTAGTAGGAATAGTAAAGTAATAGCAGTAGTAAAAGTAAAGACAGTAGTAACAGTTGCAGCAAACAGTAGGATTAAAGCGCGGTAGGCATAGGGTTGGATGGACGGACATTGCATAGACAAGATAATTCATATAGCAATCAAAACATAGGGAATTTGCAGATAAACAAGATAAAGCATCCAAGTACTAGATAATCCTAGGCATGTGTTCCATATATAGTCATACGTGCTCGCAATGAGAACTTGCACAACATCTTTTGTCCTGCCAGCCCGTTTGCAGAAGGGCCTTAAGGGAACTACTAGTAATTAAGGTGCTCCTTTTAATAGAGCACCGGAGCAAAGCATTAACACTCCATGAACACATGTGATCCTCACATCAAAGCCATTCCCTCTGGTTATCCCGATTTCTGTCACTTCGGGGCCTTTGGTTCCGGAAAACAACGTGTGTATACAACTTGCAGGTAAGACCATAAACAATACTATCATAATGAATCAATAACATGTTCAGATCTGAAATCATGGCACTCGGGCCCTAGTGACAAGCATTAAGCATAACAAGTCGCAACAAAGTCAAAAAACACTAATAGTAGATACTAGGCACCATGCCCTAACAATCTGATGCCATTACATGAACAATCTCATCCAATCCCTACCATCCCCATAGCCTACAGTGGGGGATTACTCACTCATAGATGGGGGAAAGATTGATGGTTGATGGAGAAGCGATGGTGATGATGATTGCGATGATCTCCTCCAATTCCCCGTCCCGGCAGGGAGCTAGAATGGAGTTTCTGGTTCCGAATCGCGGAATCTAGTGGTGGCGGCACAGTGGAACTCTTTCTGGAAAAACGTCGCCCCCCTAGGTTTTTAGGTCAGGAGGTAACTTATAGGCGACGAGGGAGACCGAGGTGCCTAGGCGGCGGACCACCGTGGCCAGCGTGGCCAGCGCCAGCTGTGTGGTGTGGCTGGGCCCCAGCCCCTCTCTGTCTCGTATTCTGGCTCCTGGTGTCCCTCGGTGAAAAACTGACTTTGGCTTTTGTCCCGTCCAATTCCGAGAATATTCATTTTTTGACTTTCCTGGAACCAAAAACAGCAGAAAACAGGCAGCTGGCACTGTGGCTCTTGTTAATAGGTTAGTCCAAGAAATCATATGAAAAGTACTCCAAAGTGTGGACAAAACATAAGAAAGTAGATAAAACCAAGCATGGAACATAAAAAATTATGGATATGTTTGCAACGTATCAACATCCCCAAGCTTAACTCCTGCTCGTCCTTGAGTAGGTAAGTGATAAAAAGAAATAATAATTTTTGAGGTGACATGCACCATCATAAACTTGATCAAAGTATTTGTAAAACATTCATAGCTGGGATCATAGTACTTCAACATAACATGAAAGGTAAAGTTCTAACAATAAGACAAAGCAACTATGTTGCAACATGAAAAGGCACAAACAAAAGATTCATGAATAACAATGCTTTGCAAGACGTTTGTTTGTTTCACATAAAGAAAACATAACATAGTGGCATTCAGCTTGTCCCTCATAGAGTAGCAAACATAAATGCATATGACACCTTCAAAGTTCATAAGAGTGACTAGATACAAATAGTTTAAAACAAGCAATATCAAAGCTATGCATCAATCAACAAGTCTTGGGACAATGCACATAGAACTAAGAATGGCCACTATGCTCTCAAAGTAGGTGCATAAAGATAGAAGGTGGATACTTAACATAAAAGTAAAAGAAAGGCCTTCAAAGAAGGAAGTAGAGACTCAAGTTTCATAAAGAGCTTCTAAAAATTATGGTACTTAATAGCTTTCAGCTCTCATTGCCCCTATCATAAGCATCTTGAAGTGGTTAAGGTTAAAGTGAACAAACTATGAAGTATATGCTTGACAAAGTATAAGTTGGAAATCTCATGTCCCTTGAATACGAGGGCCGCTCCTCATGCTACTCAAGTTTAGTTACCGGTAAGTTCTTGTCATTGTAAGTACATGTGTATCATAGAGAACTGCCAACGGGGTACCCCTTGCCCGATGATACGTAAGAATCCCCATATCAAAATGACAAGGCAAGCAGACAACGAGCATCTCAGCAATCTTCTTATTTACCATGGGAAAATGGTGCTTTTTTCTCTCTTTCCTCTTTTCTTTTTTCTTTTTTTCTTTTTCACTTTTTCTCAATATCTGACTCTGTTTTATAATAAGAATGCTTCATAGACAGCTCATTATGGTTACGCTACAGGTTTCCACCATGATGGCATGGATTAGACCAGCGGCCCAGGCGTTTCTCTAACACACATACATAACTCCATGGACTTATAAGCTCCCCTTTCATTTCACACCGACGACATCCATAGACAAAAGAGCATGATATCAACTAGGTACAAAGTACAAGTGCAATGTTGAAAACGTTCCCCATGACAGCATGGTTCTGCTAATCCCCAACATATAAGTGCAAGCATATACAACAAAGACGACACAATGGTTCAAGTTTATTAAGGGCAAGAAAAGTAAAGTGTGCCATCAAGTTCGTGAGAGCTTTAATCACTAGTTTTCTCATAACAAGTTTAATTCGGAAGGTAGATAAAAACATGAATATACTTGAAATAGCATATGATAATAGGTAGGTATGGTGTACTCTTTGAAATAACTTGGTTTCAGGAGTTGGATGCATGAGTGGAACTCATACTTGGTTATGCAGGCTAGCAAAAGACTGGGAGCGACCAACTAAGAGAGCAATAATGGCCATAATCATGCAGAGCGACAAAACATCATTAATCAAAGCATAAAGTGATACTACAAGTTGAAAACTAAAGGATCATAAAGGCTATGGTGACTTGGGATAGTCATAACATGGTGTGAGCATGTGCCAAGTCAACCTAAATAAAGCATCAAAGGAGAATACCACAATACTATGCTTTAATATGCTAAAACAACGCATGATTATTCAAAGGCACGTTAAGCAATCTCAATTGTTTATAACAAGTCATGCTGCAGCAAAGAATACTAAGCATAAAGCTAAATCAATATCAAGCATGGCATGCCAAACAATAGGCCACAGTCAAAAACAAGCTCTCTTTACCACTTAAGCATTAACTTTCCTACTCTTTTCCAATCCAAACCAAACTATTTGAAAACAAATGCATGGAAGAGGGGGTCCAACCAATTTAATCAGCAAACTAAGAAAACCACGCAAACGAAAAACCAAAACGAAAATGAAAAAGAGGACGCTCCAAGAACAACACAACTGTGTATGAAACAATAAAAATGAAGTGTTTGGAAGAAACCTGGGATTTTTTATTGATGAAGAAGGGGATGCCTTGGGCATCCCCAAGCTTTGATGTTTGTACCTCTTGAATATTTCTTGGGATGACACGGGTGGCATCCCCAAGCTTGAGCTTTAGTCCATCCTTCATCTCATTACTCATTCCTTCCATACACCTGAAATTTTTCCTTCATACAAAACTTCACACAATCTTTATTAGCAACATTAGTGCACTCAAGATAATAAGTATTTGGGTTCAGTTCCAACTCCAATAAAACTTCCATTAAAACACAAGATACTGTAGCACTTCCCTTAAAAAGCTCAATTCCCCAAAAGAACTTAAAAAGGAACCAACAAGAAGCAAATGCAAATAATGGCAGAAATTTGTCAAAACAGACCAGCAGGTAAAGATGAATTTTTTCGAAGACCTTCTGTTGATCAAATCTAAAAGTGTTGAACTAACTAAAGTTAGATAACAACCTGGTGCAGAAGCACAAAAATTCACGCCTCAAAAGGACGTACAGAGATTTTACACGAATTTGTATGGTGAAGCACAGAAATCTATTTCGGGACAGCAACTTTCCCAACCATTACTTCTCTCTCATTAGAGGTTACTCTTGGCACAAAAAGCAAATAAAAAGGATAAGGAGCGGTTATTACTGAATTAATAAATTCCAAAACTCATCTAAAACTTTTGGGTTATCTCCCAATAAGTACTTTTCTTTAACGCCTTTAAGTTAGGCATGATAGTTTGAGAGGATGCTCACATAAGAAATATGAATTGAAGTAAAAGAGAGCATCAAGAAGCAAATTCAAAACACATTTAAGTCTAACCCACTTCCTATGCATAGGAATCTTGTATGCAAATAAATTCGCAAAGAACAAAGTGATAGGCATAGGAAGATAAAACAAGAGTAACTTCAAAATTTTGAGCACATAGAGAGGTGTTTCAATACCATGAAAACTTCTACAACCATATTTTCTTCTCTCATAATAATTTTCAGTAGCCTCATGAATAAACTCAACAATATAACTATCACATAAAGCATGCTTTTCATGTTCTACAAAAACATAATTTTTATCAAGCTCAAAAATGGTGGGATTAAAACTTTCAAACCCACTTTTAACAATTCTATAACAAGATGACTGATCATTCAATATAGGACCATCGTCTAGAGATTTATCATAAACAATTTCTAAGCAAAACTCTTTAGTACCATGCATCTCAAAGTTAGGCACAAATAAAGGATTATCACAGATAACATGAGCATAACATTCATCCTCCTTTGGTAAGCATGGGGGACAATCAAATAATGTAAGGGATAAAGAGTTACTCTCATTAGAAGTGAGGCATGGGTAGCTAATCCATTCTTCCTCCTTTTGTTCATCACTCTCCTCCTCTTTTTCATCTAATGAGATTTCATGTTCATCAATTTTTTCTTCCATAAGATCTTGCAAGGCATTAGTCTCTTCCATTTGTGGAAAGCATCTATTAATATATTCAAAAATATAGCCATTTTCTTCCTTGTAATTATCAAAGCAAAATTTAAGTATATCATAAACCTCATATTTATAAGGTGAATAGTCAATATTTTCAAGCAAACTAGCAAGTTCAAATGCACCCTTCCAAGCAATAAATTCCTCAATTTGTTCCACATCATAAAAGTCATAATTTTATTTAACATAAGAAGATATGGTAACATCATCATTATACTCACATTGAAAAGGGAGGTTGACACGTTGCTAACGTATCCATAATTTTTGATGTTCCATGCTTGGTTTTTATCTACTTTCTTATGTTTTGTCCACACTTTGGAGTACTTTTCATATGATTTCTTGGACTAACCTATTAACAAGAGCCACAGTGACAGTTGAAAGAACATTTCATGTTTTCCTGTGTTTTGTGTGTTAGATAACAATAATGTGGAGTTTTCTCATATGCGCTAAGTATGCAGGAGTTTTGGGGGGGCGGATTATCCGCCCCACCAAGGGCCGGATAATCTGGCCTACCTCATTGATCAGAAGCGGCCAAGGCGTGTCACTCAGAGAGGGGGCGGATTATCTCCCGGAAAATCCGAACTAGGGCAATTTTTCTTCCCCGGGCCGGATAATCCGGCTTTCGCATTGACCGGATAATCCGCCCCCCATAATTTGACCAAAGCCTGCCAAGGCGCGTCGCTCAGAGTCCGGTCAGATTTTCTCTTGGAAAATCTGAACTGGGGAGGTTTTTCCTCCCAGGCCGGATAATTCGCCCTTCACATAGGGCCGGATAATCCTGCCCCCAGAAGACGATCAAGGGCAAGCTCTGCGCGACACTTAGAGAGGGGGCGGATTATCTGCCGGATATTCCGAGTCTGGGGCGGAGTTTTCCCCAGGCCGGATAATCTGGCCCTCACTTGGGCTGGATAATCTGCCCCCCTAAAGACTCCAATGTCTTGATTTGGAAAGGGGGTATAAATATCCCTCCTTCCCCAACGTTCAGAACTCTTGATTCACTCGAAATTATTCAGACACTTTGCAAGAGCTCCCATTGTAGATCTCCCACTTCAACCACCCGAAGGCTTTGATCTTTGGGGGAATTGAAGGAGGAGAGAATCTTCATCGTCATCACGAATCAAGCACATCAAATCCTCTCCATTCATTTGGATAAATCCCTGATCTAGTATTCTTGTCAATATCTAGATCTTATTCTTTATTATTGATAACTTGTTCTTGTGGCAGCTTGTTGTCATTACGGGATCCTCCAAGTTGATTGTGGAGTTGTGCCCCGCTAGTTGTGTAAAGGCACTGGTACCCGCATCGAAGGGCCCCTATAGTGGAAAGGTGGATAAGGGTGAGGCCTATTGTGGCGTGGTGATCTTAGTACCGCCCACCCCTCCAACACAGACGTACTTCCCTTAACAAGGAAGGAACTGCGGTCAAACAAATCATGTGTCTCCACGTGCTTCACTACTGTTACCCGTTCCTCTTCCACTCGCTCTTTACTCGCTAGTAGATAGGTTTGCATATAGGGAAATTCCTCCTAATATCTTATCTAGAGAATTTACCTTTTGTGCTAAGCCTAAAATTGAAAAAGCATTAAAATTTGAAGTAGCACCTATTCATCCCCCCTCTAGGTGCCCATACGATCCATTTCAATTGGTATCAGAGCGTCGGCTCTTTATTCGGGCTTAACCGCCTAAGAGAAGTATGGGTACCAAGGGAGATGGGGATGAGGCTATGGATAAGGTCACAATGGATGACCTCAAGACGTTGGAAACAACCTTGTTGAAATCCTTTGAGGCCAAGATGGAGGAAATGAATCAAATGATTGCTCGTCTCACATCATCCATAGCCCCATCTCCATCCTCCCCTGAGGTCGCCACACCATCATCCAAGGATAAGGCTAACACCGGATCCAAGGATGATGAAATGGTAGGTGAAAAACATAATGGTTCCACCTCCAAGAAGGGAAGTGGTAAGGAGGAATATAGTGAGGTTCGTCACGTATATTCCCCCGATCCACCTATCCCTCATCCTCATATAAAGAATAGGGGTGATCCACCCAAGCTTACTGCATCCTCTTTTAATCAATGGCAATTCTTAATGAAGTCTCATGTTTGCAGCTCCTCAATTGAACTTTGGAGGATTATTGAAGAGGGTCTTCATATTGGAGATCATTCCAATCTGACAAGAAGAGAAGTTGTGGGCAGCCAATTGAATGCTACGGCTCTCCACATGATACAAATCGGTGTGGGTCCCAAGGACATGCCGCACATTGAACATCTCAATAGAGCTAAAGAAGCTTGGGATGACCTCACCGATCTCTTTATTGGGAATGAAAGCATGAGAAGGAATAGGTATGATGCCCTGAGTAATGAAGCCGAAGGGTTCTACATGTTGGATGGTGAAAACCATGAAGACATGTATAGAAGACTCAAGGGCATTGCAACAACTTTTAAAAAGCATGGAGCCACCCACATTGATGATGCGTGGATAAAAAGAAAGTATGTGAGTGCCTTAATGCCTTTTGAGCCAACTGATTTGAAGAGCTTGCAAGGTAGACACAACTACCATCAAATGACATCCAATGAAGTCATGAAAGAAATGGCATCATTCAAAGTTGCCGCGAAGAACGCTGAAGATGCTCGGGCTCGTGCCATTGGAATGCAAAAGGGAGTCAATGTTGCTCTAAAGGCCAATGTTGTTGAGCAAGATGAGGATGAAAGAGCTTTTGAGGGGGCATCCATGGATTTCCCCGATGAAGTCAAATGTGCTCATGGTGAGTACATGGCGTTTTACGCAAGGAACTTTTGGAAGGATCCTTCCAAGGCCAAGTCGGAACTCGAGCGCAAGAATTGATCGAGTGGAAGAAGAGAAAGCGACCCAAAACTGAGAACATGCTACAACTATGGAGATAGGCTACACTTTGTAGCCGAGTGTCCTTATCAAAATAGAGAATAAAATGGTGGCAGGCTCATTCTTAAAGAAAAATCCAAGGCACCTAAGAAGAAGCCATTTATTAAAAAGAATGGCCCCTACAAGAAGCAACCCAAGATCATCCTAGCGGCACAAGAAGAATACTCCTCTGCAAGTGAAGATAAAGAGGATGAAGATAGTTCTCGCGAGGTGGTTTCTATAGCCACCACATCGACTCCATCATTTCTCTTCGACTCGCCGAACGAGAACGTCATCAACAACAACGCCACTTGCCTTATGGCAAGAGGGTTCGAGGTATCAAGTTCTAGCTGTTCATTTCCTAAGACTAACATGAATTTGGATATGGATGATCATGATAGTCTTAAAATGAAAGAAGAAGTTATTGCTTTGGACAACTTTTTCACTAACCTACAAGGTGAGCACAAACTCCACTTTGATGCTCTTATGAGTCAACTTGCTCAAGCCGAAGATCTTCTTGAAGAAAAGGGAAGAATTGAAAGAGAAGATGCCTTGGAGATAGCTTCTTTGAAGAATGCTTTGGAAGAAGAAGAGGAAGCTCGAGTATCTTTGGAAGAGAGACTCGAATCCATTGAGGAGTCACATGAACAAGTTGTGGTTCATCTCATGAAAGAACGTGACAATGCTCTTACCAAGGTAAAGAAACTAAAGAAAGAAAGGATTGAATTTGGGGCTGCTCATGCTAGACTCTTAGAGAAGTTTGACAAACTTGATAGTGCTCACAAGGCATTGAAGAGTGATCACTCTACTCTAAATGATTCTCATGATCAGCTCCAAACTCAATTGAAGCTACATCATGTGCCAAGTACCTCCACATCATCTTATGGTAAAGAAGATCTTGCAAGAGGTTCTCAACACAAAGGTAAAGAGGTTCTTGATGAGATACTGAGCAAGCAAAGGAAAAACAATAGAAAAGAAGGTCTTGGTTACATTCCCAAGACAAAGAACAAGAAAAACAAGAAGAAGAAGAAGAAGAAGAAGAAGAGGAAGAGTAGGACTGCTCAACCAAAGACTAGCAACATCACCAATAACGAGTCTAATTATGATGGTTTTGCAGGGGCTAACAATCCTAACTTTGAGTTATATTGTGATTATTATGGTGATGTTTATGCTAGTTATGTAGGCTCTTATGATTGTTACATTCCTTGGTCTATTTGGGTCCCCAAGACCCTTGTCACTAACATGAGAGGACCCATTGAAAAATGGGTACCTAAAACCAAGAAGTAACTTTCTTGCAGGGCTATGCTTCCGGTGAGTCTAAATGGGTACTCGATAGCGGATGCACGAGTCATATGACCGGAAGCAAGGAGATCATCATGTAGATGCGGTCAAATCATGATTATATAACCGTCTCCTATGGTGACAAGTCAAAATCTGAGGTATTGGGTCTCGGCAAAGTTGTGGTAGCTCACGATATATCTCTCGTGGACGTCATGCTTGTTGAGACCCTCGGGTACAATTTACTTTCAGTTCGTGCCCTTGGTAAGATGGGCTTTGCAGTTTATATTGATGCTGATTTGGTGGTACTCTTGTGGAGCAAGTCTCTAAAAGTCGCTTTCGTGGGATATGTCGAAAATGACCTGTACGTGGTGGACTTTTCGGGGGAAACCACTACAGGCCCGATGTGTCTTTTCAGAAAGGCTGACGTGGGTTCGCTATGGCATCGTCGACTAGCCCATGTCAATATGAGAACTTTGCAAAGTCTCCACAAGGGTGGCCACATCCTTGGACTAAAAGAAAATGTCTCCTTTGCCAAAGATCGTGTTTGCATGGCTTGTGTTGAAGGGAAAATGCATGACTCTCTTCATAGTAGGAAGACTATTATCTCGTCAAAAAGGATCTTAGAGCTCCTACACGTGGACCTCTTCGGACCTCCGTCTCATGCAAGCCTCGGTGGGAAGAAGTAATGTCTTGTGATCGTTGATGATTACTCAAGATACACTTCGGTTTATTTCTTCAAGTTGAAGAGTGAAACTCAACAAACGGTCATCGACTTCGCCAACGAGGTTCAACATCAACACAACGTCCCTATTCTGGCTATAAGAAGTGATAACAACTCTGAGTTCAAGAACTACACCTTAAATGAGTTCCTAAGTGAAGAGGGCATAAGACATCAATATTCCGATGCGTACACCCCTCAACAAAATGGTGTTGCCGAGAGGAAAAAACAAACTCTAATGGATATGGCAAGATCAATGCTAGCCGAATTCAAGTCTCCTTATAATTTCTGGGCTGAAGCTATTTCTACCGCTTGTCACTCATCCAACCGTTTATACCTCCATAAAATCTTGGACAAGACTCCATATGAAATACTTACCGGTAACAAGCCAAACATCTCATACTTTCGGGTATTCAGGTGTAAGTGTTTCTTTCTCATCAAGGGAGTTCGTTTATCTAAGTTTGAATCTAAGGCTCTAGAATGTATTTTTGTTGGTTATGGTGCTGAATCCCACACTTATAGAGTCTACAATAAGCTCTCTGGAACTGTTGTAGAATCTTGTAGTGTGGTGTTCGAAGAAAATGACGGCTCCCATGCGGGGCAAGTTAATGTTTGTGATGCAGATGTTGAAATACCCCAAGATGCCATAAGAAGAATGGGCGTGGGATTCCCCCCCATTGAGGAACCCCTTGTGGCGGATCAGGAAGGACAATGCTCTACTCATGAAGAGCCCTCATCTACACATACTCATCATGTTCCAACCACGGGAGTAACTTCTACACCATCTCCATCAACTGCGGAAGGTCAAGATGTTCCAGAAAGATCTAGGCCAGATTTTCCGATTGACACCAGATTATCCGGCCACCCCGCTCCTGACGACCAAATTGCTCCTGGTACTAAAGAAATCGATGCAAGCTCCAGGCCGGATTTTCCGGCTAGCCCCGGATTATCCGGCCCCTCGCTAGTTCAAGCAAGTACCAGGCAGCCTGATGAAGCTGCTACAAGTTCTCCCAGGCCGGATTATCCAGCCTCTCCATCGGCCGGATTATCCGGCCCTGAATCACCTGTTTTTCAGCAGTCTCCTGTTACAGCTGCTGACCCACCTCAAGGGCACACTTCATCACCGCCTACTACTGTTATCCCAGATTCTAATCAAGGTCGAGCAAATGATACAATGAAGATTCATGTGATGAAACTATTCCACCAAGAGACAACAAGCTTATTGAACTTCGTCGCAAGGCTCGTGCTGATCAGAACCTTGAGTTAAGGGGTCACACCCTCGACAAGGTTGTAGGTGACCTTCGACGAAGGGTTTCTACAAGAAGGGAATTGGCAAGTTTTGGTGAGCATCAAGCTCACATCTCAATGGTGGAACCCAAGAAAGTTTTTGAAGCTCTTGAAGATCCGGACTGGGTTGTTGCTATGCATGAAGAATTGAATAATTTCAAGCGCAACAAGGTCTGGAAACTCGTGGAGAAACCCAAAGATTGCCGCAATGTTATCGACACTAAATGGATATTTAAAAACAAGCAAGATGAGAATGGCATTGTTGTGAGGAACAAGGCGAGACTTGTGGCTCAAGGCTACTCTCAAGTTGAGGGCATTGACTTCAGCGAGACCTATGCTCCAGTGGCTCGACTTGAGTCCATCCATATACTTCTTGCTTATGCTGCCCATAACAATTTTAAATTGCAGCAAATGGACATCAAGAGTGCTTTCCTTAATGGTTCTCTACATGAGTTGGTATATGTAAAGCAACCCCCGGGATTTGAGGATCCTAACTTCCCGAACCATGTCTATAAACTTGATAAGGCACTCTATGGCCTTAAACAAGCCCCACGTGCGTGGTATGAGCACCTTAAAGAGATTTTGCTAGACCGTGGCTTCGAAGTTGGGCAAATCGATCCCACTCTTTTTACTAAGAAGGTTAAGGGAGAGCTCTTCGTATGCCAACTATATGTAGACGATATCATCTTTGGTTCTACTAATAAAGCTTTTAATGATGAATTTTTAAAGCTTATGACTGACAGGTTTGAGATGTCTATGATGGGGGAATTACAGTTCTTTCTTGGATTCGAGATCAAGCAACTTAGAGAAGGAACCTTCATCAATCAAGCAAAGTACATCCAAGACATGCTCAAGAGATTCAATATGACGGATCTTAATGGTGTCGCCACTCCAATGCAAACAAAATGTCACCTTGAACTTAACCCAAATGGTAAAGATGTGGACCAAAAGGTATACCGGTCCATGATCGGCTCTCTTCTTTACCTTTGCACATCTAGACCCGATATTGTGTTAAGTGTGGGTGTGTGTGCAAGTTATCAAGCAGCTCCTAAAGAAATCCACTTAGTGGCGGTCAAGAGGATCTTTCGATATTTGGTTCATTCCCCTAACTTTGGTCTATGGTATCCCAAGGGCTCCAATTTCTCTCTATGTGGTTATACTGATTCAGATTGGGCTGGTGATAAGGATGATCGGAAATCCACTTCTGGAGCTTGTCAATTCTTGGGAAGATCTCTAGTGTGTTGGTCATCTATAAAGCAGAATTGTATCTCTCTCCACCGCCGAAGCTAAATATGTTGCTGCTGCTAGTGCTTGCACTCAGTTATTATGGATGAGGCAAACTTTAAAGGAATACGGTGTCAATTGTGACAAAGTGCCTCTTTTATGTGATAATGAAAGTGCAATCAAAATAGCTTACAATCCGGTACAGCACACAAGGACAAAGCATATTGAGATTCGGAATCATTTTATTCGAGACCATGTTGCTCGAGGCGATATTGATCTATCTTTTGTGAGGACGAAGAACCAACTTGCTGATATTTTTACGAAGCCACTTGACGAAGCAAGATTCCGCTACTTGAGGAATGAGCTAAATATCATTGATTCCAGGAGTTTGTCTTGATTACCCATGCACTCACTCTTACATCTCAATCATTTGGTCTAGATGTGGGCATGGATATAGGGGGAGTGTGGTCCTAATTAATTGGGCTAACCCTCCCCCCATAATGCCAAAAGCAAGGTAAATCATTTCTCTTAATATCATCTTGTGATATGTGAGCTTATTGATGAGTATTGGTCGTGAACCCAAGATATATCTTCGCGGTGTCACACCATACACTCCAACAAGGTGGATTCGGCCACCACCCTCTCCCTTGAGGATAATTGGATTTTTATGGATCTTTTTGGTTGTTTTTGCTCATCTCATGTTCTTATGGGAATCACACTCAATTTTGGATTTTATTTGATTTGGTTCTTGCAATTTAAAGTGTATAGTACCATCTCAGTTTGTCTTTCTTAATCCTAAGCCTTTCTCCACCCCTAAGCCATCTATTCTTGCACACAAGTCCCTTGTACACCTTGTGGGGGTGTTGTTTGGGGACGTGCGAGCCTGAATCTGTGTACAACAGAAATTCAGATTTGAGGCCGGATAATCTGGCCCAAGTGTAGGCCGGATAATCCGGCCCTGGCAGGTTTCATCTTAAAGGGCAGGGATCGGGGGAAGGGCTCATAACGAGAAGCATTTCTCCCCCAACCCTCTCCTCCTCCTCAGCCGCCACCTGCCATCCCCCACCCTCCCCGAAGGCTCTCCGGCCACCGGATTTTCTGGGCCTCCCCAGATCTTCTTCTCCGTGCCTCTGGGTACCTTCTCCTCCGTGTTCTTCCTCCAATGAGTGAGGGTAACTCCCTCTCTCCCCTTCTTTGGATAGATGTGTTATTTGTTGGGTGGAATGTTGTCTAGAAGGATGTTGTTTCGCGTAGAAATCGTAGTCTTGCAGTTTCTAGGCCCGATCTACTTTTTACATTCAATCTAGGTGAAGTCAAAAATTTCTGCCAGGGCCGAATTATCCGCCCCTGGCCATGCCGGATAATCCTGCCTGACAGATTCAACTCTGGTTCAGTTTCACCATATTGTGTGCTTTGAGTAGATTTGACTTATGAACTTTTTGACTACTTTTTTCGTGCTCTCTCTTGAACTTGTGTGTATGCTTATCCCCATGCTATCGCCCTTGTTCTCCTCATAGGTGGTTCTAGTGTTCCCAAGACCTAAACGCGTCGTCCTCGTGGTAAATACTTTCGGGACGACAAACAGGGTAACTTAGTGGACGAAGTTGAGTTGAGGAGAAGAAAGAACGAAGAGAAGCGCATGGCTGAACAAGCAAAGAGGACTAGAAAGGGGGTGTCCAAAAGGAAGTGCAAGGATCCCAAGATCAACTACAAGGCTTTGGATCCAGTTACTTATTCCTCTATCTGTCACCGTGATTTGTTTGCAGAGTTGCCTCGTGATTCTGAGCTGGGAGATGCTCGGTTTTGGTGTGCTGAACAGAAAGGTATTTTTGAAGATGTGTATGCCAGGCTGAACATTAGGCTTATGCACCCGCTGGTTCTTGCTGAGGCTTTGGAGAATCCACACCTTGTGGATGACATGTATGTGGCTGAGCGGATGGGGCTGCACCATCTCATGTCTCTCCAGTGCTCATATGACTCTGAGGTGGTGAAGCAGTTCTTTTCCACTTTGGTTATTTGTGGTGATGAGCATCGCACTATGAAGTGGATGACTCATGACAGGCCTATGACTGCTGATTTCCGTGTGTTTGCTGAGGTTCTTGGATACAATTTCCGCAGCAGGGATAGGGCCAGTGGTCACCGCATCATCACTCAGCTGAAGCCCAACTAAGATGCAGCTCTCTCTCCTTGCACAATGGACAATGGCATTGTGGGCACTCTTGCTGGTCTTGCTCCTATCTATGCTGCTTTGGTCGGTCTCTTCCGTGATTCCATCACTCCAAGTGGAGGCAACAATGATAGCATATGTGGTCACCTTGTTCAGCTCCTTGCTTTCTCCCATGAGGTTGCCTCGTGCGAGGATGAGTCCGTGCAATACAATCTAGATGTGATGGACTTCATCTACCATGAATTGGTTGATGCAATGTTCAACCGGCTATCCATTCCTTATGCTCCCTACATTATGATGCTCATCAGGCACCTGCTTCCTTCTGAAGATTTCAACATTTATGTTGTGCATAAGGCAAAGAAGATCTACACCAAGGTTCGGAAGACCTCTCACCCCTCTTCTGCTCCTCAGGGTCTCATGAGGGATGCTCATGAGCCTCAAGCCCCCTGTTGCTCGTGAGATCAAGCAGTTGAATTGGTTCCAGCGGAACATCCTTTGCATGGGCGTGGACACACGCAAGGGCCAATATAAGGCGTACAAGCAACGCCATGAGTTGGCTCACTCTCAGCAGCTCATCCTTCACCATGTGTCCAGTGCTTCTGGTGATCCCCTGGCTCCTACCCCTCCCACACCTTATGCCCGGTGGAACAATTCTTCCGGGCTGAACTATGGAGAGCTGGAGCGTCACTTGTTCCCCTCTATGGCGACTATTGATGATGAGGATGATGACACCGAGGAGCTTGAAGATGAGGACAAGGATGGGAACGAGGACGAGGACGAGGACGATGATGAGGACTATGAGTGATCCCTTGGGGCGCTAGCATCGCTCTTCTTCCTTTTTGGCGTCTCGATGCCAAAGGGGGACAAGGAGTTCTATTAGGTCTTCGAGGATTTGCATGGGTCGGGCATAAGCACTTACATTTTTCTATTCGTTGTTTTGTCGCTTGTGCCCATTTAGCGTTGAACTTTGAATTTGTGATTTGTGGTTTGTTTGAGACTCTATGACAGTGGTTGTCTGGATTTATCTCATGGATTATGCTTATGGATTCATCTATTCATATCCTATTATGCTGGGAATCTTTATTGAGGAAGGCACTTATATTGGTTATCACGTTGATAATTGTGGCTATTTCAAGGATACCTCTCTCCCTATCTCGGTGGTATGATTATGTTGTTCATATGTCAATGGAATAGATTCACCTATTTGTGTGCATTTGTATTCAAATGCAAAATTCTAATATGCACAAATTGAGGGGGAGTCTCTTCCATGTTTATTGCTGGTAGTCTTGTGATCCTTTCCTGCAAATCCTAGTATTGTCATCTAACACCAAAAAGGGGGAGATTGAAAGAACATTTCATGTTTTCCTATGTTTTGTGTGTTAGATAACAATACTGTGGAGTTTTCTCATATGCGCTAAGTGTGCAGGAGTTTTGGGGGGCCGGATTATCCGCCCCACCAAGGGCCGGATAATCCGGCCTACCTCATTGATCAAAGGCTACCAAGGCGCGTCACTCAGAGAGGGGGCGGATTATCTCCTGAAAAATCCGAACTAGGGCGGTTTTTCTTCCCCAGGCCGGATAATCCGGCTTTCGCATTGACCGGATAATCCGGCCCCCAGAATTTGACCAAAGCCTACCAAGGCACGTCGCTCAGAGTCCGGTCAGATTTTCTCTCAGAAAATCCGAACTGGGGCGGTTTTTCCTCCCCAAGCCGGATAATCCGCCCTTCACATAGGGCCGGATAATCTGGTCCCCACAAGATGATCAAGGGCAAGCTTTGCACGACACTCAGAGAGGGGGCGGATTATCTGCGGGATATTCCGAGTCTGGGGCGGATTTTTCCCCAGGCCGGATAATCTGGCCCTCACTTGGGCCGGATAATCTGGCCCCCCAAAGACTCCAATGGCTTGGTTTTGAAAGGGTGTATAAATATCCCTCCTTCCCCAACATTCAGACCTCTTGATTCACTCGAAATTATTCAGACACTTTGCAAGAGCTCCCATTCTAGCTCTCCCACTTCAACCACCCGAAGGCTTCGATCTTTGGGGGAATTGAAGGAGGAGAGAATCGTCATCATCATCACGAATCAAGCGCATCAACTCCTCTCTATTCATTTGGAGAAATCCCTGATCTAGTAGTCTTGTCAATATCTAGATCTTGTTCTTTGTTATTAATAACTTGTTCTTGTGGCAGCTTGTTGTCATTACGGGAGCCTCCAAGTTGATTGTGGAGTTGTGCCCTGCTAGTTGTGTAAAGGCACCGGTACCCTCCTCGAACGGTCCCTATAGTGGAAAGGTGGATCAGGCCTTTGGTGGCGGGATCCATCGGAAAATAGTGTGAGGCCTATTGTGGCGTGGTGGTCTTAGTACCACCCACCCCTCCAACGCAGACGTACTTCCCTTAACAAGGAAGGAACTGCGGTCAAACAAATCCTGTGTCTCCGCCTGCTTCACTACGGTTTACCCATTCCTCTTCCACTCGCTCTTTACTCGCTAGTAGATAGGTTTGCATATAGGGAAATTCCTCCTAATAGCTTATCTAGAGAATTTACCTTTTGTGTTAAGCCTAAAATTGAAAAAGCATTAAAATTTGAAGTAGCGCCTATTCACGACCCCTAGGTGCCCATACGCTCCATTTCACCAGTTGCCTGTTTTCTATTGTTTTTGGTTCCAGAAAGTCAGAAAATGAATATTCTCGGAATTGGATCGGACAAAAGCCAAAGTCGTTATTTTCCCGAAGATTCACGAAGCCAGAAGGAGACACGAAGGGGGGGCATAGGGTGGCCACACCACCCATAGGCGCGGGTCCCCCCAGGCCGCGCCAGGGCATGGTGTGGGCCCCCTGGCTGGCCACCGACCTCGCCCCTTCGCCTATATATTCCTCCCGATACAGAAACCCTAAATCATCAAGCCTCTAGCCATGAAAAGTTCTCCAGCGCAGCTGCCACCGAAGGGGAGGTTCAGGGGACATAAAGTCTCTATTCAGGCACCCTACCAGGACGGGGAAGTGCCCCCGGAGCCATCTCCATCGATCTCCACCACCATCTCCATCACCGTTGCTGGTTCCCATGATGAGGAGGGAGTAGTTATCTCTCGAGGCTAAGGGTTCTACCGGTAGCTATGTGTTCATCTCTCTCTCTCTATGCATGATCTTATTGAGATCATGAGCTTGTAATCTATAGATCTACCTTGCTACTCAAGTGCTTTAATAGATCTCTGCTCTCCCCATGTGTGTGAAGTTGATAGTGTGCACACCATGGTGGCACTTAAGCTAGAGATTACAAATACTTGTTATGAGTTATATTTGAAGTTGGATGTTTCTACAAAATTGTGGTGTTTGTTGGAACCATCTAGAGCTCAAGGTGACAGTGTGGGGTTATCTAGATGGGGAAAGCGGACTTTGAGGTGTGCTGTTATAGGCCTACCATTGATTAGAGTGTCCAACCGGAGAGTAGTTAAGAGTAGTATCATAAAGAGAAGATATTTATATGAGAGTGTTCACTAGTGAAAGTATGATCCCTAGGCCTTGTTTCTAAACATTGAAACACCGTTTGCAATTAGATTTGTTACATGTTTGCTTGCTTCCATCTTTATTTCAGTTTTACTTTAGTCTTTTCCACGCCATCAAACTATTTTCTATCACCACTTATAATTATCTATACCACTTGTATTTCACTATCTCTTCGCCGAACTAGTGCACCTATACACCTGACAAGTGTATTGGGTTTGTTGGGGACATAAGAGACTTGTTGTATCTTGATTGCAGGGTTGCTTGAGAGGGGATACCTTTGACCACTTCCTCCCTGAGTTCGATAAACTTTGGGTGATCCACTTAAGGGAAAACTTGCTGCTGTTGTACAAATCTCTGCACTTGGAGGCCCAACAATTGTCTACAAGAATAGAAGTGCGTAGACATCAAGCTATTTTCTGGCGCCGTTGCCGAGGAGGTAAGATAAAAGGTACTCACATCCTCCGGTGTGAGTGCTCGAAGTTATTTCCTTTAGATTCTACAATTTTGTCTTTTTGTTTCTTGTTTTCACTAGTTAGTCTTAATGGAAAACAACAACAAGATTAGAGAGCTTTATAGTATTTATCTTGAGTTAGGACATGAAGTGTTTGAAGAAAAAATTTAAAACCTATGGAACTTTATTTGCATGCTAATAGCAATGTTATTAGTATGAATTCTTTGAACACCATTATTTCTAATGCTATGGAAAAGTCTAAGCTTGGGAAAGCTAGTTTTTATGAAAATGATCTTTTTAGTTCCCCAGCTTTGGAAGATAGCTATTCTATTGCTTATGATCATACCAAACCTCCAATATATGATGATTACAATGATGAATATGATATTTTCAGTCCACCTACTATTGAGGAGGAAATTAATCATGATTACAATATGCCTCCTATATTTGATGATTATGGTGATGAGAATGTTAATGATAGCTATTTTGTTGAATTTGCTCCCACTATAATTAATAAGAATGACTATGTTTATGTGGAGAGTAATAATTATTTTATGCATGTGGCTCATGATAAGAATGATTTATGTGATAGTTATATTGTTAATTTTATTCATGATGCTACTAAAAGTTATTATGAGAGAGGGAAACATGGTTTTATGTATCTCAACAATATTAATGTTCCTCTCTTTATGTTGAAAGTCTTGAAGTTGCACTTGTTTTGCTTTCCTATGCTTGTTGCTTTGTGCTTTCATGACTTGTTTATTTACAAGATTTCTATGCATAGGAAGTGGGTTAGACTTAAATGTGCTTTGAATTTGCTTCTTGATGATCTCTTTTACTTTAATTCATATTTCTTATGTGAGCATCTTCTCAAACTATCATGTCTAACTTAAATGCGTTAAAGAAAAGTACTTATTGGGAGATAACCCAAAAGTTTTAGATGAGTCTTGGAAGTTATTACCTCTGTAATAACCGCTCCTTATCCTTTTTATTTGCTTTTTGTGCCAAGAATAACCTCTAATGAGAGAGAAGTAATGATTGGGAAAGTTGCTGTCCCGAAACATATTTCTGTGTTTCACCGTAAAAATTCGTGTGAGCAACAGTAGGTCTTGAAAAAAATGGTTTTTACCTACTGGTCTATTTTGACAGATTTCTGTCATTATTTGCATTTGCTTCTTGTTGGTTCCTTTTTGAGTTCTTTTGGGGAATTGAGCTTTTTGAGGGAAGTGCTAGAGTATCTTGTGTTTTAATGGAAGTTTTATTGGTGTTGAAACTGAACATATAGACTTATTATCTTGAGTGCACTAATGTTGCTAATAAAGATTGTGTGAAGTTTTGTATGAAGGAAAAATTTTAGGTGTATGGAAGGAATGATGTAATGAGATGAAGATGGACTAAAGCTCAAGCTTGGGGATACCACACGTGTCACCCCAAGAAATATTCAAGAGGTACAAGCGTCAAAGCTTGGGGATGCCCAAGGCATCCCCTTCTTCATCAATAAAAAATCCCAGGTTTCTTCCAAATACTTAATTTTTATTGTTTCATGCACAGTTGTGTTGTTCTTGGAGCGTCTTCTTTTTTGTTTTCTGTTTTTGGTTTTCATTTGCTTGGTTTTCTTAGTTTTCTTGAATAAATTGGTTGGACCCCCTCTTTCATGCATTGGTTTTCAAATAGTTTGGTTTGGATTGGAAAAGAGTAGGAAAAGTTCATGCTTAAGTGGTAAAAGGAGCTTGTTTTTGACTATGGCCTATGCTTTGTCATGCCATGCTTGATATTGTTTTGGGTTTATTCTTAGTGATCTTTGCTGTAGCATGACATGTTATAAACAATTGAGATTGCTTAATGTGCCTTGGAAGAATCATGCGTTGTTTTTGCATATTAAAGCATAATATTGTGGTATTCTCGTTTGATGCTTTATTTGGGTTGACTTGGCGCATGCTCACACCATGTTATGACTATCCCAAGTCACCATGGCCTTTATGATGCTTTAGTTTTCGACTTGTATTATCACTTTATGCTTTGATTAATGATGTTTTGTCGCTCTGCATGATTATGGCCATTATTGCTCTCTTAGTTGGTCGCTCCCAGTCTTTTGCTAGCCTCCATAACCAAGTATGAGTTCCACTCATGCATCCAACTCCTAAAACCAAGTTATTCCAAAGAGTCCACCATACCTACCTATTAGCATTTGCTATTCCAAGTATATTCATGTTTTTATCTACCTTCCGAATTAAACTTGTTATGAGAAAACTAGTGATTAAAGCTCTCACGAACTTGATAGCACACTTTACTTTTTTTGCCCTTAATAAACTTGAACCATTGTGTCGTCTATGTTGTATATGCTTGCACTTATATGTTGGGGATTAGCAGAACCATGCTGTCATGGGGAACGCTTTCAACATTGCACTTGTACTTTGTACCTAGTTGATATCATGCTCTTTTGTCTATGGATGTCGTCGGTGTGAAATGAAAGGGGAGCTTGTAAGTCCATGGAGTTATGTATATGTGTTAGAGAAACGCCTGGGCCGCTAGTCTAATCCATGCTGTCATGGTGGAAACCTGCAGTGTAACCATAATGAGCTATCTATGAAGCATTCTTCTTATAAAAAGAAGAGTCAGATATTGAGAAAAAAGATAAAAAATAAAAAATAGATATGAAAAAAGAGGAAAGAGAAAAAAGCACCATATTCCCATGGTAAATAAGAAGATTGCTGAGATGCTCGTTGTCTGCTTGCCTTGTCATTTTGATATGGGGATTCTTCCGTATCATCGGGCAAGGGGTACCCCGTTGGCGGTTCTCTATGATACACATGTACTTACGATGACAAGAACTTACCGGTGACAAAACTTGAGTAGCATGAGGAGCGGCCCTCGTATTCAAGGGACATGAGATTTCCAACTTATACTTTGTCAAGCATATACTCCATAGTTTGTTCACTTTAACCTTAATCACTTCAAAATGCTTATGATAGGGGCAATGAGAGTGAAAGCTAATAAGTACCATCATTTTTGGAAGCTCTTTATGAAACTTGAATCCCTACTTCCTTCTATGAAGGCTTTTCTTCCACTTTTATATTGAGTCTCCACCTTCTATCTTTATGCACCTATTGAGAGAGCATAGTGGACATTCTTATTTTAATGTGCATTGTCCCAAGACTAGTTGATTGATGCATACCTTGATATTGCTTGTTTTAAACTATTTGTATCTAGTCACTCTTATAAACTTTGAAGGTGTCCTATGCATTTATGTTTTGCTACTCTGTGAGGGACAAGCTGAATGCTACTATGCTATGTTTTCTTTATGTGAAACAAACAAACGTCATGCAAAGCATTGTTATTCATGAATCTTTTGTTTGTGCCTTTTCATGTTGCAACATAGTTTCTTTGTCTTATTGCTAGAACTTTGTCTTTCATGCTATGATTGAAGTACTATGATCCCAGCTTTGAATGTTTTACAAATACTTTGATCAAGTTTATGATGGTGCATGTCACCTAAAAAATTATTCTTTCTTTTTATCACTTACCTACTCGAGGACAAGCAGGAGTTAAGCTTGGGGATGTTGATACGTTGCTAACATATCCATAATTTTTTATATTCCATGCTTGGTTTCATCTCCTTTCTTATGTTTTGTCCACACTTTGGAGTACTTTTCATATGATTTCTTGGACTAACCTATTAACAAGAGCCACAGTGCCAGTTGCCTATTTTCTGCTGTTTTTGGTTCCAGAAAGTCAGAAAATGAATATTCTCGGAATTGGACCGGACAAAACCCAAAGTCGTTATTTTCCCGGAAGATTCACGGAGCCAGAAGGAGACACGAAGGGGGGCATAGGGTGGCCACACCACCCCTAGGCGCGGGTCCCCCAGGCCGTTCTAGGGCATGGTGTGGGCCCCCTGGCTGGCCACCGACCTCGCCCCTTCGCCTATATATTCCTCCCGATCCAGAAACCCTAAATCATCAAGCCTCTAGCCACGAAAAGTTCCACAGTACCGCCGCCACCGAAGGGGAGATTCGGGGGACAGAAAGTCTCTATTCCGGCACCCTGCCAGGACGGGAAGTGCCCCCGGAGCCATCTCCATCGATCTCCACCACCATCTCCATCACCATTGCTGATTCCCATGATGAGGAGGGAGTAGTTCTCTCTCGAGGCTAAGGGTTCTACCGGTAGCTATGTGTTCATCTCTCTCTCTATGCATGATCTTGTTGAGATCATGAGCTTGTAATCTATAGATCTACCTTGATACTCAAGTGCTTTAATAGATCTCTGCTCTCC
Organism: Avena insularis; assembly: GCA_023614405.1. NCBI lineage: Eukaryota > Viridiplantae > Streptophyta > Magnoliopsida > Poales > Poaceae > Avena > Avena insularis. The sequence continues at coordinate 412,403,266 of CM042692.1, read as the reverse complement.
CCATGTGTGTGAAGTTGACAGTGTGCACACCATGGTGGCACTTAGGCTAGAGATTACAAATACTTGTTATAAGTTATATTTGGAGTTGGATGTTTCTATGAAATTGTGGTGTTTGTTGGAACCATCTAGTGTTCAAGGTGACAGTGTGGGGTTATCTAGATGGGGAAAGCGGACTTTGAGGTGTGCTGTTATAGCCCTACCATTGATTAGAGTGTCCAACCGGAGAGTAGTATCATAAAGAGAAGATATTTATATGAGAGTGTTCACTAGTGAAAGTATGATCCCTAGGCCTTGTTTCTAAACATTGAAACACCGTTTGCAATTAGATATGTTACATGTTTGCTTGCTTCCATCTTTATTTCAGTTTTACTTTAGTGTTTTCCACACCATCAAACTATTTTCTATCACCACTTATAATTATCTATACCACTTGTATTTCACTATCTCTTCGCCAAACTAGTGCACCTATACACCTGACAAGTGTATTGGGTGTGCTGGGGACACAAGATACTTCTCGTATCTTGATTGCAGGGTTGCTTGAGAGGGGATACCTTTGACCACTTCCTCCTTGAGTTCGATAAACCTTGGGTTATCCACTTAAGGGAAAACTTGCTGCTGTTCTACAAACCTCTGCACTTGGAAGCCCAACAACTATCTACAAGAATAGAAGTGTGTAGACATCAGAGGTGTTTGTACCTCCTACAACAACAAGATTTATCAAAGCAATAAGTAACATTATAAGTAGAGCAAACGTTTATAGCAATGGTATATAATTTATCAATTTGTTCCCATAAGTGTTTCCCTTTTTGTGACAAGCGGTGTTCCTTATAATAATATTTTTGTTCTTCCGTGAACCCACCTTGCCAATAAGATTCAGTTTCAAAGAAACTAACCATTGATAGAGAGCGTGATAAAGCAAGACAATAACAGACCAACAAAAATAACAACTAGAATAGGAACTAATTTCTTTGTATTTTTTATAAAGAAACAAGCAAACAAGGCAGAAATAAACTAAGCAAAACAAAGTAAAGAGATTGGTTATGATTATGCTTGAACAATAGTGATTCCAAGTGGAATTGATAAATAAAGCTATGCTCCCCAGCAACGGCGCCAGAAAATAGTCTTGATGACCCACAAGTATAGGGGGTGTATCGTAGTATTTTCGAGGGAACTGAAACCCAATTTATTGATTCGACACAGGGGGAGCCAAAGAATATTTATAAGCCTTAACAACTGAGTTGTCAATTCAGCTGCACCTGGAAACAATCTTGCTCATAGCAGTTTATCAGTAGCAACAGTTTTGTAGTAGGAATAGTAAAGTAATAGCAGTAGTAAAAGTAAAGACAGTAGTAACAATTGCGATAAACAGTAGGATTAAAGCGCGTTATGCATAGGGATGGATGGACGGGAGTTGCATGGACAAGACAATTCATATAGCAATCAGAACATAGGGCATTTGCAGATAAATAAGATAAAGCATCCAAGTACTAGATAATCCTAGGCATGTGTTCCATATATAGTCATACGTGGTCGCAATGAGAACTTGCACAACATCTTTTGTCCTGCTAGCCCGTTTGCGGGGGCCTCAAGGAACTACGGCAATTAAGGTGCTCCTTTTAATAGAGCACCGAGAAAAGCATTAATACTCAGGAACACATGTGATCCTCACATCAAAGCCATTCCCTCCGGTTATCCCGATTTACATCACCGGGCCTTTGGTTCCGGACAACAACGTGTGTATACAACTTGCAGGTAAGACCATAAACAATACTATCATAATGAATCAATAACATGTTCAGATCTGAAATCATGACACTCGGGCCCTAGTGACAAGCATTAAGCATAACAAGTCGCAACAAAGTCAAAAAGCACTAATAGTAGATACTAGGCATCGTGCTCTAACAATCTGATGCCATTACATGAACAATCTCATCCAATCCCTACCATCCCCATAGCCTACATCGGGGGATTACTCACTCATAGATGGGGGAAACATGGATGGTCGATGGAGAAGCGATGGTGATGATGATGATGGCGATGATCTCCTCCAATTCCCTGTCCCAGCAAGGTGCCACGGAGTTTCTGGTTCCGAATCGCGGAATCTGATGGTGGCGGCGCAGCGGAACTCTTTCTGGAAAAACGTCGAACCCCCCGGGTTTTTAGGTCAGGAGGCAACTTATAGGCGAAGAGGGAGACCGAGGGGTGCTTGGGACGGCCAGACCACCCCCTGGCGTGGCCAGGCCTAGCCCGCGCGGCCAGGTGGTGTGGTCCGGCCCCAGTCCCTCTCCGTCTCGTATTCTGGCTCCTGGTGTCCCTCGGTGAAAAACTGACTTTGGCTTTTGTCCCGTCCAATTTTGAGAATATTCATTTTCTGAAATTTCCTGGAACCAAAAACAGCAGAAAACAGGCAGCTGGCACTGTGGCTATTGTTAATAGGTTAGTCCAAGAAATCATATGAAAAGTACTCCAAAGTATGGACAAAACATAAGAAAGTAGATAAAACCAAGCATAGAACATCAAAAATTATGGATACGTTTGCAACGTATCACAAAGCAATGCCTTCTGCAAGGCCATTGCCAGGCACAACCAATGAAGGCCAGACCTTGGGTTTTCACCCTGCAAGATAAGACTGTGAACTCCTCCTGTGATGTCGCCCCCTCTAACAGACGCTGCTGCGAGTCACGGATATCCAAGCCAGATCCTCATCGCCATAAAGACTCAATCCACCATAGCTCGCCCACATGTCTCTGCCTTCATGATATTCTCCGCATCTGACTTCACCATGTGTATCATCAAAGACATGTCGCATGATGGTAACAGGTAGCAGAGCTTCACCGTGCTCCCACCGAAACCAAACAGCCAGCAAAACACATAGGTGCGCATGACCGAATTCCTTCTGATCCAGCAAGCTCTAGGCATATGCGCCCATGGTGGTTCGCCGCGGAGCCTTCCGGAACCAGACACTCCGGCCAGATCAATGGAGACTCTCATCAAGTAGATCTTTGTCTTGGTGCGAGAGAGATCCGAGGACCACCCCCTTTATTCAGCCGAGCCGGTAGCCCCCTCGCCACCTGCCGGCAGCCGATGAGAAGGCTCAACAACCAAAAGCCAAACAACGAACGACTGGCCGCCGGACATAGAGCAGATCTAGGCAGCAGCACAACCCGGACCAGCGAGGTCTGAGCACCGCCCCGAGATCCCGATGCCAGCTCCGCCATGCCTCGTGGCCAGCCTGGAACGGATCCAGATCCATGCCCCGTGCAGACATCTCTGGCTCGATGCCGCGCCTGGCCACCAGCGCCCGCCATAGCTCTGCTACCTCGCTCCCTCCTCAGCTACGAGCGCACGCTCATGGCGTCACCCCTACGCCCCCAAATCAGACGCCCTCCGCGCGTAGGGCAGGCCGCCGGGGAAGCGCCTCACCTCCCGCCCATCTTAGACTGCCGTGCGTCGCCACCACCGCCGGAATCGGCGGCGGCGACGGCCGGGACAGCCCCCCTTTGGGTCGGCGGCGGCTGGGGTTTGGGGACCTCCGGAGCCGTCCGTGCGGACGACCCGGGAGGGACCTCTGGGAGGTGAGCCTAGCTCATTTGGTTGTGAAAATAGAGGGATTCCAAGACCGTTGTCATTTAAAATGGAGGGAGGATTTCACTTCCCCAGCCTCTGCACCAACTAGGGATGCACACAACCATTAAGCATGAGTACCAGGATTTTTAAGCTTGGTTAAGCACCAAGCCTGGTCCTCAAGATAAATTGCATAAGTACCAGGAGAGCCTGGTCCTCAAGTATAAATAAGAACCTTAATTCGCTTCCGTAAGGATTTGAACTCAGGTGTTGGGTTTGTACATCCACACCCCTAACCAGTGAGCTAGGCTACCAAACATTATTGAATATAAAGGAGGGATCTGATTCTAAAAAAAAATGCCGGATGCTGGTCGATCCCTTATCACCATTGGGAGAGCGTGACTCACCCGCAGCGGAGCAGAGCCAGCAAGTTGCACGGAGTAGTGGGTTGTTGAATGGGCCCATAGTAGCCTTTTGCCGAGTGGCAGATGAAAGATATATACTTGTCAAATACCTAGACACTTGGCGAACCGCTAGATTCCTGTAGTGGCTGAAACATAATGGCATATGATGGAGCAAGTGTTTTTTTTAACTAAAAACCCGATCCGATTTAATTGCCGTGGGTTTGCATAAACATGCGACAACTAAATCAGATCAATGGTCGTGAGTAAATTTTGCTTTGGTTACCTATGAAGATTTTCTAGATTATTATTAATAGTTCAGAGGAATTTCGCAAAAAATATAAATAATGACGCATGAAATGTTCCCATCAATCGACAAAAACGTTAGTATCATACGAGACCGTAGACGCCCGCAATATTTCTCGCGTGCCACGGGAACACCGGTTCTCGTATGTGCCTTTGCACCCGTCCAGTGAAATAATGCTTTCCATTAAAATTGTTCGTTGCAACGGAACAATCATGACGTGATTTGTAGAACTGCTACTAGTAGTAGCAAACAAAACATCATATACTTACGGGATTTACACCCCCTACACATCCGGGATCTGATTCCTTAACAATTGGATGAGCTAGTCACGCGATTTACGAAAATCCCGTCTAGGGTTTACTCGGCACGATCTCACCCTCGAGGGAATTACAATTGATCCGACGGTACAGGAATAGTCACAATTGATCCGACGGTACAGGAATAGTCAGATCATGTATACTAAATAGTGTCTAGATTTATCTAAATTTTAATAAATCTACGATATCTATTTTGGGACGGAGGGAGTATATAGCTTCCTGGTTGCAGTGCCTCTTCTGTATTCTGATCAGGGTAACCCTCTATTAATTCCTCTTTATCTGGTGCGCGTCGTGGTGGTTAGGGTTTAACAGACGATGTCGTGTCCGTGGCTGGATGAGGACTGGCTCAATGTCGGGCAGCCCATCCGTGTTGTGCCCTCGGAAGAACACCGCGCCCATGTTGGCAACCTCCCCTGGCGCACCGACGACCGCTCACTCAAGGATGCCTTCGCACCCTACGGCCCGCGCACCGCAGAGGTGAGTTGCTTCCGCTCGTGCACTTTAATGCTTCCGCTCGTGTACTTCTTCCTCTGCTGCAAGTTTATTTATTTCCGATTTGGATGGTGGATCTTTCTTACTAAGAACAAGGTTAATAATGCAGTCCGCTGCCGGCTGTATACCTATGCCACGTCATCTATAGCTAACATAAAGCCACCATACAATAGACTAGCTATTAGGTTGGCTATTAGTGAACTTTAATTAAGATTTATTTCTTTAAAGCACACATGCTATTGGACCTAGGTTGCATGCAAGACTTTTTCTCTCGGCCTCCATAGAGCCGCTCATATATTGACACCCGCTTTCTCTCTCTCTCTCTCTCTTCCACCTAGGCTTTTAAATGACATGGCACCTCCTATAGCCTGCTGACTAGGCTTATTGTACTTGCTCTAAGTAGCTAGGTTTAGATACAGTTTATCCATATTAGTGCTAGATCTGTATATGCTCCTCTGTCACCGGCCGACAGGTTTATGTGACTGAGATCTCAATCAACACACTGTATATATGTAGTGATACAAATTTATGCAATCTTGTTATACTCCCTCCGTCCCAAAATAAATGACGTGGGTTTGTCTAAATTCAGATATATCTAAACACGTTTTAGTATATAGATACACACGAATTTAGACAAACTTAAGTCACTTATTTTGGGACTGAGGAGCACATGATCTGCACGTACGTGTGCCTTCGTCGTCAGTTCTCTAGGTTTAGGCTTGAGTTTGGCTGCACCATTTTTAGTTCCCCATTTCTACTCTAATACTATGTGGTTGGGCACGTGCTCGATCTCTCGGTTAACTTCTCCCAACACTGATAGATCTCAGTTAATTATTCGCCGGCCTTCAAGGGCCACGCTCACATGCATAAAGTCATACCTTTTCCCATCCACTATAGTACTAGTACAGATCGTGGTTCCAAGTAATGACGATGGGCGATGTAATTTAAGATGGTTCCACTTGATAAAAACAAGATAGTTCCACTTGAGAATTGTTTCTAGTACGCCCTCAGACCTCAGTCAACTTGTTTTTCTAGTACCCCCGCAAATATGGAGTAATATAGATGATGTTTTTCCCAAGTCTATTGTTCCAGTTCTGTAATTATTCGTGGAATTTTTATTTATCTATAAATAAGTATGCTGTACGTGTTGTGATTTCAGGTTGTAGTCGACAAGGAGACTGGCAGATCCCGTGGGTTTGGCTTCGTCAACTTCGAGGACAAAAATGTTGGATAATTAGACATAATTTTTATGATTAATTCGAGAATATTAAACATGATAAAACCAGCTACTAGCACATCTAACTCAAACATACTAGATGTACTAAACAACAAGATGAACGGAAACAAGCAGCAGATAAACATGTACTCGTAAAACATGGTGAATAACTAGACAGCATCACGTCGCATGTACCGTTCGATTGCAGAAGTAGTCGCAGCGTAACCTTGGGAAAGATTGATCGAAGCAGACGGCGGCGAAGACAACGATAGGCAGCACCGCCCGACTAGGATGGAAGATGACCCGTGATGAAGAACTCGAGCAGTCGCGCGGAGCGCTTTCCAAAAACCTTATTCGCCCTCTCCCGTACAGGATCGCAAATGTGAGTGGTTCCAAAGACCTGCTCTCCCGTCCTCCGATGAGCGGGATGGAGTAGGCTACGATGGCGACGCAAGCAGAGAGGTTGGCAAAACCATAAATTGGATTCGGTGTGTTTGTGGTGGAAGCCGCACAGGCGTTTATAAGCTCGGCTCGGCGAGATTCCCGCAACCCGCGCGTCGCGACGGGACGGGCGGGCGGGCGGGCGGCGTCGGAGGAGGAGCGCGCGTGTAGTTCTCCTCTTCTCAGTCACTTTACTAAGTGGTGAACCACTCCACCTTATAAGGTGGTCTAACTCTCCTCCAACTTTCCATGTGGGACTAAACTTTAGCTCTCACTCCACTCACATGTGAGCTTTCACCAACTTGGACCAAATCACACATGGGCTTCCACACACATGGGCTTTGAGATTTAAGGAAAAACTGAAATCACATATGGGCTTATATAGATTAGCCTATTATTTCTAATAACCCCCACCAGATCTCAAATGCCTATTTGAAGATTTGCCAATCCTCGCTACTTGTTTATATACCAGTGTTTTAGCAGAGACTATTAAGTTGAACTTCCGCCTAGAATCTTGAGCTACGTCTATCAGCAACTTGAACAATAGACGAACCTTGAATTGCATGTTTGGTGCCAATAGATTTCACTCAAAGTCATAACTAGTACCTGGCTGCCAGTAGCCTACCCCGCGGGTTGGAGCATATGCGTCATACTCCCTGGTCTCTTTATGAGTTTACTAGAGACCACCCAAGTCTCATAGACCGTGATGTTTACAGTCGAGCTCATATAGGTGTGTTCTTTCAAGAATGCCCTGTAGGACGGCATCTTTGCTAGTTATAGCCAACAAAAACACATCAAGGCATGTTGCCAATCTGTCTTACGGATTTTGAGAGTCATGCATCTTCACCTAGAGAGGGTTACAAAATTACTCTCCTCAGTCAAACCACTAGCTTGTTCTTCATAGATCCTAATTCACGGGATCTCCAATCACATAGGTTGGGTTACCAATATGGTGTGACATCCATGGGTCTCAACCCCATCTCCCTCGATGCATTTTCTATCACAATTCATGATAGTCCCTTTGTAAAGGGATCGGCCAGGTTCTTATCTGTTTGAATATATGTAACAGTTATTACTCCGGAGTTTCTCAATTTCCTGACAGATTTCAAACGTCTCTTGACGTGTTTTGATGACTTCGCGTTATCCTTAGAATTGTTCACTTTGACAATAACAGTTTGGTTGTCACAATTCAAAACAATTGCCGGCACAGGTTTTTTCAACCACGGGCAAGTCCATCAAGAGTTCACGCAGCCATTCTGACTCAACAGTGGCTGTGTCTAAAGCAGTAAGTTCTGCTTCCATAGTTGACATTGTCAATATGGTCTGTCTACGAGATCTCCATGACACTGCGCCACCTCCAAGGGTAAACACATACCCACTCGTGGCGTAGAGTTCATCAAAGTCAGAGATCCAGTTTGAATCACTATATCCTTCACGCACAGCAGGGTGCCCTGAATAGTGAATCCCATAGCTCATTGTACCACATAGATAGCGCATGACCCTTTCAAGTGCATGCCAATGATCAGTACCCGGGTTAGACATGAACCAACTCAACTTTCTCACAGCAAAAGAGATATCGGGTCTTGTAGTGCTTGCTAAGTACATGAGAGAACCAATGATTTGTGAATATTTCAACTGGTCTGTTGGTTCCTTCCTATTCTTTCGCAAAGTCAAACTGGGATCATAAGGTGTTGGAGAAGTCTTGCCATCCATAAAGCCAAAATGGCTCAAGACCTTCTCAACATAATGAGATTGTGTTAAAGTAATCCCATTCTCGTTCTTAATAAGCTTGATGTTCAGAATCACATCAGCCTCTCCCAGATCTTTCATGTCAAAACTCTTTGACAAGAAAGCCTTAACTTCATTTATTACATTCATGTTTGTACCAAAGATCAGAATATCATCCACATACAAACATAATATAACACTATCGCACCCACCATGGCGATAGTACACACACCTCTCAGCCTCATTGATGACAAAGCCAGCAGAAAGTAGGGTTCTGTCAAACTATGTCATTGCTTAGATGCTTGTTTCAGGCCATATAAAGATTTTAACAACTTGCACACCGTTGTCTCTTCACCTTTTACCACAAACCCATCTGGCTCATCCATATAGATCTCCTCTTCCAACTCTCCATTAAGGAAAGCTGTCTTCACATCCATTTGATGAACGAGAAGACCATAAGAGGCAGCTAGGGACAGTAGTACTCGAATGGTAGCCAGTCTAGCGACAGGTGAATAGGTTTCAAAGTAATCTTCGCCTTCTTTCTGTGTGTAGCCCTTTGCTACAAGATGTGCCTTGTACTTCTCAATAGTACCATAAGGCCTTAGCTTCTTCTTGAACACCCACTTATAGCCCACAGGTTTACAACCATAGGGACGTTCTGATAATTCCCAAGTCCCATTAGAAAGAATCGAGTCCATCTCATTTTGGACAGCTTCTTTCCAATCATCTGCATCAGGAGATGCATATGCCTCTGCAATGGACCTGGGAGTATCATCCTCTGCTTAGATGTGGTTGTTCAAAATTCTCAATAGATGCACTAGATTCAGGAAGTATTTCAAAATAAATTCTAGCAGTGCTATGCATATCTTTCATAGGAAACATATTCTCAAAGAATGTTGCATCACGAGATTCCTTTATAGTATCAACATGCATATCAAGAACCTCAGACTTAACCACTAGAAATCTATAGCCTATACTCCGCGAAGCATGTCCTAGAAAGATACATTCCACTGTCTTAGGTCCAATTTTGCATTTCTTGGGAATCGGTATGTTGACCTTAGCCAAACACCCCCCAAGTGCGCAAATACGCAAGTGATGGTTTTTCCCAGCCTACTCCTCATAAGGGGTCTTTTCTTTATTCCTATTAGGAACTCTATTCAGGACATGACATGAAGTCAACAAAGCCTCCCCCACCATGCCTTTGATAAACCAGCAGTGGCTAGCATGGAATATACCAAGTCAGTCAGCGTGCGGTTTTTTCTCTCGGTAACCCCGTTTGATTGGGGCTTGTTCGTCTGCGGTACCAAAGTTGGCAGGCCAGCGCATGGCGGTACCTAAGTTGCCTGAAATTACCGCGTTTCAAAAAGTTGGTCTGCCAACTACCGAGAGGGGCCATGTGGGTCCAAATCCAAACATGCCGTGAAACTGCCCCGTGAAGTAGACGGTCGGGACCCACATGTCGGTTATCTGTCCGTGACGCGGGCGCCAACGCGGCAACCACGTAGGTGAAAGGAGATACTAAAGGAGCATCGTGCGTTGACTAAATTCACAAATCCACTTCCTTCCTCCTTTCGCATGAACCCTAGCACCGGCGGCGTCGAAATCCCCTCTCCAACCAGAATGATCTCTTCGGGCATTTGACTTCTGGCGCCAAGTTGCTGTGCCTACTCGCTGTTACCGAGCTCTAATGCCGAATGTCGTGCCAGCCGTTGCGACGATGTAGCTCGCCTCTACCGCCGACGAGCTGAGCAGCGCGAAGGATGGCAGATCCATTTGCCGAGGAAGAAGTACTACTGGCTAATTTCGGGTGAGCTACTCTTCTCTTTGCTATTCGCACTATCTATAACTGCTAGCTGGCTATTGGCATTACAGAGATATATCGAACATAGAATTGTTTGCTAGCACGACGCTGACAAACAATTCTTATCTTCTGTCTCCAATTTTCTGTCAACTAGGATCTCCGCTGAACCCAAATACACGGTTCTGGTGAGCATCTGCAACTACCTCGTTAAATTAGCACATGAGAAGAGCACGTGGAAACAAGGTCAGAGTCTGTAGATGGAAGTAGCGCATGTGCAGTTATGCACTGTCCCTAGTTTGGTTGCTGCTGTGCGTGAACTTGCTGAAATGAGGCCAGAGCAGACTGCACGGTTCAGCATCATTGATGAATGAGGCTTCAGGGTTCCTATAGCATGTGACAATAAGCTAATTGGGTTGATGAAACAGCATGTTAGGTTTCGCGTGGTTACGCTGGTGTGTAACATAGTGGATGAGGAAGCTCCTGCTACTGGGAGTCACCCAACTATTATTGGACAGGGAGGTCTAACTCGAACCCCTGCTGTTGTTGAGCAAAATGTGGTTCCTCGTCCGCGACATGCTTCTGTTAGGCAACCTCCTCATAGGAGTCCCCGTATTGCCGTTGTGGAAAACTCTGCTCTCGAATCTGCTGGTACTGGTCATCCCCGTCCCCATGCCCGTGTTGCTGCGGTTGCTGCTCACCCAATCCATGCCGCTGTTTAGAAAACTAAGGCGTCCGGAGGCTGCCCCGCTGTTGTTGCCAAGACCGCCGCCTTGTGTGCTGCTCCTCCTTGAAACCGTCCTCAAGTTGTGTGAACCCGTGCTCTGGAATCTGCTGGTACTGGTCGTCCTCGTGTTGTTGATCTGGACGCTGTTGACCCAATCCCTGCCGCTGTTGAGCAAACTAAGGCTTCCGGAGGCTGCCCCACTGTTGTTGCAAAGACTGAACCATTCTCTCCTCCTCGAACCCGTGCTCGGGTTCAGCGAGCTGCTGGTCTGAAGCCAGCTCATGGTCTGGACTCTGCTAGCACTCGATACACTTCTGTTGTGGGAACTGCTCCTAATCGTCGAGGTGGCATGGCAGCAGTTGATCCTATCGTGGTTGCCGTTAGAAGGGGCCCTGCCTGTCCACCATGTAATGTTGCTCCCACTGCTAAGGGCCCTCGCCTTGCTCCTGGTCATGGTACTTCCACCGAGGTTGATCCAGCTAACGATGACGCTGGTGATGGCGGCGGTGGCATTGGGGCTGGGTCTGATGGTGCAGCTCCATCTCTCAAACCTCTCGGAGGTTTCTATCCTGAAGAACCTGATGATGGCAAAGTAATCGTTCATGTCGGTGTCGCGGATTATACTGCAAAATTAGATGATGGCACAGAAAAATTCTATGACGAGTTTGATGTAATCCTTGGCAGATACGACCCTGAAGTGGTAGAGTTATCTGACCTGATGGCATAGTTACGTGTGAAGGTGCTATGGGGGTCCTCCAATGATTATGGTTACAGGAGCAAAAAGGCTATCGAAGTGAAAGATACCAGGGATTTAGTCGTACATTTACAAGGAAATATGACCTGATCCATGGTAGTGCTCACGGTTGGAGAGGAATTGGAACTCGACAATAGAGATGATGGACTTTTAGAAGGCATGCATGACCTGATCCATGGCATCACTGGGGCTGCTGCAACTGAGGGTGGCTTCGAACAGAGGAGAGTCTTAAAGAGGAGCGTCATAAATAGGAGCAGGAAGAGCATCCCCAGAAAGGGCACCCCAAAGAAGAACGTCACCAAGGAGACCACGCCAGAGAAGAGGACACCCAAGAGTCGCACGATAAAAGGCACCATGCCGAATAGTACACCCCTGAGATCCAGTCAAAATGCCACACCGAACGGTAGCAGAAAAAACGCTAAGAGGGCTAGCATGGTGGTGAACACTCCCAGGAGTGGTAGCAAGATGGCTAGCACAGAGGCTATCACATCCAGTGGGAGCAGAAAAAACACTAATTTGGAGCGGAACACGCCGCTGTCAGGGAATTATGCCAGCACGAAGGAGAACATGCCCAATAGTAGCAGCAAAAGGGCTAATTTGGAGCGGAACACGCCGCTGAGGTCAGGCAATAATGCCAGCACGAAGGAGAAGACGCCCAATAGTAGCAGCAAAAGGGCTAATTTGGAGCGAAACGCGCCGCTGGGGTCAGGCAATAATGCCACCATGAAGGAGAACACGCCCAATAGTAGCAGCAAAAGGGCTAATTCGAAGAAGAACACGCCGCAGAGGTCGGGCAATAATGCCACCTGGAGCCAACACCCGTGAGGGGAGGCAGTAAGGAGATCACACCCAAGAGCGGTAGCAAAAGTCCTAGTTCGATGGGGAATGGAACGTGGATGTCAAGCCCTACTGATACCATCAGGAAAGATTACATCAGGAAGGAGGATGTACACGGGAAGAGCAAGAGGGTTATGTACACTCAAGATGAAATTGATTCTGATTGCTGTTTGTCCACTAAAGTACCTGGGATGCGTGCAAACGTAAGACCACCCCATGTGGTTGCAGCACAACCAACCGAGTGTCTTGGAGAAAACAGAGTTGCCGGTGAGGTGGACTGGGGCAATGTTCTTGTCCATCCGGGTGGAGACGATGGTGTAGCCCCACCCATGGGAGTCAATATGATGTGTGCAATACTAGGCATTAGAGACGATGGCGAAGATTCTGAATCAGATGAAGAAGCAGGCATTGTAGAGGATCAAGAATCTGGTGATGATGAAATAGACGAGGAACTTAACGATGAGGCTGGTATTCCAGTCGATGATTTGGGTGTTGAAGTAGAAGAAATGAAACATGACCACGAGTATCCTATAATTTTGGTCGGCACCGAGTTTAGGAGCATGCATGAGTTCAGGATGTTGTTCCGGCATTTTTGTATCAAGGGGGAGTTCGACGTTTATCGACTGAAGAACTCTACCGAGAGGTATGAGGCCGTTTGCAAGTTAACGTGGATGAATGGACGGGCCGAGGTACATTGTCCATGGAGGATCACAGCAAGATCCTTACCTGCGTCGACTGCAATTAGGGTATTGGGGCAATGAATGCAGCAAACCATTAGAACTCTCTTTCTCTCTCTTTTCACTCTATAACTACAATTGATGTGCGATATCTTTTTGGCAACTAGTCGACTCCGCTTATCTTTTAAATGAATCGGTGTTGCAGGTGAACAGAATGGGCCCTGCACACATGTGTCCGACAGGAAGCAAACTGAAATCCTCAATGGCTGATACGGAGTGGGTGGCTATGCAATCTATGTCCATACTAAAGGATAACCCTAAGGAGACCGTGAAGAATATTCAGACTAGCCTCGGTTCTAAATACAACATTGTCCTTCTGTATTACATGGTTTGGAAAGGTAAAGAGAAAGCTCTGGGGGTCTTGCACGGGGATTGGACCAATAGCTTCAGGATGCTGTACAACTTCAAGGCGGAGGTAAAATCTAGGTGTCCGGGGAGTGTTGTGGAGATTGACACCGAATCAGAAAGTGGTAAAATATATTTCAAAAGATTTTTCATGGCGCTTAAACCTTGCATCGATGGATTCAAAGGCGGTTGTAGGCCGTATCTGAGTGTAGACAGCACTGTCCTCACTGGCAAATGGAAAGGCTGCCTGCCATCTGCCACAACACTTGATGGTCACAACTGTATGTTCCCAGTGGCATTCGGGCTGTTTGAAATAGAAACGGAGGTAAACTGGGTCTGGTTTATGAGGCAGCTCAAGAGATCAATAGGCCAGATGGATCCATTGGCTATATCCACGGATGCATGCAAAGGGCTGACGAATGCAGTGAAGGAGGTGTTCCCGCGAGCTGAAGGTAGAGAATGCCATGCCCATATGATGCTCAACTTGTACTCACACTACGCAGGCAGCGTATTTCGTTACATGTTTCCTGCTGCTAGAGTTTACAAATCTAGTAGCAGCGATTATTTCATGAGCAAGATTTTTGCCAAAGCCCCTGAACTTCTAGAGTACTTAGCCATCCATCATTCGCAGCTATGGAAGAGGAGTCAATTCAACCCTGACATCAAAGTTGATTACATAAACAATAACCTTGCAGAATGCCTGAATAACTGGGTGAAGGACATAAAAGTGCGTCATGTTCATATCTTGATGGACAGCATACATGGTATGATCATGAAGCTGTTAAATATAAGGAGAGAGATCGGTAGGAGACTTAGAGGACATATGCTACCGCTAGTTGTACAGCAACTGCACAGGAGAAGCCGAGGACTTGCTCATCTTAAGGTTCTCCCATCAACCAACAGAAGTTGTGAGGTGGTCGATATGTCCAAGAGTGGCAAAAGGGATGGTGTGAACATCCAGCTATGAGAATGCACCTGCTTAGAGTGGCAGCATACCGGGAAACCTTGCGACCACGCCTTGGCCTTCTTGGTGAAGAAAAGAACTCTACCACATTTGGATCAGTATTTGTCATACTACTACTCTATGGAAAAGTTCAGAGCTGCATACGCTGGATCCGTCGAGCCATGTACAGACCCATCTCAGTGGCCTCAAGTCCAGCTGTCTTTCCAGCTTTGCCAGCCAGTTACAAAAAGGGGCAGAGGAAGACCCTAGGTGAATAGTTTTAAGAATTTTCTCGAGAAGAAGGGTTTGGCTTTCTGTGCTACAAAAAAGGGCAAAAACAGATGCAAGACCTGCCATCTTATAGGCCATAGAGCAGCTGGATGTCCCCTTAATGCTCCCAGACCTAGGTATGAGATGGTACATTCACACAAAAAAATTGTTTATAGTCTGTAGATATAAATCCATGTATTGTTTTTTTACAGGAAGCGCAAGGTAAGAAACAAGACAGCCGACTCAGTGATTTTGTCGTGGGAATAAAACCAAAACGAGTGGAGTGATGATGCCGGACAAGATTCTGGTGCTGATTGGCCTGACTTCCCTCGGCCCGGAGATGCAGGATACGTGAAGGTAAGAAAATTGGCACCCAGGAAGAAGAAGAAGGCAGGAGATGAAGAAGCAAGTGGACGTGAAGGAAAGAGGAAGAAAGTTGGCACCCAAGCAGAGAAAGAGGGCTAGCAGTGTAGCAACCTAATGATGTATTGAACTTGAACCTATATATGTAGTTCGGTTAAACTCTGGAGCTGTGTGCGTGGAACTTGTCGGGCGAAACAATCAGCCTCTCGTACTCGGAGTAAAATGTATCGTGACTTTAGGATTTGATATGGTCGAGGCCACTAGTTGAATCCAAAACTGTGACGGTGCCACTACTATCTGAACAATCGCGATAGCTGAGTGGTTAAATCCTCTCCAAAATCGATGGGTGTTAGTGGCACAGACATGATTTATTTATAGGCGCTTAATAAATCCCTGCTGTTGGCATTACACTTATGATAAGTTTCTGGGCTGGAAAACAATTTCTTAAGCTGGCTGTTACACTCCACGAAGCAGCAACTTATTTCAGCTGCTGGACAACGACATGGCAACATAAACTTCAAATGCAACAGATAATGCCTAGATAATGAGGAAATTGTGTCCACTATCTGGCCTAATCTTGAGCCCTCTGTCTCACCACCTCCCTGCCCCTGCCTCCCCTGCACCTGGCAAAGCTCCTGGATCTCTCGGTCCATCGCACGAATCCCCTCTTTCTTGTCCCACACAGCATCACGCAGATCCTGAACAAGCTCTTTGTGAAAACCTGTCAGTGGCTTTCCGATCCACACAAACTTGTCACAGCCAGTCCCCCTCCCTTCCTGCATAGTAGATCGAAGGAAACAAAAAAAAGAATTACATTACGCTTTCTAGATCCGGGTTACCATTGTACCTACAGTAGGAACTTACCGCTCTGATGCTGCAGTTGCTGAATTTTCCTACAGTATTTTCGTCGGTCCACGAAATCCA
Source organism: Avena insularis (assembly GCA_023614405.1). Taxonomy (NCBI): domain Eukaryota; kingdom Viridiplantae; phylum Streptophyta; class Magnoliopsida; order Poales; family Poaceae; genus Avena; species Avena insularis. Next base: position 412,387,102 of record CM042692.1, on the reverse strand, counting down.
TCTCTGCATCTTCTCACCACACAAACACAGCATATCGGGGTAGTAATCGTAGGGCGCCCTCCGGTACCTGATGGGGACACCCGCCTGACGGCGTTGAGCCGACCCTGATTCCGCCCGAGACGAACTGCATGAGCTGCGAGCCATGAGCGAGGGGACCGAGGGCAGAAGAAAGAGGAGCCTTTGGATGTCAGGGTAGTGTTGAAGCGTGATTTATCCCTACTTAATAACTCGGGCAGAATCCTACCGTCCACATTCGGCTGACAGGTGGGGGACCTAGCGTGTGGACTTGTCAAAAGAAACTCGTGCCTTCGTGGTTCAAAAGCCCTGTCGCGCGCATTGGACGAATTTTTTTGGTACCTTGCCCGCGTACATATCACTGGGAGGTCTTGCTCAGGAACCAGACACGCCTGGCCCACAATCTTACTCCCTCCTAGGCACTTGTCATGGCTCGCGCCGACAGATCCATCCGCTCCACCGCTTCCGGTAGGGCTCGACGCGATGGATCCACCCCAAGATCCTACCGTCGCAGTATCAAATGGCCATGGTTTCTTGAGAGGAGCGACGACGCTACGTATGCAAGCTTGGCCCCTCCTACCTGTAGAAGGACTGATGCAGCGTCGAGCTCCAAGGCGCTCGGTCCATGCCAACCCCGTCACCTTCGTCATTGTCGATTCCGATGTGGAGGGCGACGAGGACGAAGCTGTGCAGAACGCCATTGTTGCCTCCTTGGTGAAGGGCAAGCCACGGGCGAGAGTGGATGTCACCGGGAAGGGCACGGCGGTGTCACCAATCGAGGTGGACTCCGACGACAGTTGTGTGATGTGGGTTTAGATGTTGTTTAGGATGATTGCAATTTTGGTTGTGTTTAATGCGAGTACAATTATTGTAATGTGTTTGTCGAGCTATATTAAGAAATGTGTGCAATAGAAGCCGGTGAGTGCTTCCACTTTAGAAATTGTGTCTGTGCCATTTGCATGTTGCATTATCAACGTAGATTACTTGTAAACAATCCAACGAAAATCATCAGATTACAACCATCGGACGGGAGTGGCAGGATGGAAGAGAACTTGGGACAGTGGCTTCAAGGGGAAGGACACTGGCAGGTGGGCCCTCAGAACACGTGACACTGACATGCGGGAGCAGGAGCACACGGTATTGCCGGTCTGTCCAGAGCAAGCGGACTTTGCAACATGACAACAGCAAGCTGATTGGACCAATATAATAACTCGTCGAAGTATTAAGGAGTACTGAAAACTACAACTAGGGTACATTCGCACAACACGTATGCTCTAAGCACGTGAGAAGCATCGCTTAAGTCTAACAGTAACGACAGCACAAGTACTACATTTGTCTGTCGGTCTTCTCGATACAAATGTAGAAATGCATCTGCCTGTTCGGTCCAGCACCGACAAGGTACTGAGATGGCACGCATAGGATCGACCTTAGGTCCACATACTCCACCTCCCGCGGTGTTGGGCATCTCGGTGCCTCGGCTAGCATAAGAATGCTATCTGACGACGGCGGCTAGGCGTTCGCCCACATGCGCACCGTGTATACGGGCCAGGCGCACGAGACCGACCTGACGCATACGGCACCCACGACGGTGGGCCCGGCTCTGGTTCCCGGAACACCGGCGGTGATGGTCAGGACGAAAACAGAGCCGTCCCCCCCTGGAAAATTAGCAGGCGGCGTGCCGAGTCAGTGAACGGCACCTGCTCTTGGAGAAGTTGGGCTTGCCCGTACGACATCCTAATCACTTTGATCAAGTGCCCATGTGGAAGGTGGACGACGAGCTCTGCCGGTGGGCCGGTGTAGTTGCAGCCCGGCTCCGTGCAGGCGCACACGTCGTGCGGGCACGCGAGCTCGTGCATCAGGAGCTCGCGGTAGGAGTAACGGGGAAAGAATCCTAGGTGGGAGCACACGAGCGGGAACACCGCTACGAAGTTGCGCGCGAGGATCTCTAGATTCTTGGGCTCCCACATCTGCCACAACTGAAGTTCGTCGAGAAATCGGAAAAAAGATCAGCAGTTAGATTGGCGAATAGCAGGAATGTGTAGGATAAGTTCAAAAGCTTGTAAAATGATTTCTTACCATGAAGGTAGCGACCGGAGAATTGGCGGATGTCGTCGGCTTGCGGCTATGACAAGATGGAAGTGAAGTGGGGAAAGTGGCTTTGAGGGGAAGAAAGAGAAGTACGGGGAGGAAGAGAAGTAACGGGGACGTGTCACTGGGATATGGCCCACTGAACTCGTGAGTCGTAACACTCGCAATATGCCAGTTTGTCCAGAGCAAGATTGGCCAATCATGCCGCAGAACAGCCTACTCGAGGATCGCTCTCGCGAAGACCATCCCAATCGTCCAAGCGCCCCAATCGAACGGTATGTAACAATCGTCAAGCAGAACAACTGTGTTATGGCGTGCCTTCTAGAAGACTCGGTCTAATGGTGGATCCATTGGGGGGCAGTGCTAGTTTTAGTATAAGAACAAACATGAAATGACTCAAATGGATCCATGTGTGCTTTGTGGAAATAACACACATGCAATGACTCTAGTGGTTGATCCATGTGTGGTTTGTGGAAATAACACACATGCAATGACTCTAGTGGTTGATCCATGTGTGGTTTGTGGAAAGAACACACATGCAATGACCACTGGTGGATCCATGTGTGGTTTGTGGAAAAGAACACACCTGCAATGACTCTAGTGGTTGATCCATGTTTGTTTGTGGAAATAACACACATGCAATGACTCTAGTGGTTGATCCATGTGTGGTTTGTGAAAAGAACACACATGCAATGACTCTAGTGTTGGTTTTAGTATAAGAACACACATGCAATGACTCTAGTGGTTGATCCATGTGTGGTTTGTGGAAAGAACACACATGGAATGAGTAGTGGTTGATCCATATGTGGTTTGTGGAAAGAACACACATGCAATGACCACTGGTGGATCCATGTGTGGTTTGTGGAAAAGAACACACATGCAATGACTCTAGTGCTGGTTTGTGAGAAGAACATACATGCAATGACACTGTGTGTGGTTCATGAGAAGAACACACATGCAATGACACTGGTGCATCCTTGTGTGGTTTGTGAGAAGTACACACATGCAATGACTCTGGTTGTGGTTCATGAGAAGAACACACATGCAATGACACTGGTGGATCCATGTGTGGTTCATGAGAAGAACACACATGGAATGACATTGGGTGTGGTTCATGAGAAGAACACACATCCAATGACACTGGTGGATCCTTATGTGGTTTGTTTAAAAGAACACACATGCAATGACTCTAGTTGTGGTTTGTGAAAGAACAGACATGCAATGACACTAGTGGATCCTTATGTGGTTTGTGAGAAGAACAGACATGCAATGACACTAGGTGGATCCATGTGTGGTTTGTTTAGAGGAACAAACATGCAATGACACTAGGTCTGGTTCATGAAAAGAACAGAAATGCAATGACACTGGTGGATCCATATGTGGTTTGTGTAAAGCACAGACATGCAATGACACTGGGTGTGGTTCATGAAAAGAACAGACACGCAATGACACTAGGTGGATCCATGTGTGGTTCATGAGAAGAACACACATCCAATGACACTAGTGGATCCTTATGTGGTTTGTGAGAAGAACAGACATGCAATGACACTGGCTATGGTTCATGAGAAGAACACACATGCAATGACACGCATAGGATCAACCTTGGGTCCACATACTCCACCTCCCGCATGGCTGGTTTGCTCGGCCAAAGCACACAATGCTATCCGACTGGCCGGTGTTAACCCACATGCGCACTGGTGATAATGCACGAGACAGACCTACAGCCTCGGCACCTGACAGTGGGCCCGCTCAGTTCCCGGAACACGGTGGTGATGATGAAAGAACACGAGCCATCCTAATCACTTTGATCAAGTGCGTCGTGCAAAATGAACGCACCTGCTCGCTTTACTGAAGGCTTGCGGCACGACATCTAATCACTTTGATCAGTGCCCATGTGAGGCTCGCGGTAGGAGTAACGGGAAAGCATCCTAGGTGGGAGCAAAGCGGAGCGCCGCCACGGTTGCCGCGCGAGGATCTCTAGATTCTTGGGCTCCCACATCCGCCTGGCTGAAGTTAAATCGAGAAATCGGAAAAAGATCAGCAGCTTAGATTGGCGAATAGCAGGAATGTGGATAAGTTCAAAAGCTTGTAAAATGATTTCTTACCATGAAGGTAGCCCAGGGAGAATTGGCGGATGTCGCCGCTTGCGGCTATGACAAGATGGAAGTGAAGTGGGGAAAGTGGCTTTGAGGAAGAAAGAAAGAGAAATGTAGGGGAGGAAGAGAAATAGCAGAGACGTGTCACTAGTGGTAACACTTGCAATATGGTTTGTAGCAAGAACACTTGCAATATGCCGCCATGTCGAGCAAGATTGGCCAATCATGCGCCTAACGAATCTGGACTTCAAGACCATCCCAATCATCCAAGCGCCCATATTCAGATATGGCGGCCTTCTAGAAGACGGGTCTAACGGTGGATCCATTGGGGGGCAGTGCTAGTTTTAGTATAAGAACAAGCATGAAATGACTCAAATGGATCCATGTGTGGTTTGTGGAAATAACACACATGCAATGACTCTAGTGGTTGATCCATGTGTGGTTTGTGGAAATAAAACAAATGCAATGACTCTAGGGGTTGATCCATGTGTGGTTTGTGGAAAGAACACACATGCAATGACCACTGGTGGATCCATGTGTGGTTTGCGGAAAAGAACGCACATGCAATGACTCTAGTGGTTGATCCATGTTTGTTTGTGGAAATAACACACATGCAATGACTCTAGTGGTTGATCCATGTGTGGTTTGTGAAAAGAACACACCTTCAATGACTCTATTGTTGGTTTTAGTATAACATACAATGACTCTAGTGGTTGATCCATGTCTGGTTTGTGGAAATAACACACATGCAATGACTCTAGTGGGTCCACATGTCTGGTTTGTGGAAATAACACACATGCAATGACTCTGGTTGATCCATATGTGGTTTGTGGAAAGAACACACATGCAATAACCACTGGTGGATCCATGTGTGGTTTGTGGAAAAGAACACACATGCAATGACCCTAGTGCTGGTTTGTGGTTTTAGTATAAGAACAAACATGCAATGACTCTAGTGATGGTTTGTGGTTTTAGTAAAAGAACACACATGCAATGACTCTAGTGCTGGTTTGTGGTTTTAGTATAAGAACAAACATGCAATGACTCTAGTGGTTGATCCATGTGTGGTTTGTGGAAATAACACACATGCAATGACTCTAGTGGTTGATCCATGTGTGGTTTGTGGAAATAACACACATGCAATGACTCTACTGGTTGATCCATGTGTGGTTTGTGGAAATAACACACATGCAATGACTCTAGTGGCTCCACATGTGTGGTTTGTGGAAAGAACACACATGCAATGACTCTGGTTGATCCATATGTGGTTTGTGGAAAGAACACACATGCAATGACCACTGGTGGATCCATGTGTGGTTTGTGGAAAAGAACACACATGCAATGACTCTAGTACTTGTTTGTGGTTTTAGTATAAGAACACACATGCAATGACTCTAGTGGTTGATCCATGTGTGGTTTGTGGAAAGAACACACATGCATTGACTCTAGTGGTGGATCCATGTGTGGTTTGTGGAAAGAACACACATGCAATGACCACTGATGGATCCATGTGTGGTTTGTGGAAAAGAACACACATGCAACGACTCTAGTGGTTGATCCATGTTTGTTTGTAGAAATAACACACATGCAATGACTCTAGTGGTTGATCCATGTGTGGTTTGTGAAAAGAACACACATGCATTGACTCTAGTGTTGGTTTTAGTATAAGAACACACATGCAATGACTCTAGTGGTTGATCCATGTGTGGTTTGTGAAAAGAACACACATGCAATGACTCTAGTGTTGGTTTTAGTATAAGAACACACATGCAATGACTCTAGTGGTTGATCGATGTGTGGTTTGTGGAAATAACACATATACAATGACTCTAGTGGTTGATCCATGTGTGGTTTGTGGAAATAACACACATGCAATGACTCTAGTGGGTCCACATGTGTGGTTTGTTGAAAGAACGCACATGCAATGACTCTGGTTGATCTATATGTGGTTTGTGGAAAGAACACACATGCAATGACTCTAGTGGTGGATCCATGTGTGGTTTGTGGAAAAGAACACACATGCAATGACTCTAGTGCTGGTTTGTGGTTTTAGTATAAGAACAAACATGCAATGACTCTAGTGGTTGATCCATTTGTGGGTTGTGCAAAGAACACACATGCAATGACCACTGGTGGATCCCTGTGTGGTTTGTGGAAAAGAACACACATGCAATGACTCTAGTGCTGGTTTGTGGTTTTAGTATAAGAACAAACATGCAATGACTCTAGTCGTTGATCCATGTGTGGTTTGTGGAAAGATAACACATGCAATGACTCTGGTTGATCCATGTGTGGTTTGTGGAAAGAACACACATGCAATGACTAGTGGTTGATCCATATGTGGTTTGTGGAAAGAACACACATGCAATGACCACTGGTGGATCCCTGTGTGGTTTGTGGAAAAGAACACACATGCAATGACTCTAGTGCTGGTTTGTGGTTTTAGTATAAGAACAAACATGCAATGACTCTAGTCGTTGATCCATGTGTGGTTTGTGGAAAGAACACACATGCAATGACTCTGGTTGATCCATGTGTGGTTTGTGGAAAGAACACACATGCAATGACCACTGGTGGATCCATGTGTGGTTTGTGGAAAAGAACACACATGCAATGACTCTAGTCCTTGTTTGTGGTTTTAGTATAAGAACACACATGCAATGACTCTAGGGGTTGATCCATGTGTGGTTTGTGGAAATAACACACATGCAATGACTCTAGTGGTTGATCCATGTGTGGTTTGTGGAAAGAACACACATGCAATGACCACTTGTGGATCCATGTGTGGTTTGTGGAAAAGAACACACATGCAATGACTCTAGTGGTTGATCCATGTTTGTTTGTGGAAATAACACACATCCAATGACTCTAATGGTTGATCCATGTGTGGTTTGTGAAAAGAACACACATGCAATGACTCTTGTTATCCATGTGTGGTTTGTGGAAATAACACACATGCAATGACTCTAGTGGTTGATCCATGTGTGGTTTGTGGAAATAACACACATGCAATGACTCTAGTGGTTGATCCATGTGTGGTTTGTGGAAAGAACACACATGCAATGACCACTGGTGGATCCATGTGTGGTTTGTGGAAAAGAACACACCTGCAATGACTCTAGTGGTTGATCCATGTTTGTTTGTGGAAATAACACACATGCAATGACTCTAGTGGTTGATCCATGTGTGGTTTGTGAAAAGAACACACATGCAATGACTCTAGTGTTGGTTTTAGTATAAGAACACACATGCAATGACTCTAGTGGTTGATCCATGTGTGGTTTGTGGAAATAACACACATGCAATGACTAGTGGTTGATCCATATATGGTTTGTGGAAAGAACACACATGCAATGACCACTAGTGGATCCATGTGTTGTTTGTGGAAAAGAACACACATGCAATGACTCTAGTGCTGGTTTGTGGTTTTAGTATAAGAACAAACATGCAATGACTCTAGTGGTTGATCCATGTGTGGTTTGTGGAAAGAACACACATGCAATGACTCTAGTGGTTGTTCCATGTGTGGTTTGTGGAAAGAACACACATGCAATGACCACTGGTGGATCCATGTGTGGTTTGTGGAAAAGAACACACATGCAATGACTCTAGTACTTGTTTGTGGTTTTAGTATAAGAACACACATGCAATGACTCTAGGGGTTGATCCATGTGTGGTTTGTGGAAATAACACACATGCAATGACTCTAGTGGTTGATCCATGTGTGGTTTGTGGAAAGAACACACATGCAATGACCACTTGTGGATCCATGGGTGGTTTGTGGAAAAGAACACACATGCAATGCCTCTAGTGGTTGATACATGTTTGTTTGTGGAAATAACACACATGCAATGCCTCTAATGGTTGATCCATGTGTGGTTTGTGAAAAGAAGACACATGCAATGACTCTTGTTATCCATGTGTGGTTTGTGGAAATAACACACATGCAATGACTCTAGTGGTTGATCCATGTGTGGTTTTTTGGAAATAATATACATGCAATGACTCTAGTGGGTATCCATGTGTGGTTTGTGGAAAGAACACACATGCAATGACCACTGGTGGATCCATGTGTGGTTTGTGGAAAAGAACACACCTGCAATGACTCTAGTGGTTGATCCATGTTTGTTTGTGGAAATAACACACATGCAATGACTCTAGTGGTTGATCCATGTGTGGTTTGTGAAAAGAACACACATGCAATGACTCTAGTGTTGGTTTTCGTATAAGAACACACATGCATTGACTCTAGTGGTTGATCCATGTGTGGTTTGTGGAAATAACACACATGCAATGACTAGTGGTTGATCCATATATGGTTTGTGGAAAGAACACACATGCAATGACCACTAGTGGATCCATGTGTTGTTTGTGGAAAAGAACACACATGCAATGACTCTAGTGCTGGTTTGTGGTTTTAGTATAAGAACAAACATGCAATGACTCTAGTGGTTGATCCATGTGTGGTTTGTGGAAAGAACACACATGCAATGACTCTAGTGGTTGTTCCATGTGTGGTTTGTGGAAAGAACACACATGCAATGACCACTGATGGATCCATGTGTGGTTTGTGGAAAAGAACACACATGCAACGACTCTAGTGGTTGATCCATGTTTGTTTGTGGAAATAACACACATGCAATGACTCTAGTGGTTGATCCATGTGTGGTTTGTGAAAAGAACACACATGCAATGACTCTAGTGTTGGTTTTAGTATAAGAACACACATGCAATGACTCTAGTGGTTGATCCATGTGTGGTTTGTGAAAAGAACACACATGCAATGACTCTAGTGTTGGTTTTAGTATAAGAACACACATGCAATGACTCTAGTGGTTGATCCATGTGAGGTTTGTGGAAATAACACATATGCAATGACTCTAGTGGTTGATCCATGTGTGGTTTGTGGAAAAGAACACACATGCAATGACTCTAGTGCTGGTTTGTGGTTTTAGTATAAGAACAAACATGCAATGACTCTAGTCGTTGATCCATGTGTGGTTTGTGGAAAGATAACACATGTAATGACTCTGCTTGATCCATGTGTGGTTTGTGGAAAGAAGACACATGCAATGACCACTGGTGGATCCATGTGTGGTTTGTGGAAAAGAACACACATGCAATGACTCTAGTACTTGTTTGTGGTTTTAGTATAAGAACACACATGCAATGACTCTAGGGGTTGATCCATGTGTGGTTTGTGGAAATAACACACATGCAATGACTCTAGTGGTTGATCTGTAACTACCTCGGTGAATTACGCTCCTAGTTACGAGCCTGGATGAGCAGAAATGGTTGAAATAGTACGGTGGGGCCCAAATGCCACTCATAGGTAGACCTTTCGGCCGTCCCAACCATTTCCAAACATCGGGACAAGAGCAGGCGCGTGTCGGCAAGCGAAGGATCAACTACATACACAAGTGAGTATGTATGCAAGCCACCATACAATAGTACATCAGAGCCATTCCATCTAAAAAGAAAGAAAATATAGCAACGCCATACGGCAAGATCCAAATATCCTAGATAGATATAATAGTTTAGGATATCTCCTCATACATCAAACATCAGAGTATCAGGCGGAAGCGGAAGACAAAAATCCGAGTACGGATAAGAAGCAAATCGGCATAAGATGCCCCGTAAATAAACACATCCCGCCCACAGATCTCACGGATCCCCGTTCCCGGAATCTCTACACCGAATGATCGTTGCCCACATCGTCCGTCTCTTCCACCCAGTATCCATCTTGCGAGTGTACCTGTTCATCTGAACCAATAATTTATCGTGTGAGACCCTAGGGTACTCAGCAAGTCTTTATGCCTCTAAAGGGACACAACCTGGGGTGACGCAATTGCAGCAAAAGATAAACCCTAGCAATTCTATAGATACTCGCTAACCATCCGCCTAACCAGAGATAGATGGATGTCCGTGAATTAATAACAACAGTTATAACAGTTAAAACGGTAATATCCACAGATCCATCCTCCTCCTCGCTTACCGACGAGGAAGCGGACGAACAACCCCCCATCTGTTGGCAGTTTTATTATCCATTCCATGAGTGTTGCACTATTTACTAGTCAGGTACCTAGTCTAGTCAAATTAAAAGCGGTCCTTTAGTTATGCTTGTCTATGATCGAGAACCGTGCTCCAAGTCGTCCATAACGCGGACACGGCTTTGAGAAAGTTTTACCTGAGGGTGCACAAATAACAACACACACTCGATATGCCTCGGAAAAACCAAATCAAAACCCAACGAGCGATCCACGACAAAGCGATCACAGATTCAGAAATATTTGAGGCCACCCCATTGAGCTACCATAGCGAAGTTAGCGACTCGAGACGGCCTCAAGGTTTGTGAGCCGGTATGTACGGGAACCCGAAAGTGTGGGGCTTGTCGATCTGTAAACGGGTCACGGACCTAGATGACTGTCAAGTACCTGCACAATTTAAATTAAAGCGATAAAGCATGGCATAAGTACATGATAGTAAATAAAACCTCAAACTAGTTTGTGGCCCCAAGAAATAAGAATGAATCAAGCTCTGGCTCAGGGGGGTCCATAGGCCTCCCGGATGTGGATAGCGCGAATATTCTTGGAACAGGAATCAAGTACTCGGGGTCTTACGGGACACAAGTGAGCCTAAAAAACCAAATAGCGAATAGGGCTCACCGATGCCACTTTCATTAGTTATCCCATTACTACTCAGGTTAAGTTGTTTAGATACCTCGTTCTCCATCAGACACTCACATACCCTACACATGCTGTTCTACGACTCGCATGGCTCAATCAACTCCTGTAGTAGTGGCTCATGGGATGGAGGGACAAGCTTCGGTGGGGTTTAAAAGTAAAGGCTATGCAGTACTTGGGATTCAATTTAATGCAATCGCGACTCAATGATGCAAGAATAAGATAGAGGCAATAGGTACTATATGTATGCGAGCATGTGGTAGTGCTTGCCTGGCAGCTCAGTTGAAGCAAGGGATGGATCTGGGTAGTGCTCCTGGTTCTCTTGATATATCCCCTGCTCAGCGTCTATTCGAAGAAGAACCAAACAAACAAGGGCCAACATAAATAAAGTGCACAAGCATATGAATAAATGCGACAAGCAAACAATCATGCCATGATGAATGATGCACAATTTGCATGGCATTGAAGTAGCATGGCATGGGTGTGGTGTGGCATACAAGAATAGATCATTTTATTGAGTTTTGGCCCCAATTTAACCTCATATTAGTTGTTGTACACATTATATTTATATGATGCATGCTGCAAAACAGATGAAGGAATGCATAAACAGAAAGGTCTCGTCGAGCTAATCATTTTAGACATATCATTTGTTAAATTTGGAGTTATAAAATAAAAGTTATTAATTAATTAAGGTGGAAGGGCATTTTATTGTAATTTAAAACAACTTGGAATTTTAAAGTGTTCAAAATAGATTTTGAATGGCATATTTGAATTTCTTATATTTTTCTGATCTCAAAACATATATTATTTGTATTATTTGGATTTGTATTTTAAAAGTTATTTGAAAACAGATTTAAATTTGAATTTGAATTTTAAAATAAATTTGAAAAGGTTTAATTAAAACAGATTACAGAAATACTTTTTATACTCGGCTCGTCCTAGCCCTAGACGCTGACGGGCGGGGCTCGCGCTGACGCAGCAGCAGGTGGGGCCGCAGAGGCTGCATGGCTTTTCTCACTCGGTCCTTCCTAACCACACCGATGACAAGTGGGGCCGGTTACAATACCACGCTGCACGCTCGCCCATGGGCGTGACACGTGGCGATCCCAGCGCGGGGACTGGTGCTGGTGGACTGGGTCTTCCGCGGGTTTATTTGTAAAAGAACTCCTTGGTGGTGAATGGGGCACCGGGGCCGGGTTTAGGCGGGAAAAAGGCCGGGGGCATCTGCAAAAGCGGCCAATGGTCTTTGCCGTCACGTGACGCGATAATCGACGGTGGCGGATCTGGCGGACTTCCGACGACGGTGGCGATGAGACTAGCGAGAAACTGGCCAAGCCACAAAAAGGAAAGCTGAAGAGGTCAGGTCTACAACTTTCATGCGGTGGCATCGAGGAGAGTCTAAGCCTTGGGCACGGCACGGAATGCAGGCGGCAGCGGTCTTTAGGCCGCTGCTGAGCGCTGACGCGCGACGTGTGAGCGTTCGACGGAAGGCGGCGGCGTCCTACGGCAAGAGGGGGAGGAAGAGGATGTCTAGGAGATGGAGGGGCTCACCAGGAACTCGCTGGTGTGGTGGCTCGTGCGGAGGTGGAGGAGATCCGGCGTCGGGCTCGTGGACGGCCTCACCGGCTCCCTCTCGGCATGGTGGCGACGACGACGCCCCGGCGAGTTCCAGGCGCCGCTGCAGGTCCAGGGCGATGGTGAAGAGGCGGGGAAAGGTACTGGTACGCCTAGATCGACTCGACGTCCACCGGAACAGTGAAGCACAGAGGTAGACGTGGCTAGGGTTTAGGGGAGGAGATGGCCATGGCGGCTAGGGAGGTAGAGAGGGATAGGCGGGAGGGAAGGTCAGGGGTCTTCTCCAGTTGATCGATCTGCATGGGGTGGTTGGGGAGAGAGGGGAGGAAGGAGCACATGGGTTTGGTCTCCACTTTTGCAAAGCAAGATAAGGCTCGGGTGGGGTAGGGTTTCTCTCTTTCTTCTCTTTGTCTTGAAGCCAAAGAAAGAGTGGAGAGGGGTAGAGGTAGCTCGGGCTAGGTAGAAAGGGGATCGGGTTAGGGTAGAGCTAGGGTTAGGGAGAGGTGGTCTCGGGTTAGGGCTTGGTCTAGAGAGGGGGTAGATCAAGAGAGAGGGTGTGGTGAGGGATTAGGGTTTAGAGAGAGAGAAGCTAGAGAGAGAGGTGGGAGATAGGGTTTTAGAAGCATGTATGCTCCAAACATAGATCAAGCAAGATCAAGACTAGCTCAAGCAAGATTAGACAAGAACAAGAGGGGAAGGTGGTGATAGGGTTTAAGCAAGATCAAACTAGATCAAGCCAAAGATAGGGAGAGATGATGAGATGTGAGATGATCCACTCAAAAATCAAATAAAATCCAAATGACAAGCAAAAGGTGGTACTTGCATGGGCCATGCATAAATAATTAATACCTTGCTTATCTTTGTGAAAACAAGATTATTTACATGGCATTATTCTTATGCATTCCAAAATGTGGAGTAAGGCCTAAGCAAAAGATTTAAAGGAAAGTTCCAGGTGGAGTAGATGGAGATGAACACATTTGATTATAATTGGGACTTGCTAGTGTGTATATTCCACTAGATATTTAATAGTCCCAAGAATACCCCAACATGAGCATGAATCCATAACAAGACATATGGAAGCTAGTAATAGGGTTCCACTCACAAGGCATGCAAAGGTGGCCATGTGTCTCTCATATATCACTAATGTGAAAACATCATGATGCCAAGATGAGAGCATGTGGAAAAGAATTGGATCCATCCCAACCCACATGAGCTAGAGGCAAAACCCAATTAAAGTGCAAAGCTCACATTTAGTTGGATGGTGGAATTATAAGGTGGTGAAAGAAAGGTGGTGGAGTTAACAAAAGATATGCCCCCAACTCAACTTGGGCATTTAAACAATATATCAAGAACCAAATAAAATATCAAGAGGCAAATACAATTAATGATGCATATGAGAGAAGAACCAAAACAAAAGGGTTTTATATGATGCTCAAATGCAAGGTGGCATGATGACATGAGCATGATATAATGATGATGCAACAATTATATATATGAAGTAGCATCTATATAGACTAGGCTAGTAGCATTGCAATTGTTAGACAATTGGGATGCTACAACTCTCCCCCACTAAACAAGAATCTCGCCCCGAGATTCTAGGAAAAAGAAAACAACACAAAGAGAGGCGGGTGTTCGAACGAAGGTGACCCTCACGTTCCCAAGTGGCTTCATCAACGGAATGGTGCGACCACTGCACCTTGCAAAACTTGCTAGACTTGTTGCGAGTCTTGCGTTTTGCTTGAGAAACAATGGGTTAGAAGAGTTGAAGAATTGTCGTGAGACAAGAAAGATAGGATGGACATAGCTCCGGTTTTCTCAAGAAACATGATAAAAGACTAGAACCACTTGTGAAAGAAAGGACAAGATGATGTATCCCGGGTAAAGAAGGACACACCATTAAGATTAAAGATTTACTGGTACGAGAGAGGATGAATCTTTGTCCCGCCGGAAGAAAAAGATCTAGATTGGAGAGGTTTCGAACCACTATGACAATAGCATCGTATCTTCTCTCGGATTTGAGAAATGAAGTACGGAAACAATATTGCCTTCAAACAATAGAGTCCCTTGATATCAACAGAAAGATTTAGTTAGACATCGTCGGATTAGATTCTCCTTGCGCCGGTAAGAACCAAAGAATCACGCAATTGAGGTGCGCGGATATAACTTCCAGAGACGGATGTGAAGATAGATCATGGTGGAATCCCGAGAAGCAAAGAATATGGAGGATCTGGAGTTTATGGAAGAGATACTTATTGCTTTCTTTAGCCTTGAGGCTAATGCAATAGATTTTGCGGCTGATGGCATCAACCATAATTGGCTTTACCACAGAAAAAGAATTGATGAAACAAAGAGAGATAGTATCCTTTCATCTTGTTTGGGAATGTCGAGCACCGGTAGAAAGACGAGGACCGAAAAGAGTTTTGTTTGTTCCACCAGATGATTGAAGGTTTGCTCCCTCTAGAATAGATAGACCACCAACAAGAGATTATTGATTACTTTTCTTCGAGAGAGCACTCCGGAAAAACAAGGACAGAAGTAAAAGTATCAAGGGATAAAGGCCACTTCTAACTTCCGTGGAATGAGTGAAATCACAATAATTCCCCAACTCAATGTACAAGAGCGAATGATAAGAGTAGTGGTATGGTAGCTACTCCATCCCGCACTCAAAGCATTACTCCGCACATGAATAGGAAAACCATGCAACCCAACTTCCGAAACAGACTGAAGGTATTGACGATAACTCGTGGAACTCCGTTAGGAAACAAGGATAGGTGCAAACGATTCGCCGGATTCCCAGATAGATAAAGATGATGATGTTGTCGTCATATCATAAGTATCCCGCCACCGGAAAGATATGAAGAAAGATCACGGAGACAACTGCAAGATTCCACAGATAAAGAAAAAGATAGCACCACTTGAACAGAAGGAACACAAGATCTGGAAGGTCTTCATGGCCTCCGGTGGATTGAGCATAGCCGATAGAGCGAGGGGGTT
This sequence comes from Avena insularis, assembly GCA_023614405.1. Lineage (NCBI taxonomy): Eukaryota > Viridiplantae > Streptophyta > Magnoliopsida > Poales > Poaceae > Avena > Avena insularis. The sequence continues at coordinate 412,371,651 of CM042692.1, read as the reverse complement.
TCAAGAGATTACTTAACGAGATAGAGGTGAAAAGAACTCCATGTTCTTCTTGAAAAGATTGAGAGAGATTTAGCAGCCTTGAGGAATCTTTAGCAGAACGACGATGATAACTTGCCAACAAGGAACAACTCCGGATTGGTTGAAGATGGGGGATGGAATTAACAATGGAGTTGCTGATTCCAGAATTGAAGCGATTTATTTAGCAGAAGGACGTGGCCGAGATAGGTGACTTCAAAAAGTCAGAATTCACGCTTTGAGACTTTGCACACAGGCAGTGCTCACGAAGCTTGAGAGAAAGAGACACAGATGATCTTCCATGTCCTTCCATTGATATCGAATAGGCAAGCATATTATCAACATATACCACCATGGATTAACAAGATATTCCCAGAATATCAAGCTCAAGAGGCGAGAGAAACGAACAAATGCTCAAAACACTTCCTGAGCTCAACGCTGTTAGAAAGATCAATATTAGGAGCACGGGTTCGTGTTGAAGAAGATGCACTGGAAGAAAAGATTATCTGGTCCTTCGGAAGAAAAAGAGATGCCACCTGGTTTACATTGTCGATCGGATCACCGGTTAGAAAGATAAAGAGATCTTGGATAAGTAACGATGATAATTCATTGCTTATGCAAGCTATCGAGACAAAAGATGCAACGAAAAAGATGTGCAGATATGGAGTTGAAAAAGATGTGCAGCATGATGGATAGATGATAGACCGCCGTAGTGCTTTGAGAAACTCCGGATTGCCAAAGATGCTTGATTATGCATAGATATGATCACGGTGTACTCAAAATCACAGGAGATAACCGTTTTTCACTCATGATAAGTGTCATATAGCTATGCAGAGAACCAAATTACAATCATCAGCATCGGATCGACACATGTTATGTAATTAGCCCAAGAGAATTGGAGATGAAAAGAAACTCCAGGATTAAGCGCCGGTGACAAGAGAATGAGTTAGCATGGATATGCTGACAAAAGAAAGATAGATAATGTTTCACACACAACTGAAAAGGAGTGTGGAAACACAGATTGATCAAAGAAAAATTTTCCGCATTTTCGGCATTAAAATACCAATAGATCATAAAACCACTTATCGATAGAGATTAGCAACTCCACGATTACGCGAAAGCATGCTGGAAGGAAGAACACCCTTAACAAGATGGCACGGTTAACAAGGAGTCGGATAGATCGCGTCGGTTTACAAAAACATCGGTATGGAATGTACCAGCAGTTGATAACCAAAGGCGGATAGTGATAAAAATTGGATGCAGCAGATAGACAAGGAATTACACACACACACACACACACATTTCTATGGTACTACGAAACCCGAACACGTGAATCCTAGTTTGAATTTTAGAAGAGGATTGAAAGCGTTACACTTCCTTACCGAAAAAGGGTGGGTGGGTGGGTAAGAAGAAAAGTGGAAGCAGTCCTACTCTCACGTTTTGTTTTTCCTAGTATACATAACTACCAAAATATTTGCTAGACGACAACGACCATTTGGTTGAGACCTGAAGGGGGATGGCTCGATACCAATTGTAACTACCTCGGTGAATTACACTCTTAGTTGCATGCTGGATGAGCGAAATGGTTAAAATAGTATGGTGGGGCCAAATGCCACTCACGGTGAACCTTCGGCCGTCCTAACCATTTCAAACATCGGGACAAGAACGGCGTGAATCGGTGCGAAGGGATCAACTACATACACAAATGAGTATGTATGCAAGCCACATACAACAGTCCTTAGAGCCATTCCATCTAAAAACAAATAGAAATATTGCAATGCCCTACGGCAAGATCCAAATATCCTAGATAGAGATACTATTTTTAGGATAGCTCCTCATACATCAAACATCAGAGTATCAGGCGGAAGCGGAAGACAAGATCCGAGTATGGATAAGAAGCAAATCGGCATAAGATGCCACATAAACAAACACATCCCGCCCACAGATCTCACGGATCCCCGTTCCCGGAATCTCTACACCGAGTGATCGTTGCCAACATCGTCCATCTCCTCCACCCAGTATCCATCTTGCGTGTATATTTGTGCATCTGAATCAAACAATTTATCGTGTCAGACCCTAGGGGTACTCAGCAAGTCTTTATGCCTCTAAAGGGGACATAACCTGGGGTGACGCAATTGCAGCAAAAGATAATACCTAACAAGTCTATAGATACTCGCTAACCATCCACCTAACCAAATATAGACGGATGTCCGTTAATTAAGAACAACAGTTATAGCAGTATAATTAACCGTTCCATCCTCCTTCTCGCTTACCAACGAGAAAGCGGACGAACAACCCCCATCCGTTGGCAGTTTTATTAACCATTCCATGAGTATTGCACTATTTACTAGTCAGGTAGTGAGTCAATCTAAAAGCGGTACTTTAGTTATACTTGTCTTTGATCGAGAAACTGTGCTCCAAGTCGTCCATAACCGCGGACACGGCTTTCAGAAAGATTTACCCTGCAGGGGTGCACAAATAGCAACACACACTCGATCAACCTCGGAAAAACCAAATCAAAACCCAACGAGGCATTCACGACAAAGCGATCACAAGATTCAGAAATGTTTCAGGGGGGCACCCCAATAAGCTACCATAGCGAAGTTGGCGACTCGAGATGGACCCGGGGTTTGCGAGAGCCGGTAATGTAGGGAACGAAAATGTGGTGGGCTTGTCGATACCGCGAAATCATGCCGCGATCCCTAAACAGTACGGTGCTCCTCGCACAATCTTAAATAAAGCAGTAAACATGGCATAAGTACAGGATAGTAATAAAGCCCCAAACTACTTTGTGGCCCCAAGAAATAAGAATGAATCAAGCTCTGGCTCAGGAGGGTCCATAAGGCCTCCCGGATGTGGATAGTGCGAATAGTCAAGGAACAGGAATCAAGTACTCGGGGTCCTACGGGACATAAGTGAGCATGAAGAACCAAATAGCAGATATTTCTCACCGGTGCCACTTTCATTAGATATCCCATTACTACTCAGGTTAAGTTGTTTAGGCACCTCATTATCCATCAGACTCTCACATACCCTACACATGCTGTGCTACGACCCGCATGGCTCAAACAACTCCTGTAGCAATGGCTCATGGGATGGAGGAACAAGCTTCGGTGGGGTTTAAAAGTAAAGGCTATGTAGTACTTGGGATTCAATTTAATGCAATCGCGACTCAATGATGCAAGAATAAGATAGAGGCAATAGGTACTATATGTATGCAAGCATGTGGTAGTGCTTGCTGGCATTTCGATTGAGCGAGAAGGATGGGTAGTGCTCACAGGATTCTGATATATCCCACCTTTCGTCTATTCGAAGAAGAACCAAACAAACAAGGGCCAACATAAATAGAGTGCATAAGCATATGAATTATAATGCGACAAGCAAACAATCATGCCATGATGAATGATGCACAATTTGCATGGCAATAATGTAGCATGGCATGGGTGAGGTGTGGAGTATAAGAATAAAGCATTTTATTGAGTTTTAGTCACATTTTATCGTCAAATAAGTTGCTGTATACTTTATATTTATATGATGCATGCTGCAATTCAGAACATGGAATGCACAGATAGAACGGGCTCGTTGCGCTGATCAATTTAGACATATTATTTGTCAAATTTGGAGTTATAAAACTAAAGTTATTAATTAATTAAGAAAAAGGGCATTTTATTTGTAATTTTAATCATCTCGAAAATTTAAAGTGATCAAACATTATTTTGAATAGCATATTTGAATTCCTCACATTTTTCTGATTCCAAAACATATATTATTTGTAATATTTGGAATTACCAATTAATAGTTATTAATTTCTGGATATTAAACATATTTATATTTTCTGGAATTAGTTTTATTTGGAAAAAGAATCATGGATACTTTTTGTACTCAGGAGAATCTACCCTGAGACGCTGACGGGTGGGACGATCTTTGACTCAGCAATAGCCGACCAATGAGGCTGGACAGGACTTTTGCACCTTGAGTACACCCAGTCGTAGTGGATGATAGGTGGGCCTCCGGCGTGAGAACCCTAGCAGCGTGGCCCGGGCAGGTGACACGTGGGCGATCCAGGCGTGAGGGTCTGTCCGTCTGGACATAATCTGCTAGGGGTTTTATGCAAAGAACAACGAATCTGAAAGTTTTCAGTCAAGCAGTCGGCTCGTCCTGTTTTACGGTAATGACGAGCAAGACTTCGGGAATTTTGCGACGCTGCAAAAACAAAAGTTTTAGAGCCAACATCGGACTACAACTTTGGTGTTTGGAGCTTTGCCAACGGAGGTCTGTAGCGGACAGGGCAAGGAGATGAACAGAGGAGATCTCGCGGTTTAAAAACTGACGGTAAAATTTGTAGAAACAGGCTGAGATCAGGCTGGTTTGCGATGATGATTGCGACCGAACGGCTGCAAATTTTGCCCTACCGTAAAAAGGAGAGTTGAAGAGGATTTCTCGGGCTACAACTTTCGTTCAGAAATCATCGTCGGAGGAGGGCTACAGCGCGTGGGGCACGGCGGAGAATAGAGGAAGGACGGACGGCTAGCATTACTTTCTGTCTGCCAGTGGCCAGTGGGGGCTTACGTGGCGTCATGGCCCAGCGGCTCTGAAAGCGGCAATGGCGACCAGAGGAGGAGGAGAGCATGTCCATGGGGACAAGGACTAACGGGAGGTACCGAAGATGGTGGTGATCAGCGAGGAAGGAGAGCAGTGAGTTACAGGCGGTCTTGTGACAGCGGCGGCAGTGTCGTGTCCGGCGATTCGGCGTCTGGCGTCCCCGGCGGTGTCGGCTGCTATGCTGAAGATCCTGGATCAATGCAGAGTGCTGGGCTTGTAGCCAATGGTGGCGAGGCGGCGATCTGGGAAGCTTCTCTGCTGCGTGGGCTATTTTGCTTGGAGGAAAGGAAATAGAGCAAAGAGGCAAACTGGATAGGTGCGATGCTGAGAAGAGGGGAGGCTGCGGCTGCTGCTTTATGCCAAAGCGAAGAGGTAAAAGGCCACGGCTTAGCGTGGGCGATCGACAGCCATGGAGTGGTGATCACGTGCCAGGGGAAGGAAGAGAAACAGGAGCCTCGCTATCTTCTTGGCGCTAGCGAGGGGTTGCACAGGAACAAGAGGAAGGGGCACACAGTCATAGGTGCACCTGGGACAGGGTTCGGTTTGGGTTTAGCGATAGAGGGAGGGCTCGACGCAGTAGCCTGGCTGGTGCATGTGAGCCGGAAGGGGCGCCTGGTTAGAGAGGGCTCGCTGGCTGCTTTGCATGCTCAAGCAAGAACCGGTCCAAGTCAAAACTCCAAGACCAAAACAAACAAGGCAGAAAGAAAAATGAAAAGAAGGGAAACATGCATGGGTGATCTTATTATTTCATGTGCCTAGAGGATCTTGATATTGCATGTGTCACATACACATGTATGTGGGGCTTCTTTTGTGAAAACAAAATAATACATGCATACACCCTACCAAAAGAGAAACAGCATCAAAGAGTTGGACAAGGATTGATCTAAGAGATGGTTTGGAGGTTGATTTGAATTCATTCAAATGATTTTCCTCAGTTCAATTAATCCATATACCCAAAGGAAACAAGAGATAGAATGAGGTGGTTTTCTTGCATGGGCCATGCATGAACCTTAGTTAGGCCACATTATATTTGTGAAAACAAATACAAGCTCAAATGACCCCATTTAGCCCCATGCATTCCAATTTGAATAAAGCCCAAGCAAAAAGGTTTGAAGAGGTAGAATAAAAACATCAAATAGAAGAACTAGAATAAGATGGGGATGTGGGGCTTATATTTCATGCGACATGAAATAATGGTACCACATATAGCATACATTCACAAGGAATCAACACATGGGTGGAATTAAACCCATATGTCCAAGAATTGATGAAATAAGCATGAATAAATATAATGGAAATGTTAGTGTGTGTAAGCCACTAGATAATTATATGGTCCTATTTATATTTAGATATGCCCACTCATTTAGAAGTAAACCATAGGAAGAAGTAGAAGTATTCCCACATCATTTATATTGTGAAAACAATAGTAAACACCATTGGGGCATGTGGTATAGAAGGGGATCCATCTTTATATAAGAGAGCTAGACAACACCCAAAAGAGAAGATGCAAAAGCCCACAAGTATTTTGGGTTGGTGGAATATAAGGTGGTGACAAAGAAAGGTGGTGGAGTTAATAAAAGATATGCCCCCAACTCAACTTGGGCATCAAGCTTTTATCAAGAACCAAATACAATATATCAAGAGACAAATACAATTAATAATGCATATGAGATAAGAACCAAATGAAAAGGAGTTTTTATATGATGCTCAAATGCAAGGTGGCATAATGACATGAGCATGATATAATTATCATGCAACAATTATATGTAGGAAGTAGCAATTATATAGACTAGGCTAGTAGCATTGCAATTGTTAGACAATTGGATGCTACAGTTGATCCATATGTGGTTGGTGGAAAGAACACACATGCAATGACCACTGGTGGATCCATGTGTGGTTTGTGGAAAAGAACACACATGCAATGAATCTAGTGCTGGTTTGTGGTTTTAGTATAAGAACAAACATGCAATGACTCTAGTGGTTGATCCATGTGTGGTTTGTGGAAAGAACACACATGCAATGACTCTAGTTGATCCATGTGTGGTTTGTGGAAAGAACACACATGCAATGACCATTGGTGGATCCATGTGTGGTTTGTGGAAAAGAACACACATGCAATGACTCTAGTGCTGGTTTGTGATTTTAGTATAAGAACAAACATGCAATGACTCTAGTGGTTGATCCATGTGTGGTTTGTGGAAATAACACACATGCAATGACTCTGGTTGATCCATGTGTGGTTTGTGGAAAGAACACACATGCAATGACCACTAGTGGATCCGTGTGTGGTTTGTGGAAAAAATTCACATGCAATGACTCTAGTGCTGGTATGTGGTTTTAGTATAAGAACAAACATGCAATGACTCTAGTGGTTGATCCATGAGTGGTTTGTGGAAAGAACACACATGCAATGACTCTGGTTGATCCATGTGTGGTTTGTGGAAAGAACACACATGCAATGACCACTGGTGGATCCATGTGTGGTTTGTGGAAAAGAACACACATGCAATGACTCTAGTGCTGGTTTGTGGTTTTAGTATAAGAACAAACATGCAATGACTCTAGTGGTTGATCCATGTGTGGTTTGTGGAAAGAACACAAATGCAATGACTCTAGTGGTTGATCCATGTGTGGTTTGTGGAAAAAACACACATGCAATGACCACTGATGGATCCATGTTGGTTTTAGTGTAAGAACACACATCCAATGACTCTAGTACTAGTTTGTGGTTTTAGTACAAGAACACACATGCAATGACTCTAGTGGTTGATCCATGTGTGGTTTGTGGAAATAACACAGATACAATGACTCTAGTGGTTGATCCATGTGTGGTTTGTTGCAATAACACATATGCAATGACTATAGTGGTTGATCCATGTGTGGTTTGTGGAAATAACACACATGCAATGACTCTAGTGGGTCCACATGTGTGGTTTGTGGAAAGAACACACATGCAATGACTCTGGTTGATCCATATATGGTTTGTGGAAAGAACACACATGCAATGACTCTAGTGGTGGATCCATGTGTGGTTTGTGGAAAAGAACACACATGCAATGACTCTAATGGGTCCACATGTGGTTTGTGGAAAAGAACACACATGCAATGAGTCTAGTGTTGGTTTGTGGTTTGTGGAAAGAACACACATGCAATGACTCTAGTGGTTGATCCATGTGTGGTTTGTGGAAAGAACACACATGCAATGACTCTGGTTGATCCATATGTGGTTTGTGGAAAGAACACACATGCAATGATTCTAGTGGTTGATCCATGTGTGGTTTGTGGAAAGAACACACATGCAATGACTCTAGTGCTGGTTTGTGGTTTTAGTATAAGAACACACATGCAATGACTCTAGTGGTTGATCCATGTGTGGTTTGTGGAAAGAACACACATGCAATGACTCTGGTTGATCCATGTGTGGTTTGTGGAAAGAACACATGCAATGACCAGTGGTGGATCCATGTGTGGTTTGTGGAAAGAACACACATGCAATGACTCTAGTGCTGGTTCCATGTGTGGTTTTAGTATAAGAACACACATGCAATGACTCTAGTGGTTGATCCATGTGTGGTTTGTGGAAAGAACACACATGCAATGACTCTAGTGGTTGATCCATGTGTGGTTTGTGGAAAGAACACACATGCAATGACTCTGGTTGATCCATGTGTGGTTTGTGGAAAGAACACACATGCAATGACTCTAGTGCTGGTTTGTGGTTTTAGTATAAGAACAAACATGCAATGACTCTAGTGGTTGATCCATGTGTGGTTTGTGGAAAGAACACACATGCAATGACTCTGGTTGATCCATGTGTGGTTTGTGGAAAGAACACACATGCAATGACCACTGGTGGATCCATGTGTGGTTTGTGGAAAAGAACACACATGCAATGACTCTAGTGCTGGTTCCATGTGGTTTTGGATAAGAACAAACATGCAATGAATCTAGTGGTTGATCCATGTGTGGTTTGTGGAAATAACACACATGCAATGACTCTGGTTGATCCATGTGTGGTTTGTGGAAAGAACACACATGCAATGACTCTAGTGGTTGATCCATGTGTGGTTTGTGGAAATGAACACACATGCAATGAGTCTAGTGTTGGTTTGTGGTTTTAGTATAAGAACAAACATGCAATGACTCTAGTGGTTGATCCATGTGTGGTTTGTGGAAAGAACACACATGCAATGACTAGTGGTTGATCCATATGTGGTTTGTGGAAAGAACACACATGCAATGACCACTGGTGGATCCATGTGTGGTTTGTGGAAAAGAACACACATGCAATGACTCTAGTGCTGGTTTGTGGTTTTAGTATAAGAACAAACATGCAATGACTCTAGTGGTTGATCCATGTGTGGTTTGTGGAAAGAACACACATGCAATGACTCTAGTGGTTGATCCATGTGTGGTTTGTGGAAAAAAAACACATGCAATGACTCTAGTGCTGGTTTGTAGTTTTAGTATAAGAACAAACATGCAATGACTCTAGTGGTTGATCCATGTGTGGTTTGTGGAAAGAATACACATGCAATGACTAGTGGTTAATCCATATGTGGTTAGTGGAAAGAACACACATGCAATGACCACTGGTGGATCCATGTTAGTTATGTGTAAAAGAAAAAACATGCAATTACTCTAGATATTGATTTTGGTTTTAGTATAAGAACAAACATGCAATGACTATAGTGGTTGATCCATGTGTGGTTTGTGGAAATAACACACATGCAATGACTCTAGTTGATTCATGTGGTTTGTGGAAATAACACACATACTCTAGTGGTTGATCCATGTGTGGTTTGTGGAAAAGAACACACATGCAATGACTCTAATGGGTCCACATGTGGTTTGTGGAAAGAACACACATGCAATGACTAGTGGTTGATCCATATGTTGTTTGTGGAAAGAACACACATGCAATGACTCTAGTGTTGGTTTGTGGTTTTAGTATAAGAACAAACATGCAATGACTCTAGTGGTTGATCCATGTGTGGTTTGTGGAAAGAACACACATGCAATGACTAGTGGTTAATCCATATGTGGTTAGTGGAAAGAACACACATGCAATGACCACTGGTGGATCCATGTTTGGTTTGTGGAAAAGAACACACATGCAATGACTCTAGTGCTGGTTTGTGGTTTTAGTATAAGAACAAACATGCAATGACTCTAGTGGTTGATCCATGTGTGGTTTTGTGGAAAGAACACACATGCAATGACTCTGGTTGATCCATGTGTGGTTTGTGGAAAGAACACACATGCAATGACCACTGGTGGATCCATGTGTGGTTTGTGGAAAAGAACACACATGCAATGACTCTAGTGCTGGTTTGTGGTTTTAGTATAAGAACAAACATGCAATGACTCTAGTGGTTGATCCATGTGTGGTTTGTGGAAAGAACACACATGCAATGACTAGTGGTTGATCCACGTGTGGTTTGTGGAAAGAACACACATGCAATGAACACTGGTGGATCCATGTTGGTTTTAGTGTAAGAACACACATGCAATGACTCTAGTACTGGTTTGTGGTTTTAGTATAAGAACACACATGCAATGACTCTAGTGGTTGATCCATGTGTGGTTTGTGGAAATAACACACATGCAATGACTCTAGTGGTTGATCCATGTGTGGTTTGTGGAAATAACACACATGCTATTACTCGAGTGTTGGTTTGTGTAAAGAACACACATGCAATGACTCTAGTGGTTGATCCATATGTGGTTTGTGGAAAGAACACACATGCAATGACTCTAGTGGTGGATCCATATGTGGTTTGTGGAAAGAACACACATGCAATGACTCTAGTGCTGGTTTGTGGTTTTAGTATAAGAACAAACATGCAATGACTCTAGTGGTTGATCCATGTGTGGTTTGTGGAAATAACACACATGCAATGACTAGTGGTTGATCCATATGTGGTTTGTGGAAAGAACACCCATGGAATGACCACTGGTGGATCCATGTGTGGTTTGTGGAAAAGAACACACATGCAATGACTCTAGTGGTTGATCTATGTTTGTTTGTGGAAATAACACACATGCAATGACTCTAGTGGTTGATCCATGTATGGTTTGTGAAAAGAACACACATGCAAGGACTCTAGTTGATCCATGTGTGGTTTTAGTATACGAACACACATGCAATGACCCTAGTGGTTGATCCATGTGTGGTTTGTGGAAAGAACACACATGCAATGACTCTAGTGGTTGATCCATGTGTGGTTTGTGGAAAGAACACACATGCAATGACTAGTGGTTGATCCATATGTGGTTTGTGGAAAGAACACACATGCAATGACCACTGGTGGATCCATGTGTGGTTTGTGGAAAAGAACACACATGCAATGATTCTAGTGCTGGTTTGTGGTTTTAGTATAAGAACAAACATGCAATGACTCTAGTGGTTGATCCATGTGTGGTTTGTGGAAAGAATACACATGCAATGACTAGTGGTTAATCCATATGTGGTTTGTGGAAAGAACACACATGCAATGACTCTAGTGCTGGTTTGTGGTTTTAGTATAAGAACAAACATGCAATGACTCTAGTGGTTGATCCATGTGTGGTTTGTGGAAATAACACACATGCAATGACTCTGGTTGATCCATGTGTGGTTTGTGGAAATAACACACATGCAACGACTCTAGTGGTTGATCCATGTGTGGTTTGTGGAAATAACACACATGCAATGACTGTAATGGGTCCACATGTGGTTTGTCTAAAGAACACACATGCAATGACCACTGGTTGATCCATAAGTTGTTTGTGGAAATGAACACACATGCAATGAGTCTAGTGTTGGTTTGTGGTTTTAGTATAAGAACAAACATGCAATGACTCTAGTGGTTGATCCATGTGTGGTTTGTGGAAATAACACACATGCAATGACTCTGGTTGATCCATATGTGGTTTGTGGAAAGAACACACATGCAATGACCACTGGTGGATCCATGTGTGGTTTGTGGAAAAGAACACACATGCAATGACTCTAGTGCTGGTTTGTGGTTTTAGTATAAGAACAAACATGCAATGACTCTAGTGGTTGATCCATGTGTGGTTTGTGGAAAGAACACACATGCAATGACTCTGGTTGATCCATGTGTGGTCTGTGGAAAGAACACACATGCAATGACCACTGGTGGATCCATGTGTGGTTTGTGGAAAAGAACACACATGCAATGACTCTAGTGTTGGTTTGTGGTTTTAGTATAAGAACAAACATGCAATGACTCTAGTGGTTGATCCATGTGTGGTTTGTGGAAAGAACACACATGCAATGACTCTAGTGGTTGATCCATGTGTGGTTTGTGGAAAGAACACACATGCAATAACCACTGGTGGATCCATGTTGGTTTTAGTGTAAGAACACACATGCAATGACTCTAGTACTGGTTTGTGGTTTTAGTATAAGAACACACATGCAATGACTCTAGTGGTTGATCCATGTGTGGTTTGTGGAAATAACACACATGCAATGACTCTAGTGGTTGATCCATGTGTGGTTTGTGGAAAGAACACACATGCAATGACTCTGGTTGATCCATATATGGTTTGTGGAAAGAACACACATGCAATGACTCTAGTGGTGGATCCATGTGTGGTTTGTGGAAAAGAACACACATGCAATGACTCTAGTCTTGGTTTGTGGTTTTAGTATAAGAACAAACATGCAATGACTCTAGTGGTTGATCCATGTGTGGTTTGTGGTAAGAACACACATGCATGACTAGTGGTTGATCCATATGTGGTTTGTGGAAAGAACACACATGCAATGACCACTGGTGGATCCATGTGTGGTTTGTGGAAAAGAACACACATGCAATGACTCTAGTGCTGGTTTGTGGTTTTAGTATAAGAACAAACATGCAATGACTCTAGTGGTTGATCCATGTGTGGTTTGTGGAAAGAACACACATGCAATGACCACTGGTGGATCCATGTGTGGTTTGTGGAAAAGAACACACATGCAATGACTCTAGTGCTGGTTTGTGGTTTTAGTATAAGAACAAACATGCAATGACTCTAGTGGTTGATCCATGTGTGGTTTGTGGAAAGAACACACATGCAATGACTAGTGGTTGATCCATGTGTGGTTTGTGGAAAGAACACACATGCAATGACTCTAGTGGTTGATCCATGTGTGGTTTGTGGACAAGAACACACATGCAATGACTCTAGTGCTGGTTTGTGGTTTTAGTATAAGAACAAACATGCAATGACTCTAGTGGTTGATCCATGTGTGGTTTGTGGAAAGAATACACATGCAATGACTAGTGGTTAATCCATATGTGGTTTGTGGAAAGAACATGCAATGACCACTGGTGGATCCATGTTTGTTTTGTGTAAAAGAACACACATGCAATGACTCTAGTGCTGGTTTGTGGTTTTAGTATAAGAACAAACATGCAATGACTCTAGTGGTTGATCCATGTGTGGTTTGTGGAAAGAACACACATGCAATGACTCTAGTGCTGGTTTGTGGTTTTAGTATAAGAACAAACATGCAATGACTCTAGTGGTTGATCCATGTGTGGTTTGTGGAAATAACACACCTGAAACGACTCTAGTGGTTGATCCATGTGTGGTTTGTGGAAATAACACACATGCAATGACTGTAATGGGTCCACATGTGGTTTGTGTAAAGAACACACATGCAATGACCACTGGTTGATCCATAAGTTGTTTGTGGAAAAGAACACACATGCAATGAGTCTAGTGTTGGTTTGTGGTTTTAGTATAAGAACAAACATGCAATGACTCTAGTGGTTGATCCATGTGTGGTTTGTGGAAAGAACACACATGCAATGACTCTGGTTGATCCATATGTGGTTTGTGGAAAGAACACACATGTAATGACCAATGGTGGATCCATGTGTGGTTTGTGGAAAGAACACACATGCAATGACTCTAGTGCTGGTTTGTGGTTTTAGTATAAGAACAAACATGCAATGACTCTAGTGGTTGATCCATGTGTGGTTTGTGGAATGAACACACATGCAATGACTCTAGTGGTTGATCCATGTGTGGTTTGTGGAAAGAACACACATGCAATGACCACTGGTGGATCCATGTTGGTTTTAGTGTAAGAACACACATGCAATGACTCTAGTACTGGTTTGTGGTTTTAGTATAAGAACACACATGCAATGACTCTAGTGGTTGATCCATGTGTGGTTTGTGGCAATAACACAGATGCAATGACTCTAGTGGTTGATCCATGTGTGGTTTGTGGAAATAACACACATGCAATGACTCTAGTGGGTCCACATCTGTGGTTTGTGGAAAGAACACACATGCAATGACTCTGGTTGATCCATATATGGTTTGTGGAAAGAACACACATGCAATGACTCTAGTTGTGGATCCATGTGTGGTTTGTGGAAAAGAACACACATGCAATGACTCTAGTCTTGGTTTGTGGTTTTAGTATAAGAACAAACATGCAATGACTCTAGTGGTTGATCCATGTGTGGTTTGTGGTAAGAACACACATGCAATGACTAGTGGTTGATCCATATGTGGTTGGTGGAAATAACACACATGCAATGACCACTGGTGGATCCATGTGTGGTTTGTGGAAAAGAACACACATGCAATGACTCTAGTCCTGGTTTGTGGTTTTAGTATAAGAACAAACATGCAATGACTCTAGTGGTTGATCCATGTGTGGTTTGTGGAAAGAATACACGTGCAATGATCACTGGTGGATCCATGTGTGGTTTGTGGAAAAGAACACACATGCAATGACTCTAGTGCTGGTTTGTGGTTGTAGTATAAGAACAAACATGCAATGACTCTAGTGGTTGATCCATGTGTGGTTTGTGGAAAGAACACACATGCAATGACCACTGGTGGATCCATGTGTGGTTTGTGGAAAAGAACACTAGTGCTAGTTTGTGGTTTTAGTATAAGAACAAACATGCAATTACTCTAGTGGTTGATCCATGTGTGGTTTCTGGAAAGAACACACATGCAATGACTCTAGTGCTGGTTTGTGGTTTTAGTATAAGAACAAACATGCAATGACTCTAGTGGTTGATCCATGTGTGGTTTGTGGAAAGAACACACATGCAATGACTAGTGGTTAATCCATATGTGGTTTGTGGAAAGAACATACATGCAATGACCACTAGTGGATCCATGTTTGTTTTGTGGAAACGAACACACATGCAATGACTCTAGTGCTGGTTTGTGGTTTTAGTATAAGAACAAACATGCAATGACTCTAGTGGTTGATCCATGTGTGGTTTGTGGAAATAACACACATGCAATGACTCTAGTGCTGGTTTGTGGTTTTAGTATAAGAACAAACATGCAATGACTCTAGTGGTTGATCCATGTGTGGTTTGTGGAAATAACACACATGCAATGACTCTAGTTGATCCATGTGTGGTTTGTGGAAATAACACACCTGCAACGACTCTAGTGGTTGATCCATGTGTGGTTTGTGGAAATAACACACATGCAATGACTCTGGTTGATCCACATGTGGTTTGTGGAAAGAAGACACATGCAATGACTCTGGTTGATCCATGTGTAGTTTGTGGAAAGAACACACATGCAATGAATCTAGTGTTGGTTTGTGGTTTTAGTATAAGAACAAACATGCAATGACTCTAGTGGTTGATCCATGTGTGGTTTGTGGAAAGAACACACATGCAATGACTCTGGTTGATCCATATGTGGTTTGTGGAAAGAACACACATGCAATGACCAGTGGTGGATCCATGTGTGGTTTGTGGAAAGAACACACATGGAATGACTCTAGTGCTGGTTTGTGGTTTTAGTATAAGAACAAACATGCAATGACTCTAGTGGTTGATCCATGTGTGGTTTGTTGAAAGAACACACATGCAATGACTCTAGTGGTTGATCCATGTGTTGTTTGTGGAAAGAACACACATGCAATGACCACTGGTGGATCCATGTTGGTTTTAGTGTAAGAACACACATGCAATGACTCTAGTACTGGTTTGTGGTTTTAGTATAAGAACACACATGCAATGACTCTAGTGGTTGATCCATGTGTGGTTTGTGGCAATAACACATATGCAATGACTCTAGTGGTTGATCCATGTGTGGTTTGTGGAAATAACACACATGCAATGACTCTAGTGGGTCCACATCTGTGGTTTGTGTAAAGAACACACATGCAATGACTCTGGTTGATCCATATATGGTTTGTGGAAAGAACACACATGCAATGACTCTAGTGGTGGATGCATGTGTGGTTTGTGGAAAAGAACACACATGCAATGACTCTAGTGCTGGTTTGTGGTTTTAGTATAAGAACAAACATGCAATGACTCTAGTGCTTGATCCATGTGTGGTTTGTGGTAAGAACACACATGCAATGACTAGTGGTTGATCCATATGTGGTAGGTGGAAAGAACACACATGCAATGACCACCGGTGGATCCATGTGTGGTTTGTGGAAATAACACACATGCAATGACTCTAGTGCTGGTTTGTGGTTTTAGTATAAGAACAAACACGCAATGACTCTAGTGGTTGATCCATGTGTGGTTTGTGGAAAAGAACACACATGCAATGACTCTGGTTGATCCATGTGTGGTTTGTGGAAATAACACACATGCAACGACTCTAGTGGTTGATCCATGTGTGGTTTGTGGAAATAACACACATGCAATGACTGTAATGGGTCCACATGTGGTTTGTGTAAAGAACACACATACAATGACCACTGGTTGATCCATAAGTTGTTTGTGGAAAAGAACACACATGCAATGAGTCTAGTGTTGGTTTGTGGTTTTAGTATAAGAACCAACATGCAATGACTCTAGTGGTTGATCCATGTGTGGTTTGTGGAAAGAACACACATGCAATGACTCTGGTTGATCCATATGTGGTTTGTGGAAAGAACACACATGCAATGACCAGTGGTGGATCCATGTGTGGTTTGTGGAAAGAACACACATGCAATGACTCTAGTGCTGGTTTGTGGTTTTAGTATAAGAACAAACATGCAATGACTCTAGTGGTTGATCCATGTGTGGTTTGTTGAAAGAACACACATGCAATGACTCTAGTGGTTGATCCATGTGTTGTTTGTGGAAAGAACACACATGCAATGACCACTGGTGGATCCATGTTGGTTTTAGTGTAAGAACACACATGCAATGACTCTAGTACTGGTTTGTGGTTTTAGTATAAGAACACACATGCAATGACTCTAGTGGTTGATCCATGTGTGGTTTGTGGCAATAACACAGATGCAATGACTCTAGTGGTTGATCCATGTGTGGTTTGTGGAAATAACACACATGCAATGACTCTAGTGGGTCCACATCTGTGGTTTGTGGAAAGAACACACATGCAATGACTCTGGTTGATCCATATATGGTTTGTGGAAAGAACACACATGCAATGACTCTAGTGGTTGATCCATGTGTGGTTTGTGGAAAGAACACACATGCAATGACTCTAGTGCTGGTTTGTGGTTTTAGTATAAGAACAAACATGCAATGACTCTAGTGGTTGATCCATGTGTGGTTTGTGGTAAGAACACACATGCAATGACTAGTGGTTGATCCATATGTGGTTTGTGGAAAGAACACACATGCAATGACCACTGGTGGATCCATGTGTGGTTTGTGGAAAAGAACACACATGCAATGACTCTAGTGCTGGTTTGTGGTTTTAGTATAAGAACAAACATGCAATGACTCTAGTGGTTGATCCATGTGTGGTTTGTGGAAAGAACACACATGCAATGACTCTGGTTGATCCATGTGTGGTTTGTGGAAATAACACACATGCAACGACTCTAGTGGTTGATCCATGTGTGGTTTGTGGAAATAACACACATGCAATGACTGTAATGGGTCCACATGTGGTTTGTGTAAAGAACACACATACAATGACCACTGGTTGATCCATAAGTTGTTTGTGGAAAAGAACACACATGCAATGAGTCTAGTGTTGGTTTGTGGTTTTAGTATAAGAACCAACATGCAATGACTCTAGTGGTTGATCCATGTGTGGTTTGTGGAAAGAACACACATGCAATGACTCTGGTTGATCCATATGTGGTTTGTGGAAAGAACACACATGCAATGACCAGTGGTGGATCCATGTGTGGTTTGTGGAAAAGAACACACATGCAATGACTCTAGTGCTGGTTTGTGGTTTTAGTATAAGAACAAACATGCAATGACTCTAGTGGTTGATCCATGTGTGGTTTGTGGAAAGAATACACATGCAATGACTAGTGGTTGATCCATATGTGGTTGGTGGAAAGAACACACATGCAATGACCACTGGTAGATCCATGTGTGGTTTGTGGAAAAGAACACACATGCAATGACTCTAGTGCTGGTTTGTGGTTTTAGTATAAGAACAAACATGCAATGACTCTAGTGGTTGATCCATGTGTGGTTTGTGGAAAGAACACACATGCAATGACCACTGGTGGATCCATGTGTGGTTTGTGGAAAAGAACACACATGCAATGACTCTAGTGCTGGTTTGTGGTTTTAGTATAAGAACAAACATGCAATGACTCTAGTGGTGGATCCATGAGTGGTTTGTGGAAAGAACACACATGCAATGACTCTGGTTGATCCATGTGTGGTTTGTGGAAAGAACACACATGCAATGACCACTGGTGGATCCATGTGTGGTTTGTTGAAAAGAACACACATGCAATGACTCTAGTGCTGGTTTGTGGTTTTAGTATAAGAACAAACATGCAATGACTCTAGTGGTTGATCCATGTGTGGTTTGTGGAAAAGAACACACATGCAATGACTCTAGTGCTGGTTTGTGGTTTTAGTATAAGAACAAACATGCAATGACTCTAGTGGTTGATCCATGTGTGGTTTGTGGAAAGAATACACATGCAATGACTAGTGGTTAATCCATATGTGGTTTGTGGAAAGAACACAGATGCAATGACCACTAGTGGATCCATGTTTGTTTTGTGGAAACGAACACACATGCAATGACTCTAGTGCTGGTTTGTGGTTTTAGTATAAGAACAAACATGCAATGACTCTAGTGGTTGATCCATGTGTGGTTTGTGGAAATAACACACATGCAATGACTCTGGTTGATCCATGTGTGGTTTGTGGAAATAACACACATGCAACGACTCTAGTGGTTGATCCATGTGTGGTTTGTGGAAATAACACACATGCAATGACTGTAATGGGTCCACATGTGGTTTGTGTAAAGAACACACATGCAATGACCACTGGTTGATCCATAAGTTGTTTGTGGAAAAGAACACACATGCAATGAGTCTAGTGTTGGTTTGTGGTTTTAGTATAAGAACCAACATGCAATGACTCTAGTGGTTGATCCATGTGTGGTTTGTGGAAAGAACACACATGCAATGACTCTGGTTGATCCATATATGGTTTGTGGAAAGAACACACATGCAATGACCAGTGGTGGATCCATGTGTGGTTTGTGGAAAAGAACACACATGCAATGACTCTAGTGCTGGTTTGTGGTTTTAGTATAAGAACAAACATGCAATGACTCTAGTGGTTGATCCATGTGTGGTTTGTGGAAAGAACACACATGCAATGACTCTGGTTGATCCATGTGTGGTTTGTGGAAAGAACACACATGCAATGACCACTGGTGGATCCATGTGTGGTTTGTGGAAAGAACACACATGCAATGACTCTAGTGCTGGTTTGTGGTTTTAGTATAAGAACAAACATGCAATGACTCTAGTGGTTGATCCATGTGTGGTTTGTGGAAAGAACACACATGCAATGACTCTAGTGGTTGATCCATGTGTGGTTTGTGGAAAGAACACACATGCAATGACCACTGGTGGATCCATGTTGGTTTTAGTGTAAGAACACACATGCAATGACTCTAGTACTGGTTTGTGGTTTTAGTATAAGAACACACATGCAATGACTCTAGTGGTTGATCCATGTGTGGTTTGTGGCAATAACACAGATGCAATGACTCTAGTGGTTGATCCATGTGTGGTTTGTGGAAATAACACACATGCAATGACTCTAGTGGGTCCACATGTGTGGATTGTGGAAAAAATACATGCAATGACTCTGGTTGATCCATATATGGTTTGTGGAAAGAACACACATGCAATGACTCTAGTGGTGGATCCATGAGTGGTTTGTGGAAAAGAACACACATGCAATGACTCTGGTTGATCCATGTGTGGTTTGTGGAAAGAACACACATGCAATGACCACTGGTGGATCCATGTGTGGTTTGTGGAAATGAACACACATGCAATGACTCTAGTGCTGGTTTGTGGTTTTAGTATAAGAACAAACATGCAATGACTCTAGTGGTTGATCCATGTGTGGTTTGTGGAAAGAACACACATGCAATGACTCTAGTGCTGGTTTGTGGTTTTAGTATAAGAACAAACATGCAATGACTCTAGTGGTTGATCCATGTGTGGTTTGTGGAAAGAATACACATGCAATGACTAGTGGTTAATCCATATGTGGTTTGTGGAAAGAACACACATGCAATGACCACTGGTGGATCCATGTTTGGTTTGTGGAAAAGAACACACATGCAATGACTCTAGTGCTGGTTTGTGGTTTTAGTATAAGAACAAACATGCAATGACTCTAGTGGTTGATCCATGTGTGGTTTGTGGAAAGAATACACATGCAATGACTAGTGGTTAATCCATATGTGGTTTGTGGAAAGAACACAGATGCAATGACCACTAGTGGATCCATGTTTGTTTTGTGGAAACGAACACACATGCAATGACTCTAGTGCTGGTTTGTGGTTTTAGTATAAGAACAAACATGCAATGACTCTAGTGGTTGATCCATGTGTGGTTTGTGGAAATAACACACATGCAATGACTCTGGTTGATCCATGTGGGGTTTGTGGAAATAACACACATGCAACGACTCTAGTGGTTGATCCATGTGTGGTTTGTGGAAATAACACACATGCAATGACTGTAATGGGTCCACATGTGGTTTGTGTAAAGAACACACATGCAATGACCACTGGTTGATCCATAAGTTGTTTGTGGAAAAGAACACACATGCAATGAGTCTAGTGTTGGTTTGTGGTTTTAGTATAAGAACCAACATACAATGACTCTAGTGGTTGATCCATGTGTGGTTTGTGGAAAGAACACACATGCAATGACTCTGGTTGATCCATATGTGGTTTGTGGAAAGAACACACATGCAATGACCAGTGGTGGATCCATGTGTGGTTTGTGGAAAAGAACACACATGCAATGACTCTAGTGCTGGTTTGTGGTTTTAGTATAAGAACAAACATGCAATGACTCTAGTGGTTGATCCATGTGTGGTTTGTGGAAAGAACACACATGCAATGACTCTGGTTGATCCATGTGTGGTTTGTGGAAAGAACACACATGCAATGACCACTGGTGGATCCATGTGTGGTTTGTGGAAAGAACACACATGCAATGACTCTAGTGCTGGTTTGTGGTTTTAGTATAAGAACAAACATGCAATGACTCTAGTGGTTGATCCATGTGTGGTTTGTGGAAAGAACACACATGCAATGACTCTAGTGGTTGATCCATGTGTGGTTTGTGGAAAGAACACACATGCAATGACCACTGGTGGATCCATGTTGGTTTTAGTGTAAGAACACACATGCAATGACTCTAGTACTGGTTTGTGGTTTTAGTATAAGAACACACATGCAATGACTCTAGTGGTTGATCCATGTGTGGTTTGTGGAAAGAACACACATGCAATGACTCTAGTGGTTGATCCATGTGTGGTTTGTGGAAATAACACACATGCAATGACTCTAGTGGGTCCACATGTGGTTTGTGGAAAGAACACACATGCAATGACTCTGGTTGATCCATATGTGGTTTGTGGAAAGAACACACATGCAATGACTCTAGTGGTTGATCCATGTGTGGTTTGTGGAAAGAACACACATGCAATGACTCTGGTTGATCCATGTGTGGTTTGTGGAAAGAACACACATGCAATGACCACTGGTGGATCCATGTGTGGTTTGTGGAAAGAACACACATGCAATGACTCTAGTGCTGGTTTGTGGTTTTAGTATAAGAACAAACATGCAATGACTCTAGTGGTTGATCCATGTGTGGTTTGTGGAAAGAACACACATGCAATGACTCTAGTGCTGGTTTGTGGTTTTAGTATAAGAACAAACATGCAATGACTCTAGTGGTTGATCCATGTGTGGTTTGGTGGAAAGAACACTAATGCAATGACTAGTGGTTGATGCATATGTGGTTTGTGGAAAGAACACGTACAATGACCACTAGTGGATCCATGTGTGTTTTGTGGAAAGAACACACATGCAATGACTCTAGTGCTGGTTTGTGGTTTTAGTATAAGAACAAACATGCAATGACTCTAGTGGTTGATCCATGTGTGGTTTGTGGAAATAACACACATGCAATGACTCTGGTTGATCCATGTGTGGTTTGTGGAAATAACACACATGCAATGACTCTAGTGGTTGATCCATGTGTGGTTTGTGGAAATAACACACATGCAATGACTGTAATGGGTCCACATGTGGTTTGTGGAAAGAACACACATGCAATGACACTGGTTGATCGCTATGTGGTTTGTGGAAAAGAACACACATGCAATGACTCTAGTGTTGGTTTGTGGTTTTAGTATAAGAACAACATGCAATGACTCTAGTGGTTGATCCATGTGTGGTTTGTGGAAAGAACACACATGCAATGACTCTGGTTGATCCATATGTGGTTTGTGGAAAGAACACACATGCAATGACTCTGGTTGATCCATGTGTGGTTTGTGGAAAAGAACACACATGCAATGACTCTAGTGCTGGTTTGTGGTTTTAGTATAAGAACAAACATGCAATGACTCTAGTGGTTGATCCATGTGTGGTTTGTGGAAAGAACACACATGCAATGACTCTGGTTGATCCATGTGTGGTTTGTGGAAAGAACACACATGCAATGACCACTGGTGGATCCATGTGTGGTTTGTGGAAAAGAACACACATGCAATGACTCTAGTGCTGGTTTGTGGTTTTAGTATAAGAACAAACATGCAATGACTCTAGTGGTTGATCCATGTGTGGTTTGTGGAAAGAACACACATGCAATGACTCTAGTGGTTGATCCATGTGTGGTTTGTGGAAAGAACACACATGCAATGACCACTGGTGGATCCATGTGTGGTATGTGGAAAAGAACACACATGCAATGACTCTAGTGCTGGTTTGTGGTTTTAGTATAAGAACAAACATGCAATGACTCTAGTGGTTGATCCATGTGTGGTTTGTGGAAATAACACACATGCAATGACTCTTGTGGTTGATCCATGTGTGGTTTGTGGAAATAACACACATGCAATGACTCTAGTGGGTCCACATGTGGTTTGTGGAAAGAACACACATGCAATGACTCTGGTTGATCCATATGTGGTTTGTGGAAAGAACACACATGCAATGACTCTAGTGGTGGATCCATGTGTGGTTTGTGGAAAAAGAACACACATGCAATGACTCTAGTGCTGGTTTGTGGTTTTAGTATAAGAACAAACATGCAATGACTCTAGTGGTTGATCCATGTGTGGTTTGTGGAAAGAACACACATGCAATGACTAGTGGTTGATCCATATGTGGTTTGTGGAAAGAACACACATGCAATGACCACTGGTGGATCCATGTGTGGTTTGTGGAAAGAACACACATGCAATGACTCTAGTGCTGGTTTGTGGTTTTAGTATAAGAACAAACATGCAATGACTCTAGTGGTTGATCCATGTGTGGTTTGTGGAAAGAACACACATGCAATGACCACTGGTGGATCCATGTGTGGTTTGTGGAAAGAACACACATGCAATGACTCTAGTGCTGGTTTGTGGTTTTAGTATAAGAACAAACATGCAATGACTCTCGTGGTTGATCCATGTGTGGTTTGTGGAAAGAACACACATGCAATGACCACTGGTGGATCCATGTGTGGTTTGTGGAAAGAACACACATGCAATGACTCTAGTGCTGGTTTGTGGTTTTAGTATAAGAACACACATGCAATGACTCTAGTGGTTGATCCATGTGTGGTTTGTGGAAAAGAACACATGCAATGACTCTAGTCTGGTTTGTGGTTTTAGTATAAGAACAAACATGCAATGACTCTAGTGGTTGATCCATGTGTGGTTTGTGGAAAGAACACACATGCAATGACTAGTGGTTGATCCATATGTGGTTTGTGGAAAGAACACACATGCAATGACCACTGGTGGATCCATGTGTGGTTTGTGGAAAGAACACACATGCAATGACTCTAGTGCTGGTTTGTGGTTTTAGTATAAGAACAAACATGCAATGACTCTAGTGGTTGATCCATGTGTGGTTTGTGGAAAGAACACACATGCAATGACTCTAGTTGATCCATGTGTGGTTTGTGGAAATAACACACATGCAATGACTCTAGTGGTTGATCCATGTGTGGTTTGTGGAAAGAACACACATGCAATGACTCTAGTGGTTGTTCCATATTTGGTTTGTGGAAAGAACACACATGCCATTACACGACTGGTTGATCCATGTGTGGTTTGTGGAAAAGAACACACATGCAATGACTCTAGTGTTGGTTTGTGGTTTAGTATAAGAACAAACATGCAATGACTCTAGTGGTTGATCCATGTGTGGTTTGTGGAAAGAACACACATGCAATGACTCTGGTTGATCCATATGTGGTTTGTGGAAAGAACACACATGCAATGACCTATGGTGGATCCATGTGTGGTTTGTGGAAAAGAACACACATGCAATGACTCTAGTGCTGGTTTGTGGTTTTAGTATAAGAACAAACATGCAATGACTCTAGTGGTTGATCCATGTGTGGTTTGTGGAAAGAACACACATGCAATGACTCTGGTTGATCCATGTGTGGTTTGTGGAAAGAACAAACATGCAATGACCACTGGTGGATCCATGTATGGTTTGTGGAAAAGAACACACATGCAATGACTCTAGTGCTGGTTTGTGGTTTTAGTATAAGAACAAACATGCAATGACTCTAGTGGTTGATCCATGTGTGGTTTGTGGAAAGAACACACATGCAATGACTCTGGTGGTTGATCCATGTGTGGTTTGTGGAAAGGACACACATGCAATGACCACTGGTGGATCCATGTTGGTTTTTGTGGAAGAACACACATGCAATGACTCTAGTACTGGTTTGTGGTTTTAGTATAAGAACACACATGCAATGACTCTAGTGGTTGATCCATGTGTGGTTTGTGGAATAACACACATGCAATGACTCTAGTGGTTGATCCATGTGTGGTTTGTGGAAATAACACACATGCAATGACTCTAGTGGTTGATCCATGTGTGGTTTGTGGAAATAACACACATGCAATGACTCTAGTGGGTCCACATGTGGTTTGTGGAAAGAACACACATGCAATGACTCTGGTTGATCCATATGTGGTTTGTGGAAAGAACACACATGCAATGACTCTAGTGGTGGATCCATGTGTGGTTTGTGGAAAAGAACACACATGCAATGACTCTAGTGCTGGTTTGTGGTTTTAGTATAAGAACAAACATGCAATGACTCTAGTGGTTGATCCATGTGTGGTTTGTGGAAAGAACACACATGCAATGACTCTAGTGGTGGATCCATGTGTGGTTTGTGGAAAAGAACACACATGCAATGACTCTAGTACTGGTTTGTGGTTTTAGTATAGAACAAACATGCAATGACTCTAGTGGTTGATCCATGTGTGGTTTGTGGAAAGAACACACATGCAATGACTCTGGTTGATCCAAGTGTGGTTTGTGGAAAGAACACACATGCAATGACTCTAGTGCTGGTTTGTGGTTTTAGTATAAGAACACACATGCAATGACTCTAGTGGTTGATCCATGTGTGGTTTGTGGAAAAGAACACACATGCAATGACTCTAGTGCTGGTTTGTGGTTTTAGTATAAGAACACACATGCAATGACTCTAGTGGTTGATCCATGTGTGGTTTGTGGAAAGAACACACATGCAATGACTAGTGGTTGATCCATATGTGGTTTGTGGAAAGAACACACATGCAATGACCACTAGTGGATCCATGTGTGGTTTGTGGAAACGAACACACATGCAATGACTCTAGTGCTGGTTTGTGGTTTTAGTATAAGAACAAACATGCAATGACTCTAGTGGTTGATCCATGTGTGGTTTGTGGAAAGAACACACATGCAATGACTCTAGGGCTGGTTTGTGGTTTTGTATAAGAACAAACATGCAATGACTCTAGTGGTTGATCCATGTGTGGTTTGTGGAAAGAACACACATGCAATGACTCTAGTGGTTGATCCATATGTGGTTTGTGGAAAGAACACACATGCAATGACCACTAGTGGATCCATGTGTGGTTTGTGGAAAAGAACACACATGCAATGACTCTAGTGCTGGTTTGTGGTTTTAGTATAAGAACAAACATGCAATGACTCTAGTGGTTGATCCATGTGTGGTTTGTGGAAAGACGACACATGCAATGACTCTGGTTGATCCATGTGTGGTTTGTGGAAATAACACACATGCAATGACTCTAGTGGTTGATCCATGTTTTTTGTGGAAATAACACACATGCAATGACGGTAATGGGTCCAAATGTGGTTTGTGGAAAGAACACACATGCAATGACCACTGGTTGATCCATGTGTGGTTTGTGGAAAAGAACACACATGCAATGACTCTAGTGTTGGTTTGTGGTTTTAGTATAAGAACAAACATGCAATGACTCTAGTGGTTGATCCATGTGTGGTTTGTGGAAAGAACACACATGCAATGACTCTAGTGGTTGATCCATATGTGGTTTGTGGAAAGAACACACATGCAATGACCAGTGGTGGATCCATGTGTGGTTTGTGGAAAAGAACACATGCAATGACTCTAGTGCTGGTTTGTGGTTTTAGTATAAGAACAAACATGCAATGACTCTAGTGGTTGATCCATGTGTGGTTTGTGGAAAGAACACACATGCAATGACTCTGGTTGATCCATGTGTGGTTTGTGGAAAGAACACACATGCAATGACCACTGGTGGATCCATGTGTGGTTTGTGGAAAAGAACACACATGCAATGACTCTAGTGCTGGTTTGTGGTTTTAGTATAAGAACAAACATGCAATGACTCTAGTGGTTGATCCATGTGTGGTTTGTGGAAAGAACACACATGCAATGACCACTGGTGGATCCATGTTGGTTTTGGTGAAATAACACACATGCAATGAATCTAGTGCTGGTTTGTGGTTTTAGTATAAGAACACACATGCAATGACTCTGATGGTTGATCCATGTGTGGTTTGTGGAAATAACACACATGCAATGACTCTAGTGGTTGATCCATGTGTGGTTTGTGGAAATAACACACATGCAATGACTCTAGTGGTTGAACCATTTGTGGTTTGTGGAAAGAACACACATGCAATGACTCTGGTTGATCCATATGTGGTTTGTGGAAAGAACACACATGCAATGACTCTAGTGGTGGATCCATGTGTGGTTTGTGGAAAGAACACACATGCAATGACTCTAGTGCTGGTTTGTGGTTTTAGTATAAACAAACATGCAATGACTCTAGTGGTTGATCCATGTGTGGTTTGTGGAAAGAACACACATGCAATGACTAGTGGTTGATCCATATGTGGTTTGTGGAAAGAACACACATGCAATGACCACTGGTGGATCCATGTGTGGTTTGTGGAAAAGAACACACATGACTCTGGTTTGTGGTGAAAGAACACATGCAATGACTCTAGTGCTGGTTCCATGTGGTTTTAGTATAAGAACACATGCAATGACTCTAGTGGTTGATCCATGTGTGGTTTGTGGAAAGAACACACATGCAATGACCACTGGTGGATCCATGTGTGGTTTGTGGAAAGAACACACATGCAATGACTCTAGTGCTGGTTTGTGGTTTTAGTATAAGAACAAACATGCAATGACTCTAGTGGTTGATCCATGTGTGGTTTGTGGAAAGAACACACATGATGACTCTGGTTGATCCATGTGTGGTTTGGAAAGAACACACATGCAATGATCTAGTGGTGGATCCATGTGGTTTGTGAAAGAACACACATGCAATGACTCTAGTACTGGTTTGTGGTTTTAGTATAAGAACACACATGCAATGACTCTAGTGGTTGATCCATGTGTGGTTTGTGGAAAGAACACACATGCAATGACTCTAGTGCTGGGTTGTGGTTTTAGTGGAAAGAACACACATGCAATGACTCTAGTGGTTGATCCATGTGTGGTTTGTGGAAAGAACACACATGCAATGACTCTAGTTAATTTGATCCATGTGTGGTTCCATATGTGGTTTGTGGAAAGAACACACACGCAATGACTCTAGTGGTTGATCCTTTTGTGTTTTGTGCAAAGAACACACATGCAATGACTCTAGTGCTGGTTTGTGGTTTTAGTATAAGAACGCACATGCAATGACTCTAGTGGTTGATCCATGTGGTTTGTGGAAATAACACACATGCAATGACTCTAGTGGTTTGATCCATGTGTGGTTTGTGGAAAGAACACATATGCAATGAATCTAGTGGTTGATCCATGTGTGGTTTGTGGAAAGAACACACATGCAATGACCACTTGTTGATCCATATGTGGGTTGTGGAAAAGAACACGCATGCAATGACCACTGGTTGATCCATGTGTGGTTTGTGGAAAGAACACACATGCAATGACTCTAGTGTTGGTTTGTGGTTTTAGTATAAGAACAAACATGCAATGACTCTAGTGGTTGATCCATGTGTGGTTTGTGGAAAGAACACACATGCAATGACTCTGGTTGATCCATATGTGGTTTGTGGAAAGAACACACATGCAATGACCAGTGGTGGATCCATGTGTGGTTTGTGGAAAGAACACACATGCAATGACTCTAGTTCTTGAATGTGGTTTTAGTATAAGAACAAACAAGCAAAGACTCTAGTGGATCCATGTGTGGTTTGTGGAAAGAACACAATGACTAGTGGTTGATCCATGTGTGGTTTGTGGAAAGAACACACATGCAATGACCACTGGTGGATCCATGTGTGGTTTGTGGAAAGAACACACATGCAATGACTCTAGTGCTGGTTTGTGGTTTAGTATAAGAACACACATGCAATGACTCTAGTGGTTGATCCATGTGGGGTTTGTGGAAAGAACACACATGCAAGGACTCGAGTGGTTGATCCATGTGTGGTTTGTGGAAGAACAAACATGCAATGACCCTTGGTGGTTCTACTTGTGTGGTTTGTGGAAAGAACACACATGCAATGACTCTGGTTGATCCATGTGTGGTTTGTGGAAAGAACACACATGCAATGACTCTAGTGGTTGATCAATGTGTGGTTTGTGGAAAAGACACACATGCAATGACTCTAGTGCTGGATTGTGGTTTTAGTGTAAGAACACACGCAATGACTCTAGTGGTTGATCCATGTGTGGTTTGTGGAAAGAACACACATGCAATGACTCTAGTGGTTGATCCATGTGTGGTTTGTGGAAAGAACACACATGCATGACTCTAGTGGTGGATCCATGTGGTTTTGTGGAAGAACACACATGCAATGACTCTAGTGCTGGTCCATGTGGTTTTAGTATAAGAACACACATGCAATGACTCTAGTGGTTGATCCATGTGTGGTTTGTGGAAAGAACACACACAATGACTCTAGTGGTTGATCCATGTGTGGTTTGTGGAAAAAGAACACACATCTGATGACTCTAGTGGTTGATCCATGTGTGGTTTGTGGAAAACAAAACACATCCAAAGAATATAGTGGTTGATCCATGTGTGGTTTGTGGAAAGAACACACACAATGACTCTATGGTGGATCCATGTGTGGTCTGTGGAAAGAACACACATGCAATGACTCTAGTGCTGGTTTGTGGTTTTAGTATAAGAACAAACATGCAATGACTCTAGTGGTTGATCCATGTGTGGTTTGTGGAAAGAACACACATGCAATGACTCTAGTGGTTGATCCATGTGTGGTTTGTGGAAAGAACACATGCAATGACTCTAGTGCTGGTTTGTGGTTTTAGTATAAGAACACACATGCAATGACTCTAGTGGTGGATCCATGTGTGGTTTGTGGAAAAGAACACACATGCAATGACTCTAGTGCTGGTTTGTGGTTTTAGTATAAGAACAAACATGCAATGACTCTAGTGGTTGATCCATGTGTGGTTTGTGGAAAGAACACACAATCAAAGACTCTAGTGGTTGATCCATGTGTGGTTTGTGGAAAGAACACACATGCAATGACCACTGGTGGATCCATGTGTGGTTTGTGGGAAAGAACACACATGCAATGACTCTAGTGCTGGTTTGTGGTTTTAGTATAAGAACAAACATGCAATGACTCTAGTGGTTGATCCATGTGTGGTTTGTGGAAAGAACACACATGCAATGACTCTAGTGGTTGATCCATGTGTGGTTTGTGGAAAGAACACACATGCAATGACTCTAGTGGTTGATCCATGTGTGGTTTGTGGAAAACACACATGCAATGACTCTAATTGTGGTTTTAGTAGAAACACACACAATGACTCTAGTGGTTGATCCATGTGTGTTTTGTGGAAAAAACACACATGCAATGACTCTAGTGTTGGTTTGTGTGGTTTTAGTATAGAACACACATGCAATGACTCTAGTGGTTGATCCATGTGTGGTTTGTGGAAAGAACACACATGCAATGACTCTGGTTGATCCATGTGTGGTTTGTGGAAAGAACACACATGCAATGACTCTGGTGGATCCATGTGTGGTTTGTGGAAAAGAACACACATGCAATGACTCTAGTGCTGGTTTGTGGTTTTAGTATAAGAACAAACATGCAATGACTCTAGTGGTTGATCCATGTGTGGTTTGTGGAAAGAACACATGCAATGACTCTGGTTGATCCATGTGTGGTTTGTGGAAAGAACACATGCAATGACCACTGGTGGATCCATGTGGGGTTGTGGGAAAGAACACACATGCAATGACTCTAGTGCTGGTTTTGGTTTTTGTATAAGAACAAACATGCAATGACTCTAGTGGTTGATCCATGTGTGGTTTGGAAAGAACACATGCAATGACTCAGTGGTTGATCCATGTGTGGTTTGTGGAAAGAACACACATGATGACCACTGGGTGGATCCATGTGTGGTTTGTGGAAAAGAACACACATGCGATGACTCTAGTGCTGGTTTGTGGTTTTAGTATAAGAACACACATGCAATGACTCTAGTGGTTGATCCATGTGTGGTTTGTGGAAATAACACATGCAATGACTCTAGTGGTTGATCCATGTGTGGTTTGTGGAACACACATGCAATGACTCTAGTGGATCCATGTGTGGTTTGTGGAAAGAACACACATGCAATGACTCTGGTTGATCCATGTGTGTGGTTTGTGGAAAGAACACACATGCAATGACTCTAGTGGTTGATCCATGTGGTTTGTGGAAAAGAACACACATTGACTCTAGTGCTGTTTGTGGTTTTAGTATAAAACACATGCAATGACTCTAGTGGTTGATCCATTTGTGGTTTGTGGAAAGAACACACATCTGATGACTCTGGTGGATCCATGTGTGGTTTGTGGAAAAGAACACACACAATGACTCTAGTGCTGGTTTTGTGGTTTAGTATAAGAACACACATGCAATGACTCTAGTGGTTGATCCATGTGTGGTTTTGTGGAAAGAACACATGCAATGACTCTAGTGGTTGATCCATGTGTGGTTGTGTGGAAAGAACACACATGCAATGACTCTAGTGCTGGTTTGTGGTTTTAGTATAAGAACAAACATGCAATGACTCTAGTGGTTGATCCATGTGTGGTTTGTGGAAAGAACACACATGCAATGACTCTGGTTGATCCATGTGTGGTTTGTGGAAAGAACACATGCAATGACTCTAGTGCTGGTTCCATGTGGTTTTAGTATAGAACACACATGCAATGACTCTAGGTTGATCCATGTGTGGTTTTTGTGGAAATAACACACATGCAATGCCTCTAGTGGTTGATCCATGTGTGGTTTGTGGAAAGAACACACATGCAATGACTCTAGTTTGGTCCATGTGGTTTGTATAAGAAACAACATACATGTCTAGTGGTTGATCCATGTGTGGTTTGTGGAAAGAACACACATGCAATGACTCTAGTGGTTGGTCCATGTGGTTTAGTATAAGAACAAACATGCAATGACTCTAGTGGTTGATCCATGTGGTTTGTGGAAAGAACACACATGCAATGACTAGTGGTTGATCCATGTGGTTTGTGGAAAGAACACACATGCAATGACCACTGGTGGATCCATGTGTGGTTTGTGGAAAAGAACACATATGGAATGACGCTAGTGCTGGTTTGTGATTTTAGTATAAGAACAAACATGCAATGACTATAGTGGTTGATCCATGTGTGATTTGTGGAAATAACACACATGAAATGACTCTGGTTGATCTATATGTGGTTTGTGGAAAGAACACACATGCAATGACTCTAGTGGTTGATCCATGTGTGGTTTGTGGAAATAACACACATGCAATGACTCTAGTGGTGTGGTTTGTGGAAAGAACACACATGCAATGACTCTAGTGGTTGATCCATGTTTGTTTGTAGAAATAACACACATGCAATGACTCTAGTGTTGGTTTGTGGTTTTAGTATAAGATAAAACATGCAATGACTCTAGTGGTTGATCCATGTGTGGTTTATGGAAAGAACACACATGCAATGACTCTGGTTGATCCATATGTGGTTTGTGGAAAGAACGCGGATGCAATGACTCTAGTGGTGGATCCATGTGTGGTTTGTGGAAAAGAACACACATGCAATGACTCTAGTGCTGGTTTGTGGTTTAAGTATGGAACAAACATGCAATGACTCTAGTGGTTGATCCATGTGTGGTTTGTGGAAAGAACACACATGCAATGACTCTAGTGGTTGATCCATATGTGGTTTGTGAAAAGAACACACATGCGATGACTCTAGTGGATCCATGTGTGGTTTGTGGAAAGAACACATCTGATGACTCTAGTGCTGGTTTGTGGTTTAGTATAAGAACACATGCAATGACTCTAGTGGTTGATCCATGTGTGGTTTGTGGAAAGAACACATGCAATGACTCTAGTGGTTGATCCATGTGTGGTTTGTGGAAAGAACACACATGCAATGACCTGGTGGATCCATGTGTGGTTTGTGGAAAAGAACACACCTGAATTGACTCTAGTGTTGGTTTAGTATAAGAACAAACATGCAATGACTCTAGTGGTTGATCCATGTGTGGTTTGTGGAAAGAACACATGCAATGACTCTAGTGGTTGATCCATGTGGTTTGTGGAAAGAACACACATGATGACTCTAGTGGATCCATGTGTGGTTTGTGGAAAGAACACACATGCAATGACTCTAGTGCTGGTTTGTGGTTTTAGTATAAGAAACACATACAATGACTCTAGTGGTTGATCCATGTGTGGTTTGTGGAAAAGAACACACAATGACTCAGGTGGTTTGTGGTTTTAGTATAAGAACAAACATGCAATGACTCTAGTGGTTGATCCATGTGTGGTTTGTGGAAAGAACACACATGCAATGACTCTAGTGGATCCATGTGGGGTTGGGGGAAAAGACCACACATGCAATGACCCTTGGTGGATCCATGTGTGGTTTGTGGAAAGAACACACATGCAATGACTCTAGTGCTGGTTGTAGTATAAGAACACACATGCAATGACTCTAGTGGTTGATCCATGTGTGGTTTGTGGAAAGAACACACATGCAATGACTCTGGTTGATCCATGTGTGGTTTGTGGAAAGAACACACATGCAATGACCACAGGTGGATCCATGTGTGGTTTGTGGAAAAGAACACACATGCAATGACTCTAGTGCTGGTTTGTGGTTTTAGTATAAGAACAAACATGCAATGACTCTAGTGGTTGATCCATGTGTGGTTTGTGGAAAGAACACACACATGCAATGACTCTAGTGGTTGATCCATGTGTGGTTTGTGGAAATAAACCACATGCAATGACTCTAGGTGGATCCATGTGTGGTTTGTGGAAAGAACACACATGCAATGACTCTAGTGTTGATCCATGTGTGGTTTGTGGAAATAACACACATGCAATGACTCTAGTGGTTGATCCATGTGTTTTTTGTGGAAAACACACATGCAATGACTCTAGTGTTGGTTTGTGGTTTAGTATAAGAACACATGCAATGACTCTAGTGGTTTGATCCATGTGTGGTTTGTGGAAAGAACACACATGCAATGACTCTAGTGGTTGATCCATATGTGGTTTGTGGAAAGAACACACATGCAATGACCACTGGTGGATCCATGTGTGGTTTGTGGAAAAGAACACACATGCTATGACTCTAGTGCTGGTTTGTGGTTTTAGTATAAGAACAAACATGCAATGACTCTAGTGGTTGATCCATGTGTTGTTTTGTGGAAGAACACACATGCAATGACTCTAGTTGATTGATCCATGTGGTTTGTGGAAAAGAACACACATTCAATGACTCTAGTGCTGGTTTGTGGTTTTAGTATAGAACAAACATGCAATGACTCTAGTGGTTGATCCATGTGTGGTTTGTGGAAAGAACACACATGCAATGACTAGTGGTTGATCCATATGTGGTTTGTGGAAAGAACACACATGCAATGACCACTGGTGGATCCATGTGTGGTTTGTGGAAAAGAACACACATGCAATGACTCTAGTGCTGGTTTGTGGTTTTAGTATAAGAACAAACATGCAATGACTCTAGTGGTTGATCCATGTGGTTTGTGGACAGAACACACATGCAATGACTCTGGTTGATCCATGTGGTTTGTGGAAATAACACACATGCAATGACTCTAGTGGTTGATCCATGTGTGGTTTGTGGAAAGAACACATCTGATCATGTGGTTTGTGGATGGTTGATCCATGTGGTTTGTGTAAAGAACACACATGCAATGAGTCTAGTGTTGGTTTGTGGTTTTAGTATAAGAACAAACATACAATGACTCTAGTGGTTGATCCATGTGGTTTGTGGAAAGAACACACATGCAATGACTCTAGTTGATCCATGTGTGGTTTGTGGAAAGAACACACATGCAATGACTCTTTGGTGGATCCATGTGTGGTTTGTGGAAAGAACACACATGCAATGACTCTAGTGCTGGTTTGGTTTTAGTATAAGAACAAACATGCAATGACTCTAGTGGTTGATCCATGTGTGGTTTGTGGAAAGAACACACATGCAATGACTCTGGTTGATCCATGTGGTTTGTGGAAAGAACACACATGCAATGACCACTGGTGGATCCATGTGTGGTTTGTGGAAAAGAACACATGCAATGACTCTAGTGCTGGTTTGTGGTTTAGTATAAGAACAAACATGCAATGACTCTAGTGGTTGATCCATGTGTGGTTTGTGGAAGAACACACATGCAATGACTTAGTGGTTGATCCATATGTGGTTTGTGGAAAGAACACACATGCAATGACTCTAGTGGTGGATCCATGTGTGGTTTGTGGAAAGAACACATGCAATGACTCTAGTGCTGGTTCCATGTGGTTTAGTATAAGAACAAACATGCAATGACTTTAGTGGTTGATCCATGTGTGGTTTGTGGAAGAACACACATGATGACTCTAGTGGTTGATCCATGTGTGGTTTGTGGAAAGAACACACATGCAATGACCTATGGTGGTTGATCCATGTGTGGTTTGTGGAAAAGAACACACATGCAATGACTCTATGGTTGATCCATGTGTGGTTTGTGGAAATAATACACATGCAATGACTCTAGTGGTTGATCCATGTGTGGTTTCCGGAAAAGAACACACATGCAATGACTCTAGTGGTTGATCCATGTGTGGTTTAGTAAAGAACACACATGCAATGACTCTGATGGTTGATCCATGTGGTTTGTGGAAAGAACACACATGCAATGACTCTAGTGGTTGATCCATGTGTGGTTTGTGGAAAGAACACACAATGACCGGTGGATCCATGTGTGGTTTGTGAAGAACACACATCTGCAATGACTCTAGTCTTGGTTTGTGGTTTTAGTATAAGAACAAACATGCAATGACTCTAGTGGTTGATCCATGTGTGGTTTGTGGAAAGAACACATACAATGACTCTAGTGGTTGATCCATGTGGTTTGTGGAAAGAACACACATGCAATGACTCTGGTGGATCCATGTGTGGTTTTAGTAAAGAACACACATGCAATGACTCTAGTGGTTGGTTTGGTTTAGTATAAGAACACACATGCAACTCTGATGGTTGATCCATGTGTGGTTTGTGGAAAGAACACACATGCAATGACTCTAGTGTTGATCCATGTGTGGTTTGTGGAAAGAACAACACATGCAATGACTCTAGTTTGGTTCCATGTGGTTTTAGTATAAGAACACACATGCAATGACTCTAGTGGATCCATGTGTGGTTTGTGGAAAGAACACACATGCTGATGACTCTAGTGGTTGATCCATGTGTGGTTTGTGAAAAGAACACACATGCAATGACTCTAGTGGTTGATCCATGTGTGGTTTGTGGAAAGAACACATGCAATGACTCTAGTGGTTGATCCATGTGGTTGTGGAAAGAACACACATGCAATGATATGGTTGATCCATGTGTGGTTTGTGGAAAAACACAATGGACTCTAGTGGTTGACATGTGGTTTGTGGTATAAGAACAAACATGCAATGACTCTAGTGGTTTATCCATGTGTGGTTTGTGGAAAGAACACACATGCAATGACTCTAGTGCTGGTTTGTGGTTTTAGTATAAGAACAAACATGCAATGACTCTAGTGGTTGATCCATGTGTGGTTTGTGGAAGAACACACATGCAATGACTCTAGTGGTTGATCCATGTGTGGTTTGTGGAAAGAACACACATGCAATGACCACTGGTGGATCCATGTGTGGTTTGTGGAAAAGAACACACACGCAATGACTCTAGTGCTGGTTTGTGGTTTTTAGTATAAACAAACATGCAATGACTCTAGTGGTTGATCCATGTGTGGTTTGTGGAAAGAACACACATGCAATGACTAGTGGTTGATCCATGTGTGGTTTGTGGAAAGAACACATGCAATGACCACTGGTGGATCCATGTGTGGTTTGTGGAAAAGAACACACATGCAATGACTCTAGTACTAGTTTGTGGTTTTAGTATAAGAACACACATGCAATGAATCTAGAGGTGGATCCATGTGTGGTTTGTGGAAAAGAACACACATGCAATGACTCTAGTGTTGGTTTGTGGTTTTAGTATAAGAACACACATGCAATGACTCTAGTGGTTGATCCATGTGTGGTTTGTGGAAAGAACACACATGCAATGACTCTGGTTGATCCATATGTGGTTTGTGGAAAGAACACACATGCAATGACCACTGGTGGATCCATGTGTGGTTTGTGGATGCAATGACTCTAGTGTTGGTTTGTGGTTTTAGTATAAGAACAAACATGCACTGACTCTAGTGGTTGATCCATGTGTGGTTTGTGGAAAGAACACACATGCAATGACTCTGGTTGATCCATGTGTGGTTTCTGGAAAGAACACACATGCAATGACCACTGGTGCATCCATGTGTGGTTTGTGAAAAAAGAACACACATGCAATAACTCTAGTACTGGTTTGTGGTTTTAGTATAAGAACACACATTCAGTGACTCTAGTGGTTGATCCATGTGTGGTTTGTGAAAAGGACACACATGCAATGACTCTGGTTGATCCATGTGTGGTTTGTGGAAATAACACATGCAATGACTCTAGTGGTTGATCCATGTGTGGTTTGTGGAAAGAACACACATGCAATGACTCTAGTGGTTGATCCATGTGTGGTTTGTGTATAAGAACACACATGCAATGACTCTAGTGGTTAATCCATGTGTGGTTTGTGAAAAGAGAACACACATCTGATGACTCTAGTGGTTGATCCATGTGTGGTTTGTGGAAAGAACACACATGCAATGACTCTAGTGGTGGATCCATGTGTGGTTTGTGAAAGAACACATGCAATGACTCTAGTGCTGGTTTGTGGTTTTAGTATAAGAACCAACATGCAATGACTCTAGTGGTTGATCCATGTGTGGTTTGTGGAAAGAACACACATGCAATGACTCTATTTGATCCATGTGTGGTTTGTGGAAAGAACACACATGCAATGACAATGACTCTAGTGGTTGATCCATGTGTGGTTTGTGGAAATAACACACATGCAATGACTCTAGTGGTTGATCCATGTGTGGTTTGTGGAAATAACACACATGCAATGACTCTAGTGGTTGATCCATGTGTGGTTTGTGGAAAAAGAACACATGCAATGACTCTTGGTTGATCCATGTGGTTTGTGGAAAGAACACACATGCAATGACCACTGGTTGGATCCATGTGTGGTTTGTGGAAAGAACACACATGCAATGACTCTAGTGCTGGTTTGATCCATGTGGTTTTAGTATAAGAACAAACATGCAATGACTCTAGTGGTTGATCCATGTGTGGTTTGTGGAAAGAACACACATGCAATGACTCTAGTGTTGGTTTGTGGTTTTAGTATAAGAACAAACATGCAATGACTCTAGTGGTTGATCCATGTGTGGTTTGTGGAAAGAACACACATGCAATGACTAGTGGTTGATCCATATGTGGTTTGTGGAAAGAACACACATGCAATGACCACTGGTGGATCCATGTGTGGTTTGTGGAAAGGAACACACATGCAATGACTCTAGTGCTGGTTTGT
Organism: Avena insularis; assembly: GCA_023614405.1. Lineage (NCBI taxonomy): Eukaryota > Viridiplantae > Streptophyta > Magnoliopsida > Poales > Poaceae > Avena > Avena insularis. Next base: position 412,333,276 of record CM042692.1, on the reverse strand, counting down.
GGTTTTAGTATAAGAACAAACATGCAATGACTCTAGTGGTTGATCCATGTGTGGTTTGTGGAAATAACACACATGCAATGACTCTGGTTGATCCATGTGTGGTTTGTGGAAAGAACACACATGCAATGACTCTAGTGGTTGATCCATGTGTGGTTTGTGGAAATAACACACATGCAATGACTCTAGTGGATCCATATGTGGTTTGTGGAAAGAACACATGCAATGACTCTGGTTGATCCATGTGTGGTTTGTGGAAAGAACACACATGCAATGACTCTAGTGTTGGTTTGTGGTTTTAGTATAAGAACAAACATGCAATGACTCTAGTGGTTGATCCATGTGTGGTTTGTGGAAAGAACACACATGCAATGACTCTGGTTGATCCATATGTGGTTTGTGGAAAGAACACACATGCAATGACCACTGGTGGATCCATGTGTGGTTTGTGGAAAAGAACACACATGCAATGACTCTAGTGCTGGTTTGTGGTTTTAGTATAAGAACAAACATGCAATGACTCTAGTGGTTGATCCATGTGTGGTTTGTGGAAAGAACACACATGCAATGACTCTGGTTGATCCATGTGTGGTTTGTGGAAAGAACACACATGCAATGACCACTGGTGGATCCATGTGTGGTTTGTGGAAAGAACACACATGCAATGACTCTAGTGCTGGTTTGTGGTTTAGTATAAGAACAAACATGCAATGACTCTAGTGGTTGATCCATGTGTGGTTTGTGGAAAGAACACACATGCAATGACTCTAGTGGTTGATCCATATGTGGTTTGTGGAAAGAACACACATGCAATGACCACTGGTGGATCCATGTGTGGTTTGTGGAAAAAACACACATGCAATGACTCTAGTGCTGGTTTGTGGTTTTAGTATAAGAACACACATGCAATGACTCTAGTGGTTGATCCATGTGTGGTTTGTGGAAATAACACACATGCAATGACTCTAGTGGTTGATACATGTGTTGTTTGTGGAAAGAACAATCATGCAATGACTCTAGTGGTTGATCCATGTGTGGTTTGTGGAAAGAACACACATGCAATGACTCTAGTGGTTGATCCATGTGTGGTTTGTGGAAAGAACACACATGCAATGACTAGTGGTTGATCCATATGTGGTTTGTGGAAAGAACACACATGCAATGACTCTTGTGGTGGATCCATGTGTGGTTTGTGGAAAAGAACACACATGCAATGACTCTAGTGCTGGTTTGTGGTTTTAGTATAAGAACAAACATGCAATGACTCTAGTGGTTGATCCATGTGTGGTTTGTGGAAAGAACACACATGCAATGACAGTGGTGGATCCATGTGTGGTTTGTGGAAAAGAACACACATGCAATGACTCTAGTGCTGGTTTGTGGTTTTAGTATAAGAACAAACATGCAATGACTCTAGTGGTTGATCCATGTGTGGTTTGTGGAAAGAACACACATGCAATGACCAGTGGTGGATCCATGTGTGGTTTGTGGAAAAGAACACACATGCAATGACTCTAGTGCTGGTTTGTGGTTTTAGTATAAGAACACACATGCAATGACTCTAGTGGTTGATCCATGTGTGGTTTGTGGAAAAGAACACATGCAATGACTCTAGTGCTGGTTTGTGGTTTTAGTATAAGAACAAACATGCAATGACTCTAGTGGTTGATCCATGTGTGGTTTGTGGAAAGAACACACATGCAATGACTAGTGGTTGATCCATATGTGGTTTGTGGAAAGAACACACATGCAATGACCACTGGTGGATCCATGTGTGTTTTGTGGAAAGAACACACATGCAATGACTCTAGTGCTGGTTTGTGGTTTTAGTATAAGAACAAACATGCAATGACTCTAGTGGTTGATCCATGTGTGGTTTGTGGAAATAACACACATGCAATGACTCTAGTGGTTGATCCATGTGTGGTTTGTGGAAATAACACACATGCAATGACTCTAGTGGTTGATCCATGTGTGGTTTGTGGAAATAACACACATGCAATGACTCTAATGGGTCCACATGTGGTTTGTGGAAAGAACACACATGCAATGACTCTGGTTGATCCATGTGTGGTTTGTGGAAAAGAACACACATGCAATGACTCTAGTGTTGGTTTGTGGTTTTAGTATAAGAACAAACATGCAATGACTCTAGTGGTTGATCCATGTGTGGTTTGTGGAAAGAACACACATGCAATGACTCTGGTTGATCCATATGTGGTTTGTGGAAAGAACACACATGCAATGACCAGTGGTGGATCCATGTGTGGTTTGTGGAAAAGAACACACATGCAATGACTCTAGTGCTGGTTTGTGGTTTAGTATAAGAACAAACATGCAATGACTCTAGTGGTTGATCCATGTGTGGTTTGTGGAAAGAACACACATGCAATGACTCTGGTTGATCCATGTGTGGTTTGTGGAAAGAACACACATGCAATGACCACTAGTGGATCCATGTGTGGTTTGTGGAAAGAACACACATGCAATGACTCTAGTGCTGGTTTGTGGTTTTAGTATAAGAACAAACATGCAATGACTCTAGTGGTTGATCCATGTGTGGTTTGTGGAAAGAACACACATGCAATGACTCTAGTGGTTGATCCATGTGTGGTTTGTGGAAGAAACACACATGCAATGACCACTGGTGGATCCATGTGTGGTTTGTGGAAAAGAACACACATGCAATGACTCTAGTACTGGTTTGTGGTTTTAGTATAAGAACACACATGCAATGACTCTAGTGGTTGATCCATGTGTGGTTTGTGGAAATAACACACACATGCAATGACTCTAGTGGTTGATCCATGTGTGGTTTGTGGAAATAACACACATGCAATGACTCTAGTGGTTGATCCATGTGTGGTTTGTGGAAAGAACACACATGCAATGACTCTGGTTGATCCATGTGTGGTTTGTTGAAAGAACACACATGCAATGACTCTAGTGGTTGATCCATATGTGGTTTGTGGAAAAGAACACACTGATGAGACTTCTGGTTGATCCATGTGTGGTTTGTGGAAAGAACACACATGCAATGACTCTAGTGGTTGATCCATGTGTGGTTTGTGGAAAAGAACACACATGCAATGACTCTAGTGCTGGTTTGTGGTTTTAGTATAAGAACAAACATGCAATGACTCTAGTGGTTGATCCATGTGTGGTTTGTGGAAAGAACACACATGCAATGACTCGAGTGGATGCATGTGGTTTGTGGAAAGAACACATGCAATGACTCTAGTGCTGGTTTGTGGTTTTTAGTATAAGAACACACATGCAATGACTCTATTGGGTATTCCATGTGTGGTTTGTGGAAAGAACACACATGCAATGACCATTGGTTGATCCATGTGTGGTTTGTGGAAAGAACACACATGCAATGACTCTAGTGATGGTTTGTGGTTTTATTATCAGAACAAACATGCAATGACTCTAGTGGTTGATCCATGTGTGGTTTGTGGAAAGAACACACATGCAATGACTCTAGTGGATCCATGTGTGGTTTTTGGAAAACAACGCACATGCAATGACTCTAGTGCTGGTTTGTGGTTTAGTATAAGAACAAACATGTAATGACTCTAGTGGTTGATCCATGTGTGGTTTGTGGAAAGAACACACATGCAATGACTCTAGTGCTGGTTTGTGGTTTTAGTATAAGAACAAACATGCAATGACTCTAGTGGTTGATCCATGTGTGGTTTGTGGAAAGAACACACATGCAATGACTAGTGGTTGATCCATATGTGGTTTGTGGAAAGAACACACATGCAATGACCACTGGTGGATCCATGTGTGGTTTGTGGAAAAGAACACACATGCAATGACTCTAGTGCTGGTTTGTGGTTTTAGTATAAGAACAAACATGCAATGACTCTAGTGGTTGATCCATGTGTGGTTTGTGGAAAGAACACACATGCAATGACTCTAGTGCTGGTTTGTGGTTTTAGTATAAGAACAAACATGCAATGACTCTAGTGGTTGATCCATGTGTGGTTTGTGGAAAGAACACACATGCAATGACTAGTGGTTGATCCATGTGGTTTGTGGAAAGAACACACATGCAATGACCACTAGTGGATCCATGTGTGGTTTGTGGAAAAGAACACACATGCAATGACTCTAGTGCTGGTTTGTGGTTTAGTATAAGAACAAACATGCAATGACTCTAGTGGTTGATCCATGTGTGGTTTGTGGAAATAACACACATGCAATGACTCTAGTGGTTGATCCATGTGTGGTTTGTGGAAATAACACACATGCAATGACTCTGGTTGATCCATGTGTGGTTTGTGGAAATAACACACATGCAATGACTCTAGTTGATCCATATGTGGTTGGTGGAAAGAACACACATGCAATGACCACTGGTGGATCCATAAGTTGTTTGTGGAAAAGAACACACATGCAATGACTCTAGTGTTGGTTTGTGGTTTTAGTATAAGAACAAACATGCAATGACTCTAGTGGTTGATCCATGTGTGGTTTGTGGAAAGAACACACATGCAATGACTCTGGTTGATCCATATGTGGTTTGTGGAAAGAACACACATGCAATGACCACTGGTGGATCCATGTGTGGTTTGTGGAAAAGAACACACATGCAATGACTCTAGTGTTGGTTTGTGGTTTTAGTATAAGAACAAACATGCAATGACTCTAGTGGTTGATCCATGTGTGGTTTGTGGAAAGAACACACATGCAATGACTCTGGTTGATCCATGTGTGGTTTGTGGAAAGAACACACATGCAATGACCACTGGTGGATCCATGTCTGGTTTGTGGAAAAGAACACACATGCAATGACTCTAGTGCTGGTTTGTGGTTTTAGTATAAGAACAAACATGCAATGACTCTAGTGGTTGATCCATGTGTGGTTTGTGGAAAGAACACACATGCAATGACCACTGGTGGATCCATGTTGGTTTTAGTGTAAGACCACGCATGCAATCACTCTAGTACGTTTTGTGGTTTTAGTATAAGAACACACATGCAATGACTCTAGTGGTTGATCCATGTGTGGTTTGTGGAAATAACACATGCAATGACTCGAGTGGTTGATCCATGTGTGGTTTGTGGAAATAACACACATGCTAGGACTGTCCTGGGTCCAACTGTGGTTTGTGGAAAGAACACACATGCAATGACTATGGTTGATCCATATGTGGTTTGTGGAAAGAACACACATGCAATGACTCTAGTGGTGGATCCATGTGGTTTGTGGAAAGAACACACATGAATGACTCTAGTGCTGGTTTGTGGTTTTAGTATAAGAACAAACATGCAATGACTCTAGTGGTTGATCCATGTGTGGTTTGTGGAAGAACACACATGCAATGACTAGTGGTTGATCCATATGTGGTTTGTGGAAAGAACACACATGCAATGACCACTGGTGGATCCATGTGTGGTTTGTGGAAAAGAACACACATGCAATGACTCTAGTGCTGGTTTGTGGTTTTAGTATAAGAACAAACATGCAATGACTCTAGTGGTTGATCCATGTGTGGTTTGTGGAAAGAACACACATGCAATGACTCTTTGATCCATGTGTGGTTTGTGGAAAAGAACACACATGCAATGACTCTAGTGCTGGTTTGTGGTTTTAGTATAAGAACAAACATGCAATGACTCTAGTGGTTGATCCATGTGTGGTTTGTGGAAAGAACACACATGCAATGACCACTGGTGGATCCATGTGTGGTTTGTGGAAAAGAACACAAATGCAATGACTCTAGTGCTGGTTTGTGGTTTTAGTATAAGAACAAACATGCAATGACTCTAGTGGTTGATCCATGTGTGGTTTGTGGAAAGAACACACATGCAATGACTCTAGTGCTGGTTTATGGTTTTAGTATAAGAACAAACATGCAATGACTCTAGTGGTTGATCCATGTGTGGTTTGTGGAAAGAATACACATGCAATGACTAGTGGTTAATCCATATGTGGTTTGTGGAAAGAACACACATGCAATGACCACTGGTGGATCCATGTGTGTTTTGTGGAAAGAACACACATGCAATGACTCTAGTGCTGGTTTGTGGTTTTAGTATAAGAACAAACATGCAATGACTCTAGTGGTTGATCCATATGTGGTTTGTGGAAATAACACACATGCAATGACTCTGGTTGATCCATGTGTGGCTTGTGGAAATAACACACATGCAATGACTCTAGTGGTTGATCCATGTGTGGTTTGTGGAAATAACACACATGCAATGACTCTAATGGGTCCACATGTGGTTTGTGGAAAGAACACACATGCAATGACCACTGGTTGATCCATAAGTTGTTTGTGGAAAAGAACACACATGCAATGAGTCTAGTGTTGGTTTGTGGTTTTAGTATAAGAACCAACATGCAATGACTCTAGTGGTTGATCCATGTGTGGTTTGTGGAAAGAACACACATGCAATGACTCTGGTTGATCCATATGTGGTTTGTGGAAAGAACACACATGCAATGACTCTGGTTGATCCATGTGTGGTTTGTGGAAAGAACACACATGCAATGACTCTAGTGCTGGTTTGTGGTTTTAGTATAAGAACAAACATGCAATGACTCTAGTGGTTGATCCATGTGTGGTTTGTGGAAAGAACACACATGCAATGACTCTGGTTGATCCATGTGTGGTTTGTGGAAAGAACACACATGCAATGACCACTAGTGGATCCATGTGTGGTTTGTGGAAAAGAACACACATGCAATGACTCTAGTGCTGGTTTGTGGTTTTAGTATAAGAACAAACATGCAATGACTCTAGTGGTTGATCCATGTGTGGTTTGTGGAAAGAACACACATGCAATGACTCTAGTGGTTGATCCATGTGTGGTTTGTGGAAAGAACACACATGCAATGACCACTGGTGGATCCATGTTGGTTTTAGTGTAAGAACACACATGCAATGACTCTAGTACTGGTTTGTGGTTTTAGTATAAGAACACACATGCAATGACTCTAGTGGTTGATCCATGTGTGGTTTGTGGAAATAACACAGATGCAATGACTCTAGTGGTTAATCCATGTGTGGTTTGTGGAAATAACACACATGCAATGACTCTAGTGGTTGATCCATGTGTGGTTTGTGGAAATAACACACATGCAATGACTCTAGTGGGTCCACATCTGTGGTTTGTGGAAAGAACACACATGCAATGACTCTGGTTGATCCATATATGGTTTGTGGAAAGAACACACATGCAATGACTCTAGTGGTGGATCCATGTGTGGTTTGTGGAAAAGAACACACATGCAATGACTCTAGTGCTGGTTTGTGGTTTTAGTATAAGAACAAACATGCAATGACTCTAGTGGTTGATCCATGTGTGGTTTGTGGTAAGAACACACATGCAATGACTCTGGTTGATCCATGTGTGGTTTGTGGAAAGAACACACATGCAATGACTCTAGTGCTGGTTTGTGGTTTTAGTATAAGAACAAACATGCAATGACTCTAGTGGTTGATCCATGTGTGGTTTGTGGAAAGAACACACATGCAATGACCACTGGTGGATCCATGTGTGGTTTGTGGAAAAGAACACACATGCAACGACTCTAGTGCTGGTTTGTGGTTTTAGTATAAGAACAAACATGCAAGTGTCTAGTGGTTGATCCATGTGTGGTTTGTGGAAAAGAACACACATGCAATGACTCTAGTGCTGGTTTGTGGTTTTAGTATAAGAACAAACATGCAATGACTCTAGTGGTTGATCCATGTGTGGTTTGTGGAAAGAATACACATGCAATGACTAGTGGTTAATCCATATGTGGTTTGTGGAAAGAACACACATGCAATGACCACTGGTGGATCCATGTTTGGTTTGTGGAAAAGAACACACATGCAATGACTCTAGTGCTGGTTTGTGGTTTTAGTATAAGAACAAACATGCAATGACTCTAGTGGTTGATCCATGTGTGGTTTGTGGAAATAACACACATGCAATGACTCTGGTTGATCCATGTGTGGTTTGTGGAAATAACACACATGCAACGACTCTAGTGGTTGATCCATGTGTGGTTTGTGGAAATAACACATATGCAATGACTGTAATGGGTCCACATGTGGTTTGTGTAAAGAACACACATGCAATGACCACTGGTTGATCCATAAGTTGTTTGTGGAAAAGAACACACATGCAATGAGTCTAGTGTTGGTTTGTGGTTTTAGTATAAGAACCAACATGCAATGACTCTAGTGGTTGATCCATGTGGGGTTTGTGGAAAGAACACACATGCAATGACTCTGGTTGATCCATATGTGGTTTGTGGAAAGAACACACATGCAATGACCAGTGGTGGATCCATGTGTGGTTTGTGGAAAAGAACACACATGCAATGAATCTAGTGCTGGTTTGTGGTTTTAGTATAAGAACAAACATGCAATGACTCTAGTGGTTGATCCATGTGTGGTTTGTGGAAAGAACACACATGCAATGACTCTGGTTGATCCATGTGTGGTTTGTGGAAAGAACACACATGCAATGACCACTGGTGGATCCATGTGTGGTTTGTGGAAAAGAACACACATGCAATGACTCTAGTGCTGGTTTGTGGTTTTAGTATAAGAACAAACATGCAATGACTCTAGTGGTTGATCCATGTGTGGTTTGTGGAAAGAACACACATGCAATGACTCTAGTGGTTGATCCATGTGTGGTTTGTGGAAGAACCACACATGCAATGACCACTGGTGGATCCATGTTGGTTTTAGTGTAAGAACACACATGCAATGACTCTAGTACTGGTTTTGTGGTTTTAGTATAAGAACACACATGCAATGACTCTAGTGGTTGATCCATGTGTGGTTGGTGGCAATAACACAGATGCAATGACTCTAGTGGTTGATCCATGTGTGTTTTGTGGAAATAACACACATGCAATGACTCTAGTGGGTCCACATCTGTGGTTTGTGGAAAGAACACACATGCAATGACTCTGGTTGATCCATATATGGTTTGTGGAAAGAACACACATGCAATGACTCTAGTGGTGGATCCATGTGTGGTTTGTGGAAAAGAACAGACATGCATTGACTCTAGTGCTGGTTTGTGGTTTTAGTATAAGAACAAACATGCAATGACTCTAGTGGTTGATCCATGTGTGGTTTGTGGTAAGAACACACATGCAATGACCACTGGTGGATCCATGTGTGGTTTGTGGAAAAGAACACACATGCAATGACTCTAGTGCTGGTTTGTTGTTTTAGTATAAGAACAAACATGCAATGACTCTAGTGGTTGATCCATGTGTGGTTTGTGGAAAGAACACACATGCAATGACTCTACTGGTGGATCCATGTGTGGTTTGTGGAAAAGAACACACATGCAATGACTCTAGTGCTGGTTTGTGGTTTTAGTATAAGAACAAACATGCAATGACTCTAGTGGTTGATCCATGTGTGGTTTGTGGTAAGAACACACATGCAATGACCACTGGTGGATCCATGTGTTGTTTGTGGAAAAGAACACACATGCAATGACTCTAGTGCTGGTTTGTGGTTTTAGTATAAGAACAAACATGCAATGACTCTAGTGGTTGATCCATGTGTGGTTTGTGGAAAGAACACACATGCAATGACCACTCGTGGATCCTTGTGTGGTTTGTGGAAAAGAACACACATGCAACGACTCTAGTGCTGGTTTGTGGTTTTAGTATAAGAACAAACATGCAAGTGTCTAGTGGTTGATCCATGTGTGGTTTGTGGAAAAGAACACACATGCAATGACTCTAGTGCTGGTTTGTGGTTTTAGTATAAGAACAAACATGCAATGACTCTAGTGGTTGATCCATGTGTGGTTTGTGGAAAGAATACACATGCAATGACTAGTGGTTAATCCATATGTGGTTTGTGGAAAGAACACACATGCAATGACCACTGGTGGATCCATGTTTGGTTTGTGGAAAAGAACACACATGCAATGACTCTAGTGATGGTTTGTGGTTTTAGTATAAGAACAAACATGCAATGACTCTAGTGGTTGATCCATGTGTGGTTTGTGGAAATAACACACATGCAATGACTCTGGTTGATCCATGTGTGGTTTGTGGAAATAACACACATGCAACGACTCTAGTGGTTGATCCATGTGTGGTTTGTGGAAATAACACATATGCAATGACTGTAATGGGCCCACATGTGGTTTGTGTAAAGAACACACATGCAATGACCACTGGTTGATCCATAAGTTGTTTGTGGAAAAGAACACACATGCAATGAGTCTAGTGTTGGTTTGTGGTTTTAGTATAAGAACCAACATGCAATGACTCTAGTGGTTGATCCATGTTGGGTTTGTGGAAAGAACACACATGCAATGACTCTGGTTGATCCATATGTGGTTTGTGGAAAGAACACACATGCAATGACCAGTGGTGGATCCATGTGTGGTTTGTGGAAAAGAACACACATGCAATAACTCTAGTGCTGGTTTGTGGTTTTAGTATAAGAACAAACATGCAATGACTCTAGTGGTTGATCCATGTGTGGTTTGTGGAAAGAACACACATGCAATGACTCTAGTGGTTGATCCATGTGTGGTTTGTGGAAAGAACACACATGCGATGACCACTGGTGGATCCTTTTGGTTTTAGTATAAGAACACACATGCAATGACTCTAGTACTGGTTTTGTGGTTTTAGTATAAGAACACACATGCAATGACTCTAGTGGTTGATCCATGTGTGGTTTGTGGAAAGAACACACATGCAATGACTCTGGTTGATCCATGTGTGGTTTGTGGAAAGAACACACATGCAATGACCACTGGTGGATCCATGTGTGGTTTGTGGAAAAGAACACACATGCAATAACTCTAGTGCTGGTTTGTGGTTTTAGTATAAGAACAAACATGCAATGACTCTAGTGGTTGATCCATGTGTGGTTTGTGGAAAGAACACACATGCAATGACTCTAGTGGTTGATCCATGTGTGGTTTGTGGAAGAACCACACATGCAATGACCACTGGTGGATCCATGTTGGTTTTAGTGTAAGAACACACATGCAATGACTCTAGTACTGGTTTTGTGGTTTTAGTATAAGAACACACATGCAATGACTCTAGTGGTTGATCCATGTGTGGTTTGTGGCAATAACACAGATGCAATGACTCTAGTGGTTGATCCATGTGTGGTTTGTGGAAATAACACACATGCAATGACTCTAGTGGGTCCACATCTGTGGTTTGTGGAAAGAACACACATGCAATGACTCTGGTTGATCCATATATGGTTTGTGGAAAGAACACACATGCAATGACTCTAGTGGTGGATCCATGTGTGGTTTGTGGAAAAGAACAGACATGCATTGACTCTAGTGCTGGTTTGTGGTTTTAGTATAAGAACAAACATGCAATGACTCTAGTGGTTGATCCATGTGTGGTTTGTGGTAAGAACACACATGCAATGACCACTGGTGGATCCATGTGTGGTTTGTGGAAAAGAACACACATGCAATGACTCTAGTGCTGGTTTGTTGTTTTAGTATAAGAACAAACATGCAATGACTCTAGTGGTTGATCCATGTGTGGTTTGTGGAAAGAACACACATGCAATGACCACTGGTGGATCCATGTGTGGTTTGTGGAAAAGAACACACATGCAATGACTCTAGTGCTGGTTTGTGGTTTTAGTATAAGAACAAACATTCAATGACTCTAGTGGTTGATCCATGTGTGGTTTGTGGAAAGAACACACATGCAATGACTCTAGTGGTTGATCCATGTGTGGTTTGTGGAAAAGAACACACATGCAATGACTCTAGTGCTGGTTTGTGGTTTTAGTATAAGAACAAACATGCAATGACTCTAGTGGTTGATCCATGTGTGGTTTGTGGAAAGAATACACATGCAATGACTAGTGGTTAATCCATATGTGGTTTGTGGAAAGAACACACATGCAATGACCACTGGTGGATCCATGTTTGGTTTGTGGAAAAGAACACACATGCAATGACTCTAGTGCTGGTTTGTGGTTTTAGTATAAGAACAAACATGCAATGACTCTAGTGGTTGATCCATATGTGGTTTGTGGAAATAACACACATGCAATGACTCTGGTTGATCCATGTGTGGCTTGTGGAAATCACACACATGCAACGACTCTAGTGGTTGATACATGTGTGGTTTGTGGAAATAACACATATGCAATGACTGTAATGGGTCCACATGTGGTTTGTGGAAAGGACGCACATGCAATGACCACTGGTTGATCCATAAGTTGTTTGTGGAAAAGAACACACATGAAATGAGTCTAGTGTTGGTTTGTGGTTTTAGTATTAGAGCAAACATGCAATGACTCTAGTGATTGATCCATGTGTGGTTTGTGGAAAGAACACACATGCAATGACTCTGGTTGATCCATATGTGGTTTGTGGAAAGAACACACATGCAATGACCACTGGTGGATCCATGTGTGGTTTGTGGAAAATAACACACATGCAATGACTCTAGTGCTGGTTTGTGGTTTTAGTATAAGAACAAACATGCAATGACTCTAGTGGTTGATCCATGTGTGGTTTGTGGAAAGAACACACATGCAATGACTCTGGTTGATCCATGTGTGGTTTGTGGAAAGAACACACATGCAATGACCACTGGTGGATCCATGTGTGGTTTGTGGAAAAGAACACACATGCAATGAGTCTAGTGCTGGTTTGTGGTTTTAGTATAAGAATAAACATGCAATGACTCTAGTGGTTGATCCATGTGTGGTTTGTGGAAAGAACACACATGCAATGACTCTAGTGGTTGATCCATGTGTGGTTTGTGGAAAGAACACACATGCAATGACCACTGGTGGATCCATGTTGGTTTTAGTGTAAGAACACACATGCAATGACTCTAGTACTGGTTTGTGGTTTTAGTATAAGAACACACATGCAATGACTCTAGTGGTTGATCCATGTGTGGTTTGTGGCAATAACACAGATGCAATGACTCTAGTGGTTGATCCATGTGTGGTTTGTGAAAATAACACACATGCAATGACTCTAGTGAGTCCACATCTGTGGTTTGTGGAAAGAACACACATGCAATGACTCTGGTTGATCCATATATGGTTTGTGGAAAGAACACACATGCAATGACTCTAGTGGTGGATCCATGTGTGGTTTGTGGAAAAGAACACACATGCAATGACTCTAGTGCTGGTTTGTGGTTTTAGTATAAGAACAAACATGCAATGACTCTAGTGGTTGATCCATGTGTGGTTTGTGGTAAGAACACACATGCAATGACTAGTGGTTGATCCATATGTGGTTGGTGGAAAGAACACACATGCAATGACCACTGGTGGATCCATGTGTGGTTTGTGGAAAAGAACACACATGCAATGACTCTAGTGCTGGTTTGTAGTTTTAGTATAAGAACAAACATGCAATGACTCTAGTGGTTGATCCATGTGTGGTTCGTGGAAAGAACACACATGCAATGACCACTGGTGGATCCATGTGTGGTTTGTGGAAAAGAACACACATGCAATGACTCTAGTGGTTGATCCATGAGTGGTTTATCGAAATAACACATATGCATTGACTCTAGTGGTTGATCCATGTGTGGTTTGTGGAAAGAACACACATGCAATGACTAGTGGTTGATCCATATGTGGTTTGTGGAAAGAACACACATGCAATGACCACTGGTGGATCCATGTGTGGTTTGTGGAAAAGAACACACATGCAATGACTCTAGTGCTGGTTTGTGGTTTTAGTATAAGAACAAACATGCAATGACTCTAGTGGTTGATCCATGTGTGGTTTGTGGAAAGAATACACATGCAATGACTAGTGGTTAATCCATATGTGGTTTGTGGAAAGAACACACATGCAATGACCACTGGTGGATCCATGTTTGGTTTGTGGAAAAGAACACACATGCAATGACTCTAGTGCTGGTTTGTGGTTTTAGTATAAGAACAAACATGCAATGACTCTAGTGGTTGATCCATGTGTGGTTTGTGGAAATAACTCACATGCAATGACTCTGGTTGATCCATGTGTGGTTTGTGGAAATAACACACATGCAATGACTCTAGTGGTTGATCCATGTGTGGTTTGTGGTAAGAACACACATGCAATGACTAGTGGTTGATCCATATGTGGTTGGTAGAAAGAACACATATGCAATGACCACTGGTGGATCCATGTGTGGTTTGTGGAAAAGAACACACATGCAATGACTCTAGTGCTGGTTTGTGGTTTTAGTATAAGAACAAACATGCAATGACTCTAGTGGTTGATCCATGTGTGGTTTGTGAAAAGAACACACATGCAATGACTCTGGTTGATCCATGTGTGGTTTTTAGAAAGAACACACATGCAATGACCACTGGTGGATCCATGTGTGGTTTGTGGAAAAGAACACACATGCAATGACTCTAATGCTCGTTTGTGGTTTTAGTATAAGAACAAAGATGCAATGACTCTAGTGGTGGATCCATGAGTGGTTTGTGGAAAGAACACACATGCAATGACTCTGGTTGATCCATGTGTGGTTTGTGGAAAGAACACACATGCAATGACCACTGGTGGATTCATGTGTGTTTTGTGGAAAAGAACACACATGCAATGACTGTAGTGCTGGTTTGTGGTTTTAGTATAAGAACAAACATGCAATGACTAGTGGTTGATCCATGTGTGGTTTGTGGAAAGAACACACATGCAATGACTCTAGTGGTTGATCCATGTGTGGTTTGTGGAAGAACACATGCAATGACCACTGGTGGATCCATGTTGGTTTTAGTGTAAGAACACAAATGCAATGACTCTAGTACTGGTTTGTGGTTTTAGTATAAGAACACACATGCAATGACTCTAGTGGTTGATCCATGTGTGGTTTGTGGCAATAACACAAATGCAATGACTCTAGTGGTTGATCCATGTGTGGTTTGTGGAAATAACACACATGCAATGACTCTAGTGGGTCCACATCTGTGGTTTGTGGAAAGAACACACATGCAATGACTCTGGTTGATCCATATATGGTTTATGGAAATAATACACATGCAATGACTCTAGTGGTGGATCCATGTGTGGTTTGTGGAAAAGAACACACATGCAATGACTCTAGTGCTGGTTTATGGTTTTAGTATAAGAACAAATATGCAATGACTCTAGTGGTTGATCCATGTATGGTTTGTGGTAAGAACACACATGCAATGACTAGTGGTTGATCCATATGTGGTTGGTAGAAAGAACACACATGCAATGACCACTGGTGGATCCATGTGTGGTTTGTGGAAAAGAACACACATGCAATGACTCTAGTGCTGGTTTGTGGTTTTAGTATAAGAACAAACATGCAATGACTCTAGTGGTTGATCCATGTGTGGTTTGTGAAAAGAACACACATGCAATGACTCTGGCTGATCCATGTGTGGTTTTTAGAAAGAACACACATGCAATGACCACTGGTGGATCCATGTGTGGTTTGTGGAAAAGAACACACATGCAATGACTCTAGTGCTGGTTTGTGGTTTTAGTATAAGAACAAACATGCAATGACTCTAGTGGTTGATCCATGTGTGGTTTGTGGAAATAACACACATGCAATGACTCTGGTTGATCCATGTGTGGTTTGTGGAAATAACACACATGCAATGACTCTGGTTGATCCATATGTGGTTTGTGGAAAGAACACACATGCAATGACCACTGGTGGATCCATGTGTGGTTTATGGAAAAGAACACACATGCAATGACTCTAGTGCTGGTTTGTGGTTTTAGTATAAGAACAAACATGCAATCACTCTAGTGGTTGATCCATGAGTGGTTTGTGGAAAGAACACACATGCAATGACTCTGGTTGATCCATGTGTGGTTTGTGGAAAGAACACACATGCAATGACCACTGGTGGATCCATGTGTGGTTTGTGGAAAAGAACACACATGCAATGACTCTAGTGCTGGTTTGTGGTTTTAGTATAAGAACAAACATACAATGACTCTAGTGGTTGATCTATGTGTGGTTTGTGGAAAGACAACACATGCAATGACTCTGGTTGATCCATATGTGGTTTGTGGAAAGAACACACATGCAATGACCACTGGTGGATCCATGTGTGGTTTGTGGAAAAGAACACACATGCAATGACTCTAGTGCTGGTTTGTGGTTTTAGTATAAGAACAAACATGCAATGACTCTAGTGGTTGATCCATGTGTGGTTTGTGGAAATAACACACATGCAATGACTCTGGTTGATCCATGTGTGGTTTGTGGAAAGAACACACATGCAATGACCACTGGTGGATGCATGTGTGGTTTGTGGAAAAGAACACACATGCAATAACTCTAGTGCTGGTTTGTGGTTTTAGTATAAGAACAAACATGCAATGACTCTAGTGGTTGATCCATGTGTGGTTTGTGGAAAGAACACACATGCAATGACTCTAGTGGTTGATCCATGTGTGGTTTGTGGAAAGAACACACATGCAATGACCACTGGTGGATCCATGTTGGTTTTAGTGTAAGAACACACATGCAATGACTCTAGTACTGGTTTGTGGTTTTAGTATAAGAACACACATGCAATGACTCTAGTGGTTGATCCATGTGTGGTTTGTGGCAATAACACAGATGCAATGACTCTAGTGGTTGATCCATGTGTGGTTTGTGGAAATAACACACATGCAATGACTCTAGTGGGTCCACATCTGTGGTTTGTGGAAAGAACACACATGCAATGACTCTGGTTGATCCATATATGGTTTGTGGAAAGAACACACATGCAATGACTCTAGTGGTGGATCCATGTGTGGTTTGTGGAAAAGAACACACATGCAATGACTCTAGTGCTGGTTTGTGGTTTTAGTATAAGAACAAACATGCAATGACTCTAGTGGTTGATCCATGTATGGTTTGTGGTAAGAACACACATGCAATGACTAGTGGTTGATCCATATGTGGTTGGTAGAAAGAACACACATGCAATGACCACTGGTGGATCCATGTGTGGTTTGTGGAAAAGAACACACATGCAATGACTCTAGTGCTGGTTTGTGGTTTTAGTATAAGAACAAACATGCAATGACTCTAGTGGTTGATCCATGTGTGGTTTGTGGAAAAGAACACACATGCAATGACTCAGCTGATCCATGTGGTTTTAGAAAGAACACATATGCAATGACCACTAGTGGATCCATGTGTGGTTTGTGGAAAAGAACACACATGCAATGACTCTAGTGCTGGTTTGTGGTTTTAGTATAAGAACAAACATGCAATGACTCTAGTGGTTGATCCATGTGTGGTTTGTGGAAATAACACACATGCAATGACTCTGGTTGATCCATGTGTGGTTTGTGGAAATAACACACATGCAATGACTCTGGTTGATCCATATGTGGTTTGTGGAAAGAACACACATGCAATGACCACTGGTGGATCCATGTGTGGTTTATGGAAAAGAACACACATGCAATGACTCTAGTGCTGGTTTGTGGTTTTAGTATAAGAACAAACATGCAATGACTCTAGTGGTTGATCCATGAGTGGTTTGTGGAAAGAACACACATGCAATGACTCTGGTTGATCCATGTGTGGTTTGTGGAAAGAACACACATGCAATGACCACTGGTGGATCCATGTGTGGTTTGTGGAAAAGAACACACATGCAATCACTCTAGTGCTGGTTTGTGGTTTTAGTATAAGAACAAACATGCAATGACTCTAGTGGTTGATCCATGTGTGGTTTGTGGAAAGACAACACATGCAATGACTCTGGTTGATCCATATGTGGTTTGTGGAAAGAACACACATGTAATGACCACTAGTGGATCCATGTGTGGTTTGTGGAAAAGAACACACATGCAATGACTCTAGTGCTGGTTTGTGGTTTTAGTATAAGAACAAACATGCAATGACTCTAGTGGTTGATCCATGTGTGGTTTGTGGAAATAACACACATGCAATGACTCTGGTTGATCCATGCGTGGTTTGTGGAAAGAACACACATGCAATGACCACTGGTGGATCCATGTGTGGTTTGTGGAAAAGAACACACATGCAATGACTCTAGTGCTGGTTTGTGGTTTTAGTATAAGAACAAACATGCAATGACTCTAGTGGTTGATCCATGTGTGGTTTGTGGAAAGAACACACATGCAATGACTCTAGTGGTTGATCCATGTGTGGTTTGTGGAAAGAACACACATGCAATGACCACTGGTGGATCCATGTTGGTTTTAGTGTAAGAACACACATGCAATGAATCTAGTACTGGTTTGTGGTTTTAGTATAAGAACACACATGCAATGACTCTAGTGGTTGATCCATGTGTGGTTTGTGGCAATAACACAGATGCAATGACTCTAGTGGTTGATCCATGTGAGGTTTGTGGAAATAACACACATGCCATGACTCTAGTGGGTCCACATCTGTGGTTTGTGGAAAGAACACACATGCAATGACTCTGATTGATCCATATATGGTTTGTGGAAAGAACACACATGCAATGACTCTAGTGGTGGATCCATGTGTGGTTTGTGGAAAAGAACACACATGCAATGACTCTAGTGCTGGTTTGTGGTTTTAGTATAAGAACAAACATGCAATGACTCTAGTGGTTGATCCATGTGTGGTTTGTGGTAAGAACACACATGCAATGACTAGTGGTATATCCATATGTGGTTGGTGGAAAGAACACACATGCAATGACCACTGGTGGATCCATGTGTGGTTTGTGGAAAAGAACACACATGCAATGACTCTAGTGGTTGATCCATGTGTGGTTTATGGAAAGAACACACATGCAATGACCACTGGTGGATCCATGTGTGGTTTGTGGAAAAGAACACACATGCAATGACTCTAGTGCTGGTTTGTGGTTTTAGTATAAGAACAAACATGCAATAACTCTAGTGGTTGATCCATGAGTGGTTTGTGGAAAGAACACACATGCAATGACTCTGGTTGATCCATGTGTGGTTTGTGGAAAGAACACACATGAAATGACCACTGGTGGATCCATGTGTGGTTTGTGGAAAAGAACACATATGCAATGACTCTAGTGGTGGTTTGTGGTTTTAGTATAAGAACAAACATGCAATGACTCTAGTGGTTGATCCATGTGTGGTTTGTGGAAAGAACACACATGCAATGACTCTAGTGGTTGATCCATGTGTGGTTTGTGGAAAGAACACACATGCAATGACTCTAGTGGGTCCACATCTGTGGTTTGTGGAAAGAACACACATGCAATGATTCTGGTTGATCCATATATGGTTTTTGGAAAGAACACACATGCAATGACTCTAGTGGTGGATCCATGTGTGGTTTGTGGAAAAGAACACACATGCAATGACTCTAGTGCTGGTTTGTGGTTTTAGTATAAGAACAAACATGCAATGACTCTAGTGGTTGATCCATGTGTGGTTTGTGGAAAGAACACACATGCAATGACCACTGGTGGATCCATGTTGGTTTTAGTGTAAAACACACATGCAATGACTCTAGTACTGGTTTGTGGTTTTAGTATAAGAACACACATGCAATGACTCTAGTGGTTGATCCATGTGTGGTTTGTGGAAATAACACACATGCAATGACTCTAGTGGGTCCACATCTGTGGTTTGTGGAAAGAACACACATGCAATGATTCTGGTTGATCCATATATGGTTTTTGGAAAGAACACACTCTAGTGGTGGATCCATGTGTGGTTTGAGGAAAAGAACACACATGCAATGACTCTAGTGCTGGTTTGTGGTTTTAGTATAAGAACAAACATGCAATGACTCTAGTGGTTGATCCATGTGTGGTTTGTGGAAAGAACACACATGCAATGACTCTAGTGGTTGATCCATGTGTGGTTTGTGGAAAGAACACACATGCAATGACCACTGGTGGATCCATGTTGGTTTTAGTGTAAGAACACACATGCAATGACTCTAGTACTGGTTTGTGGTTTTAGTATAAGAACACACATGCAATGACTCTAGTGGTTGATCCATGTGTGGTTTGTGGCAATAACACAGATGCAATGACTCTAGTGGTTGATCCATGTGTGGTTTGTGGAAAGAACACACATGCAATGACTCTGGTTGATCTATGTGTGGTTTGTGGAAAGAACACACATGCAATGACCACTGGTGGATCCATGTGTGGTTTGTGGAAAAGAACACACATGCAATGACTCTACTGCTGGTTTGTGGTTTTAGTATAAGAACAAACATGCAATGACTCTAGTGGTTGATCCATGTGTGGTTTGTGGAAAGAACACACATGCAATGACCACTGGTGGATCCATGTGTGGTTTGTGGAAAAGAACACACATGCAATGACTCTAGTGCTGGTTTGTGGTTTTAGTATAAGAACAAACATGCAATGACTCTAGTGGTTAATCCATGTGTGGTTTGTGGAAAGAACACACATGCAATGACTCTGGTTGATATATGTGTGGTTTGTGGAAAGAACACACATGCAATGACCACTGGTGGATCCATGTGTGGTTTGTGGAAAAGAACACACATGCAATGACTCTAGTGCTGGTTTGTGGTTTTAGTATAAGAACAAACATGCAATGACTCTAGTGGTTGATCCATGTGTGGTTTGTGGAAAGAACACACATGCAATGACTCTAGTGGTTGATCCATGTGTGGTTTGTGGAAAGAACACACATGCAATGACCACTGGTGGATCCATGTTGGTTTTAGTGTAAGAACACACATGCAATGACTCTAGTACTGGTTTGTGGTTTTAGTATAAGAACACACATGCAATGACTCTAGTGGTTGATCCATGTGTGGTTTGTGGCAATAACACAGATGCAATGACTCTAGTGGTTGATCCATGTGTGGTTTGTGGAAATAACACACATGCAATGACTCTAGTGGGTCCACATCTGTGGTTTGTGGAAAGAACACACATGCAATGACTCTGGTTGATCCATATATGGTTTGTGGAAAGAACACACATGCAATGACTCTAGTGGTGGATGCATGTGTGGTTTGTGGAAAAGAACACACGTGCAATGACTCTAGTGCTGGTTTGTGGTTTTAGTATAAGAATAAACATGCAATGACTCTAGTGGTTGATCCATGTGTGGTTTGTGGAAAGAACACACATGCAATGACCACCGGTGGATCCATCTGTGGTTTGTGGAAAAGAACACACATGGAATGACTCTAGTGCTGGTTTGTGGTTTTTGTAGGGGTTCGTAGCATGGAAAACAAAAATTTTCTATCGCATACAAACAAACAAGCCAAGATCTATCTACTAGATTGCAGCAACGAGTCGATGGAATAACTCACCCTCGAAGATTCCAAAGTGTTTAACGAGAGCAGATTCTCGTGGGTGATGTAGTCGTACTCTTTCCGATCTCAAGATCGTGGGCGATCCTTCGGCGCGTTCCATGGCGCTCCCATGATCGGTCACACGTTCGGTACTCGACGAAGACCTTCCTCTCCCTTGTTCCAAAGAGGCGGAGGTTGTAGCACTCTTCTCGCGATTCCAAGCTGACTGGCGTGGTACCGGAGGTAGAGGGAGATCCCGAGGCTCCGCCTTAAGCCGGTGCGAGTATGGTGGAGCTTATGAGAGAGGCTATTAGTGGTCTAGTAATTAGACACACCAATTAGAGGGCTCTAAACCAATTAGAAGGCTCTAAACCGAAACAGCTCTAAACCGGGGTCTAGGTCTAGTTTCTAGTTTAGAGGATAGGAACTGTGTGTCTAGAGGAGGGCCTTGGCCTTGCTTTTATAGGTGGGAGGGCTGGCGGCCAGGGAGGAGTCCTCCCCAACTCCTGGTGGGGCGCCGGCTTGGGGAGGAGGACTCCTCCCCCAACTCGGCCTCCACCTCCTCCTCTTTTCCCACTTTCCAAAATTGGCAGTTTGACTTTCAAATTAGCCGTTTGACTTTTCCAATTTAGGAATTAAATAAACCCTTTATTTTGGACAGCGAGAACACTTAGCACATGATGCAATCATTCCATCTTGCAATGACACATTCATGTACCCTTCCCCGGAGTGCGGACATTCCGGGACCTTCTAGAATGTTCCCGATGAAAACACGGAACCATTCCCCAACTCGAAATGGGACTTTCCTTATATGAATCTTATTCTCCGGACCATTCCGGATCACCTCGTGATATCCCGGATCCCATCCGAGACTCCGAACAACATTCGGTCTCTTTCTCATAATACCATAACTACTCAAACAACGTCGAATCCTTAAGTGTGTCTCCCTACGGTTCGTGAATTATGCGGACATGATCGAGACACTTCTCGAACAATAACCAATAGAGGAATCTGGAAATTCATATGGCTCCACATATTTCTACGATTACTGCGATCGAATGAACCACTTACATACGATACCAATTTCCTTTGTCTCACGATATGTTACTTATCCGAGGTCATGATTGTGGTATCTCTGCATACCTAGTTCAACCTCGTTCTTGATAAGTACTCTTTTCTCGTTCGTGATATGTGATCCTGTGACCAAGTCACATGCTTGCAAGCTAATTGGATGACATTTCACCGAGAGGGCCAGAGAATATCATCCGTCATGTGGATGGACAAATCCATTCTTGATCCATGTGTTTCAACCAATACTTTCCGAACACCCAATGCCACTTTTATAGCCACCACATTACGGTGTGGTGTTTGATGACATCAAAGCATCCATCCAGAAAGGCAATATGCATGATCTCATGGTCGAAGGAATTAGGTTACTATGTATCGAAAGCATATAGCAATTGAACTATTGAAATGACTTGATCTTTATGCTACGCTTGTCTATAGGAGTATGTCCACCATATCATTCTCCTAATGATATGATCTTGTTGATAACATCTCAATGTTCATGATAGAGAAACCACAATCATCAATCAACCAACAAGCTAGTGAAGTATAGAGGCTATACTAGGGACTTCAAATTAAGTTTACAAATCACACAAGTATTAATGGTTTCCTTGTTAATACTATTATAGCATGAATGTAAACATTTATCATAAACACAAAGATATATAATAATAACTACATTTATTATTACCTCTAGGGCATATCTCCAACAGTCTCCCACTTGCACTAGAGTCATCTAATCTAGATTACATGGTAATATAGAACACCCATGGCGGTTTGGTGTTGGTCATGTTTTGCCCTCGGGAGAGGTTTAGTCAACGGATCCGCCACATTCAGATCTGTGTGTGTACTTTGCAAATCTTTATATCCCCATCTGGATATGTTCTCGAATAGCGTGAAAACGCAGCTTGATATGCTTGACTTGTGTGACCTTGGTTCTTGCGCATTGGCTATGGCGCCCATGTTATCACATGAGATAGACATTGGGTCCAGCACTAGGAACCACACCCAGCTCTGTAATGAACTCTTTCATCCATATCGCTTCTTGTGAAGCCTCCGGAAGCGACCATGTATTCCGATTCAGTTGAAGATCTCGCCACAACGCTTTGCTTTGCACTCCTCCAGCTAACTTTGCACCATTCAAAATAAATACGTATCCAGATTGTGATTTAGAATCATCAGGATCGGTGTTCCAACTAGCATCGGTGTAACCATTAACAACGGTGTTCATCACCTCCATAAGAAAGAACCATATCCTTAGTTCTTCTCAAGTACTTAAGGATGTTTTGACATTGTCCAATGATCCACTGGATCACTTTGATATCTGCTAGTTAGACTAACGATATGCGATGTCGGGTCTAGTACATAGCATGGCATACATTAGAGATCCTATGGCTGAGGCATAGGAGTCTTACTCATCTTTTCTCTATCTTCGCCGATGTCGGACTTTGAGTTTTACTCAAGGTCATATTGAGCAACATGGGCAAGAACCCTTTCTTGCTATCTTCCATTCAAACCTCTTTAGAACTTTGTCCAAATATGTACTTTGTGACAATGATATTTGGCGTTTCGATCTATCTCTATAAATCTTTATGCCTAATATGTAAGCTGCTTCGCCAAGATCCTTCATTGAAAAACTATTATTCAAATATTCCTTGACACTATTAAGAAGGTCTACATCATTCCCAATCAACAATATGTCATCCACATATAGTATTAAGAATGCTCTGAGCTCCCACTCACTTTCTTGTAAATACAAGCTTCTCCATAAGTTTGTATAAAACCAAAACTTTGATTACCTTATCAAAGCGTTGATTCCAACCGGATGCTTGCTTCAATCCATAGATGGACCGCTGAAGTTTGCATACCTTGTTAGCATCTTTAGGATCGACAAAACCTTTGGGTTGCATCATATACAACTCTTCATCAATGTCTCCATTGAGGAATGCTGTTTTGACATCCATCGCCATATCTCATAATCATAATATGCAGCGATTGCTAACATAATCCTCACAGACTTTTAGCTTCGCTACCGGTGAGAAAGTCTCATCGTAGTCAACTCCTTGAATTTGTCGAAACCCTTTTGCGACAAGTCGAGCTTTATAGACAGTAACATTACCATCAGCATCTGTTTTCTTCTTGAAAATCCATTTGTTCTCGATGACCTTCCGCCATCGGTAAGTCCACCAAAGTCCATACTTGGTTTTCGTACATGGATCCAATCTCGGATTTCATGGCTTCTTGCCATTTATTGGAATCTGGGCTCATCATTGCTTCCTCATATGTCTCGGGGTCATCGGTGTTGTCCACCAACATGACATTCATAACGGAATCATACCAACTGAGTGGTACGATTTCTCGTTGACCGAGGCTCTGAGCAACTTCAACGAAGTTTCATGATCACCATCACTAGCTTCCTCTCTTATTAGTGCAGGCACCACAGGAACTTCTTCCTTTGCGCTACTCGCAATTTCGAGAGAAGGTTCGACAACCTCGTCGAGTTCTACTTTCCTTCCAGTCACTTCTTTCGAGAGAAATTCCTTCTCTAGAAAGGATCCATTCTTGGCAACAAAGATTTTTGCCTTCGGATCTATGATAGAAGGTATACCCAATAGTTTCCTTCGGGTATCCTATGAAGACGCATTTTTCCGCTTTGGGTTCAAGCTTGTCCGGTGTAACTTCTTTACATAGGCTCAGCATCCCCAAACTTTAAGGAGCGACAATTTAGGTTTCTTCCCAAACCATAATTCATACGGTGTCGTTTCAGCAGTTTAGACGGTGCCCTATTTAAAGTGAATGCTTGTTTCTAATGCATAACCCCAAAATGATAGTGGCAAATCTGTAAGTGACATCATAGAGCGAACCATATCTAAGAGAGTTCGATTACGACGTTCGACACACCATTCTGTGGTGTTCCCGGCGGTGTCAAGCGAAAGTATTCCACATTTCTTTAAATGCTCGCCAAACTTCGTAACTTAGATATTCACCTCCACGATCGAGCGTAGAAATTTAATCTTCTTGTTACGTTGATTCTCTACCTCACTTTGAAACTCCTTAAACTTCGAAAGTTTGGATTTATGTTTCATGAAATAGATATACCCATATCTACTTAAGTCATCCGTGAAGGTAAGAACATAACGATTGATAACCCTTGCGATGCTACACTCATTGGACCACACACATCGGTATGTATGATTTCCAATAAATGCAGCTCGCTCCATCATACCGAAAATGGAGTCTTAGTCATTTTACCCATCAGACATGCTTCGCATCTTTCAAGTGATTCAAAATCAAGTGATTCAAGAAGTCCATCGGAATGGAGTTTCTTCATACGTTTCACTCCAATGTGACCAAGACGACAGTGCCACATATAGGTCAAATTATCGCTTGATTTCAAACGTTTAGCCTCAATGTTATTAATATGTGTATTTCTACTATCGAGATTCAATATGAATAGACCATCTATCAAAGGTGCATGTGCATAAAACACATTACTCATATAAATCGAACAACCATTATTCTTGGATTTAAACAAGTAACTGTCTCGCAATAAACAAGATCCCGATATAATGTTCATGCTCAACGCAGCACCAAATAACAATTATTTAAGTATAAAACTAATCGATGGTAGATGAAGAGGTAGTGTGCCGACCGATCACATCAACCTTTGATCCGTTTCCCACGCGCCGTCACCTCGTTCTTTACTAGCTTCCGTTTATTACGTAGCTCTGTTTGAGTTACAAATATGAGCAACCGAACGATATCAAATACCGGCACTACTACGAATACTAGTGAGATACACATCAATAACATGTATATCAGATATACCTTTCTTCTTGATGTTGCCGTTCTTCAAATCGCCAAGTACTTTGGGCAATTCCGCTCAGTGACCTTCTCCCTTGCGGTAAAAGCACTCGTTTCAGGCTTGGGTCCAGCCTTGGTCCTCTTCGTCGGTATGGTAACTTTCTTACCACCCTTCTTGAAGTGTCCCTTACGCTTAGACTTGCCTTTCTTGAATTTGGTGGTCTTATTGACCATCAACACTTGGTGCTCTTTCTTGATCTCCACTGCAGATTTTAACATAGCAAATAGTTAAGCAACTCTTTGTTCATGTTACGCATGTTGTAGTTCATCACAAAGTTCTTGTAACTTGGTGGTAGTGATTGGAGGATGCGGTAAACCCCAAAGTATTAGGAATCACTATACCCAAACTTTGAAGTTTATTTGCGTGCCCGGACATCTTAAGCACATGCTCACCGACAGAGCTACCCTCTTCCATCTTGCGGTTAAAGAACTTTTGAAGCTTCATAACTTTCAATTGCCGCATGAGTCTCAAAGATTAATTTGAGATCCTCGACAATATCATATGGGTCGACTCTTCAAACCTTTTAAAGCTCGATTCTAAACCATACAAGATAGCACCTGAACTATGGAGTCGATTCTTCCGGCGAGGTAAACATTCTTTATTTCATCGGTAGCATCATTGCAGTGTGGGTCACCTAGCGGTGCATCCAGCACATAGGTCAAATTACCGGTTGTGAGGACAATCCTCAAATTGCGGAACCAATCCAAGTTGCTTCCATTGTTTTCAACTTTTCTTTCTCTAGGACGCATTAAAATTGATGGTAGGGGCTGCCATTGATCTACAACATATTTGCAATAGTTTAGACTAAGTTTATGACAAATTGAGTTCAAATTAATTAATGAAATTAAACTAGGTGAACTCCCACCAAAACAACATCCCTCACATTGTTTTAGTGATCACACGAACCAAATCCACTACATCAACACCGATCATCACGAGAGTTGATATAGTTTCAATGGCGAACAATCATCATGTTCATCATATCTACTATATGATTCATGCTTTGCCTTTCGGCGATCCGTGTTCACGAGGCCATGTACGTACATGCTAGGCTTGTCAAGACAAACCTTAGCTTCCGCATAAGCAAATCTGCTTGCTTACGTTGTAGTCACCATGGAATCAAAGACACCCGATCATCACGTGGTGCTTGAAGCAAGCTTTGGCAGCGGTGCATACTAAGGGTGAACACTTTAGAACTTGAAATTTATGTGCATGAGGGATCATCTTATAATGCTACCGTCGTCTACTAAGCAATACAAGATGCATAAAGGATTAACATCACATGCAATTCATAATATGTGATATGATATGGCCTTTCTTCTTTGTGCTTCGATCTCCATCTTCAAGCCTGAACATGATCTCCATCATCTCGGCATAGCATCAAGGTCAATGACGCTTCTTCATGGTTGTCGTCCACCAGCTTCAACTATTACAACTATTTTGAATAGACACGAGGTCTTAACAGAAATTAAAGACAACCATATGGCTCCTGCGGTTGCCAACTTACAATAAGGAACATTGCATACATCAAATATAATCACAATCATGGCCATATCACATCCTTGCACCCCGCAAAACAAAGTTAGGCGCCTCTACTTTCTTTGCATATTTTACGTGGTTTGGGGCTTTCAATAAGTGTCGTTCTAACTTACGAACAAGAACCACAACATTGATACTAGCATTGTTGATCACCCGTTGTAAATTGGATCTTTACTATGCTAGGAGAAGCAGGCACCATAAAGCCACTTATGCTGTCTGAGTTGCATGTTAAGCGTGGAGCAAGTCTCATGAGCGATGTCATGTAAGGTTAGCCGGGCCGCTTCATCCCAACATACCGCAAGATGCAAAGTACACAAAAGCAATCTACAATAAAAGCATCAACGCCCACAATGACCATTGTGTTCTACTCGTCAACAGATCTACATATAGACACGGCTCGATACCATTTGTAGGGGTTCGTAGCATGGAAAACAAAAATTTTCTATCGCATACAAACAAACAAGCCAAGATCTATCTACTAGATTGCAGCAACGAGTCGATGGAATAACTCACCCTCGAAGATTCCAAAGTGTTTAACGAGAGCAGATTCTCGTGGGTGATGTAGTCGTACTCTTCCGATCTCAAGATCGCGTGAAGCGATCCTTCCGCAGCGTTCCATGGCGCTCCCTTGATCGGTCACACGTTCGGTACTCGTGAAGACCTTCCTCTCCCTTGTTCCAGAAAATGGAGGTTGTAGCACTCTTCTCGCGATTGGCCTGACATGGCGTGGTACCGGAGGTAGAGGGAGATCATGAGGCTTCGCCTTAAGCCGGTGCGAGTATGGTGGAGCTTATGAGAGAGGCTATTAGTGGTCTAGTAATTAGACACACCAATTAGAGGGCTCTAAACCAATTAGAAGGCTCTAAACCGAAACAGCTCTAAACCGGGGTCTAGGTCTAGTTTCTAGTTTAGAGGATAGGAACTTGTGTGTCTAGAGGAGGGGGCCTTGGCCTTGCTTTTATAGGTGGGAGGGCTGGCCGGCCAAGGGGAGGGGAGTCCCTCCCCAACTCGGCAGTGGGCGCCGGCTTGGGGAGGAGGACTCCTCCCCCAACTCGGCCTCCACCTCCTCCTCTTTTCCCACTTTCCAAAATTGGCAGTTTGACTTTCAAATTAGCCGTTTGACTTTTCCAATTTAGGAATTAAATAAACCCTTTATTTTGGACAGCGAGAACACTTAGCACATGATGCAATCATTCCATCTTGCAATGACACATTCATGTACCCTTCCCCAGTGCTGGGACATTCAGGACCTTCTAGAATGTTCGATGAAAACACGGAACCATTCCCCAACTCGAAATGGGACTTTCCTTATATGAATCTTATTCTCCGGACCATTCCGGATCACCTCGTGATATCCCGGATCCCATCCGAGACTCCGAACAACATTCGGTCTCTTTCTCATAATACCATAACTACTCAAACAACGTCGAATCCTTAAGTGTGTCTCCCTACGGTTCGTGAATTATGCGGACATGATCGAGACATTTCTCCGAACAATAACCAATAGAGGAATCTGGAAATTCATATGGCTCCCACATATTTCTACGATTACTTTGCGATCGAATGAACCACTTACATACGATACCAATTTCCCTTTGTCTCACGATATGTTACTTATCCGAGGTCATGATTGTCGGTATCTCTGCATACCTAGTTCAACCTCGTTACTGATAAGTACTCTTTTCTCGTTCCCGTGATATGTGATCCCTTGTGACCAAGTCACATGCTTGCAAGCTAATTGGATGACATTTCACCGAGAGGGCCCAGAGAATATCTGTCCGTCATGTGGATGGACAAATCCCATTCTTGATCCATGTGTTTCAACCAATACTTTCCGAACACCCAATGCCACTTTTATAGCCACCCTGTTACGGTGTGGTGTTTGATGACATCAAAGCATCCATCCAGTAAAGGCAATATGCATGATCTCATGGTCGAAGGAATTAGGTTACTATGTATCAGAAAGCATATAGCAATTGAACTATTGAAATGACTTGATCTTTATGCTACGCTTGTCTATAGGAGTATGTCCACCATATCATTCTCCTAATGATATGATCTTGTTGTTGATAACATCTCAATGTTCATGATAGAGAAACCACAATCATCAATCAACCAACAAGCTAGTGAAGTATAGAGGCTATACTAGGGACTTCAAATTAAGTTTACAAATCACACAAGTATTAATGGTTTCCTTGTTAATACTATTATAGCATGAATGTAAACATTTATCATAAACACAAAGATATATAATAATAACTACATTTATTATTACCTCTAGGGCATATCTCCAACAGTTTTAGTATAAGAACAAACATGCAATGACTCTAGTGGTTGATCCATGTGTGGTTTGTGGAAAGAACACACATGCAATGACCACTGGTGGATCCATGTGTGGTTTGTGGAAAAGAACACACATGCAATGACTCTAGTGCTGGTTTGTGGTTTTAGTATAAGAACAAACATGCAATGACTCTAGTGGTTGATCCATGTGTGGTTTGTGGAAAGAACACACATGCAATGAGTCTGGTTGATCCATATGTGGTTTGTGGAAAGAACACACATGCAATGACCACTGGTGGATCCTTGTGTGGTTTGTGGAAAAGAACACACATGCAATGACTCTAGTGCTGGTTTGTGGTTTTAGTATAAGAACAAACATGCAATGACTCTAGTGGTTGATCCATGTGTGGTTTGTGGAAAGAACACACATGCAATGACTCTGGTTGATCCATGTGTGGTTTGTGGAAAGAACACACAAGCAATGACCACTGGTGGATCCATGTGTGGTTTGTGGAAAAGAACACACATGCAATGACTCTAGTGCTGGTTTGTGGTTTTAGTATAAGAACAAACATGCAATGACTCTAGTGGTTGATCCATGTGTGGTTTGTGGAAAGAACACACATGCAATGACTCTAGTGGTTGATCCATGTGTGGTTTGTGGAAAGAACACACATGCAATGACCACTGGTGGATCCATGTTGGTTTTAGTGTAAGAACACACATGCAATGACTCTAGTACTGGTTTGTGGTTTTAGTATAAGAACACACATGCAATGACTCTAGTGGTTGATCCATGTGTGGTTTGTGGCAATAACACAGATGCAATGACTCTAGTGGTTGATCCATGTGTGGTTTGTGGAAATAACACACATGCAATGACTCTAGTGGGTCCACATCTGTGGTTTGTGGAAAGAACACACATGCAATGACTCTGGTTGATCCATATATGGTTTGTGGAAAGAACACACATGCAATGACTCTAGTGGTGGATGCATGTGTGGTTTGTGGAAAAGAACACACGTGCAATGACTCTAGTGCTGGTTTGTGGTTTTAGTATAAGAATAAACATGCAATGACTCTAGTGGTTGATCCATGTGTGGTTTGTGGAAAGAACACACATGCAATGACCACCGGTGGATCCATCTGTGGTTTGTGGAAAAGAACACACATGGAATGACTCTAGTGCTAGTTTGTGGTTTTAGTATAAGAACAAAACATGCAATGACTCTAGTGGTTGATCCATGTGTGGTTTGTGGAAAGAACACACATGCAATGACCACTGGTGGATCCATGTGTTGTTTGTGGAAAAGAACACACATGCAATGACTCTAGTGCTGGTTTGTGGTTTTAGTATAAGAACAAACATGCAATGACTCTAGTGGTTGATCCATGAGTGGTTTGTGGAAAGAACACACATGCAATGACTCTGGTTGATCCATGTGTGGTTTGTGGAAAGAACACACATGCAATGACCACTGGTGGATCCATGTGTGGTTTGTGGAAAAGAACACACATGCAATGACTCTAGTGCTGGTTTGTGGTTTTAGTATAAGAACAAACATGCAATGACTCTAGTGGGTTCACATGTGGTTTGTGAAAAGAACACACATGCAATGACCACTGGTTGATCCAAATGTGGTTTGTGGAAAGAACACACATGCAATGACACTGCTTGATCCATGTGTGGTTTGTGGAAAGAACACACATGCAATGACTCTAGTGCTAGTTTTAGTATAAGAACACACATACAATGACTCTAGTGGGTCCACATGTAGTTTGTGAAAAGAACACACATGCAATGACCACTGGTTGATCCATAAGTTGTTTGTGGAAAAGAACACACATGCAATGAGTCTAGTGTTGGTTTGTGGTTTTAGTATAAGTAAATACATGCAATGACTCTAGTGGTTGATCCATGTGTGCTTTGTGGAAAGAACACACATGCAATGACTCTGGTTGATCCATATGTGCTTTGTGGAAAGAACACACATGCAATGACCACTAGTGGATCCATGTGTGCTTTGTGGAAAAGAACACACATGCAATGACTCTAGTGTTGGTTTGTGGTTTTAGTATAAGAACAAACATGCAATGACTCTAGTGGTTGATCCATGTGTGGTTTGTGGAAAGAACACACATGCAATGACCACTGGTGGATCCATGTGTGGTTTGTGGAAAGAACACGCATGCAATGACCACTAATGTATCCATGTGTGTTTTGTGGAATAGATCACACATGCAATGACTCTAGTGCTAGTTTGTGGTTTTAGTATAAGAACAAACATGCAATGACTCTAGTGGTTGATCCATGTGTGGTTTGTGGAAAGAACACACATGCAATGACTCTAGTGGTTGATCCATGTGTGGTTTGTGGAACGAACACACATGCAATGACCACTGGTGGATCCATGTGTGGTTTGTGGAAAAGAACACACATGCAATGACTCTAGTGGTTGATCCATGTTTGTTTGTGGAAATAACACACATGCAATGACTCTAGTGGTTGATCCATGTGTGGTTTGTGGAAAGAACACACATGCAATGACCACTGGTGGATCCATGTGTGGTTTGTGGAAAAGAACACACATGCAATGACTCTAGTGCTGGTTTGTGGTTTTAGTATAAGAACAAACATGCAATGACTCTAGTGGTTGATCCATGTGTGGTTTGTGGAAAGAACACACATGCAATGAGTCTGGTTGATCCATATGTGGTTTGTGGAAAGAACACACATGCAATGACCACTGGTGGATCCTTGTGTGGTTTGTGGAAAAGAACACACATGCAATGACTCTAGTGCTGGTTTGTGGTTTTAGTATAAGAACAAACATGCAATGACTCTAGTGGTTGATCCATGTGTGGTTTGTGGAAAGAACACACATGCAATGACTCTGGTTGATCCATGTGTGGTTTGTGGAATGAACACACAAGCAATGACCACTGGTGGATCCATGTGTGGTTTGTGGAAAAGAACACACATGCAATGACTCTAGTGCTGGTTTGTGGTTTTAGTATAAGAACAAACATGCAATGACTCTAGTGGTTGATCCATGTGTGGTTTGTGGAAAGAACACACATGCAATGAATCTAGTGGTTGATCCATGTGTGGTTTGTAGAAAGAACACACATGCAATGACCACTGGTGGATCCATGTTGGTTTTAGTGTAAGAACACACATGCAATGACTCTAGTACTGGTTTGTGGTTTTAGTATAAGAACACACATGCAATGACTCTAGTGGTTGATCCATGTGTGGTTTGTGGCAATAACACAGATGCAATGACCCTAGTGGTTGATCCATGTGTGGTTTGTGGACATAACACACATGCAATGACTCTAGTGGGCCCATTCTGTGGTTTGTGGAAAGAACACACATGCAATGACTCTGGTTGATCCATGTATGGTTTGTGGAAAGAACACACATGCAATGACTCTAGTGGTGGATCCATGTGTGGTTTGTGGAAAAGAACACACATGCAATGACTCTAGTGCTGGTTTGTGGTTTTCGTATAAGAACA
The DNA here is from genome assembly GCA_023614405.1 of Avena insularis. Taxonomy (NCBI): domain Eukaryota; kingdom Viridiplantae; phylum Streptophyta; class Magnoliopsida; order Poales; family Poaceae; genus Avena; species Avena insularis. The sequence goes on along the minus strand of CM042692.1, from coordinate 412,299,792 downwards.
AACATGCAATGACTCTAGTGGTTGATACATGTGTGGTTTGTGGTAAGAACACACATGCAATGACTAGTGGTTGATCCATATGTGGTTGGTGGAAAGAACACACATGCAATGACCACTGGTGGATCCATGTGTGGTTTGTGGAAAAGAACACACATGTAATGACTCTAGTGCTGGTTTGTGGTTTTAGTATAAGAACAAACATGCAATGACTCTAGTGGTTGATCCATGTGTGGTTTGTGGAAAGAACACACATGCAATGACCACTGGTGGATCCATGTGTGGTTTGTGGAAAAGAACACACATGCAATGACTCTAGTGCTGGTTTGTGGTTTTAGTATAAGAACAAACATGCAATGACTCTAGTGGTTGATCCATGAGTGGTTTGTGGAAAGAACACACATGCAATGACTCTGGTTGATCCATGTGTGGTTTGTGGAAAGAACACACATGCAATGACCACTGGTGGATCCATGTGTGGTTTGTGGAAAAGAACACACATGCAATGACTCTAGTGCTGGTTTGTGGTTTTAGTATAAGAACAAACATGCAATGACTCTAGTGGGTTCACATGTGGTTTGTGAAAAGAACACACATGCAATGACCACTGGTTGATCCAAATGTGGTTTGTGGAAAGAACACACATGCAATGACACTGCTTGATCCATGTGTGGTTTGTGGAAAGAACACACATGCAATGACTCTAGTGCTAGTTTTAGTATAAGAACACACATACAATGACTCTAGTGGGTCCACATGTAGTTTGTGAAAAGAACACACATGCAATGACCACTGGTTGATCCATAAGTTGTTTGTGGAAAAGAACACACATGCAATGAGTCTAGTGTTGGTTTGTGGTTTTAGTATAAGTAAAAACATGCAATGACTCTAGTGGTTGATCCATGTGTGCTTTGTGGAAAGAACACACATGCAATGACTCTGGTTGATCCATATGTGCTTTGTGGAAAGAACACACATGCAATGACCACTAGTGGATCCATGTGTGCTTTGTGGAAAAGAACACACATGCAATGACTCTAGTGTTGGTTTGTGGTTTTAGTATAAGAACAAACATGCAATGACTCTAGTGGTTGATCCATGTGTGGTTTGTGGAAAGAACACACATGCAATGACCACTGGTGGATCCATGTGTGGTTTGTGGAAAGAACACGCATGCAATGACCACTAATGGATCCATGTGTGGTTTGTGGAAAAGAACACACATGCAATGACTCTAGTGCTAGTTTGTGGTTTTAGTATAAGAACAAACATGCAATGACTCTAGTGGTTGATCCATGTGTGGTTTGTGGAAAGAACACACATGCAATGACTCTAGTGGTTGATCCATGTGTGGTTTGTGGAACGAACACACATGCAATGACCACTGGTGGATCCATGTGTGGTTTGTGGAAAAGAACACACATGCAATGACTCTAGTGGTTGATCCAAGTTTGTTTGTGGAAATAACACACATGCAATGACTCTAGTTGTTGATCCATGTGTGGTTTGTGAAAAGAACACACGTGCAATGACTCTAGTTTTGGTTTTAGTATAAGAACACACATGCAATGACTCTACTGGTTGATCCATGTGTGGTTTGTGTAAATAACACATATGCAACGACTCTAGTGGTTTATCCATGTGTGGTTCATGGAAATAACACACATGCAATGACTGTAATGGGTCCACATGTGGTTTGTGGAAAGAACACACATGCAATGACCACTGGTTGATCCATAAGTTGTTTGTGGAAAAGAACACACATGCAATGAGTCTAGTGTTGGTTTGTGGTTTTAGTATAAGAACAAATATGCAATGAATCTAGTTGTTGATCCATGTGTGGTTTGTGGAAAGAACACACATGAAATGACTCTGGTTGATCCATATGTGGTTTGTGGAAAGAACACAGATGCAATGACCACTGGTGGATCGATGTGTGGTTTGTGGAAAAGAACACACATGTAATGACTCTAGTGCTGGTTTGTGGTTTTAGTATAAGAACAAACATGCAATGACTCTAGTGGTTGATCCATGTGTGGTTTGTGGAAAGAACACACATGCAATGACTCTAGTGGTTGATCCATCTGTGGTTTGTGGAAAGAACACACATGCAATGACCACTGGTGGATCCATGTGTGGTTTGTGGAAAAGAACACACATGCAATGACTCTAGTGCTTGATCCATGTTTGTTTGTGGAAATAACACACATGCAATAACTCTAGTGGTTGATCCATGTGTGGTTTGTGAAAAGAACACACGTGCAATGACTCTAGTGTTGGTTTTAGTATAAGAACACACATGCAATGGCTCTAGTGGTTGATCCATGTGTGGTTTGTGTAAATAACTCATATGCAACGACTCTAGTGGTTGATCCATGTGTGGTTTGTGGAAATAACACACATGCAATGACTATAATGGGTCCACATGTGGTTTGTGGAAAGAACACACATGCAATGACCACTGGTTGATCCATAAGTTGTTTGTGGAAAAGAACACACATGCAATGAGTCTAGTGTTGGTTTGTGGTTTTAGTATAAGAACAAATATGCAATGACTCTAGTGGTTGATCCATGTGTGGTTTGTGGAAAGAACACACATGCAATGACTCTGGTTGATCCATATGTGGTTTGTGGAAAGAACACACATGCAATGACCACTGGTGGATCCATGTGTGGTTTGTGGAAAAGAACACACATGCAATGACTCTAGTGCTAGTTTGTAGTTTTAGTATAAGAACAAACATGCAATGAATCTAGTGGTTGATCCATGTGTGGTTTGTGGAACGAACACACATGCAATGACTCTAGTGGTTGATCCATGTGTGGTTTGTGGAAAGAACACACATGCAATGACCACTGGTGGATCCATGTGTGGTTTGTGGAAAAGAACACACATGCAATGACTCTAGTGGTGATCCATGTTTGTTTGTGGAAATAACACACATGCAATGACTCTAGTGGTTGATCCATGTGTGGTTTGTGAAAAGAATACACATGCAATGACTCTAGTGTTGGTTTTAGTATAAGAACACATATGCAATGACTCTAGTGGTTGATCCATGTGTGGTTTGTGGAAATAACACATATGCAACGACTCTAGTGGTTGATCCATGTGTGGTTTGTGGAAATAACACACATGCAATGACTCTAGTGGTTGATCCATGTTTGTTTGTGGTTTTAGTATAAGAACAAACATCCTCTCTCTCTCTCTCTCTCTCTCTCTCTCTCTCTCTCTCTCTCTCTCGTAGAAGCCCAAACCTGTGCCCACATGCGCTTCACGCTACGATTGGTTGTCACAGCTGTCATGCGGATCGTGCGCACCAACCGTTGATCCTGTGTGATCCAACGAGGCCCGCTGCACATGTCGTGCCCTTCATAGGACAGCGCGAGACAACACAGACGTCTCCCTCAACGAGACTTCTACAAGAAGGAACACGATGCCGTCCATGGAAAAAGTGGTCGAGTGGTCATGTCATGTTTAATCTAGTCTACAAAGGCTACAAGTCTACTACACGGCAACTGGTCATCCACGGACCACCGGCTATACCATTTTTACTACGCAGCACGCCTGCACTCTCACTTCCGTCAGGCCCCCACCACACGAACCTTCCACGCGGCAGCCGCAGCCGGAAGAGCTGTCAACCGGGGCCCTCGAGGAGGCCTAAACGTCCCTGCATTAAAAATCCAGCCTATCGGGTCCTCCATTCGCACTCATCCACTACTCTCTCTTCCCTATCCAGCAAAACACCACAATCTTGAACGTACTTGCACGAACCTTCTCCATGAAACCAGTGCGTGAGGGTGAGTGTCCGGGCATCACCGCCGGGTGGTGCTTCACGCGACAGATCTGGAGGAGCATCACGCAAAGACGCGAGGAGGACGTGCGGTTCAACCCCTTGGGGACCATTGCACGCGCCGGTCTTGGCGACTTCGGAGGCGCCGATGAGGGCATGGAGTTCGATTTAACACGCTCGCTTCGTGTGCAGGAGGTACATCTATTTCTACATGTTTCATATTTTCTGCTCGAGCTTAATCTATCCAGGCGTCGTAAAAAAATCTAGTCCTAATGATTAGATGCAACGTACGAACCGGTACATGGAGAGATCTAGTCTGTTCTGAATGAATCCACATTATTTATTTATTAATAAGTTACCAAGAACACAAACCACATTAATTTAGGGCGAGTTGGGGAGACGGCCGTAATGAACTGCTGAACCTGTATAGACATGTTATTGCATCGAAAGTAACTTGGAATGGTGGAAGGAATATATATTTATTATTTTTCTCATTTCGGTTTGTATTCCATACATTACAGGTGTATTCAAGTGAGATGGACTCTAACAAGGATACCAGGGACAACAAAAGCCGCCAGGTCATGAAGAAGCTCAAGAGCGGGATAATCCCTTTCCGCACTCGACTTGGGGAGCTAAGGTGCCCTTTTTTTAAGAAAGGAGTCAACCCGAGGATTGCCAGCTTGATTCCGCATGCGGTTGGCATCGGTAAAATCCCGGCTAGTAAACACAAGTCAGCGACCAAGGCTAAGCATGCTGCTTATGGCAAGTTCCTGGGGGAGTATGTCAAGAACGGCCTAGTGTCCTCTTACTTAGGAATCAGCAACTCCTAGCCGACCAACCCCTTCACTATGTTGGCCCGGCCACTAATAATATTTAGTTCTCTTACCTTATCTAGACCCTTAAACTATGTGGATTTCTATTTTCGTACCCTTCAAAATATATTCAAGTTCATCTGTTTATGTTGTTAAAGTTTCGGTGGAATACTCGTTATTTTGCATGGATAGAGGGGTGCCCCCGACAGATATAAGGGTTATCATGTCCGCTAGATCACAGAGGATCAACGGTTGGTGGGAAAAACTGAGTACAACTGAATCGCCATGGTTAGACACGAGGGAAAAAATGTGACTCACGGTACGCGTGTGCGGTGCACGGGGCAGTAGCGGACACGTGTGGCCGTGCATGGTGCATTAGCCTACGCGGTGCACGGTAGTGCAACGAAATGCCGCTTCCCTTCTCCTTTAATAGAGGCCTCCCTACTCCCACTCCCACTCATCACGCACTCGCTCACTCAACCGTTTCCACTGTCCCATCACCTTCTGCAAATGCCGAACAAAACCCCAACCATGCCGTCGATGGAGAAGATCGGCGCAGTGGCCATCGGCGCCTCCAAGGTAGCCGGCGAGGAGCCCCTCGTCCCCGTCCCCGCATCCGCCGTAGCCTCCGGCGAGGAGGCCCACGCCGGTCTCGGACAGATCCCGCTCGGCTGGGACCCCTACGAGGAGGTTGTCTACATAAGGGCGGAGAACCCCTACGACACCAGCATCGCCGACCCGTGGTCTGAGGTAACCAGGGTTTTCTCCCCTACCCTTGTTCTTCCCCCGTTCCCATCGTTGGATGCTAGATCGTATGTTATTAGGGCTCGGTTGTTCGTATTTTTTATAGTAGCTCATCCTATTGTGTTAGATCTCGATTTTCGATGAATCCCCATGTTCGTAGTTGGGATCGGTATTCGATTTGGTTTGAGATTTGGGGAATAATCGGGAGATCTCATTCGGTTAATTTATGCAAAAAATCAATCCCGATAATCAAAGTATCTCAATCATGTCCTTATTTCACTCTTCTGTTTTTTCCAACAGGAGGATAGCAGCGACCTCCGCAGCGATGACGAGTGGCAGGACACCAAGACTCGTCATGTGCTGAGGAGGCTGAAGTCCGGTTAGTACAACAACTTCTTCGCTGACGACGTGTACAGGTGCCCCTTCTGCCCCACCAGGAGGCTCCGCGGCACGGACTTCAACTCCCTCGTGAAGCATGCCGAGGATGTGAGGACCTGCGGCGAGTCCGTGAACGTCCACGGCTTCAGGGCCAAGCACCAGGCGCTCGGTCTTCACCTCCGCAACCTCCAGAAGGTGGCTATCGAGGAGGGTCGCATGCCCCCGATTAGACCCAAGGTGCCCAAGGTCAAGGGGCTGGGCAACAAGAAGTGGAGGAGGCGCCAGAGGGAGGAGGCGAATGCCCTCCTGGCAGAGGCCACGAGGGCCACCGATCACTTTATTCTTGTAAAGCAGCTTCTTTTGTCTTGTCTGTGTTGAAGCAGTCCGCTGCTGAGCAGCCTAATTGTCGAACCTCGTTAAGTACCATACTATATAACCTATATTAGCTGCTTTATCTACATCTGCTCTATTTACTAAATTTATTTATGGTGCTGGTTTGTTTTGCTGCTCTAGATTTGCTACCAGATTGGGGTAAAACGATCGCAAAAGGAACAATGAATGAAGAGAGAAGCTGCTCTAGATTCCCTACCTTTTTGGGCAAAAAAAAACACAACTCTTAGAGAGAGAGGGGAAAAGGCGCTCTTTAAAAAGGCCACTTTAGGCGTCATGGCGCACGTAACGGCCAAGCCTTTTACCAGACGGCACCCCCATCCGAGCGCATGTGAGGGCTTCGGAATATCGGGAGGGCAAAAGTGAGGACAAACGAGACACAATGTTGCTATAGCTAAATCTGACAAAAAGCTGAATTTGGCTTTACCATGCAATTTGGCTAGAGCTCCACAATGTAGCTATTCTAAATCCCTAAACTATGTGGTGCGTTGAAACCTAATGCTTTTCCACCGACACGTGTGTTGCAAAGTTGCTTGATCGTGCATGCTTACACAAGTAGCCTACGGAGAAACTTATAGAAACATGGGCAAACGAGCTTCATTTTGGCAAATTCGGGACAAGCTTTGCTTGTTGATCGAGCTGATCGGCTGCCCCGGTGCTTGAGGATGCTAGGTCCATGTCTATGCTTACACTTCTTAAACTTGTACACTTCCTACATCACGCCACGTTCGTCATGTCAAGCTGCGACTGCTGCGGATCGGCAACAGGACGGTGGTCTACATGACCGGTCTCTGCCACGCCAAAGCCATGTCGCACACCCATCCCATCGCCTACCAGGACGGACGCCAAATTTAATCGCTAGGATTGGAAACCATCGGTGCTCGCCCGGTCAAACTTGCTTCCGCATGGGTATGACCGGAATATTGGTAAACGGAATTTAAGCATCGCCTTCTGTCTCCTCAGCACATCACTGTGCAAAAATCCCCAACTCATTCCTTTCGCCGGCACCGCCACCGCAAGAACCATCGGTGCTGTCGCAGGCACCGCCTCCGCCTGGCCATACCACCGCAACAGATGACTCCACCTCCACGCCCAGTCCCAACCACCGCTACCTAAACTAGGCCACCGCCGCCGCATTAGCTTCTGCCATGGACGCAGAGTACGGCGTGTTCGGCGACGGGAGCGACTACACCGACGAGTACACCGTCACCGCCCATGGCACCACCAAGCTTACGGTCGTCCACACAAATGCGTCAGTGGAGGTGGCCAAGGTCATCGCAATGTACGAGCGGTGGCTACAAGATCCGATGGACAAGTACAAGATCGTCGGCCTTGACCTCGAGTATACCAGAGATAGGAAGAGGACGGCGCTTTTGCAGCTGTCCATGCGCAACCACTGCCTACTATATCATGTATGTAGGGCCAAATTTGTATGCCCGGAGCTTCGCGAGTTCCTACACACGAGGGAGATCTACTTCGCCCGAAGCTAGAACGGGATGTCCCCGTTCATGTCGTCAATCACGTTGATCTCCAACGTTTGTGGAGGTACCCGGATGGCGGTACGGGGAAAGCCGACATGGCTAGACTCGCTTCCGACATCATCGACCGCGAGTACGCCGGCATGAAAATCGAGTTCCCGAAGCACCTGCACGAGCGATGGGAGTGGAGGCACCTGGATTACGATGCGATCAAGTACGCAGCCAGGGACGCATATGTCTGCTACGAGATGCACAACAGGAACTGGCGGGTGGGTGAGTGTGATTTTTACCACTACTAGTTTCGCATTTCGTTCCTAGTTTTATCTCACCTGTATTTTATCTCGCCTGTATTTTCTAAGCATTCTGTGTGTAAGAACCAAGCTCATATGATCCCTGTGCTATTAGCTACTTAACATGTATGAATTACATTCCCCCTTTTGTATGCTCAACATTCATTCTTACAAATTACATGCATGCCATTTGCATGCGGCAGAATTCAGGACCCACATGCATAAGGTGTAATACGGTCATAAGTCATAACCAAACCCAGTTATAGAGGAGGATACAGTCATAAACCAGATTATAGTTTGACAAAGGTAATACACGATTCGTAATTGCTCACATAGTGTACTTATGAAATAACATGTTTTCATAAACACAACAATCATGCACTAATAGTCTACATCCCAGCCTGTTGGAGAAGGCAACCGATCCCAGGATGCCTTCGGTCGCTTGCCCTGGTTTGTAGATTCATCTACGATCCGGCATCTGGGACAAACAACCTGCCTTGGTGGTGGTTCAATGATGCGATGCCTGGAACGAGATTTTACAATCTGACGGTACAGCTCGTGGCTAACATACCCGTTAATTGCAGCGTACTTCAGATTAGGTTCAGAAAGTGGCTTACCCTCCCAGTAATCGTGCCCTAAATGCCTCCATGAACATCTCGGAAATCTGTCCTTCATGTCAGCGTACCACGGGTCTATGAGTTCAGAGGTAAGAGCGGCCATCCCGGTCTTGCTGCCCTTTGTCCCTAGGATCCAGTAAATTTCCTAGATGTCCACTCTGCACTCCTTTGGGATCCTAATGTTGATAGTCGGGCTTTCAAGCAGTTTATTGTCATTCGTGATGTCAACACTGGTAAATGTTATGTGCTAGTTCACGAGAAAGTCATGAAACAGATCCCTAATGCTTTCGCCCCACCTGCATGAAAATGAATTCAGACAAATAGTATAGCAATAACTTCTGCAAAATAGATGGTTCAGGAACAAAAAGATAGCAAAGTCTACCAGATCCCGTCAGCCCCCTTCTCGCAAAAAGGCTGGTATACGAGGACGTGCCCCTTCATGGAGAGTTGCGACGGCGATCCTTATTAATGCGGCTGTACTTTCGAGGTCGAGACCTCTGAACCTGTTTTCTTGAACTGCAGCCAACTCGTAAAATTATTGAGTGTTCCTCACCGTTCGAGGGTCGGTGGTGTAAACGACATCGATCTTCTTCCGCCATGTACTTGATGTCGGCGCGATTTCTTTCTGCTGTCGTTTCGGACGTCCGGAGCGTCCATGACTACAGGCAAGAGGGAAAGGATACGGAGGAAGAGGGTGATGCGGTGGTGGAGGAAATGGATGAGGCCGTGGAGGAGAAAAACGATGAGGCCGTGGAGGAGGAAATGAGACGGAGAAGTGAAAGATTGGAACCGCCCTTACCAATATCTGGAATGGTGCACGATCGTTCGTAGTAGGGTGAAGGTGGCGAAAAACGGCGGTTTTACACGTCGACGCTAGCACTTCCTAAAATTTGTTCTGCGCCACTTGCATGCGGTGGAATCAATTCAAACGTAGGCACGTTTACGCGTGCCGACCTTCACTCACTGACAGGCGGGCCGCACATTTCCCTTTTACAATTTATTTTTTCACTTCCTTAGACGGTTCCGGTGCCCGCCCTCAATAATTACGCCCCCCGTTCTTTTCTTCCACGCGGACGAGAACTGGCGGCGGCGGCGGTTCCTTGCAGATTCTCTCCCCACTCGAACAACTGCCCCCATCCCTAATTCCACCCCCTCTCGAATCCATCGGCCTCCTCATCACAACGCCTCCATTAATCCACCGGATTCCAGACTCCATTTGCCGCTATGGGTAGAGCTTGGGGTAGCAGCAGGCTGAAGCGAAAGGCATGCGATGACAATGCGGATGGCCAGGGCGACTGCTACCGCGAGGATTGGGGATGGCCGAACCTCAGCGCCGCGAACATGCACAGGATCGCCTCGGAGTTGGACATCATCTTAGCCGGCCGCCTTGCTCTCTGCATCCCTGGCTACCGCGTGACGATGCGAAACATGGACGAACAACCGTTCGGCACGCCAGGCCTTCTTTATCCCGATAACAATAAATGGCTAGACGACTCCGATGGCCACGTAAGTTCCAGTATCTAGCTTATTCGTTCAGTCATATCGTTGATTCATATGTGCTGAACTCTCATCGGAATCCTATGTTCCTTTCGTCGAACATGTTGTGTGCACGCGCGGTTTGAACAAGTCGAACCATTTAAGACTATTCTGTACAGCGGAAGCTCTGCTCGTACCTGATATTATGGTATTTTCGTAGTGATAGACGAGTTGTCAATTTCGATTTTGCAATGGAATGCCTGCTAGGTGATATTCTCTTTCCTAGAATAAAAATAAACAGATTAGACGATTTAAGGTTATTATGCCCCGAGCTATTTAATTATGATCATCGTCAAGAGTTTGTTCTGGGGGGCTCTGCTCCTACTCCATATAATGAGTATCTTCGTAGTGACACATGCACAGTTTAGGCGATATCTGAGGAGACACTCGTATTTAGGCGATATTTTGTGTACTTTAATATAAAGGTCCAGTTGTCAAATTGTATCTGCAATGGAATCCATGCTAGGTGATTGTACCAATTAACAACAAACTCTGCAGAATATTCATGCAAAACTAATGCTGCTAGATAAGTGGTCGGAATCAGTAGTGGTGAATATCAAGGAAGAAGAAGAGACGGAAATGAGAGATGACCAGAACTGGGTGGGTGGCAACGGCGAGTGGCTGGTCCTTTTATCCCAGGATGGGAGTACTTGGACTCTAAAAAATTGCTATAGATCGGAGAGGCTAGCAGTGCCATCTTTGAAGGGTGTCGGTATTACTGCATTCAATAGCGGGTGGCCGCCGCCCATTTCCAAATTCGCTTACAGGTTCAACATGGCAGAACTTGAGCTTGTGAAGGTACAGCTCCCACATAGACCACGGGAGGGGGCATGGAAGAACTGGGAGTATGACCTCTTGGCGGTGTTCGACAAGGTAATCGCATTCATTAGATGCGCAGAAGACAATGAATGGACAGTCTTGCGCGACGACTTCCTGCGGCCGGAGAAGTATGTGGACGCCGTCTTCACCTACGGCTGCTCTTCCTACAGACCGCAACGCATTTATGCGGTCACTGAACCTAGCGGCGACGTGCGTGTTTGGGAGCCGTCCATTTGGAGTGAGTCATGGTGTCATATAGCATGTAAAATCCCATTCAAAATTCTGCTTACTGACCGTTAGTAACACGCAGGTACCCACGCAGCCCTGCGCATAATTCTAGCTCCGGTCATCGAAGATGCAGTAGCAGATGCTGAACTTGGGACACGGCCCTGGTTCCTGGCACCTCTCAGAGACAACACAGAACATCATGATGAACTCTTGTGGATTCATATCAGGGGAGCACTAAACAGCGTTGGTGATACAATAGAACATATGGGGACACAACTTTCTTCATACCCATCGCTGCGGTGTCACGTTTTCTCAAGGTCCGCATGCCCATCCGAAGACCTAGTAGAGCAAGTCTGGAGCAGAGTCAACAATCTGAAAGGACAATCTGTGTTTCTTGGGATCAACTACCCTTTCTTTGTCGGAGCCCCTGGAGCTGTTGAACCTGTAATTGCTCAAGCAGCCCTGGCCCCTGATGCTACTGGTGCTGGTGGTGGTGGTGGTGGTGGTGTTGGTGGTGGTGGAGCTGACGAAGAACTAGCCGCCTTGCTCCCCGTGAAGTCGACAAAATACCGTGATCTGCTGGTGAAGCCGACGAAATACTTGCTAATGCTGCTTTGGTGAAGCTGATGAAATACCACTTGAGGTCACGCCGAGTCCAGGAAGAACATGCTGGTGTTGTTGCTGAGGTGCCAGCACTTCTAATGTTGATAGCAGACTGTGTGTTTGCTACACACTGACGCGCCTATCATGTTGACACTCCAGATCCGACCTGGAGACGAATCCACGTCGGGGGGAGGGGGCCTACAATTGGCTCATTAGTGGGGTCGTACTATTTGAAGGAGAATGAAAGACAGCCAAACACAGCATTCTGGTTCATTCCGACGATACCACCAGCTCTAGGGACCTAGTGCTCATACTGGTAGATCCGATGAACCATTTGTCTTTATCTTTATCATTAGTTACGCTTATGTGTATAAAGACTAAGCTATGCTTATTTGTGTAAGACTAAGTTAGGCCTAACTGCGTAATATTTAGTGAAGACCAGCTTTTCTTTCCACGCCCATAACAACAGAATTGCACCATAGAACATACAAATGTAATGTGCATACCACGCATTTTTGCTCAGGATAACAACCACTTCAAGCAAATGATACATCGTGTACGCATTTGAACGCATCACTAGAATGTGCCACCTATTGATGATTGATGACATGGATCTAGCTTTTCTGCACTTATTTGCATTGAATCGCTCATTGATTTTTTCACATATTTTTTGGCAATGGCTGATGAACTCCACTCTCTTGGTAACTTGCTTCGTCAGCGAGCACTTGTTGATGCAATGCAAAGTACAGAACATGGTCGTCATCGTCATTCCATTTAGGTTCTCTATGTTTCGTCATCATGGAGCTACTAATTTCAAATGAAAATCTAGTAAACAATATATGTGTACATTGTTAGAGTATGCTACGGCCATGGTACATACATGTTTTTCTACAATCACAAGAAGAAAACTTGATGCATTTTCACCTTGTTGGCGTTGTGCCGAACTGGGTGGATGTGGCTTTGGGGTTCGGAGAGGAAGGTGCTGTGGCTGGTGCGTGTGCGACCACGGCGACGGCGAGCTCAGATTCTGGAGGAGACCAACAGGACCGAGCATGGTTGGCATGGGTATAGATCTCACCCGGGAATGAATTCCCGTCCCCGCACCGTGCCAATGGCGCGGTCATGGTGAGGGCGAGATCTGATTCGGGATGGGGAGGAGAACGGGCCGAGTAGGTTTGTCCAAGTCCTAGCTCCGCGCCATGGCCGCGACCACAAATTGCCGCCCCGGAGGAAGAAGCAGATGCGTAAAGGATGCATGCGCCAACGCTGCAAGCCTACATGGCAGCAACGACGGCAACATGGCATAACGAAAAAAGGCAGGGGGGGACCCAACTTGACGGCCGTTAGCCTGATTTTTTGTATTGAAACGTAAATTGAATTCGTGCTGAAAAGGACCCTCTGAGTATTTGGCAGGCCAACTATAGTCAACGCGGATGATATCAGGGAACTCGGGTACCGCGTTGCCTGGCCACCCCAACTTTCGGGCCGCAAAATGATATTCTCATCCATATGTGGTCTATGAAAAGAACAAACATTTCAATGACACTGATGGATCCATATATGGTTTGTGAAAAGAACACACATGCAAGGACACTAGTTGATCCATATGTGGTCTGTGAAAACAGCACACATGCAATGACTCTAGATGTGGTTAATGAAATAATACACATTTCAATGACAATGGTGGTTCCATATGTGGTTTGTGAAAAGACAGACATGCAATGACACTAGTGGATCCATAGGTGGATCGTGAAAAGAACACACATGCAATGAACTCTGGTGGATCCATATGCAATGACACTGGTCGATCCATATGTGGTCTGTGAAAAGAACACACATGCAATGACACCGGTGGATCCATATGTGGTCTATGAAAAGAAGACACATGCAATGACACGGGTGGATCCATAGGTGGTCTGTGAAAAGAACACACATGCAATGACAATGGTGGATCTATATGTGGTTTGTGAAAAGAACACACATGCAATGACTCTAGCTGTGGTTAATGAAAAGAACACACATGCAATGACACTAGTGGATCCATAGGTAGATTGTGAAAAGTACACACATGGAAGGAACTCTGGTGGATCCATATGTGGTTTGTCAAAAGAACAAACATTTCAATGACACTGGTGGATCAAACACTGGTGGATCCATATGTGGTTCGTGAAAAGAACACACATGCAATGACTCTAACTGTATCCATATGTGGTTTGTGAAAAGAACACACATACAATGACACTGGTGGATCCATATATGGTTTGTGAAAACAACACACATGCAATGAACTCTAGTGGATCCATATGCAATGACACTGGTGGATCCAAATGTGATCTGTCAAAAGAACACACATTTCAATGACACTTGTGGATCCATATATGGTCTGTGAAAAGAACACACATGCAATGAAAATGGTGGATCCATATGTGGTCTGTGAACAGAACACACATGCAATGACACTAGTGGATCCATATATGGTCTTTGAAAAGAACACACATGCAATGACACTAGTGGATCCATAGGTGGATTGTGAAAAGACACACATGCTATGAACTCTGGTGGATCCATATGCAATGACACTAGTGGATCCATATGTGGTTTGTGAATAGAACACACATTTCAATGACACTGGTGGATCCATATATGGTTTGTGAAAAGAACACACATGCAATGAACTCTAGCTGTATCCATATGTTGTTTGTGAAAAGAACACACATACAATGACACTGGTGGATCCATATGTGGTCTGAGAAAAGAACAAACATTTCAATGACAGAGGTGGATCCATACATTGTTTGTGAAGAGAACACACATGCAATGACACTAGTGGATCCATATGTGGTCTGTGAAAATAACAAACATGAAATGACTCTAGATGTGGTTAATGAAAAAATACACATTTCAATGACAATGGTGGTTCCATATGTGGTTTGTGAAAAGAACAGACATGCAATGACTCTAGATGTGGTTAATGAAAAGAACACACATGCAATGACACTAGTGGATCCATAGGTGGATTGTGAAAAGAACACACATGCAATGAACTCCGTTGGATCCATATGCAATGACAATGGTGGGTCCATATGTGGTCTATGAAAAGAACACACATTTCAATCACACTTGTGGATCCATATATGGTTTGTGAAAAGAACACACGTGCAATGACTCTAGACGTATCCATATGTGGTTTGTGAAAAGAATACACATACAATGACATAGGTGGATCCATGTGATTTGTGAAAAGAACACACATGCAATGACACAAGTGGATCAATGTGGTTTGTAAAAAGAACACACATGCAATGACACTGATGGATCCATATGTGGTCTGTGAAAACAACACACATGCAATGACACTAGTGCATCCATATGTGGTCTGTGAAAACAACACACATGCAATGACTCTAGATGTGATTAATGAAAGAATATACATTTCAATGACAATGGTGGTTCTATATGTGGTTTGTGAAAAGAATAGACATGCAATGACTCTAGCTGTGGATAATGAAAAGAACACACATGCAATGACACTAGTGGATCCATAGGTGGATTGTGAAAAGAACACACATGCAATGAACTCTGGTGGATCCATATGCTATGACACTGGTGGATCCATATGTGGTTTGTGAAAAGAACACACATGCAATGACACCAGCGGATCCATATGTGGTCTATGAAAAGAACAAACATTTCAATGACACTGATGGATCCATATATGGTTTGTGAAAAGAACACACATGCAATGACACTGGTTGATCCATATGTGGTCTGTGAAAAAATCACACATGCAATGACTCTAGATGTGGTTAATGAAAGAATACACATTTCAATGACAATGGTGGTTCCATATGTGGTTTGTGAAAAGAACAGACATGCAATGACTCTAGTTGTGGTTAATGAAAAGAAGACACATGCAATGACACTAGTGGCTCCATAGGTGAATTGTGAAAAGAACACACATGCAATGAACTCTGGTGGATCCATATGCAATGACATTGGTGGATCCATATCTGGTCTGTGAAAAGAACACACATGCAATGACACCAGTGGATCCATATGTGGTCTATGAAAAGAACACACATGCAATGACACGGGTGGATCCATAGGTGGTCTGTGAAAAGAACACACATGCAATGACACTGGTGGATCGATATGTGGTCTGTGAAAAGAACACACATGCAATGACACCGGTGGATCCATATGTGGTATGTGAAAATAACACAGATTTCAACAACACGGGTGGATCCATATGTGGTCTGTGAAAAGAACACACATGCAATGACTCTAGCTGTGGCTACTAAAAAGAGCACAAATGCAATGACACTGGTGGATCCATATGTGGTTTGTGAAAAACACACACATGCAATGAATCTAGTTGTGGTTAATGAAAAGAACACACATGCAATGACACTAGTGGATCCATAGGTGGATTGTGAAAAGAACACACACGCAATGAATCTAGTTGTGGATTGTGAAAAGAACACACATGCAAAGAACTCTAGTGGATCCATATGCAATGACACTGGTGGATCCATATGTGGTCTATGAAAAGAACAAACATTTCAACGACACTGGTGGAACCATATATGGTTTGTGAAAAGAACACACATGCAATGACACTAGTGGATCCTTATGTGGTCTGTGAAAAGAATAGACATGAAATGACTCCAGATGTGGTTAATGAAAGAATACACATTTCAATGGCAATGGTGGTTCCATATGTGGTTTGTGAAAAGAACAGACATGCAATGACTCTAGCTGTGGTTAATGAAAAGAACACACATGCAATGATACTAGTGGATCCATAGGTGGATTGTGAAAAGAACACACATGCAATGAACTCTGGTGGATCCATATGCAATGACACTGGTGAGTTCGTATGTGGTCTGTGAAAAGAACACACATTTCAATGACACTGGTGGATCCATATATGGTATGTGAAAAGAACACACATGCAATGACTCTAGCTATATCCGTATGTGGTTTGTGAAAAGAACACACATACAATGACACTGGTGGATCCATGTGGTATGTGAAAAGAACACACATGCAATGACACTGGTGGATCAATGTGGTTTGTGAAAAGAACACACATGCAATGACACTGGTGGATCCATGTGGTACGTGAAAAGAACACACATGCAATGACACTGGTGGATCCATATGTGGTCTATGAAAAGAACACGCATGCAATGACTCTACATGTGGTTAATGAAACAATACACATTTCAATGACAATGGTTGGTCTATATGTGGTTTGTGAAAAGAATAGAAATACAATGACTCTAGTTGTAGTTAATGAAAAGAAAACACATGCAATGACACTATTCGATCCATAGGTGGATCCTGAAAAGAACACACATGCAATGAACTCTGGTGGATCCATATGCAATGGCACTGGTGGATCCATATGTGGTATGTGAAAAGAACACACATGCAATGACACAGGTGGATCCATATGTGGTCTTTGAAAAGAAGACACATGCATGACACTGGTGGATCCATAGGTAGTCTGTTAAAAGAATACACATGCAATGACACTTGTGGATCCATATGTGGTCTGTGAAAAGAACAGACATGAAATGACTCTAGATGTGGTTAATGAAAAAATACACATTTCAATGACAATGGTGGTTACATATGTGGTTAATGAAAAGAACACACATGCAATGACATTGGTGGATCCATATGTGGTTTGTGAAAAGAACACACATGCAATGACACTAGCTGTGGTTAATGAAAAGAACACACATGCAATGACACTAGTGGATCCGTAGGTGGATTGTGAAAAGAACACACATGCAATGAACTCTGGTGGATCCATATGTGGTCTGTGAAAAGAATAAACATTTCAATGACACTGGTGGATCCATATATGGTTTGTAAAATGAACACACATGCAATGACACTGGTGGATCCATATGTGGTATGTGAAAATAACAGACATGAAATGACTCTAGATGTGGTTAATGAAAGAATACACATTTTAATGATAATGGTGGTTCCATATGTGGTTTGTGAAAAGAACAGACATGTAATGACTCTAGCTGTGGCTAATGAAAAGAACACACATCCAATCACACTAGTGGATCCATAGGTGGATTGTGAAAAGAACACACATGCAATGAACTCTGGTGGATCCATATGCAATGGCATTAGTGGGTCCATATGTGGTCTATGAAAAGAACACACATTTCAGTGACACTAGTGGATCCATATATTGTTTGTGAAAAAGAACAGACATGCAATGACTCTAGCTGTATCCATATGTGGTTTGTGAAAAGAACACACAAACAATGATACTGGTGGATCCATGTGGTCTGTGAAAAGAATACACTTGCAATGAAACTGGTGGATCAATGTGGTTTGTGAAAAGAACACACATGCAATCACACTGGTGGTTCCATATATTGTTTGTGAAAATAACACACATGCAATGACACTGGTGGATCCATATGTTGTCTGTGAAAAGAACACACATGCAATGACTCTAGATGTAGTTAATGAAAGAATACACATTTCAATGACAATAGTGGTTCTATATGTGGTTTGTGAAAAGAACAGACATGCAATGACTCTAGCTGTGGTTAATGAAAACAATACACATGCAATGACACTAGTGGATCCATAGGCGGATTGTGAAAAGAACACACATGCAATGAACTCTGGTGGATCCATATGCAATGACACTGGTGGATCCATACGTGGTCTGTGAAAAGAACACACATGCAATGACACTGGTGGATCCATATGTGGTCTGTGAAAAGAACACACATGCAATGACACCGGTGGATCCTTATGTGGTATGTGAAAAGAGCACATATTTCAATGACACTGGTGGATCCATTTGTGGTCTGTGAAAAGAACACGCATGCATTGACTCTAGCTGTGGTCAATGAAAAGAACACACATGCAATGACACTAGTGGATCCATAGGTGGATTGTGAAAACAACACACATGCAATGACTCTAGTTGTGGTTAGTGAAAAGAACACACATGCAATGACACTAATGGATCCATAGGTGGATTATGAAAAGAACACACATGCAATGAACTCTGGTGGATCCATATGCAATGACATTGGTGGATCCATGTGTGGTCTGTGAAAAGAACAAACATTTCAACGACACTGGTGGATCCATATATGGTTTGTGAAACGAACACACATGCAATGACACTGGTGGATCCATATGTGGTCTGTGAAAAGAACAGACATGAAATGACTCTAGATGTGGTTAATGAAAGAATACACATTTCAATGAAAATGGTGGTTCCATATGTGGTTTGTGAAAAGAACAGACATGCAATGACTCTACCTGTGGTTAATGAAAAGAACACACATGCAATCACACTGGTGGATCCATAGGTGGACTGTGAAAAGTACACACATGCAATGAACTCTGGTGGATCCATATGCAATGATACTGGTGTCTCCATATGTGGTCTGTGAAAAGAACACACATTTCAATGACACTGGTGGATCCATATATGGTTTGTGAAAAGAACACACATGCAATGACTCTAGCTGTATCCATATGTGGTTTGTGAAAAGAACACACAAACAATGATACTGGTGGATCCATGTGGTCTGTGAAAAGAATACACTTGCAATGAAACTGGTGGATCAATGTGGTTTGTGAAAAGAACACACATGCAATCACACTGGTGGATCCATATATTGTTTGTGAAAATAACACACATGCAATGACACTGGTGGATCCATATGTTGTCTGTGAAAAGAACACACATGCAATGACTCTAGATGTAGTTAATGAAAGAATACACATTTCAATGACAATAGTGGTTCTATATGTGGTTTGTGAAAAGAACAGACATGCAATGACTCTAGCTGTGGTTAATGAAAACAATACACATGCAATGACACTAGTGGATCCATAGGCGGATTGTGAAAAGAACACACATGCAATGAACTCTGGTGGATCCATATGCAATGACACTGGTGGATCCATACGTGGTCTGTGAAAAGAACACACATGCAATGACACTAGTGGATCCATATGTGGTCTGTGAAAAGAACACACATGCAATGACACCGGTGGATCCTTATGTGGTATGTGAAAAGAGCACACATTTCAATGACACTGGTGCATCCATTTGTGGTCTGTGAAAAGAACACGCATGCATTGACTCTAGCTGTGGTCAATGAAAAGAACACACATGCAATGACACTAGTGGATCCATAGGTGGATTGTGAAAAGAACACACATGCAATGACTCTAGTTGTGGTTAGTGAAAAGAACACACATGCAATGACACTAATGGATCCATAGGTGGATTATGAAAAGAACACACATGCAATGAACTCTGGTAGATCCATATGCAATGACATTGGTGGATCCATATGTGGTCTGTGAAAAGAACAAACATTTCAACGACACTGGTGGATCCATATATGGTTTGTGGAACGAACACACATGCAATGACACTGGTGGATCCATATGTGGTCTGTGAAAAGAACAGACATGAAATGACTCTAGATGTGGTTAATGAAAGAATACACATTTCAATGAAAATGGTGGTTCCATATGTGGTTTGTGAAAAGAACAGACATGCAATGACTCTACCTGTGGTTAATGAAAAGAACACACATGCAATCACACTGGTGGATCCATAGGTGGACTGTGAAAAGTACACACATGCAATGAACTCTGGTGGATCCATATGCAATGATACTGGTGTCTCCATATGTGGTCTGTGAAAAGAACACACATTTCAATGACACTGGTGGATCCATATATGGTTTGTGAAAAGAACACACATGCAATGACTCTAGCTGTATCCATATGTGGTTTGTGAAAAGAACACACAAACAATGACACTGGTGGATCCATGTGGTCTGTGAAAAGAACCCACATGCAATGACACTGGTGGATCAATGTGGTTTGTGAAAAGAACACACATGCAATCACACTGGTGGATCCATATGCGGTATGTGAAAATAACACACATGCAATGACACTGGTGGATCAATGTGGTTTGTGAAAAGAACACACATGCAATCACACTGGTGGATCCATATGCGGTCTGTGAAAAGAACACACATGCAATGACTCTAGATGTGGTTAATGAAACAATACACATTTCAATGACAATAGTGGTTCTATATGTGGTTTGTGAAAAGAACAGACATGCAATGACTCCTAATGTGGTTAATGAAAATAACACACATTCAATGACACTAGTGGATCCATAGGTGGATTGTGAAAAGAACACACATCCAATGAACTCTAGTGGATCCATATGCAATGACACAGGTGGATCCATATGTGGTCTGTGAAAAGAGCACACATGCAATGACACTTGTGGATCCATATGTGGTATGTGAAAAGAACACACATGCAATGACACCGGTGGATCCATATGTGGTATGTGAAAAGAACACACATTTCAATGACAATGGTGGATCCATATGTGGTCTGTGAAAACAACACACATGCAATGACTCTAGCTAAGGTTAATGAAAAGAACACACATGCAATAACACTAGTGGATCCATAGGTGGATTGTGAAAAGAACAAACATGCAATGAACTCTGGTGGGTCCATATGCAATGACAGTAGTGGATTCATATGTGGTCTGTGAAAAGAACACACATTTCAATGACACCGGTGGATCCATAGGTGGTCTGTGAAAAGAACACATATGCAATGACACTGGTGGATCCATATGTGGTCTGTGAAAGGAGTAAACATTTCAATGACCCTGGTGGATCCATATATGCTTTGTAAAACGAACACACATGCAATGACACTGGTGGATCCATATGTGGTATGTGAAAATAACAGACATGAAATGACTCTAGATGTGGTTAATGAAAGAATACACATTTTAATGATAATGGTGGTTCCATATGTGGTTTGTGAAAAGAACAGACATGTAATGACTCTAGCTGTGGTTAATGAAAAGAACACACATCCAATCACACTGGTGGATCCATAGGTGGATTGTGAAAAGAACACACATGCAATGAACTCTGGTGGATCCATATGCAATGGCATTAGTGGGTCCATATGTGGTCTGTGAAAAGAACACACATTTCAGTGACACTAGTGGATCCATATATTGTTTGTGAAAAAGAACAAACATGCAATGACTCTAGCTGTATCCATATGTGGTTTGTGAAAAGAACACATAAACAATGATACTGGTGGATCCATGTGGTCTGTGAAAAGAATACACTTGCAATGAAACTGGTGGATCAATGTGGTTTGTGAAAAGAACACACATGCAATCACACTGGTGGATCCATATATTGTTTGTGAAAATAACACACATGCAATGACACTGGTGGATCCATATGTTGTCTGTGAAAAGAACACACATGCAATGACTCTAGATGTAGTTAATGAAAGAATACACATTTCAATGACAATAGTGGTTCTATATGTGGTTTGTGAAAAGAACAGACATGCAATGACTCTAGCTGTGGTTAATGAAAACAATACACATGCAATGACACTAGTGGATCCATAGGCGGATTGTGAAAAGAACACACATGCAATGAACTCTGGTGGATCCATATGCAATGACACTGGTGGATCCATACGTGGTCTGTGAAAAGAACACACATGCAATGACACTGGTGGATCCATATGTGGTCTGTGAAAAGAACACACGTGCAATGACACCGGTGGATCCTTATGTGGCATGTGAAAAGAATACACATTTCAATGACACTGGTGGATCCATATGTGGTCTGTGAAAAGAACACGCATGCAATGACTCTAGCTGTGGTCAATGAAAAGAACACACATGCAATGACACTAGTGGATCCATAGGTGGATTGTGAAAAGAACACACATGCAATGACTCTAGTTGTGGTTAGTGAAAAGAACACATATGCAATGACACTAATGGATCCATAGGTGGATTATGAAAAGAACACACATGCAATGAACTCTGGTGGATCCATATGCAATGACATTGGTGGATCCATATGTGGTCTGTGAAAAGAACAAACATTTCAACGACACTGGTGGATCCATATATGGTTTGTGAAACGAACACACATGCAATGACACCGGTGGATCCATATGTGGTCTGTGAAAAGAACAGACATGAAATGACTCTAGATGTGGTTAATAAAAGAATACACATTTCAATGAAAATGATGGTTCCATATGTGGTTTGTGAAAAGAACAAACATGCAATGACTCTACCTGTGGTTAATGAAAATAACACACATGCAATCACACTGGTGGATCCATAGGTGGACTGTGAAAAGTACACACATGCAATGAACTCTGGTGGATCCATATGCAATGATACTGGTGTCTCCATATGTGGTCTGTGAAAAGAACACACATTTCAATGACACTGGTGGATCCATATATGGTTTGTGAAAAGAACACACATGCAGTGACTCTAGCTGTATCCATATGTGGTTTGTGAAAAGAACACACAAACAATGACACTGGTGGATCCATGTGGTCTGTGAAAAGAACCCACATGCAATGACACTGGTGGATCAATGTGGTTTGTGAAAAGAACACACATGCAATCACACTGGTGGATCCATATGCGGTATGTGAAAATAACACACACGCAATGACACTGGTGGATCAATGTGGTTTGTGAAAAGAACACACATGCAATCACACTAGTGGATCCATATGTGGTCTGTGAAAATAACACACATGCAATGACACTGGTGGATCCATATGCGGTCTATGAAAAGAACACACATGCAATGACTCTAGATGTGGTTAATGAAACAATACACATTTCAATGACAATAGTGGTTCTATATGTGGTTTGTGAAAAGAACAGGCATGCAATGACTCCTAATGTGGTTAATGAAAAGAACACACATTCAATGACACTAGTGGATCCATAGGTGGATTGTGAAAAGAACACACATCCAATGAACTCTAGTGGATCCATATGCAATGACACAGGTGGATCCATATGTGGTCTGTGGAAAGAACACACATGCAATGACACTGGTGGATCCATATGTTGTATGTGAAAAGAACACACATGCAATGACACCGATGGATACATATGTGGTCTGTGAAAACAACACACATGCAATGATTCTAGCTGTGGTTAATGAAAAGAACACACATTCAATGACACTAGTGGATCCATAGGTGGATTGCGAAAAGAACACACATGCAATGAACTCTGGTGGATCCATATGCAATGACACTGGTGGATCCATATGTGGTCTGTGAAAAGAACACACATTTCAATGACACTGGTGGATCCATATATGGTTTGTGAAAATAACACACATGCAATGACACTAGTGGATCCATATGTGGTCTGTGAGAAGAACAGACATGAAATGACTCTAGATGTGGTTAATGAAAGAATACACTTTTCAATGAAAATGGTGGTTCCATATGTGGTTTGTGAAAAGAACAGACATGCCATGACTCTAGTTGTGGTTAATGAAAAGAAAACACATGCAATCACACTGGTGGATCCATAGGTGGATTGTGAAAAGAACACACATGCAATGAACTCTGGTGGATCCATATGCAATGACACGTGTGGGTCCATATGTGGTCTGTGAAAAGAACACACATTTCAATGACACTGGTGGATCCATATGTGGTCTGTGAAAAGAACACACATGCAATGACACTTGTCGATCCATAGATGGTCTGTGAAAATAACGCACATGCAATGAAAATGGTGGATCCATATGTGGTCTGTGAATAGAACACACATGCAATGACACTAGTGGATCCATATATGGTCTGTGAAAAGAACACACATGCAATGAATCTAGCTACGGATTGTGAAAGGAACACACATGCAATGAACTCATGTGGATCTATATGCAATGACACTGGTGGGTCCATATGTTGTCTGTGAAAAGAACACACATTTCAATGACACTAGTGGATCCATATATGGTTTGTGAAAAGAACACACATGCAATGACTCTATCTGTATCCATATGTGGTTTGTAAAAAGAACAAACAAACAATGACACTGGTAGATCCATGTGGTCTATGAAAAGAACACATATGCAATGACACCATCTGTGGTTAATGAAAAGAACAGACATGCAATGACACTGGTGGATCTATATGTGGTTTGTGAAAAGAACACACATGCAATGACTCTAGCTATGGTTAATGAAAAGAACACACATGCAATGACACTAGTGGATCCATAGGTGGATTGAGAAAAGAACACACATGCAATGAACTCTGGTGGATCCATATGCAATGACACTGGTGGGTCCATATGTGGTCTGTGAAAAGAACACACATTTCAATGACACTGGTGGATCCATATATGGTTTGTGAAAAGAACACACATGCAATGACTCTAGATGTATCCATATGTGGTTTGTGAAAAGAACACACATACAATGACAATGGTGGATCCATGTGGTCTGTGAAAAGAACACACATGCAATGACACTGGTGAATCAATGTGGTTTGTGAAAAGAACGCCCATGTAATGACACTGGTGGATCCATATGTGGTCTATGAAAATAACACACATGCAATGACACTGGTGGATCCATATGTGGTCTACGAAAAGAACACACATGCAATGACTCTAGATGTGGTTAATCAAAGAATACACATTTCAATGACAATGGTGGTCCTATATGTGGTTTGTGAAAAGAACAAACATGCAATGACTCTAGCTATGGTTAATGAAAAGAACACACATGCAATAACACAAGTGGATCCATAGGTGGATTGTGAAAAGAACAAACATGCAATGAACTCTGGTGGGTCCATATGCAATGACAGTAGTGGATTCATATGTGGTCTGTGAAAAGAACACACATTTCAATGACACCGGTGGATCCATAGGTGGTCTGTGAAAAGAACACACATGCAATGACACTGGTGGATCCATAGGTGGTCTGTGAAAAGAACATACATGCAATGACACTGGTGGATCCATAGGTAGTCTGTGAAAAGAATACACATGCAATGACACTTGTGGATCCATATGTGGTATGTGAAAAGAACAGACATGAAATGACTCTAGATGTGGTTAATGAAAGAATACACATTTCAATGACAATGGTGGTTCCATATGTGGTTAATCAAAAGAACACACATGCAATGACACTGGTGGATCCATATGTGGTTTGTGAAAAGAACACACATGCAATGACACTAGTTGTGGTTAATGAAAAGAACACACATGCAATGACACTAGTGGATCCGTAGGTGGATTGTGAAAAGAACACACATGCAATGACACTGGTGGATCCATATGTGATCTGTGAAAAGTATAAACATTTCAATGACACTGGTGGATCCATATATGGTTTGTAAAACGAACACACACGTAATGACACTGGTGAATCCATATGTCGTCTGTGAAAATAACATACATGAAATTACTCTAGATGTGGTTAATGAAAGAATCAATGAAAATGGTGGTTCCATATGTGGTTTGTGAAAAAAACAGACATGTAATGACTCTAGCTATGGTTAATGAAAAGAACACACATGCAATCACACTGGTGGATCCATAGGTGGATTGTGAAAAGAACACACATGCAATGAACTCTGGTGGATCCATATGCAATGGCATTAGTGGGTCCATATGTGGTCTATGAAAAGAACACACATTTCAATGACACTAGTGGATCCAAATATTGTTTGAGAAAAAGAACAAACATGCAATGACTCTAGCAGTATCCATATGTGGTTTGTGAAAAGAACACATAAACA
This sequence comes from Avena insularis, assembly GCA_023614405.1. Classification (NCBI taxonomy): domain Eukaryota; kingdom Viridiplantae; phylum Streptophyta; class Magnoliopsida; order Poales; family Poaceae; genus Avena; species Avena insularis. Next base: position 412,273,421 of record CM042692.1, on the reverse strand, counting down.
ATGATACTGGTGAATCCATGTGGTCTGTGAAAAGAATACACTTGCAATGAAACTGGTGGATCAATGTGGTTTGTGAAAAGAACACACATGCAATCACACTGGTGGATCCATATATTGTTTGTGAAAATAACACACATGCAATGACACTGGTGATCCATATGTTGTCTGTGAAAAGAACACACATGCAATGACTCTAGATGTGGTTAATGAAAGAATACACATTTCAATGACAATAGTGGTTCTATATGTGGTTTGAGAAAAGAATAGACATGCAATGACTCTAGCTGTGGTTAATGAAAACAATACACATGCAATGACACTAGTGGATCCATAGGCGGATTGTGAAAAGAACACACATGCAATGAACTCTGGTGGATCCATATGCAATGACACTGGTGGATCCATATGTGGTCTGTGAAAAGAACACACATGCAATGACACTGGTGGATCCATATGTGGACTGTGAAAAGAACACACATGCAATGACACCGGTGGATCCTTATGTGGTATGTGAAAAAGAACACACATTTCAATGACACTGGTGGATCGATATGTGGTTTGTGAAAAGAACACACATGCAATGACTCTAGCTGTGGTTAATGAAAAGAACACACATTCAATGACAATGGTGGATCCATATTTGGTTTGTGAAAAGAACACACATGCAATGACTCTAGCTGTGGTTAATGAAAAGAACACACATGCAATGACACTAGTGGATCCATAGGTGGATTGTAAAAAGAACACACATGCAATGAACTCTGGTGGATCCATATGCAATGACACTAGTGGATCCATATGTGGTCTGTGAAAAGAACAAACATTTCAACGACACTGGTGGATCCATATATGGTTTGTGAAACGAACACACATGCAATGACACTGGTGGATCCATATGTGGTCTGTGAAAAGAACAGACATGAAATAACTCTAGATGTGGTTAATGAAAGAATACACATTTCAATGAAAATGGTGGTTCCATATGTGGTTTGTGAAAAGAACAGACATGCAATGACTCTACCTGTGGTTAATGAAAAGAACACACATGCAATCACACTAGTGGATCCATAGGTGGATTGTGAAATGAACACACACGCAATGAACTCTGGTGGATCCATATGCAATGATACTGGTGGGTCCATATGTGGTCTGTGAAAAGAACACACATTTCAATGACACTAGTGGATACATATATGGCTTGTGAAAAGAACACACATGCAATGACTCTAGCTGTATCCATATGTGGTTTGTGAAAAGAACACACAAACAATGACACTAGTGGATCCATGTGGTCTGTGAAAAGAACCCACATGCAATGACACTGGTGGATCAATGTGGTTTGTGAAAAGAACACACATGCAATCACACTGGTGGATCCATATGTGGTCTATGAAAATAACACACATGCAATGACACTGGTGGATCAATGTGGTTTGTGAAAAGAACACACATGAAATCACACTGGTGGATCCATGTGTGGTCTGTGAAAATAACACACATGCAATGACACTGGTGGATCCATATGCGGTCTGTGAAAAGAACACACATGCAATGACTCTAGATGTGGTTAATGAAAGAATACACATTTCAATGACAATAGATGTTCTATATGTGGTTTGTGAAAAGAACAGACATGCAATGACTCTAGATGTGGTTAATGAAAAGAACACACATCCAATGACACTAGTGGATCCATAGGTGGATTGTGAAAAGAACACACATGCAATGAACTCTAGTGGATCCATATGCAATGACACAGGTGGATCCATATGTGCTCTGTGAAAAGAACACACATGCAATGACACCGATGGATCCATATGTGGTATGTGAAAAGAACACACATGCAATGACACCAGTGGATCCATATGTGGTATGTTAAAAGAACACACATTTCAATGACATTGGTGGATCCATATGTGGTCTGTGAAAAGAACAAACATGCAATGACTCTAGCTGTGGTTAATTAAAAGATCACACATTCAATGAGACTAGTGGATCCACAGGTGGATTGTGAAAAGAACACACATGCAATGAACTCTGGTGGATCCATATGCAATGACACTGGTGGATCCATATGTGGTCTGTGAAAAGAACACACATTTCAATGACACTGGTGGATCCATATATGGTTTGTGAAAAGAACACACATGCAATGACACTAGTGGATGCATATGTGGTCTGTGAAAAGAACAGGCATGAAATGACTCTAGATGTGGTTAATGAAAGAATAAACATTTCAATGAAAATGGTGGTTCCATATGTGGTTTGTGAAAAGAACAGACATGCAATGACTCTAGTTGTGGTTAATGAAAAGAACACACATGCAATCACACCGGTGGATCCATAGGTGGATTGTGAAAAGAACACACATGCAATGAACTCTGGTGGATCCATATGCAATGACACTTGTGGGTCCATATGTAGTCTGTGAAAAGAACACACATTTCAATGACACTGGTGGATCCATATGTGGTCTGTGAAAAGAACACACATGCAATGACACTTGTGGATCCATAGATGGTCTATGAAAAGAACACACATGCAATGAAAATGGTGGATCCATACGTGGTCTGTCAATAGAACACACATGCAATGACACTAGTGGATCCATATATGGTCTGTGAAAAGAACACACATGCAATGAATCTAGCTGCGGATTGTGAAAAGAACACACATGCAGTGAACTCTGGTGGATCTATATGCAATGACACTGGTGGGTCCATATGTTGTCTGTGAAAAGAACACACATTTCAATGACACTAGTGGATCCATATATGGTTTGTGAAAAGAACACACATGCAATGACTCTATCTCAGATCCATATGTGGTTTGTAAAAAGAACAAACAATGACACTCGTAGATCCATGTGGTCTATGCAAAGAAGACACACGCAATAACTCCAGCTGTGGTTAATGAAAAGAACACACATGCAATGACACTGGTCAATCTATATGTGGTTTGTGAAAAGAACACACATGCAATGACTCTAGATATGGTTAATGAAAAGAACACACATGCAATGACACTAGTGCATCCATAGGTGGATTGAGAAAAGAACACACATGCAATGAACTCTGGTGGATCCATATGCAATGACACAGGTGGGTCCATATGTGGTATGTGAAAATAACACACATTTCAATGACACTCCTAGATCCATATATGGTTTGTGAAAACAACACACATACAATGACTATAGATGTATCCATATGTGGTTTGTGAAAAGAACACACATACAATGACAATGGTGGATCCATGTGGTCTGTGAAAAGAACACACATGCAATGACACTGGCGAATCAATGTGGTTTGTAAAAATAACACACATGCAATGACACTGGTGGATCCATATGTGGTCTATGAAAATAACACACATGCAATGACACTGGTGGATCCATATGTGGTCTACAAAAAGAACACAGATGCAATGACTCTAGATGTGGTTAATCAAAGAATACACATTTCAATGACAATGGTGGTCCTATATGTGGTTTGTGAAAAGAAAAAACATGCAATGACTCTAGCTATGGTTAATGAAAAGAACACACATGCAATAACGCTAGTGGATCCATAGGTGGATTGTGAAAAGAACAAACATGCAATGAACTCTGGTGGGTCCATATGCAATGACAGTAGTGGATTCATATGTGGTCTGTGAAAAGAACACACATTTCAATGACACTGGTGGATCCATAGGTGGTCTGTGAAAAGAACACACATGCAATGACACTGGTGGATCCGTAGGTGGTCTTTGAAAAGAACATACATGCAATGACACAGGTGGATCCATAGGTAGTCTGTGAAAAGAATACACATGCAATGACACTTGTGGATCCATATGTGGTCTGTGAAAAGAACATACATGAAATGACTCTAGATGTGGTTAATGAAAGAATACACATTTCAATGACAATGGTGGTTCCATATGTGGTTGATGAAAAGAACACACATGCAATGACACTGGTAGATCCATATGTGGTTTGTGAAAAGAACACACATGCAATGACACTAGCCGTGGTTAATGAAAAGAACACACATGCAATGACACTAGTGGATCCGTAGGTGGATTGTGAAAAGAACACACATGCAATGAACTCTGGTGGATCTATACGCAATGACACTGGTGGATCCATATGTGGTCTTTGAAAAGAATAAACATTTCAATGACACTGGTGGATCCATATATGGTTTGTAAAACGAACACACACGCAATGACACTGGTGAATCCATATGTCGTCTGTGAAAATAACATACATGAAATTACTCTAGATGTGGTTAATGAAAGAATCAATGAAAATGGTGGTTCCATATGTGGTTTGTGAAAAAAACAGACATGTAATGACTCTAGCTATGGTTAATGAAAAGAACACACATGCAATCACACTGGTGGATCCATAGGTGGATTGTGAAAAGAACACACATGCAATGAACTCTGGTGGATCCATATGCAATGGCATTGGTGGGTCCATATGTGGTATGTGAAAAGAACACACATTTCAATGACACTAGTGGATCCAAATATTGTTTGAGAAAAAGAACAAACATGCAATGACTCTAGCTATATCCATATGTGGTTTGTGAAAAGAACACACAAACAATGATACTGGTGGATCCATGTGGTCTGTGAAAAGAATACACATGCAATGACACTGGTGGATCCATAGGTAGTCTGTGAAAAGAATACACATGCAATGACACTTGTGGATCCATATGTGGTCTGTGAAAAGAACAGACATGAAATGACTCTAGATGTGGTTAATGAAAGAATACACATTTCAATGACAATGGTGGTTCCATATGTGGTTAATGAAAAGAACACACATGCAATGACACTGGTGGATCCATATGTGGTTTGTGAAAAGAACACACATGCAATGACACTAGTTGTGGTTAATGAAAAGAACACACATGCAATGACACTAGTGGATCCGTAGGTGGATTGTGAAAAGAACACACATGCAATGACACTGGTGGATCCATATGTGATCTGTGAAAAGAATAAACATTTCAATGACACTGGTGGATCCATATATGGTTTGTAAAACGAACACACACGCAATGACACTCGTGGATCCATATGTCGTCTGTGAAAACAACAGACATGAAATTACTCTAGATGTGGTTAATGAAAGAATCAATGAAAATGGTGGTTCCATATGTGGTTTGTGAAAAGAACAGACATGTAATGACTCTAGCTATGGTTAATGAAAAGAACACACATGCAATCACACTGGTGGATCCATAGGTGGATTGTGAAAAGAACACACATGCAATGAACTCTGGTGGATCCATATGCAATGGCATTGGTGGGTCCATATGTGGTATGTGAAAAGAACACACATTTCAATGACACTAGTGGATCCAAATATTGTTTGAGAAAAAGAATAGACATGCAATGACTCTAGCAGTATCCATATGTGGTTTGTGCAAAGAACACATAAACAATGATACTGGTGAATCCATGTGGTCTGTGAAAAGAATACACTTGCAATGAAACTGGTGGATCAATGTGGTTTGTGAAAAGAACACACATGCAATCACACTGGTGGATCCATATATTGTTTGTGAAAATAACACACATGCAATGACACTGGTGGATCCATATGTTGTCTGTGAAAAGAACACACATGCAATGACTCTAGATGTGGTTAATGAAAGAATACACATTTCAATGACAATAGTGGTTCTATATATGGTTTGAGAAAAGAATAGACATGCAATGACTCTAGCTGTGGTTAATGAAAACAATACACATGCAATGACACTAGTGGATCCACAGGCGGATTGTGAAAAGAACACACATGCAATGAACTCTGGTGGATCCATATGCAATGACACTGGTGGATCCATATGTGGTCCGTGAAAAGAACACACATGCAATGACACTGGTGGATCCATATGTGGACTGTGAAAAGAACAGACATGCAATGACACCGGTGGATCCTTATGTGGTATGTGAAAAAGAACACACATTTCAATGACACTGGTGGATCGATATGTGGTCTGTGAAAAGAACACACATGCAATGACTCTAGCTGTGGTTAATGAAAAGAACACACATTCAATGACAATGGTGGATCCATATTTGGTTTGTGAAAAGAACACACATGCAATGACTCTAGCTGTGGTTAATGAAAAGAACACACATGCAATGACACTAGTGGATCCATAGGTGGATTGTGAAAAGAACACACATGCAATGAACTCTGGTGGATCCATATGCAATGACACTAGTGGATCCATATGTGGTCTGTGAAAAGAACAAACATTTCAACGACACTGGTGGATCCATATATGGTTTGTGAAACGAACACACATGCAATGACACTGGTGGATCCATATGTGGTCTGTGAAAAGAACAGACATGAAATAACTCTAGATGTGGTTAATGAAAGAATACACATTTCAATGAAAATGGTGGTTCCATATGTGGTTTGTGAAAAGAACAGACATGCAATGACTCTAACTGTGGTTAATGAAAAGAACACACATGCAATCACACTAGTGGATCCATAGGTGGATTGTGAAATGAACACACACACAATGAACTCTGGTGGATCCATATGCAATGATACTGGTGGGTCCATATGTGGTCTGTGAAAAGAACACACATTTCAATGACACTAGTGGATACATATATGGTTTGTGAAAAGAACACACATGCAATGACTCTAGCTGTATCCATATGTGGTTTGTGAAAAGAACACACAAACAATGACACTAGTGGATCCATGTGGTCTGTGAAAAGAACCCACATGCAATGACACTGGTGGATCAATGTGGTTTGTGAAAAGAACACACATGCAATCACACTGGTGGATCCATATGTGGTCTATGAAAATAACACACATGCAATGACACTGGTGGATCAATGTGGTTTGTGAAAAGAACACACATGAAATCACACTGGTGGATCCATGTGTGGTCTGTGAAAATAACACACATGTAATGACACTGGTGGATCCATATGCGGTCTGTGAAAAGAACACACATGCAATGACTCTAGATGTGGTTAATGAAAGAATACACATTTCAATGACAATAGATGTTCTATATGTGGTTTGTCAAAAGAACAGACATGCAATGACTCTAGATGTGGTTAATGAAAAGAACACACATCCAATGACACTAGTGGATCCATAGGTGGATTGTGAAAAGAACACACATTCAATGAACTCTAGTGGATCCATATGCAATGACACAGGTGGATCCATATGTGCTCTGTGAAAAGAACACACAAGCAATGACACCGATGGATCCATATGTGGTATGTGAAAAGAACACACATGCAATGACACCAGTGGATCCATATGTGGTATGTTAAAAGAACACACATTTCAATGACATTGGTGGATCCATATGTGGTCTGTGAAAAGAATAAACATGCAATGACTCTAGCTGTGGTTAATGAAAAGAACACACATTCAATGAGACTAGTGGATCCATAGGTGGATTGTGAAAAGAACACACATGCAATGAACTCTGGTGGATCCATATACAATGACACTGGTGGATCCATATGTGGTCTGTGAAAAGAACACACATTTCAATGACACTGGTGGATCCATATATGGTTTGTGAAAAGAACACACATGCAATGACACTAGTGGATGCATATGTGGTCTGTGAAAAGAACAGGCATGAAATGACTCTAGATGTGGTTAATGAAAGAATAAACATTTCAATGAAAATGGTGGTTCCATATGTGGTTTGTGAAAAGAACAGACATGCAATGACTCTAGTTGTGGTTAATGAAAAGAACACACATGCAATCACACTGGTGGATCCATAGGTGGATTGTGAAAAGAACACACATGCAATGAACTCTGGTGGATCCATATGCAATGACACTTGTGGGTCCATATGTAGTCTGTGAAAAGAACACACATTTCAATGACACTGGTGGATCCATATGTGGTCTATGAAAAGAACACACATGCAATGACACTTGTGGATCCATAGATGGTCTATGAAAAGAACACACATGCAATGAAAATGGTGGATCCATACGTGGTCTGTCAATAGAACACACATGCAATGACACTAGTGGATCCATATATGGTCTGTGAAAAGAACACACATGCAATGAATCTAGCTGCGGATTGTGAAAAGAACACACATGCAGTGAACTCTGGTGGATCTATATGCAATGACACTGGTGGGTCCATATGTTGTCTGTGAAAAGAACACACATTTCAATGACACTAGTGGATCCATATATGGTTTGTGAAAAGAACACACATGCAATGACTCTATCTGTATCCATATGTGGTTTGTAAAAAGAACAAACAAACAATGACACTCGTAGATCCATGTGGTCTATGCAAAGAACACACATGCAATAACTCCAGCTGTGGTTAATGAAAAGAACACACATGCAATGACACTGGTCGATCTATATGTGGTTTGTGAAAAGAACACACATGCAATGACTCTAGCTATGGTTAATGAAAAGAACACACATGCAATGACACTAGTGCATCCATAGGTGGATTGAGAAAAGAACACACATGCAATGAACTCTGGTGGATCCATATGCAATGACACAGGTGGGTCCATATGTGGTATGTGAAAATAACACACATTTCAATGACACTCCTAGATCCATATATGGTTTGTGAAAACAACACACATACAATGACTCTAGATGTATCCATATGTGGTTTGTGAAAAGAACACACATACAATGACAATGGTGGATCCATGTGGTCTGTGAAAAGAACACACATGCAATGACATTGGCGAATCAATGTGGTTTGTGAAAAGAACACACATGCAATGACACTGGTGGATCCATATGTGGTCTATGAAAATAACACACATGCAATGACACTGGTGGATCCATATGTGGTCTACAAAAAGAACACACATGCAATGACTCTAGATGTGGTTAATCAAAGAATACACATTTCAATGACAATGGTGGTCCTATATGTGGTTTGTGAAAAGAAAAAACATGCAATGACTCTAGCTATGGTTAATGAAAAGAACACACATGCAATAACGCTAGTGGATCCATAGGTGGATTGTGAAAAGAACAAACATGCAATGAACTCTGGTGGGTCCATATGCAATGACAGTAGTGGATTCATATGTGGTCTGTGAAAAGAACACACATTTCAATGACACTAGTGGATCCATAGGTGGTCTGTGAAAAGAACACACATGCAATGACACTGGTGGATCCATAGGTGGTCTGTGAAAAGAACATACATGCAATGACACTGGTGGATCCATAGGTAGTCTGTGAAAAGAATACACATGCAATGACACTTGTGGATCCATATGTGGTCTGTGAAAAGAACATACATGAAATGACTCTAGATGTGGTTAATGAAAGAATACACATTTCAATGACAATGGTGGTTCCATATGTGGTTGATGAAAAGAACACACATGCAATGACACTGGTAGATCCATATGTGGTTTGTGAAAAGAACACACATGCAATGACACTAGCCGTGGTTAATGAAAAGAACACACATGCAATGACACTAGTGGATCCGTAGGTGGATTATGAAAAGAACACACATGCAATGAACTCTGGTGGATCTATACGCAATGACACTGGTGGATGCATATGTGGTCTGTGAAAAGAATAAACATTTCAATGACACTGGTGGATCCATATATGGTTTATAAACGAACACACACGCAATGACACTTGTGGATCCATATGTCGTCTGTGAAAATAACAGACATGAAATGACTCTAGATGTGGTTCATGAAAGAATACACATTTCAATGAAAATAGAGGTTCCATATGTGGTTTGTGAAAAGAACAGACATGTAATGACTCTAGCTATGGTTAATGAAAAGAAACACATGCAATCACACTGGTGGATCCATATGTGGATTGTGAAAAGAACACACATGCAATGAACTCTGGTGGATCCATATGCAATGGCATTGGTGGGTCCATATGTGGTCTATGAAAAGAACACACATTTCAATGACACTAGTGGATCCAAATATTGTTTGAGAAAAAGAACAAACATGCAATGACTCTAGCTGTATCCATATGTGGTTTGTGAAAAGAACACACAAACAATGATACTGGTGGATCCATGTGGTCTGTGAAAAGAATACACTTGCAATGAAACTGGTGGATCAATGTGGTTTGTGAAAAGAACACACATGCAATCACACTGGTGGATTCATATATTGTTTGTGAAAATAACACACATGCAATGACACTGGTGGATCCATATGTTGTGTGTGAAAAGAACACACATGCAATGACTCTAGATGTGGTTAATGAAAGAATACACATTTCAATGACAATAGTGGTTCTATATGTCGTTTGTGAGAAGAATAGACATGCAATGACTCTAGCTGTGGTTAATGAAAACAATACACATGCAATGACACTAGTGGATCCATAGGCGGATTGTGAAAAGAACACACATGCAATGAACTCTGGTGGATCCATATGAAATGACACTGGTGGATCCATATGTGGTCTATGAAAAGAACACACATGCAATGACACTGGTGGATCCATATGTGGTCTGTGAAAAGAACACACATGCAGTGACACCTGTGGATCCTTATGTGGTATGTGAAAAGAACACACATTTCAATGACACTGGTGGATCCATATGTGGTCTGTGAAAAGAACACACATGCAATGACTCTAGTTGTGGTTAATGAAAAGAACACACATACAATGCAATGGTGGATCCATATGTGGTTTGTGAAAAGAACACACATGCAATGACTCTAGATGTGGTTAATGAAAAGAACACACATGCAATGACACTAGTGGATCCATAGGTGGATTGTGAAAAGAACACACATGCAATGAGCTCTGGTGGATCCATATGCAATGACACTAGTGGATCCATATGTGGTCTGTGAAAAGAACAAACATTTCAACAACACTGGTGGATCCATATATGGTTTGTGAACCGAACACACATGCAATGACACTAGTGGATCCATATGTGGTCTATGAAAAGAACAGACATGAAATAACTCTAGATGTGGTTAATGAAAGAATACACATTTCAATGAAAATGGTGGTTCCATATGTGGTTTGTGAAAAGAATAGACATGCAATGACTCTACCTGTGGTTAATGAAAAGAACACACATACAATCACACTGGTGGATCCATAGGTGGACTGTGAAAAGAACACACACGCAATGAACTCTGGTGGATCCATATGCAATGATACTGGTGGGTCCATATGTGGTCTGTGAAAAGAACACACATTTCAATGACACTGGTGGATCCATATATGGTTTGTGAAAAGAACACACATGTAATGACTCTAGCTGTATCCACATGGGGTTTGTGAAAAGAACACACAAACAATGACACTAGTGGATCCATGTGGTCTGTGAAAAGAACCCACATGCAATGACACTGGTGGATCAATGTGGTTTGTGAAAAGAACACACATGCAATCACACTGGTGGATCCATATGTGGTCTATGAAAATAATACACATGCAATGACACTGGTGGATCAATGTGGTTTGTGAAAAGAACACACATGCAATCACACTGGTGGATCCATATGTGTTCTGTGAAAATAACACACATGCAATGACACTGGTGGATCCATATGCGGTCTGTGAAAAGAACACACATGCAATGACTCTAGATGTGGTTAATGAAAGAATATACATTTCAATGACAATAGTGGTTATATATGTGGTTTGTGAAAAGAACAGACATGCAATGACTCTAGATGTGGTTAATGAAAAGAACACACATCCAATGACACTAGTGGATCCATAGGTGGATTGTGAAAAGAACACACATGCAATGAACTCTAGTGGATCCATATGCAATGACACAGGTGGATCCATATGTGCTCTGTGAAAATAACACACATGCAATGACACTGGTGGATCCATATGTGGTATGTGAAAAGAACACACATGCAATGACACCAGTGGATCCATATGTGGTATGTGAAAAGAACACACATTTCAATGACATTATTGGATCCATATGTGGTCTGTGAAAAGAACACACATGCAATGACTCTAGCTGTGGTTAATGAAAAGAACACACATTCAATGAGACTAGTGGATCCACAGGTGGATTGTGAAAAGAACACACATGCAATGAACTCTGGTGGATCCATATGCAATGACACTGGTGGATCCATATGTGTTCTGTGAAAAGAACACACATTTCTGTTGGAGATATGCCCAAGAGGCAATAATAAAAGTGGTTATTATTATATCTTTGTGTTTATGATGAATGTTTACATCCCATGCTATAATTGTATTATAAGGAAACACTAGTACATGTGTGTTTTGTAAACATAAAAGAGTCCCTAGTAAGCCTCTTGTGGAACTAGCTTGTTGATTAATTGATGATCATGGTTTCCTGATCATGGACATTGGATGTCATTAATAACAAGGTTATATCATTAGGAGAATGATGTGATGGACACACACCCATAGTAAGTGTAGCATAAGATCAAGTCATTAAGTTCGTATTGCTGTAAGCTTTCAAATGCATAGTAACCTAATCCTTCGACCATGAGGTTATGTTAATCACCATCACCGGATGGGTACTTTGATGACATCAAACACCGCTCGTAGAATCGGGTGGTTATTAAGGTGTCATTGGGTATTCTGAAAGTATGTGTTGAAGCGCATGGACCAAGATTGGGATTTGTCCATCCATATGACGGATAGATATGCTCTGGGCCCTCTCGGTGGAATGTCATCTAGTTAGCTTGCAAGCATGTGACTAGGTCACAAGGGATGACATAACATGGAACGAGTAAAGAGTACTTATCAGTAACGAGGAAGAACTAGGTATGGAGATACCGACGATCAAACCTCGGATAAGTAGAATATCGCGTGACAAAGGGAATTGGTTTCGTATGTTAATGGTTCTATCGATCACGAAGTCATCGTTGAGTATGTGGGAGCCGTTATGGATCTCTAGATCCCGCTGATGGTTATTGATCGGAGAGGTGTCTTCATCATGTCTGCATATTCACGAACCGTAGGGTGACGCACTTAAGGTTCGAAGTTGTTTTAAGTAGATATGGAATATGCGTTGGAGACCGAATGTTGTTCGGAGTCTCGGATTGGATCCGGGACATCACGAGGAGATCCGGAATGGTCTGGAGAATAAGATTCATATATTGGGGATCATTTTCTAAGTTAGGAAATGTTCCGGAGTGTTTGTATGGAGATTCTAGAAGGTTTCGGAATGTTCTGGAAGGTTCTAGAAGAGTTCTTGGAGTTTGCTTGAAAACCAAGAAAGGGTCAAGGAAACCTTGTGGGGCTAGACACGGATTCGTGGGGAGGAGGACCTCCCCTTCCCAACTCCGCCAAGGAGGGGAGTCCTACTAGGACTCCCCCTCCCATGGCACGCCTCCCTCCTTTAAATAGAGGGGAGGGGGCGCCCCCTCCTAGACCTCTCCCATAACAATCCCTAGCCGCCGCCTCTCTCCTCTTCCTTCGCTCTACTCCGGTTTAGGCGAAGCCCTGCAGAATTCTCTCCTCCACCACCACCACCACACCGTCGTGCTGCTGGGATTCCGTGGAGAAGATCTACTACCTCTGCTGCTTGCTGGAACGGGGAGAGGAAGGTCTGCTTCGACTCTGCACGTGTGACCGATCATGAAGCGCCGCCGAACGCCACGGAAGGATCGTCCACACGATCTTGAGATCGGCAAGTGATCGACTACATCAACCCCGAGATCTAATCTCGTAATGCTTTCGGTTCTACGAGGGTTAGTATAGATCTATCTCGTTGCTCATGTCTAATAGATTAGATCTTGGCTTTTGTCTAGATTAGATCTAGGTTTTGTTCGTTCTTGCGGTAGAAAATATTTGTTTTCCATGCTACGAACCCATCAATTCCAATGACACTGGTGGATCCATATATGGTTTGTGAAAAGAACACACATGCAATGACACTAGTGGATCCATATGTGGTCTGTGAAAAGAACAGACATGAAATGAATCTAGATGTGCTTAATGAAAGAATACACATTTCAATGAAAATGGTGGTTCCGTATGTGGTTTGTGAAAAGAACAGACATGCAATGACTCTAGTTGTGGTTAATGAAAAGAACACACATGCAATCACATTGGTGGATCCATAGGTGGATTGTGAAAAGAACACACATGCAATGAACTCTGGTGGATCCATATGCAATAACACTTGTGGGTCCATATGTGGTCTGTGAAATGAACACACATTTCAATGACACTGGTGGATCCATATGTGGTCTGTGAAAAGAACACACATGCAATGACACTTGTGGATCCATAGATGGTCTGTGAAAAGAACACACATGCAATGAAAATGGTGGATCCATATGTGGTCTGTGAATAGAACACACATGCAATGACACTAGTGGATCCATATATGGTCTGTGAAAAGAGAACACATGCAACGAATCTAGCTGCGTATTGTGAAAAGAACACACATGCAATGAAGTCTGGTGGATCTATATGCAATGACACTGGTGGGTCCATATGTGGTTTGTGAAAAGAACACACATTTCAATGACACTAGTGGATCCATATATGGTTTGTGAAAAGAACACACATGCAATGACTCTATCTATATCCATATGTGGTTTGTAAAAAGAACAAACAAACAATGACATTGGTAGATCCATGTGGTCTATGAAAAGAACACACATGCAATGACTCCAGCTGTGGTTAATGAAAAGAACACACATGCAATGACACTGGTGGATCTATATGTGGTTTGTGAAAAGAACACACATGCAATGACTCTAGCTATGGTTAATGAAAAGAACACACATGCAATGACACTAGTGCATCCATAGGTGGCTTGAGAAAAGAACACACATGCAATGAAATCTAGTGGATCCATATGCAATGACACTGGTGGGTCCATATGTGGTCTGTGAAAAGAACACACATTTCAATGACACTCGTGGATCCATATATGGTTTGTGAAAACAACACACATGCAATGACTCTATATGTATCCATATGTGGCTTGTGAAAAGAACACACATACAATGACAATTGTGGATCCATGTGGTCTGTGAAAAGAACACACATGCAATGACACTGGCGAATCAATGTGGTTTGTGAAAAGAACACACATGCAATGACACTAGTGGATCCATATGTGGTCTATGAAAATAACACACATGCAATGACACTTGTGGATCCATATGTGGTCTATGAAAAGAACACACATGCAATGACTCTAGATGTGGTTAATCAAAGAATACACATTTCAATGACAATGGTGGTCCTATATGTGGTTTGTGAAAAGAACAAACATGCAATGACTCTAGCTATGGTTAATGAAAAGACCACACATGCAATGACACTAGTGGATCCATAGGTGGATTGTGAAAAGAACACACATGGAATGAACTCTGGTGGGTCCATATGCAATGACAATAGTGGATTCATATGTGGTCTGTGAAAAGAACACACATTTCAATGACACCGGTGGATCCATAGGTGGTCTGTGAAAAGAACACACATGTAATGACACTGGTGGATCCATAGGTGGTCTGTGAAAAGAACATACATACAATGACACTGGTTGATCCATATGTGGTGTGTGAAAAGAACCCACATGAAATGACTCTAGATGTGGTTAATGAAAGAATACACATTTCAATGACAATGGTGGTTCCATTTGTGGTTTGTGAAAAGAACAGACATGCAATGACTCAAGCTGTGGTTAGTGAAAAGAACACACATGCAATGACCCTAGTGGATCCATAGGTGGATTGTGAAAAGAACATACATGTAATGAACTCTGGTGGATCCATATGCAATGACACTGGTGGATCCATATGTGGTATGTGAAAAGAACACCCATTTCAATGACACTAGTGGATCCATATATGGTTTGTGAAAAGAACACACATGCAAGGAACTATGGTGGATCAATATCTGGTTTATGAAAAGAACACACATACAATGACACTGGTTGATCCATATGTGGTATGTGAAAAGAACACACATGCAATGACACCGGTGGATCCATATGTGGTATGTGAAAAGAACACACATTTCAATGACAGTGGTGGATCCATATGTGGTCTGTGAAAATAACACACATGCAATGACTCTAGCTGTGGTTAATGAAAAGAACACACATGCAATGACATTGCTGAATCCATATGTGGTTTGTGAAAAGAAAACACATGCAATGACTCTAGCTGTGGTTAATGAAAAGAACACACATGCAATGACATTAGTGGATCCATAGGTGGATTGTAAAAAGAACACACATGCAATGAACTCTGGTGGATCCATATGCAATGACACTGGTGGGTCGATACGTGGTCTGTGAAAAGAACACATATTTCAATGACACTGGTGGATCCATATATGGTTTGTGAAAAGTACACACATGCAATGACTCTAGATGTATCCATATGTGGTTTGTGAAAAGAATACACATATAATGACACTGGTGGATCCATGTGGTCTGTGAAAATAACACACATGCAATGACACTGGTGGATCAATGTGGTTTGTGAAAAGAACACATATGCAATGACACCAGTGGATCCATATGTGGTCTATGAAAAGAACACACATGCAATGACACTGGTCGATCCATATGTGGTCTTTGAAAACAACACACATGCAATGACTCTAGATGTGGTTAATCAAAGAATACACATTGCAATGACAATGGTGGTCCTATATGTGGTTTGTGAAAACAACACACATGCAATGACACTAGTGGATCCATAGGTGGATTGTGAAAAGAACACACATGCAATGTCACTAGTGGATCCATATGTGGTCTGTGAAAAGAACACACATTTCAATGACACCGGTGGATCCATATCTGGTTTGTGAAAAGAACACACATGCAATGACACTGGTGGATCCATAGGTGGTCTGTGAAAAGAACACACATAGAATGACACTGGTTGATCCATATGTGGTCTGTGAAAAGAACAAACATGAAATGACTCTAGATGTGGTTAATGAAAGAATACACATTTCAATGACAATGGTGGTTCCATATGTGGTTTTGGAAAAGAATAGACATACAATGACTCAAGATGTGGTTAATGAAAAGAACACACATGCAATGACACTAGTGGATCCATAGGTGGATTGTGAAAAGAACATACATGTAATGAACTCTGGTGGATCCATATGCAATGACACTAGTGGATGCATATGTGGTCTGTGAAAAGAACACACATTTCAATGACACTGGTGGATCCATATATGGTTTGTGAAAAGAACACACATGCAATGAACTCTGGTGGATCCATATGTGGTCTATGAAAAGAACACACATACAATGACACTGGTTGATCCATATGTGGTATGTGAAACGAACACACATGCAATAACACTGGTGGATCCATATGTGGTATGTCTAAAGAACACACATGCAATGACACTGGTGGATCCGTATGTGGTATGTGAAAAAACACACATTTCAATGACACTGGTGGATCCATATGTGATCTGTGAAAATAACACACATGCAATGACTCTAGCTGTGGTTAATGAAAAGAAGAGACATGCAATGACAATGGTGGTTCCATATGTGGTTTGTGAAAAGAAAACACATGCAATGACTCTAGCCGTGGTCAATGAAAAGAACACACATGCAATGACACTAGTGGACCCATAGGTGGATTGTGAAAAGAACACACATGCAATGAACTCTGGTGGATCCATATGCAATGACACTGGGAGATGCATATGTGGTCTGTGAAAAGAACACACATGCTATGACACCGGTGGATCCATATGTGGTCTATGAAAAGAACACACATGCAATGACACTGGTGGATCCATAGGTGGTCTGTGAAAAGAACACACATTCAATGACACTGGTGGATCCATATGTCGTCTGTGAAAAGAACAGACATGAAATGACTCTAGATGTGGTTAATGAATGAGTCCACATTTCAATGACAATGGTGGTTCCATATGTAGTTAATGAAAAGAACACACATGCAATGACACTGGTGGATCCATATGTGGTTTGTGAAAAGAACACACATGCAATGACTCTAGCTATGGTTAATGAAAAGAACACACATGCAATGACACTAGTGGATCCATAGGTGGATTGTGAAAAGAACACACATGCAATGAACTCTGGTGGATCCATATGCAATGACACTTGTGGGTCCATATGTGGTCTGTGAAAAGAACACACGTTTGAATGACACTGGTGGATCCATATATGGTTTGTGAAAAGAACGCACATGCAATGACTCTAGCTGTATCCATATGTGGTTTGTGAAAAGAACACACATGCAATGACACTAGTGGATCAATGTGGTTTGTGAAAAGAACACACATTTAATGACACTGGTGGATCCATATGTGGTCTATGAAAAGAACACACGTGTAATGACACTGGTGGACCCATATGTGAAAAGAACACGCATGCTATGACTCTAGATGTGGTTAATGAAAGAATGCACGTTTCAATGAAAATGGTGGTTACATATGTGGTTTGTGAAAAGAATAGACATGCAATGACTCTAGTTGTGGTTAATGAAAAGAACACACATGCAATCACACTGGTGGATCCATAGGTGGATTGTGAAAAGAACACACATGCAATGAACTCTGGTGGATCCATATGCAATGACACTGGTGGATCCATATGTGGTCTTTGAAAAGAACACACATTTCAATGATGGTGGATCCATATGTTGTCTGTGAAAATAACACACATGCAATGACACCGGTGGATCCATATGTGGAGAATATCATTTTGTGGCCCGAAAGTTGGTGTGGCTAGGCAACGCGATACCCGAGTTCCCTGAAATCAGTCGGGATGACTACAGTTGGTGTGCCAAATACTCAGAGGGTCTTTTTCGGCACGAATTCAACTTTATGTTTAAATACATAAAATCAGGCTAACGGGCGTCAAGTTGGGCCCCCCTGTCCGTTCGCCGTTATGTCGCTCCCGTCGCTTAGGCGGGGGGCTGTCACATAGGCTTGCAGCATTGGCACAGTGGATAGGACAACACCCCCTACCCAGTGTATTGACGTGACAAAACATGGCCCATGTATCAGCATTATAATTATTTTTTATTTACTCAGAAGCTGGAACAGCCACCGCCACGCGTCTCTCCTTGGACTTCCGTCCCAATCGTTAACCCCTACCATAAAAGCGCATTGACGGTTCCACCGTTCCCCTGCCTCGCAGAAACCACTCTTCTTCTTCCTGTCATCTACTATCTTCTTCCCGTCTTCTCCTTGCCGCCATGGAAGATCTACGCACTCTAGAGACAAGCTTCACTACCCATGACAACAAGAAGATAGACGTTGTCTACACCAACAAGGAGGAGATAGTGGCGTGTGTCCTGAGGATGTACGAGGGTTGGCTTGGGATAGACGAGGACAAGTTTGTGGGATTGGACCTCGAGTACACCCCGGAGCACCCATATGAAGGGAGTGAAGTCGCCGTCATTCAACTTGCCATGCGGAAACACGTCCTCGTCTACCACCTCTCCCAGTTTGTAGATCTGCTCTCTGTAGCTAACCGCTTTTAGGGTTTTCTCCTCTTGTTCTTTATCCACTTGCTCATCTTGCAACTACTGGATTTTACTTAGGACCAAATAAATTAGGGTTTGCCTATGTCTCAATCGACTGAGATTTTCTTTAGTCTCAATCACCTAAGAAAAGTGCAACCGTAGTTAAAATAAATGTGCAACTCATTCAGTCGACTGAGAAATAGCAAAACCGAATAAATTATGACAATACAATGTTGAGAGTCTTGATCTTGCATTTACTAAACTTTTCAAAATTATATTGAGATGATGATCTTGCATTGACAAAATATTTGTAGTTACAAATTTTGGTGATGACAAACTACCTACTTTCAGGACTGACAGGAAATGTCTGGCGCTGTGCCAGTTCCTTGAAAAAAGGGAATTGCTTTCTGCACTGTCGACAAAACAACTGATTTTTCGAAATTGTATCAAGAGGAAATTATAATTCCTGCGCACAACTGGATCGATATTTAGCATCTTGTCAAGATCCTAGGGGGCAACAAGAAGGATGGAATGGCATCACTCGCAACTAGAATCCTCGATGAGTCGTACGTCACAATGAAGGAAGATTTCTCTAAGGATAGGCACGATTTCTGGAACGAGTGGTCGTTGTCTGATATAAACCTGAAGTATGCAGCCATAGATGCTTACGTGACCTACCAACTATACAAGAAGATCCATTTTTTCAACGTTACCTCGTGCTTTGCCCTATTTGCAAGAGGGAAGACGAGCTTAGGGGATCCCTTTGTAGAAAATGCCGAATAGCTGAGTTTGAAGTTGAATATGCAAAGAAATTGGCTGCAATGAAGAAGCGGTGATAGAGAGGCAGCTGAAAACTGAAGCAGCAAACAGAGAGGCGGCATCTTCTAGCGGCAATAATCAGGCCTGTGATGCACCGCTAATTGTGCCGCAGGACGCTGAAGATAGGAAAGCCAAGTCAGATGCCATTTGGGACAAAGCAGCTCGTCGGACGTGGAGTACCTGGAATGATAGCAAGCACGTCAAGTGGTCTGATGAGGAGTGAATTAAATTTTACTTGTCAGTGTTATGTTTCTGTTTCTGTTTTGTGGAACTCAGTTAGCTTGCCAAGATGTCTAGCGCATCAAGTGATACTAGTAAAATAAATTTAACCATCATTGTGTTATGTTTATGTATGTGTCTTGTAGCTTGTCAAGAGGGTAGCTTCTTAACTGGTAGTTTGAAACAGTGCCCTTTTCCTCTCTCGCTAAACAGATATGTTTCATTTTGCCCAAATTGGTAGCAAATCTAGAGAAGATTCTCACTTTGATAATTGCTCCTTTTGGACCTCTTTTGCCTCCGATCAGGTAGCAAATCTAGAGCAGCAAATCACACCAGTGTAATACATTCATTCAGAAAACAAAACAAATGTAGATATAGCTGTGCGCAGCTAAATAGGATATAGTGATAGAAAGTAGTAGGTTGCTTAACGGGGTTCGATGCATTCAGCCAGAAATAGGATGCAAGCAAAATATAGAAAATCAAAAGAAGCTGCTTAGCAGCAGGAGCCGTGGCAGATGCAGATACATTCAATGAGACATCCAACCCGTTCATTTGCCAGCGCCTCCATCTCCATCTGGCGCCTCCACCACTTCTTGCTGCCTAGTTTCTTGGACTTCGGGGCCTTGGGCCTGATTGGAGGCATGTGACCCTCTTTGATGGCCACCCGCTGGAGGTTTCGGAGGTGAATGCCGAGAGCACGGTGTTCAGTGATGTAGGCGTTGATGTTCGCGGGCTCGGGCTTGCTGCTTTTGTGAATGCCAAAGCCCGTGGCCTCTGCATGCTTCAGTAAGGTGTTCAAGACGGTGCCGACGGCGGCATGACTCGTCAAGCAGTAGACGCCCCCCTTGCGGAAGGGGCAGCTGTAGTAGGGGGGCATGAGGAAGCCGTCAGATTGCCAAGAGCCTCCTCAAAGACCGACGAGCCTTGGTGTGAATGGACTCGTCATTGCTGCAGACATCGCTACCGGAAACCTATTGGAAGAAAGGGAAAATGGGGGAGTAGATGGTGGAAGAAGATCGAGCAATCGAAATGCGAACAAGCGAATCCTAATAAACCAAGATCTAGCATCCAACGATGGGAACGGTGTTGGATAATTAGGCACAATTTCCATGATTAATTCCAGAATATTAAACATGACAATACCAGCTAAATTTTAAATAGATTAGCCCATTATTTCTAACAAACGGTAGAAGAACCAAGGGAGGGGAGCAAACCCTAGTTACCTCCGACCATAGGTCGTCGATGCCGGTGTCGTAGGGGTTCAGCGGAGCGATGTACTTATCTGGATCGTAGGTGCCCAAGAAGTGCGTGATCTGCTTGTGACCGGTGGGGGCCTCCTCGCCGGCGGGGCTCTCTTCGCTGCCGTCAAGAGCTGGGACGGGGCTTGACGGAACGCGGCTGCCATCGATGCCTCCACTGGGGCATGGACAGGGACAGCGGCTGCTTTCAACGTGTCGAGGGGGACCGGCGAGGAGACGGGGGCCTCCTCGCCGGCGGCCATGGAGGCGACGATGGCCACCTTATCCTCCTCGGCCATCGCTGGCACGGACGGGGTATTCTCGGGAGTTTGCGGATGCTGGTGGGACAGTGGAGAGGGTTGCGTGGGGACAGTGAGCGAGAATGGGTGGATAGAAGCAAGGCACGTTTCATTGCACCACCATGCAACGCGCCATGCAGTCGACTACACCGTGCACCGCGACACGCGCACGGTACGCCACATTTTTTCCTGGTCCATGCATGGCAGTTCTGTATTGAGCCGCATGCAAAGGGCGCACACACAATTTCCATGTACGAAGTTTGACATGGCCCTAAAATTGGCGACTGGGAGCCGATGCGTAAAAAATGGGATATGTCTTACTAAAATCAAGTGGCAATAAATTGCAACTGTCCATCGACGACCATGCACTCGATGACGCATGCGTTGTGGCATAGTAGTAGCAGTAGTAGGCTTTTCAGACTTGATTAAACATGACATGACCGCTCGACGACTTTTTCCATGGACGGCATCGTGCTCCTTCTTGTAGAAGTCTCGCTGAGGGAGACGTTCGTGTTGTCTCGTGCTGTACTGTGAAGCGCACGACGTGTGCAACGATCATCGTTGGATCGCACAGAATCAACGGCTGGTGCACACGATCCGCGTGACAACTGTGATAACCAATCAGGGAGTAGCAGACAGGGTGAGCACAGTTTTGTGCTTCTACGAAAGATAGAGAGAGGAGGGGCAAAACTGAGTAGTACCACATAAAACCAAGGGCGATACTGAGTAGTATAAAAATGGAAAGTGAGTGTCTTGCACAATGAAATACATCATGGCATACATCAAATTATGCCAAGATAGATCCACAAGAGTTCATTGTATGTGTGTTCTTCTCATAAACCACTCATAAACCACGTAAGGATCCACTAGAGTCATTGGATGTGTGTTCTTCTCACAAACCACATATCACGAGTGTCATTGCATGTGTGTTCTTCCCACAGACCACACATGGATCCACCGGTGTCATTGCATGTGTGTTCTTCTCACAATCCACACATGGATCCACCAGTGTCATCGCATGTCTGCTCTTTTCATGAACCACGGCTAGAGTCATTGTATGTGTGTTCTTCTCATAGACCACATATCACCGGTGTCATTGTATGTCTGCTCTTCCCATGAACCATAGCTAGAGTCATTGCAAGCATTCTCTTTTCATGAACCACAGCTAGAGTCATTGCATGTGTGTTCTTCTTACAAACCATATCATGAACCACACTCAGTGTCATTGCATGTGTGTTCTTCTCACAAACCACACATGGATCCACCGGTGTCATTGCATGTCTGCTCTTCTCATTAACCACAGCTAGAGTCATTGCATGTCTGTTCTTCTCACAAACCACACATGGATCCACCAGTGTCATTGCATGTGTGTTCTTCCCATGAACCACACATGGATCCACCAGTGTCATTGTATGTCTGCTCTTCCCATGAACCACAGCTAGAGTCATCGCATGCGTGCTCTTTTCACAAACCACAGCTAGAGTCATTGCATTTGTGTTCTTCTTACAAACCATATCATGAACCACACCCAGTGTCATTGCATATGTGTTCTTCTCACAAACCACACATGGATCCACCGGTGTCATTGCATGTCTGCTCTTCTCATTAACCATAGCTAGAGTCATTGCGTGTGTGTTCTTCTCACAAACCACATATCACCAGAGTCATTGCATGTGTGTTCTTACCATGAACCACACATGGATCCACCGGTGTCATTGCATGTGTGTTCTTCTCACAAACCACACATGGATCCACCTAGTGTCATCGTATGTGTGTTCTTCCCATGAACCACACATGGATCCACCAGTGTCATTGCATGTCTGCTCTTTTCATGAACCACAACTAGAGTCATTGGATGTGTGTTCTTCTCACGGACCACATATCACTAGTGTCATTGCATGTGTGTTCTTCCCAAAGACCACACATGGATCCACCAGTGTCATTGCATGTGTGTTCTTCTCACAAACCATATCATGAACCACACCCAGTGTCATTGCATGTGTGTTCTTCTCACAGACCACACATGGATCCACTAGTGTCATTGCATGTGTGTTCTTCCCATGAACTACACATGGATCCACCAGTGTCATTGCATGTCTGCTCTTCCCACAGGCCACACATGGATCCACCAGTGTCATTGCATGTGTGTTCTTCCCATGAACCACACATGGATCCACCAGTGTCATTGCATATCTGCTCTTTTCATGAACCACAGCTAGAGCCATTAGATGTGTGTTCTTCTCACAGACCCAGTGTCATTGCATGTCTGTTCTTCCCAAAGACCACACATGCATCCACCAGTGTCATTGCATGTGTGTTCTTCTCACAAACCACACATGGATCCACCGGTGTCATTGCATGTCTGCTCGTCTCATAGAGCACACATGGATCCACCAGTGTCATTGCATGTGTGTTCTTCTCACAGACCATATCATGAACCACACCCAGTGTCATTGCATGTGTGTTCTTCCCTTGAACCACACATGGATCCACCGGTGTCATTGCATGTCAGCTCTTTTCATTAACCACAGATAGAGTCATTGCATGTGTGTTCTTCTCACAGACCACATATCACCTGTGTCATTGCATGTGTGTTCTTCCCATGAACCACACATGGATCCACCAGTGTCATTGTATGTCTGCACTTCCCATGAGCCACAACTAGAGTCATCGCATGCATGCTCTTTTCACAAACCACAGCTAGAGTCATTGCATGTGTGTTCTTCTTTCAAACCATATCATGAATTACACCCAGTGTCATTGCATGTGTGTTCTTCTCACAAACCACACATGGATCCACCGGTGTCATTGCATGTCTTCTCTTCTCATTAACCACAACTAGAGTCATTGCATGTGTGTTCTTCTCACAAACCACATATCACCAGAGTCATTGCATGTGTGTTCTTCCCATGAACCACACATGGATCCACCAGTGTCATTGCTTGTGTGTTCTTCTCACAAACCACACATGGATCCACCCAGTGTCATCGCATGTGTGTTCTTCCCATGAACCACACATGGATCCACCAGTGTCATTGCATGTCTGCTCTTTTAATAAACCACAGCTAGAGTCATTGGATGTGTGTTCTTCTCACAGACCACACATGGATCCAGTGTCATTGCATGTGTGTTCTTCCCAAAGACCACACATGGATCCACTAGTGTCATTGCATGTGTGTTCTTCTCACAAACCATATCATGAACCACACCCAGTGTCATTGCATGTGTGTTCTTCCCAAAGACCACACATGGATCCACCAGTGTCATTGCATGTGTGGTCTGCTCACAAACCATATCATGAACCACACCTAGAGTCATTGCATGTGTGTTCTTCCCATGAACCACACATGGATCCACCGGAGTCATTGCATGTGTGTTCTTCTCACAAACCACACATGGATCCACCCAGTGTCATCGCATGTGTGTTCTTCCCATGAACCACACATGGATCCACCAGTGTCATTGCATGTCTGCTCTTTTCATGAACCACAGCTAGAGTCATTGGATGTGTGTTCTTCTCACAGACCACACATGGATCCAGTGTCATTGCATGAGTGTTCTTCCCAAAGACCACACATGGATCCACCAGTGTCATTGCATGTGTGTTCTTCTCACAAACTATATCATGAACCACACCCAGTGTCTTTGCATGTGTGTTCTTCCCAAAGACCACACATGGATCCACCAGTGTCATTGCATGTGTGTTCTTCTCACAGACCATATCATGAACCACACCCAGAGTGATTGCATGTGTGTTCTTCCCATGAACCACACATGGATCCACCGGAGTCATTGCATGTGTTTTCTTCTCACAAACCACACATGGATCCACCCAGTGTCATCGCATGTGTGTTCTTCCCATGAACCACACATGGATCCACCAGTGTCCTTGCATGTCTCCTCTTTTCATGAACCACAGCTAGAGTCATTGGATGTGTGTTCTTCTCACATACCACACATGGATCTAGTGTCATTGCATGTGTGTTCTCCCCAAATACCACACATGGATCCACTAGTGTCATTGCATGTGTGTTCTTCTCACAAACCATATCATGAACCACACCTAGTGTCATTGCATGTATGTTCTTCTCACAAACCATATCATGAATCACACCTAATGTCATTGCATGTGTGTTCTTCTCATAGACCATATCATGAACCACACCTAGTGCCATTGCATGTGTGTTCTTCCCATGAACCACACATGGATCCACCGGAGTCATTGCATGTGTTTTCTTCTCACAAACCACACATGGATCCACCCAGTGTCATCGCATGTGTGTTCTTCCCATGAACCACACATGGATCCACCAGTGTCCTTGCATGTCTCCTCTTTTCATGAACCACAGCTAGAGTCATTGGATGTGTGTTATTCTCACATACCACACATGGATCTAGTGTCATTGCATGTGTGTTCTCCCCAAATACCACACATGGATCCACTAGTGTCATTGCATGTGTGTTCTTCTCACAAACCATATCATGAACCACACCTAGTGTCATTGCATGTATGTTCTTCTCACAAACCATATCATGAATCACACCTAGTGTCATTGCATGTGTGTTCTTCTCACAGACCATATCATGAACGCATGTGTGTTCTTCCCATGAACCACACATGGATCCACCGGAGTCATTGCATGTGTGTTCTTCTCACAAACCACACATGGATCCACCCAGTGTCATCCCATGTGTGTTCTTCCCATGAACCACACATGGATCCACCAGTGTCATTCCATGTCTGCTCTTTTCATGAACCACACCTAGAGTCATTGGATGTGTGTTCTTCTCACATACCACACATGGATCTAGTGTCATTTCATGTGCGTTCTTCCCAAATACCACACATGGATCCACTAGTGTCATTGCATGTGTGTTCTTCTCACAAACCATATCATGAACCACACCTAGTATCATTGCATGTATGTTCTTCTCACAAACCATATCATGAACCACACCTAGTGTCATTGCATGTGTGTTCTTCTCACAGACCATATCATGAATCACACCTAGTGCCATTGCATGTGTGTTCTTCCCATGAACCACACATGGATCCACCGGAGTCATTGCATGTGTGTTCTTCTCACAAACCACACATGGATCCACCCAGTGGCATCCCATGTGTGTTCTTCCCATGAACCACACATGGATCCACTAGTGTCATTGCATGTCTGCTCTTTTCATGAACCACAGCTAGAGTCATTGGATGTGTGTTCTTCTCACATACCACACATGGATCTAGTGTCATTGCATGTGTGTTCTTCCCAAATACCACACATGGATCCACCAGCGTCATTGCATGTGTGTTCTTCTCACAAACCATATCATGAACCACACCTAGTGTCATTGCATGTTTGTTCTTCTCACAAACCATATCATGAACCACACCTAGTGTCATTGCATGTGTGTTCTTCTCACAGACCATATCATGAACTACACCTAGTGTCATTGCATGTGTGTTCTTCCCATGAACCACACATGGATCCACCGGAGTCATTGCATGTGTGTTCTTCTCACAAACTACACATGGATCCACCAAGTGTCATCCCATGTGTGTTCTTCCCATGAACCACACATGGATCCACTAGTGTCATTGCATGTCTGCTCTTTTCATGAACCACAGCTAGTCATTGGATGTGTGTTCTTCTCACAGACCACACATGGATCCAGTGTCATTGCATGTGTGTTCTTCCCAAAGACCACACATGGATCCACCAGTGTCATTGCATGTGTGTTCTTCTCACAAACCATATCATGAACCACACCCAGTGTCATTGCATGTGTGTTCTTCTCACAGACCACACATGGATCCACCAGTGTCATTGCATGTGTGTTTTTCTCATAGACCATATCATGAACCACACCCAGTGTTATTGCATGTGTGTTCTTCCCATGAACCACACATGGATCCACCAGTGTCATTGCATGTCTGCTCTTCCCACATACCACACATGGATCCACCAGTGTCATTGCATGTGTGTTCTTCCCATGAACCACACATGGATCCACCAGTGTCATTGCATGTCTGCTCTTTTCATGAACCACAGCTAGAGTCATTGGATGTGTGTTCTTCACACATACCACACATGGATCTAGTGTCATTGCATGTGTGTTCTTCCCAAAGACCACACATGGATCCACCAGTGTCATTGCATGTGTGCTCTTCTCACAAACCATATCATGATCCACACCCAGTGTCATTGCATGTGTGTTCTTCTCATAGACCACACATGGATCCACTAGTGTCATTGCATGTGTGTTCTTCTCACAAACCATATCATGAACCACACCTAGTGTCATTGCATGTGTGTTCTTCTCACAAACCACACATGGATCCACCAGTGTCATTGCATGTCTGCTCTTCTCATTAACCATAGCTCGAGTCATTGCATGTCTGTTCTTTTCACAAACCACATGTCACCAGAGTCATTGCATGTGTGTTCTTCCCATGAACCACACATGGATCCACCGGTGTCATTGCATGTCTGCTCTTCTCATGAACCACACTTGGATCCACCCAGTGTCATCGCATGTGTGTTCTTCCCATGAACCACACATGGATCCACCAGTGTCATTGCATGCGTGCTCTTTTCACAAACCACAGATAGAGTCATTGGATGTGTGTTCTTCTCACAGACCACATATCACTAGTATCATTGCATGTCTGTTCTTCCCAAAGACCACACATGGATCCAGCAGTGTCATTGCATGTGTGTTCTTCTCACAAACCATATCATGAACCACACCCAGTGTCATTGCATGTGTGTTCTTCTCACAGACCACACATGGATCCACCAGTGTCATTGCATGTGTGTTCTTCTCACAAACCATATCATGAACCACACCTACTATCATTGCATGTGTGTTCTTCCCATGAACCACACATGGATCCACCAGTGTAATTGCATGTCTGCTCTTCTCATGAACCATACATGGATCCACCCAGTGTCATCGCATGTGTGTTCTTCCCATGAACCACACATGGATCCATAAGTGTCATTGTATGTCTGCTCTTTTCATGAGCCATAGCTAGAGTCATTGGATGTGTGTTCGTCTCACAGACCACATATCACCAGTGTCATTGCATGTGTGTTCTTCCCAAAGACCACACATGGATCCACCAGTGTCATTGCATGCGTGTTCTTCTCACAAACCATATCATGAACCACACCTAGTGTCATTGCATGTGTGTTCTTCTCATAAACCACACATGGATCCACCAGTGTCATTGCATGGGTGTTCTTCTCACATACCATATCATGAACCACACCCAGTGTAATTGCATGTGTGTTCTTCCCATGAACCACACATGGATCCTCCGGTGTCATTGCATGTCTGCTCTTTTCATTAACGACAGCTAGAGTCATTGCATGTGTGTTCTTCTCACAAACCACATATCACCAGAGTCATTGCATGTGTGTTCTTCCCACAAACCACATATCACCGGTGTCATTGCATGTCTGCTCTTCTCATTAACCACAGCTAGATCCACCCGTGTCATTGGATGCATGTTCTTTTCATAAACCGCATATGGATACTAATTAACCTTAGGAGAGCCCTAACCTTAGCGTTAGACCGAGTCTTCTAGAAGGCACACCCTAACACAGTTGTTCTTCTTGTCGATTGTTACATACCATCCGATCAGGGCTCTTGGACGATTAGGATGGTTTTCATGAGATCGATCCACGAGTAGTCTGTTCTACGGCATGATTGGCCACGCTTTCTCTGGAGAAACTAGCAACACCGGGGGCTCTCCTGTTGCGAGTGTCACGTCTCACCAGTTGAGCGGGCCATATCCCAGTGTCACGTCCCCCTCCCCTCTTGCCATGGGTTCAAGGGGAGACGACGAGGAAACGCGTCATGACGACAGGGACGGTGATTTCAATGTGAGTCGTCTCATCTCTATCTCTATCATCCGTGGCCAGTTATCTATTTTTTGAGCCAGATCTACTCTGTGTACTCATGTGCGTATGATGTGTTAGGGCAACCAGACGATGTATGACGCCGACTATCACGGTTTAGCGGATGAAGACAGTCCTCTGCTATGTAAACATGGATATGTGCCCGCTAAATTTGTAGCGTTTGAAGGACGAAACGCAGGCAGGAGGTTTCTACGGTGTCAAGGACATCGTGCAATGATGCGAGGCGGAAGTTGCGGTGTTGTTAAATGGGTAGATCCAGAGTGGCCCAAATCGATGTAGAAAACGCTGGATAAACTATGGGAAATGACTGTTGAGTTGAAAGAATCCGCATTCAGCTCACTTCTTGACAGTGTTGAGATGAAGCTATGGGAACCAGTTGACACGACCAAGCATAAGCGAGATCTCATGGAGGTGGAAGACAAGGTTAGCAAAGTCAAGAAGGAGAGGGAAGCGGCGTTGGCCCTGAAAGCTAAAGCAGAGCAAGAAAGGACTCAAGCAAGGAAGGATCTTCACCAGGCCAAAGTCCTGCAGTTCACAACTATGAGTATTGACAAGTTCATGAGGAAATATGCAGAGAAACAATTGAAGTTGTGCAAGGAAGATGCTAAAAGGAAGGAGCAGACGATTCAATCCTTGCTCTCGCAGGAAGATGCGCATAAGGCTAAGATTAGGAAGATCAAGGAGATGAGTGTTAACTAGTTCTATTTTGCTTAAGCCCCGTGCCTTTTTTAAGTTGTAATAGTTGTACTTGTTGACCTAGCGGTCTGAACTATTGGCCCCGGAGTCCTGGGAGTAAAAAAATTGGTCGCCCGTTAATCTGTCTTAACACTGCATTACTTCCTTTTGTCTGACCAATGCCCCTTGGATATTCCGCCCGTCGCTTCGTCGTCCTCGTGTACAAATAGGAGGCGCCACAGCTCGTCGCTTCGTCGCCCATCCCCTCACCCTCTCCAATCTCCACCGCGCCGTCCACCCCCTGGCTCCCTCTTCGATCTCCACTGCGCTGCCATGGAGATGGCCTCGCTGAACTTCTACGAGGCAGTGATGTTCTCGCACTTCGACATCCTCGCGCCGCCGGCCGCGACGGTGCCCCACGGATGGCGCATCAGCTATGCGGGGGTGCCGGTGGCTCTACTCCTCTTCCCAGCGGAGCCGTGATGGAGAGCGAAATCGTGGCGCGCCGCCTCCAGATGCCTGCATGGAAGAGGGCGCTGCTGCGCCAAGAACCGCCGTCTTGGCGCTGTTCAAGAAGGAGCGGAAGGCCAAGATTGGCAACCGCATCGTTTACGGGCGCGTGGTGCACCGGGATCTCCGCAACCGAGAAGGGCGGGAGAGGTTCTGGTCCGTCCTTGGACGGACCAAGTTCACCGTCATTGCCGCTGCTCACCGCGAAGAGGTGCTCCGTTTCGCGTACAATGCGGAAATCGTGGAGGTTCTGTCCGACGAAGACGAGGAAGCCAGTGGCTCGGTGGACAGCGGCAACGGAAGTGAAATTGTTGACTAGTTGGTTGAATTAATGTAGGATGTGAAATCGCACCTTTGTTTAGAAGAATTTGTGGTTGAATTAATGAAATGCCTCGATTTAGATCTCTGTCTCGATTAATTTGTGGAAGAATTTGTGATTTAGATCAATTTCTACCTCGATTTAGATCTCTGTCCCGGATTGGGAACGTAACCATGGACCAAAGACACCTTTTCTACTAGGGTATTATGACATTGATGGTTTGTTTAAACGTAATCTACGTGGATTGTGCCGCATGCAAATGGCACAACCACAATTTATAAAGTGGAAGCACGTACACCCGGTTACTGGAGATCCGGGAGCTTCGCCAGATGCAGGGGATGCAGGAGCAGAGAGGCGGTGAGATAGACGGGCTCAAGATTAGGCCAGAAAGTGGTACCCATTTCCTCCTCATCTGGGCATTATCGTTGAGAACATTGTTGTTTATGTTGCCACGTCGTTGTGCAGCATCTGAAATAAGTTGCTGCTTCGTGGAGTGTGGCAGCTTAAATAATTTATTTATGTGCCACTTACATTCCGTCGTATTTGGAGACCTCCTGCCCCTTGGCAATCGTGGAACCGGTGGATCATTGTTTTCAGATAGTAGTGGCACAATCACAATTTCGGATTCAACTACTGACTCGGGCGTTTCCAAACCCTAAGTCGCGGTACATTTTACTCAGAGAACGTGGGTAGATTGTTTCACCCAGCAACGTGCCACACACAGAGCGATCAGAATTTAACAGAATTACATATATAGGTTCAAGTTCAACACATTACTATGCATCTTCATTGCCAGCAGCCTTCTTCTGCAGCCTGGGTGCCAAGCCTTCACGTCCACTAGCTTCTTCATTTCCTGCCTTCTTCCTCTTCCTCGGTGCCAATTTTCTTAGCTTCACGTACTCTGCATCGCCGGGACAATGGGCACCAGAATCGTATCCAGCATCATCTTTCCACTCGTTTTTAATTTCCTCGGGCAGCAAAATCACTGACCCGGCAGTCATGTTTCTAACCTTGCGGCGCTTCCTATCAAAGAAACAAGACTGTTGCATAACTGCCTAATATCTACAGAGTAAATATAAAAAAATTACAATTCAGCACAAACATGCGAACCCCAAGCGACCTTTGCTTACCAGGAGCTAATTGGGTTCGAGCAACCACCCTATCCAAGAATAGAAGGGCGACTCCCAGTTGCAGCAGCTTCCACATCCAGTACATGACATTTCAGGTCAAACATGGCAGCCGAAGCATACCTTTTCATCAACCCAATTAGCTGACTGTCACATGTTATAGGAACCATGATGCCACGTTCATCCATGAAGCTGAACTTTGTTGTCTGCTTCGGCCATAATTCAACATGATTACGTAGAGCAGAAACCATACTAGATATAGTGCAGATCTGTGCAGGCGCTTCTTCCATCGTGAAACAATGGCCTCCATACCACTTGCCATTAGAGTCGTACCTATAGAGGACTACCGTAACCAGGTAAGGGGGGTCCACATAGATCCCACTTGACAGAAAACTATGGACAAAATATATTTGTCAGCGTTGGGCTAACAAACAATTTGAGATTCAGTAGCCAGCTAGCAGTTGTAATTAGTGCGAATAGCAAAGAGAAGGGTAGCTCACCCGCTTGTAGACAGAACTTCTTCTTTCTTGATAGTAGGATCTGCCATCCTCCGAGTTGCTCGGCTCGTCGGCGGCGGAGGCGGGCTAGAGCCTCGCAACAGCAGCTACGGCATGCGCCATTAGAGATCGGGATCAGCGACTGGGCGCAGCAACTGGCCACAACAACTTGGCGCCAGAAGTCAAATGTCCGAAGGGATCGTCCTGCCTGGAGGGTGGATTCCGACGCCGCCGGTGCTAGGGGAAAGCTGGGAATGGATTTGTGAAATTGGTCAACACATCCGATCCACTTAGCTGCTCGATTTGCCTAAGAGGTTACCGTGTTGGCGCCCGCGTCACGGACAGATGACCGATATGTGGGTCCCGACCGTCTACTTCATGGGGCGGTTTAACGGAATGTTTGAATTTGGCAGGGGTGAGATGAGTTTGCCTCGAAATGGCCCCTCTCAGTAGTTGGCGGCCCAACTTTAAGAAACGCGGTAATTTCAGGCAACTTAGGTACCGCCATGCGCTGGCCTGCGAACTTTGGTACCGCAGACGAACAAGCATATGTGGTCTGTGAAAAGAACACACATTTCAATGACACTGGTGGATCCATATGTAGTCTGTGAAAAGAACACACATGCAATGACTCTAAATGTGGTTAATGAAATGAACACACATGCAATGACACTGGTGGATCCATATGTGGTTTGTGAAAAGAACACACATGCAATGACTCTAGCTGTGGTTAATGAAAACAACACACATGCAATGACACTAGTGGATCCATAGGTAGATTGTGAAAAGAACACACATGCAATGAACTCTGGTGGATCCATATGCAATGACACTCGTGGATCCATGATGTCTACGCACTTCTATTCTTGTAGAGAGTTGTTGGGCCTCCAAGTGCAGAGGTTTGTAGAACAGCAGCAAGTTTTCCCTTAAGTGGATCACCCAAGGTTTATCGAACTCAGGGAGGAAGTGGTCAAAGGTATCCCCTCTCAAGCAACCCTGCAATCAAGATACAAGAAGTCTCCTTGGTAGGGCTATAAAAACACACCTCAAAGTTCATCTTTCCCATCTAGAAAACCCCACACTGTCACCTTGAGCACTAGATGGTTCAAACAAACACCACAATTTCATAGAGACATCCAACTCCAAATATAACTCATAACAAGTATTTGTAATCTCTAGCCTAAGTGCCACCATGGTGTGCATGCTGTCACTTTCACACACATGGGGAGAGCAGAGATCTATTAAAGCACTTGAGTAGCAAGGTAGATCTATAGATTACAAGCTCATGATCTCAATAAGATCATGCATAGAGAGAGAGATGAACACATAGCTACCGGCAGAACCCTTAGCCTCGAGGAAGAACTACTCCCTCCTCGTCATGGGAATCAGCAATGGTGATGGAGATGGCAGTGGAGATCGACGGAGATGGCTCCGGGGGCACTTCCCCGTCCCGGCAGGGTGCCGGACAGAGACTTTCTGTCCCCAGAATCTCCCCTTCGGTGGCGGCGGTGTTGCGGAACTTTTCGTGGCTAGAGGCTTGACGATCTAGGGTTTATGCCTTGGGAGAGATATATAGGCGAAAGAGGCAAGGTCAGTGGCTAGCCAGGGGTCCCACACCATGCCCTGGCCCTCCTCCGTCTCGTATTCTGGCTCCGTGAGTCTTCCGGTAAAATAGGAACTTTGGCTTTTGTCGCATCCAATTCTGAGAATATTCATTTTCTGACTTTCCTAGAACCAAAAACAGCAGAAGACAGGCAACTGGCACGGTGGCTCTTGTTAATAGGTTAGTCCAAGAAATCATATGAAAAGTACTCCAAAGTGTGGACAAAGCACAAGAAAGTAGATAAAACCAAGCACGGAACATCAAAAATTATAGATATATTTGCAATGTATCAGCATCCCCAAGCTTAACTCCTGCTCGTCCTCGAGTAGGTAAGTGATAAAAAGAAAGAATAATTTTTGAGGTGACATGCACCATCATAAACTTGATCAAAGTATTTGTAAAACATTTATAGCTGGGATCATAGTACTTCAATCATAGCATAAAAGACAAAGTTCTAGCAATAAGACAAAGAAACTATGTTGCAACATGAAAAGGCACAAACAAAAGATTCATGAATAATAATGCTTTGCAAGACGTTTGTTTGTTTCACATAAAGAAAACATAGCATAATAGCATTCAGCTTGTCCCTCATAGAGTAGCAAGTATAAATGCATAGGACACCTTAAAAGTTCACAAGAGTGACTAGATACAAATAGTTTAAAACAAGCAATATCAAGGTATGCATCAATCAACAAGTCTTGGGACAATGCACATAGAACTAAGAATGGACACTATACTCTCAAAGTAGGTGCATAAAGGTAGAAGGTGGAGACTCAATATAATGGTGGAAGAAAGGCCTTCATAAAAGGAAGTAGGGATTCAAGTTTCATAAAGAGCTTCCAAAAATTATGGAATTTCTATTGATGAGGAAGGGGGTGCCTTGGGCATCCCCAAGCTTTGACACTTGTACTTCTTGGATATTTCTTGGGGTGACACGCGTGGCATCCCCAAGCTTGAGCTTTAGTCCATCCTTCATCTCATTACTCGTTCCTTCCATACACCTGAAATTTTTCCTTCATACAAAACATCACACAATCTTTATTAGCAACATTAGTGCACTCAAGATAATAGTTCTTGATGGGGATATGCCAAAGGGGGTATGCCCAGCAGGACGTTCCAATTGGGCCGAAAGGCCTGTGAGTGCACCTGGAGGATGGCGACTGGACTACAACGGAAGGAGAGGCCCGGCGACTGGTGACTGGAAGCCCAAGAGCGTAAAAGAAGCCTAGTCGGATTAGGTCAAAACCTCCGAATCCTTATCTTGTTCGGTTGTAACTTGTAAACCCTAGCGAGGTGCCTCATATATAAACCTCCCTAGGGTATCCTAGAGACTCACGTTCCATCATACACCCCCTCAAGCGACTCGCTGCATAGCTGCCGAGCTCGCCACCCCTGTAACTCGCTCTCTAATAATCTAATCTAGCAGGAGTAGGTCTTTACCCTCCGGGGGGCCGAACCTGGGTAAACCCATGTGCATCCATCCCCATCTTGCACCGCAGATGGCCGCCCACTCTTCCTCACGAAACACTCAATCGCTGCCAGTGGCAGCGACTGCCGTGGCCATTTCCACGACAGTGGCGTCCACCGTGGGGCATAGCGGGACTAGCCTGAGTTCTGCAGCGAGACCATACTCGCCGATTGATCGGCCGCTCGCCACCGGCCGCATGATCGCCATCGGCGGGATCTTACAGATCCTGCCCAACAGCTACATCCCGGCGTCACGCCCGGTCACTCACGGCACGGTGATGCCGGTCGGCTCCATCAACCTCTTCGTCGGCTTCACCAGCGCGGTCGACCCACCTACAACGGTGATCGTTGGCGGATCGCCGCCGCACCATGATCTGCTCTCGGAAGAGTAGGTCCGCTCCATCAGGAGCCTCGTCACCGAGTATGACTTGGCCACCAGCGACGCGGTCGAGACTAGCGCCACCACCAACGACGACGCCCTAAATGACGACGCCGACTCCGCGACCCCTGCCTCGGTCGACGGATCCATCACCGCCGCATAACGGGAGGACTTCATCACGCAAGTCTCCAACCCCGAGGACTTCGAGGACTCCTCCATCCTAGGGATCTTCGACTCCGATTCGGGCTCGGTGTCCCCCGAGGATTTTCGCACTAGATCCAATCGCTTCAACGCGATCTACATGGCGGGAAGCACGGCCGCCCCGCTAGATCCGTTCGCCATGCCGATCCCGCCGACTGCAACGGCCACGGAGGTGGAGCAAGCCCGCCTGCGGCTCGCGGAGGCGCAACGCAACGAACTCGCCGAGCGCGAGAAATACCGCCTCGAACGAGAGACGACGCAGGAGCTGTCACTCTCTCACCAGCGCCGCATCAGGACCCGCCTGAACTCCAACGTCCAGGGCCGCGTCCTGAACTTCAACGACGAGAGCGACCCGCACGCGCCGCCGAGCGTGAATACTGTGAGAACGCGCCGCCAGGCGGAAGCAAC
This sequence comes from Avena insularis, assembly GCA_023614405.1. NCBI lineage: Eukaryota > Viridiplantae > Streptophyta > Magnoliopsida > Poales > Poaceae > Avena > Avena insularis. The sequence continues at coordinate 412,236,275 of CM042692.1, read as the reverse complement.
CCCGCGAGACCACCACCTGGTGCACCGGCAACCGAGCCCCTCCACCAACGATGGGCTGCATGCCCCCGCCGGACCAACCACGGATCATCATCTCGCCTCAAGCCCGCGATGCCAATGGGCTTCCATTATACTCCACCCCGATGGACAATGTCGTCGCGGTCGACGCTGCAATCACCAACCTCGACGTCCAAGGCGACGGCACGCTACAGATCTAGTATGCCAAGGCCTTACTCGTCAGGGCCGTCGAGCAACAAGCTGCGGGAGTCAACCCGCCGGGACGGATGTACTCCTGCTCATCAGCAAGCAAGGCGGCATCAAGCGGCCACCCCACCGTGGCCAACGCATTAATTAGCCCACCACCGCAGCCCCTGGCGAACCAACCACGGGCCGCCAATCCCGCGCTGTCCACCAACGAGCCGCGACCGGCGAATAACACAGTCGCCGCCAACGGGCAGCCCCTCGATGCCCGTACAAACATCATCAACAACCAGGCATGGCGGTCGCGCCAGCCCAACGACCTGAGGCACACCCTCATCAACCGCGGCGACCTGGAACCAAGAGGCTCACTCAGTCGAGTCGGGCCGCAATGCTTTGGGCCCATGATTCGCGGGAAAAAATACCCCGCCAACTTCAAGGCCCCCAAGGAGATCGAAAAGTACGACCCGACGTACGATCCCGCTGTCTGGCTGGACACATACCTCATGGCAATGGGAATCGCAGGCCACACCGACCTGCTCGCCGCACGCTACCTCCCCCTGATGATGGAGGGTGCGACCCGGCAATGGATCAACACGCTCCCCGCAGACAACATCGACTCCTGGGAAGAAATGCGGGATGCCTTTGTCAGGCACTTCGAGGGCTCCTACACCCGTGACACCACCATAGAGGACCTGGACCGATGCATCCAGGGACAACGCGAGTCGACTCGCCGCTGGATCCAAAGATGGCTAGAACTGTGGATAAACGCCTCTGGCATCCACCCAGACACGACGATATACACTGCTTCAAGAATGTGTGCCGGTACGAACCCCTGCTCGCTAAGATCAAGAGGGTCTACCGGACGCTCGACAACATCCCCGACCTCCTCGAGATTGCCAGGCACTATGCGGAGGAGGACCCCAACCAAGACTCTGACGACGAGTCGGGAGGAAGACGCCGCACCAGCATCCACGGCCGACATGCGCTTACAGCAACACCCGATCACCGCAAGCGCCGCAAGACGGACGGGCGAAGTCGACTTGCCGCCAACACCGCCAGCCAGCGCGACTCAAGAACTACCGCCGGACGGAGGAAACTATCATGACAGCTGAACTATCACAGCGCCAACAACGCGACGAGGCCAAAATTCGACCCCGCCGCCCTGCTCAATCAGCCCTGCATCTACCATAGCAGGGAGGGAAAACCCGCCACCCACACCACCGCTGATTGCCACTCTCTCAAAGAGATTGAGAAGGCGAGACGAGCAAGGGAGGACCCCAACAACAACCCACCTCGGGACAACGGGAACGGCGGCGGCTTTGGCACCACCGTCGGCTCGCTACACACCTTCACCGGACTCGGCACCAAGCGCGAGAAGAAGGTGCTCGCCCGCGCGGTTGCCATCAACGCAGTGACACAGGTCGACATCCCGCGCTTCCTCAACTGGTCCGAGCAGAGCATCACCTGGAGTCGCCAGGACCATGCGCCAAGGATCGAATACCCAAGGCGAGTCGCCCTGGTAGTTAGGCCCAACATGGCCGACTACTGGCTGCCCAAGACACTAATGGATGGTGGGAGCTCCATCAACATCCTGTAACTAAACACTTTCAAAAGCCTCCAGCTCCCAGAAGCAGCCATTGAGCCAACACTGATGACCTTTCACAGAATCGTCCCTGGTCGGAAGGCGTACCCGATCGGGAAAGTGACGCTGCCAGTCACCTTTGGCACTCCGGAAAACTACCGCACGGAGAGGATCGTGTTCGAGCTGGCGAACTTTCGCAACCCCTACCATTGCGTCTTAGGTTGCCAGGCATTCGCAAAGTTCATGGCGACCCCACACTACGCCTACAACATGATGAAGCTCCCTGGGCCAAGCCGCATCATCACCGTCCACGGCGACCCCGACATGGCCGTGGAATGCGAGGACAAAGGCGCCGAGCTCGCCGACGCCGTCATCGCCATGGAGATCGACCATGCAGAGGAGCTCGCAAAATATGCGGGCAACATCAACAAGGACGACCCCACCATCCTGAAGAAACCAACCGCCGCGAACTCCACGTTTGAGGCGACCACGCACACCCGCACCGTCGAGCTCGTCCCAGGTGACTCCAGCCAGATGGTCACCATTGGGGCGCACATGAGCCCCGCATAGGAAAGCGCGCTCATCGAGTTCCTCCGTGAGAACCGGGACATCTTCGCATGGAAGCCATCTGACATGCCAGGTGTCCCAAGGGAACTCGGTGAGCACAAACTCAACGCTGACCCCAAAGTGCGACCAGTAAAGCAGTCGTTATGGCCCTTCAATGAAGAGCGTCGTCGAGCAATCGCCGAAGAAGTTCAGCGTCTGCTAGATGCATGCTTCATCCGGCCAATCAAATACTCCAAGTGGCTAGCAAACCCAGTCCTGGTTCTAAAAAAGTACAACACATGGAGAATGTGCATCGACTACACCAACCTCAACAGCGCCTGCCCGAAGGAGGAGTTCGTCCTACCGCGCATCGATCAGATCATCGACTCGACCCCGGGATCGGAGTCATTGTGCTTCCTTGATGCTTACTCTGGTTATAACCAGATCAAGATGGTGGTCGAGGACGAGGAGAAGACGGTGTTCATTACGCCATTCGGCGCATTCTGCTATACGGCCATGACGTTCGGCCTCAAGAACACAGGCGCCACATACCAGAGATGCATGCAGGAATGCCTAGCGAGCCAAAGTGGCCACAACATTCACGTCTACATCGACGACGTGGTGGTCAAATCCACCCACCAGGACGACCTGCTCGCCGACCTAGCTGAAACCTTCGCAAACCTGCGGAGGTACAACATCAAGCTGAACCCCGGAAAATGCACCTTCGGCGTCCCCACCGGACAGCTCCTAGGATATGTAGTCTCCAAGCGAGGCATTGAAGCGAACCCCACCAAGATCGACACTATCGCGTGGCTCGAAAAACCCGAGTGCTTGCGCGACATCCAGAAGTTGGCAGGGCGAGTCACGGCCCTCAGCCGCTTCATCCCCCGACTAGGCGAGAAGGCAATGCCCCTCTACCGCTTGATGCGCAAGAACCCCATGTTCTAATGGGACGCGGAGGCCGACGACACACTCAAAGCGCTCAAAGAAGTGCTACTCGTGGCCCCACTACTCGTTGCTCCACTCGACAAAGAGCCAATGCTCGTTTACGTTGCGGCCTCTACTCGCGTCGCCAGCGCCGTGATGGTCGTCGAACGACCGGAAGAGGGCAAGGAGCGCCCCAAACAGCGCCCCGTCTACTACATCAGTGAAGTCCTAACGGACTCACAACAGCGCTACCCGCAATACCTAAAACTGGTGTACACGGTATTCCGAGCACAGCGGCGACTCCCACACTACTTCCAGGAGCACCCAATCACGGTGGTCTCCTCCGCGCCCCTGCAAGACATCATACGCAATCGTGAAGCGACCGGGCGATCGCCAAGTGGGCTGTCGAAATCGGCGTCCACAACATCAAATACGAGCCCCGCAAAGCGATCGAATCACAAGCCCTGGCTGATTTCCTTGCAGAATGGGAAGAAGCACAGCAGCCAGAAAAGCTCCCGTACCTCCACTACTGGTCGCTCCATTTCGACGGCTCCAAAGTCAGATGTCAGTGAAACTATGAAACCCCCAAATCAGGGACTGGACAAACGGGTCAGGCAAAGACGGAGACTCACCAAGGAGTTTGCGGCAGTTCTCTGTGACGTGCTTCTCCAAGGCAGTTTGCTCGTTGTGCAGCCCCACGATGATGGAATCCGTGGCTTTGCGTTCCTCCTCAGCCGCAGCAACGGCAGCCTTCGCTCGCTCCTCTAAGGAAACTAAGGCCACTTTCGCTTCCTCCAAGTCCTGGACCAGGGAGGCTATTCGTCCATTCGCCGAGTCCATCTCGGTGACTCGAACATACCCTTCACGGTCCTTGGAAATCACAGCCGGGAAACCATCTGCAAGAGAAACCATCAGCATGTTGTACACCACTAGTTCACACCCGACAGAGGAAAAGAAAGACAAACAGATACTCACCAATAGTTTCCTGAAGCCGCTGGTTCGCCTCTTGTACTTCGCGCAAGTCATGCTCCAAGCGCTCTCTCGCGGCCTGCCGATCGGTCGACTCCCTTTGCAATCCCTACAAACAAACAACACACCTCAGCATTTGACAAAACAAAAACCCAGTTCCCAGCCGCTGAAATTCAGTGACCAGGAACTCGGGGACTTGAGAAGGAGAAAGAAACTCAATTCCTAGCCGCCGAAATTCAGCGACTAGGAATTCGGGGACTGGAGAGGAGCAAGAAGTTCAGTTCCCAGCAGCTGAAATTCAGCAACTAGGAACTCAGGGACTAGACATACATGAATAGCAGCGCCGAGCATCCTGTGAAGTTCTCCGGCGTCAGTCGACGAGATCATGAAGGAAGTGCGCCTGCGACAGGACCCAATGTCCGCATCCACGATCTCTGGACTCTGCGGAGACTGGGTGTCCGCCACACCTGGAAACCCCCTCGCCATGAAGCGCGGGAACATCGCCGATGCTCTGTCGGGGGCACTGATCGTCGGGGCCGGCACTTCCAGCACGGACGCAGCCAAGACTGGTTCCGATCGCGCCACTACCACCTCTTCGGCGACTGACGCAACATCTGGCTCCACGGCGCTGTCCTTGGTTGCGGTGTCGTCGGCACCCCCCTTCTGCTTCTTCGTGACTTTCGCGGTCGCCACATCTCTAGCGGACTTTCTCTTCTTGGGGTGGTCGCCCTCCCCCGTGGGGGCGGCCGGTGGAATCTTAGCAACCGAAGGATGGCCAATCTTCTTGGCCACCGACTTGCACGAGTTCCCACAATCAATATAACGACAATACAAAAAGAGCGAGGTGAATCGGGATGAAGGAGCAGTACTCACTTAGCGACCGGGAGGACGCGAAGCCCGGTGCTGATGTGGGCGGGCTTGTCCAACTCGGGACCCCACTTGCGGGTGAGCCCCCTCTTGAAGACGTCTGAAGCCCACGAAACCGCGGGCTTCCATGACGATGAAGCCGTAGTCGCCGGGATCTCCGGCTCTGACGTGGCTACCCTTGACAGCTGCGGTGACTTGGACGTCATCGCCTCAGCTGCTTCTTGGCCTGGAACCCCCGAGGCCGTCGGCGCAATCGCCGCCAGGGGAACCTCTACCACTACCTCTGTGTCCTTGCCCTCCAACCCCTTTGTCAGGACTGCATCCTTTGGGGCCTTGTGCGAGACTTCGAGGGATCCTTCATCATCGGAATCGTCATCCGACTCGAACACCACCGCTGATTTGGACGGCGACGTGGGCCTCTTTGTTGGCGACTTGGGCTTGCGGGCGGGCTTCGACAGTGTAGCAGTACGCCGGGACGTGTGCTCCTGCGCGACCTCGTCGCCTCCGTCGTGTTCGTCCAGGCTGCGGCTCACCTCGAACTCACATTGTTTCTGCATGCGGGTCTTGCGAGCCATAGGCGCTGAGGGAGGAACCTCTTCCTCCTCCCCGTCGCTTTTAGAAGAGTCCCCCTCCGAGTCGTCCTCCAGTTCCTGGGGAACCTCTTCATCGAGCGGAGGGAGCCAGCCCTCCAACACCTGAAAAAGCTGAGAACCACCATGAGTAAAACACCAAACGCGGAGACTGAGAACTGAGGTACGGACATAGCGACTGGGAAGAGAACTTACTCTGGGGGCTTCGTTCTTCACAGGAGTGTACAGGGTGAGCCCGACCGCCACGCTGGTGAACTCTGCATCGGTGACTTCTTCAGGGCGGCCTTGTAGTCCTCGGCCTCCCATGATTCCTTGCTGGTTCGGGAGGGGTCATGCTTCCCGCTGTATTCATACATCCAGTGCGGCCGAGCCGCCAGCGGAATCAGACGCTGCCCGAGCCAGCAGTTGTAGAGGTTGATCGGAATCAACCCCTAGTCCTTCAGCTTCTAGATCTGGTCCATCATTTCCGCGACGGCCATCCGCAGGTCTTCGGGAAGCTTCTTTGGCGCCAACAGGCGAGGCTCGCTCCTCTCGGCGACGAACTCGGGAAGAGCCACCTCGCCGGAGGGAGTGGCTTCTTTGGCATAGAACCATCTCTTCTTCCACTCGCTGACGGCTTTCTTCGGCATGAGGAGCTTGACGAAATTGGCCTTCGGCTTCAGCTGGAATGTGACGCCACCTGCGGACAACATCAAGCCACTAGACGCCTCGCGCCCGATGCAGCCGTGGAAGAGCTCCCGCCACAGCGGGAAATACGGCCTGCAGTCGAGGTAACATTCGCAGAAGGCGACGAAGATCGCCAGCTGCTCGATGCTATGCGGACCGAGATCCGATGGCTTGATCGCATAATACGCGTAGAAGCGGCGGAAAAAGAGTGAAGTGGGGAATCCCAAACCCCTCTCAAGATGGCTGGGGAAACAGATGAATTTGCTGGGTCGCGGCTTCGGCTTGGTCTCGGAGGAGGGGGGAACCCGCCAGTTCCCCTTCTGGAGTACTCCGGTGTCCTCGAAGGATTTAAGCTGGGCTGTGGTACACTTGGATTTTCCCCATGAGCCTTTGGGAGGCGCCATTGAGTAGGATGTGGAATCGCATAATGCGGAAAGGACAAGTCGGAAGGATGTAGGCAGGGAGATTGGAGACAGGAAGAACGAATGAGGAAGAATGAAGAATGCGGAGAAGGTCTGCAGAGTTGAACCATCACTCCCCTTATATGGGAACGCCATCCGCCAAAATTGGGATAGCCGTTACTCATGGTAATTGCACCAAAGTTACCATTGGAAATTCCAACGGATAGTTTGACTCGATTTGACGGTCCAACTCCTTTATTTCACCCGCTACCTGCCAGTCTTTTCCACTCGCCGAGACGACGAATTGGCAGCAGTAACATTCATTGGGACGGCGAATGGAAACATGGGGCAGTTCTCCTTGGTTCTGATGGAGTCCATCACCGACTCGACTGGACGCCCAAATTGGGCTCGCCTACTCCGAACGCCAAAAGGACGCATGCCCCTGCATCAACGATGGCCTCGGGGACTACTGATGGGGATATGCCAAAGGGGGTATGCCGAGCAGACGTTCGACAATGAAGGCCTGTGAGTGCGCCTAGAGGATGGCGACTGGACTACAACGGAAGGAGAGGCCCGGCGACAGGCGACTGGAAGCCCAGGAGCGTAACAGAAGCCTAGTCGGATTAGGTCAAAACCTCTGAATCCTTATCTTGTTCGGTTGTAACTTGTAAACCCTAGCGAGGTGCCTCATATATAAACCTCCCTAGGGTATCCTAGAGACTCACGTTCCATCATACACCCCCTCAAGCGACTCGCTGCATAGCCGCCGAGCTCGCCACACCTGTAACTCGCTCTCTAATAATCTAATCTAGAAGGAGTAGGTCTTTACCCTCCGGGGGCCGAACCTGGGTAAACCCATGAAGGAAATATGCACTGAGAGGCAATAATAAAGTTGTTATTATGTATTCCTTGTATATGATAGATGTTTATTTTGCATGCTCTAATTGTATTGATAGGAAACATCAATACATGTGTGTTTAATAAACAAAAAGGGTTCCTAGTCATGCCTCTCTTATAGACTAGCTTGTTGATTAACAGGATGATCAAGGTTTCCTGATCATGGACATTGGATGTTGTTAATAACAAGATCACACCATTGGTGGAATGATGTGATGAACATTCATCCGAAGTATAGCATTACGATCAAGTCATTGTGTTTATATTGCTATAACATCATACGAAGTAATCTTTATCCTTAGACCATGAGATCATGTTAATTGCTAACACCGGAAGAGTATCTTGATAACATCAAACGTCACACCGTAACAGGGTGACTATAAAGATGGGTTCAGTGCTACAAAGGTGTTATGTTGAGGCTCATGGATCAAGAGTGGAATTTGTCAATCCAGATGACGGATAGATATACTCTGGGCCCTTTCAGTGATATCACATTAGGATAGCTTGCAAGCAAGTGATGTGATCACTAGAATGTTATATCACGGGAACGAGAAAAGAGTGCATGTCGGTAACAAGATCAAACTAGGTATGGAGATACCGATGATCGAATCTCGGACATGTAATATATGGAGAGACAAAGGGATTTAGTTACAAGCGTTAAAGGTTCTCACGATCACAGGAGTCATCGTTGAATGTGTAGGAGTCAGTACGGATCTCCAGGTCCAGCTGCTGATTATTGATCGGAGAAGGCTCTCGATCATGTCTGCATTATTCGCGAACCGTAGGGTGGCACACTTAAGTTTTACTGGACACCATTTTGGAGCACATATGTTTCAGACGAAAGAATTGCAAAGAGCAGTAATTGTTTCCATAGAAACCGGATATTGTTTCGGGTGAAATTGCAGAAGGTGGTTCTGCATGTGATATTGAAATATTGCAAGGGGCTATATGTGAATGTTTGTTAATTAAAGTAATTAACACAATTCTGAATAAATTTAATAAAAGAGTTTTATTAAATGAGAGAGCATTAAATTTGGAGAAACTTAATGCATTTAAAGTGGAGACTTTAAAAGGGAATGTGAAGAGGCATTTTAATGTGGAGGAGTTACCACCACATGAATGGGGGAGGTGAGGGGTCACCCCTCCCCCCCATGTGCCGGCCATGGAGAGAGGGGGCACCCCCCGTCCTCTTATAAAAGGCCACCCATTCCCTCCTTCATCCTCACACCTCCTTGTGAAGGATCTCTCTCCCCCTCTAGAATTATTCCCCCATGGTCTCGGATTAGCGAGATACATGTTCCCGGTGGCATTTCGTCTGGAAGGAGTTGCTGCTCACTGGTCGCTGGAGCGAGGAGGTGGAGGTTGTCCGTGGCTTGACGTGTGTGCGAGTGCGGATGCGCTGCTGAGTTGCGGCGCTCGGACTTCCTCACGATCTTGAGATCGGCAAGTGTACGACTACATCAACCACGAGTTCCTACTCATTAACAAAGCTCGTTGTCTTCGAGGGTAAGTTATCTATGGATGTTTTTCCACCCTTTTGCTTTGTACCTAGTAGATAGATCTTGGCGTGTAGTTCACACCATAGGAAATTTTTTGTTTTCTATGCTGCGGACCCAACAGTGGTATCAGAGCCTGATCTATGCGTAGGTGCTTTGCACGGGTAGTACACATATGTTTATATGTGGGCGATGATGATCACGTTATTGCATCTTCTATGTACTTTGGATATTGGTGGCATAGTGGGATGAAGCGTCCCGGACCAACCTTACATGTCATCGTACATGAGACAGGTTCCACGACTGACATGCAACTTGTTTTGCATAAGTGGCTGGCGGGTGTCTGTCTCTCCTACTATAGTCAATATCTGATTTACAACGATTTGCTAATAACTTGGTTATCCTTGTTGTGGTTCATGTTCGTAGGTTAGACAGGTTCTATTTCCGAAAGCCCTAAGCCACGTAAAACTTGCAATTGATAAATTAGAGGCGTCTAGTTTAGATCGTTGCTGGGCTAGTGTTTTGATATGGTATTGTTGTAAGTAGATGTATGATAGATACTCTTACAACTCACTTAACGTGTAAGTTCCATAGACCTTGGCCTTACACACAAAGGAATGATAGAGATCATACCACGATGCAAATGATAGAGATCAAATGCATGGACCATATCACCTCACTTCACACATTAGATGTTAGCATCTTATACTGCTAGTTTGGCGCGTTTGGTAGCATTATAAGATGATCCCTCATTTAGATATCAAGATAAAATGTGTTCTTCCTTAAGTATGCACCGTTTTGTGGATCGTGTTTTGAGGCATCACGTGATGATCGGGTGTTCTCAACTCTACGCTTTCATACAACGGGTGTAAGACAGTTTTACACACGCAAATACTAAGGTTCTTACTTGACGAGCCTAGCATGTACAGACATGGCCTCGGAACACGGACTGAAAGGTTAAGCATGAGTCATATAGTTGATATGATGCCCATATAGATGCTCGCTTTTGAAGCTACACCAACTCACGTGATGATCGGACTTGGTGTAGTGGATTTGGTTCATGTAATCACCAAAAGGACACGAGGGATGTCGTTTTTGAGTGGGAGTTCATCAGTAATTTGGATTAGTTGAACTCAATCTATCATAAACTTAGTCTAAATATACTTTACAAATTCTGTTGTAGATGGCACCACCTGCTTTTAATTTCAATGTGTTCATGGAGAAAGAGAAACTTGTCATGTAATGGTAGCAACTTCACCAACTGGGCTATGAATTTGAGGATTCTCCTCACTGCTGCACAAAAGCAATATGTGCTAGATGCGCCGCTAGGCCCCCCACCAGCTCCTGATGCCCCTGACAAGGAAAAGAACGTCTATATAACTCGTCAGGAGGACCACAACTTAGTTCATTGCGGCATACTGTATGGGCTAGAGCCAGAACTTCGAAAGCGTTTCGAAAATGGCAATGCCTTTGATACCATGGGAGAATTGAAAATGATTTTCGATACCCATGCTGCCGTAGAGAGTTATAATGCTACAGAAAAGTTCTTTATCTACATGATGGAGGAAAACAGCTCCGTTAGTGAGCACGTACTCAAAATGTCTGGGTACGCCGATAATCTTGTGTCCTTGGGAATAACGATTCCCATTGACTTAGGCATACATTGTGTTCTCCAATCTCTGCCACCTAGCTACAAGAGCTTCGTGACATATGCAGGGCATGAAGAAGTCTCTTCCCGAGCTTCTGTCAATGCTTAAGACTGCAGAAGTGGAGATTAGGAAAGAACATCAAGTGTTGATGATCAATAGGACCACCGGTTTCAAGGACAAGAAAGGAAAGCACAATGGAAAGAAGGGTGGCAAGTCTGTTGCCACGCCTGAAAAGAAACCCCGAGCTGGCCCTAAGTCTGACACCGAGTGCTACTATTGCAAGGATCGCCATTGAAGCGAATCGCCTAAGTATTTGGCGGACAAGAAGTCCGGCAAGGCAAACAAAGGTATATGTGATATACATGTTATTGATGTGTACTTGACTAGTACTCGCAGTAGCACCTGGGTATTTGATACGGGATCAGTTGCTAATATATGTAACTCGGTTCAGGAGCTGCAGAACAAGCGACAACTAGCAAGGGATGAGGTCACGATGCGGGTCGGAAATGGATCAAGAGTTGATGTGATCGCCGTCGGAATGCTGCCTCTCCATATGCCATCGGGATTAGTTATAAACCTAAATAATTGTTATTTGGTGCCTGCACTGAGCATGAACATTGTATCCGGATCGTGTTTGATGCAAAGTGGTTATTCATTTAAGTCTGAAAACAATGGTGTTCGATTTATATGAATAATATCTTTTATGGTCATGCACCTATGTTGAATGGTTTGTTTATGTTGGATCTCGATAGTAGTATTACGCATATTCATAATGTTGATGATAAAAGGATTAAACTTGATAATGATATATCTACATATATGTGGCACTGCCATCTAGGTCATATTGGCGTTAAACGCATGAAGAAACTCCATTCTGATGGACTTTTGGAATCACTTGATTTTGAATCATTTGATACATGTGAGCCATGCCTTATGGGCAAGATGACTAGAACGCCGTTTTCCGGTTCAAAGGAACGGCGATGATCTATTGGAAATCATACATACTGATGTGTGTGGACCAATGAGTGTGTCGGCGCGAGGTGGATATCGTTATTTTGTTACTTTCACGGATGATTTGAGTAGATATGGGTATATCTATTTGATGAAACACAAGTCTGAAACTTTTGAAAAGTTCAAAGAATTTCAGAATGAAGTGGAAAATCATCGTAATGTAAAGATCAAATTTCGCGGTCCGACCGTGGAGGAGAGTATCTTAGTTACGAGTTTAGCACACATATGAAAGACGTGGAATAGTTTCACAACTCACGCCTTTAACACCACAACGTAATGGTGTGTCAGAACGTCGTAATCGTACTTTATTGGATATGGTTCGATCTATGATGTCTCTGACTGACTTTCCACTGTCATTTTGGGGTTATGCACTAGAAACAGTTGCATTCACTTTAAATCGGGCACCATCTAAATCTGTTGAAACGACACCGTATGAATTATGGTTTGGAAACAAACCTAAGCTGTCATTTTTTAAGGTTTGGGGATGCGATGTTTATGTGAAGAAACTTCAACCGGATAAACTCGAACCCAAAGCGGAAAGATGCGTCTTCATAGGATACCCTAAGGAAACGATTGGGTATACCTTCTATCACAGATCCGAGGGCAAGGTTTTTGTTGCCAAGAATGGATCCTTTCTTGAGAAGGAGTTTCTCGCGAAAGGTGTGAGCAGTCGGAAGGTAGAACTCGAAGAGGTTATTGAACCTTCTCTTCATGGAATGGCGAGTGGCGCAGCACCGGAAGTTGTTTCGGAGTTGACTTCACCTAATGAAGAGAGAGCTAATGATATTGATCATGAAACTCCGAAAGAGGACACTACCGAACCTCGCAGTCAAGGGACACGCGGCTCTCCCCGACTGCGGCAATCTGCTAGAATTTCATGGTTGATGAAATGGATGACCCTGCGACGTATGAAGAAGCGATGATGAGCCCGGATTCCAACAAATGGCTAGAAGCCATGAAATCCGAGATGGAATCCATGTATGAGAACCAAGTTTGGAACTTGGTGGACTTACCTCACGACCGAAAGGCTATTGAGAATAAATGGATTTTCAAAAGAAAAACTGATGCTGATGGTAATGTGACCATTTATAAGGCTCAACTTGTCGCAAAGGGGTTTCGACAAATTCAAGGAGTTGACTATGATGAGACATTCTCTCCCGTAGCGATGCTTAAGTCGGTTAGGATTATGTTAGCAATTGCTGCATATTTCGATTATGAAATATGGCAGATGGATGTCAAAACCTGCTCCTCAATGGTAAGATTGAAGAAGAGTTGTATATGATACAACCTAAGGGTTTTGTCGATCCTAAGGATGCTAATAAGGTGTGCAAACTTCAGCGATCCATCTATGGACTGAAGCAAGCATCACGAAGTTGGAATCTCCGCTTTGATGAGGTGATCAAAGAGTTTGGATTTATCCAAACTTATGGAGAGGCTTGTATTTACAAGAAAGTGAGTGGGAGCAATGTGGCATTTCTGATATTATATGTGGATGACATATTATTGATTGGAAATGATTTAGATCTTTTAAACAGTGTTAAAAGTTATCTAAACAGCAAATTTTCGATGAAGGACCTTGGTGAAGCTTCATATATATTAGGCATTAAAATCTATAGAGATAGATCAAGATGCCTAATTGGGCTATCGCAGAGTACATACCTTGATAAGATATTAAAGAAGTTTAATATGGACGGAAGTAAGAAGGGGTTCTTACCTATGTTGCAAGGCAAGACATTGAGTAAGACTCAAAGTCCGGCTACGGCGGAAGAAAGAGAGATAATGGATAGGATCCCCTATGCCTCAGCCATAGGCTCTATAATGTATGCCATGCTATGTACAAGACCGGATGTGGCACATGCTATTAGTTTGACTAGTATGTACCAATCTGATCCAGGTTCGGAACACTGGATAGCGGTCAAGAATATCCTTAAGTACTTGAGAAGAACTAAGGATATGTTTCTTATATACGGAGGTGAAGAAGAGCTAGTCGCTAAGTGTTATGTCGATGCTAGCTTTGACACTGATCCGGATGACTCTAAGTCTCAATCCGAATACGTATTTCTCTTGAACGGAGCAGCAGTTAGTTGGAGGATCTCCAAACAACCTGTGGTGGTTGGATCAACAACGGAGGCGGAATATGTTGCTGCTTCAGAAGCGGCGCAGGAAGCAGTTTGGATGAAAGAGTTCATTACGGAACTGGGTGTGGTTCCCAGTGCGTTGGATCCGATGGTGATCTATTGTGACAACAATGGAGCCATAGCCAACGCCAAGTAACCAAGGTCTCACAAGAATTCCAAGCATATTAAGCGCCGGTTTCACTCCATCCGCGAGCATGTCAAGGATGGAGATATAAAGATTTGTAAAGTGCACACGGACCTGAATGTAGCAGATCCATTGACTAAAGTACTCCCTGGGGCAAAACATGATCAACACCAGAACTCCATGGGTGTTAGATTTATCACTATGTGAACTAGATTATTGTCTCTAGTGCAAGTGGGAGACTGAAGGAAATATGCCCTGAGAGGTAATAATAAAGTTGTTATTATGTATTCCTTGTATATGATAGATGTTTATTTTGCATGCTATAATTGTATTGATAGGAAACATCAATACACGTGAGTTTAATAAACAAAATGGGTTCCTAGTCATGCCTCTCTTATAGACTAGCTTGTTGATTAACAGGATGATCAAGGTTTCCTGATCATGGACATTGGATGTTGTTAATAACAAGATCACACCATTGGTGGAATGATGTGATGAACATTCATCCGAAGTATAGCATTACGATCAAGTCATTGTGTTTATATTGCTATAACATCATACGAAGTAATCTTTATCCTTAGACCATGAGATCATGTTAATTGCTAACACCGGAAGAGTATCTTGATAACATCAAACGTCACACCGTAACAGGGTGACTATAAAGATGGGTTCAGTGCTACGAAGGTGTTATGTTGAGGCTCATGGATCAAGAGTGGAATTTGTCAATCCAGATGACGGATAGATATACTCTGGGCCCTCTCGGTGATATCACATTAGGATAGCTTGGAAGCAAGTGGTGTGATCACTAGAATGTTATATCACGAGAACGAGAAAAGAGTGCATGTCGGTAACGAGATCAAACTAGGTATGGAGATACCGATGATCGAATCTCGGACATGTAATATATCGAGAGACAAAGGTATTTAGTTACAAGCGTTAAAGGTTCTCACGATCACAATAGTCATCGTTGAATGTGTAGGAGTCAGTACGGATCTCTAGGTCCCGCTGCTGATTATTGATTGGAGAAGGGTCTCGATCATGTCTGCATTATTCGTGAACCGTAGGGTGGCACACTTAAGAGTTACCGGACACCATTTTGGAGCACATATGTTTCAGACGAAAGAATTGCAAAGCGCAGGAATTGTTTGAATAGAAACCGGAAATTGTTTCGGGTGAAATTGCAGAAGGTGGTTCTGCATGTGATATTGAAATATTGCAAGGGGCTATATGTGAATGTTTGTTAATTAAAGTAATTAACAAAATTATGAATAAATTTAATAAAAGAGTTTTATTAAATGAGAGAGCATTAAATTTGTAGAAACTTAATGCATTTAAAGTGGAGACTTTAAAAGGGAATGTGAAGAGGCATTTTAATGTGGAGGAGTTACCACCACATGAATGGGGTAGGTGAGGGGTCACCCCCCCATGCGCCGGCCATGGAGAGGGGGGGCACCCCCCCCTCCTCCTATAAAAGGCCACCCATTCCCTCCTTCATCCTCACACCTCCTTGTGAAGGATCTATCTCCCCCTCTAGAATTAATCCCCCATGGTCTCGGATTAGCGAGATACATGTTCCCGGTGGCATTTCGTCTGGAAGGAGTTGTTGCTTCCGCTGGATCGCTGGAGCGAGGAGGTGGAGGTTGTCCGGTGGCTTGAACGTGTGTGCGAGTGCAGATGCGCTGCTGAGTTGTGGCGCTCGGACTTCCTCACGATCTTGAGATCGGCAAGTGTACGACTACATCAACCACGAGTTCCTACTCGTTAACAAAGCTCGTTGTCTTCGAGGGTAAGTTCTCTATGGATGTATGTCCACCCGTTTGCTTTGTACCTAGTAGATAGATCTTGGCGTGTAGTTCACACCGTAGGAAAAATTTTGTTTTCTATGCTGCGGACCCAACAACCCATGTGCATCCGCCCCCATCTCGCACCGCAGATGGCCGCCCACTCTTCCTCACGAAACACTCAATCGCTGCCAGTGGCAGCGACTGCCATGGCCATTTCCACGACAGGTCTTTAGGTTCAGTTCTAACACCAATAAAACTTACATTAAAACACAAGCTACTGTAGCACTTCCCTAAAAAAAGCTCAATTCCCCAAAAGAACTCAAAAAGGAACCAATAAGAAGCAAATGCAAATAATGGCAGAAATGTGTCAAAACAGACTAGTAGGTAAAGACGAATTTTTTCGAAGACCTTCTGTTGCTCAAATCGAAAAGTGTTGAACTAACGAAAGTTAGATAACAACCTGGGGAAGAAGCAAAAAAAATCACGCCTCAAAATAACATACAGATATTTTACATGAATTTTTACGGTGAAGCATAGAAATCTGTTTTGGGACAGCAACTTTCCCAATCATTACTTCTCTCTCATTAGAGGTTACTCTTGGCACAAAAAGCAAATAAAAAGGATAAGGAGCGGTTATTACTGAAGTAATAACTTCCAAGACTCATCTAAAACTTTTGGGTTATCTCCTAATAAGTACTTTTCTTTAACGCCTTTAAGTTAGGCATGATAGTTTGACAAGATGCTCACATAAGAAATATGAATTCAAGTAAAATAGAGCATCAAGAAGCAAATTCAAAACACATTTAAGTCTAACCCACTTCCTATGCATAGGAATCTTGTAAAGAAACAAGTCATAAAAGCACAAAGCAACAA
Organism: Avena insularis; assembly: GCA_023614405.1. Classification (NCBI taxonomy): domain Eukaryota; kingdom Viridiplantae; phylum Streptophyta; class Magnoliopsida; order Poales; family Poaceae; genus Avena; species Avena insularis. The sequence continues at coordinate 412,219,557 of CM042692.1, read as the reverse complement.
GCATAGTAAAGCAAAACAAGTGTAACTTCAAGACTTTCAACATAAGGAGGGGAAACTTAATATTGTTGAGATACATAAAACCATGTTTCCCTCTCTCATAATAACTTTCAGTAGCATCATGAATAAAATTAACAATATAAATATCACATAAAACATTCTTATGATGAGCCACATGCATAAAACAATTATTACTCTCCCTATAAGAATATTCATTCTTATTAATCATAGTGGGAGCAAATTCAACAAAATAGCTATCATTATTATTCTCATCACCATAATCATCAAATATAGGAGGCATATTGTAATCATAATTAATTTTCTCCTCAATAGTAGGTGGACTGAAAATATCATATTCATCATTGTAATCATCATATATTGGAGGCATACTATCATCAAAGTAAATTTTCTCCTCTAAAGATGGGGCTAAAAAGATCATTTTCATCAAAACTAGCTTCCCCAAGCTTAGGCTTTTCCATAGCATTAGCAATAATGGTCTTCAAAAAATTCATACTAATAACATTGCTATTAGCATGTAAATAAAGTTCCATAGGTTTTTTAATTTTTTCTTCAAACACTTCATGTCCTAACTCAAGATAAATACTATAAAGCTCTCTAATTTTTTTGTTGTTTTCCATTAAGCCTAACTAGAGAAAACAAGAAACAAAAAGACAAAATTGCAGAATCTAAAGGAAATAACTTCGAGCACTCACACCAGAGGATGTGAGTACCTTTTACCTTACCTCCCCGGCAACGGCGCCAGAAAATAGCTTAATGTCTACGCACTTCTATTCTTGTAGACAGTTGTTGGGCCTGCAAGTGCAGAGGTTTGTAGAACAGCAGCAAGTTTTCCCTTAAGTGGATCACCCAAGGTTTATCGAACTCGGGGAGGAAGTGGTCAAAGGTATCCCCTCTCAAGCAACCCTGCAATCAAGATACAAGAAGTCTCTTGTATCCCCAACACACCCAATACACTTGTCAGGTGTATAGGTGCACTACTTCGGCGAAGAGATAGTGAAATGCAAGTGGTATAGATAATTATAAGTGGTAACGGTGCCAAAAAATAGCTTGCTGGTGTGTGGTTGACGTGGGAAAAGACTAAAGGCAAACTGAAATAAAGATGGAAGCAAGCAAACATGTAATAGATCTAATAGCAAACGGTGTTTCAGTGCTTAGAAACAAGGACTCGGGATCATACTTTCACTAGTGAATACTCTCATATAAATATCTTCTCTTTATGATACTACTCTTAACTACTCTCCGGTTGGACACTCTAACCATTGGTAGGGCTATAACAACACACCTCAAAGTTCATATTTCCCATCTAGAAAACCCCGCACTGTCACCTTGAGCTCTAGATGGTTCAAACAAACACCACAATTTCATAGAGACATCCAACTCCAAATATAACTCATAACAAGTATTTGTAATCTCTATCCTAAGTGCCACCATGGCGTGCACGCTGTCACTTTCACACACATGGGGAGAGCAGAGATCTATTAAAGCACTTGAGTAGCAAGGTAGATCTATAGATTACAAGCTCATGATCTCAATAAGATCATGCATAGAGAGAGAGATGAACACATAGCTACCGGTAGAACCCTTAGCCTCGAGGAAGAACTACTCCCTCCTCATCATGGGAATCAGCAATGGTGATGGAGATTGATGGAGATGGCTCCGGGGGCACTTCCCTATCCCGACAGGGTGCCGGAACAGAGACTTTCTATCCCCCGAATCTCCCCTTCGGTGGCGACGGTGTTGCGGAACTTTTCGTGCCTGGAGGCTTGACGATCTAGGGTTTATGCCTCGGGAGAGATATATAGGCGAAAGAGGCAAGGTCGGTGGCCAGCCAGGGGGCCCACACCATGCCCTGGCACGACTTGGGGGACCCACGCCTGGGGGGTGTGGCTAGGCCCTGGCCCTCCTCCGGCTTGTATTCTGGCTCAGTGAGTCTTCCGGTAAAATAGGAACTTTGGATTTTGTCCCGTCCAATTCCGAGAATATTCATTTTCTGACTTTCCTGCAGCAGAAAACAGGCAACTAGCACTGTGGCTCTTCTTAATAGGTTAGTCCAAGAAATCATATGAAAAGTACTCCAAAGTGTGGACAAAACACAAGAAAGTAGGTAAAACCAAGCATGGAACATTAAAAATGATAGATACATTTGCAATGTATCAATCCATATGTGGTTTGTGAAAAGAACAAACATTTCAATGACATTGGTGGATCCATATATGGTTTGTGAAAAGAACACACATGCAATGACACTTGTGGATCCATATGTGGTCTGTGAAAAGAAAAGATATGAAATGACTCTAGATGTGGTTAATGAAAGAATACACATTTCAATGACAATGGTGCTTCCATATGTGGTTTGTGAACAGAACAGACATGCAATAACTAGATGTGGTTAATGAAAATAACACACATGCAATGACACTAGTGGATCCATAGGTGGATTGTGAAAAGAACACACATGCAATGAACTCTGGTGGATCCATATGAAATGATACTGGTAGGTCCATATGTGGTATGTGAAAAGAACACACATTTCAATGACACTGGTGGATCCATATATGGTTTGTGAAAAGAACACACATGCAATGACTCTAGCTGTATCCATATGTGGTTTGTGAAAAGAACACACATACAATGACACTGGTGGATCCATGTGGTATGTGAAAAGAATACACATGCAATGACACTGGTGGATCAATGTGGTTTGTGAAAAGAACACACATGCAATGACACTAGTGGATCCATATGTGGTCTATGAAAAGAACACACATTCAATGACACTGGTGGATCCATATGTGGTCTGTGAAAAGAACACACATGCAATGACTCTAGATGTGGTTAATGAAAGAATACACATTTCAATGACAATGTTGGTTCTGTATGTGGTTTGTGAAAAGAACATACATGCAATGACTCTAGCTGTGGTTAATGAAAAAACACATGCAATGACACTAGTGCATCCATAGGTGGATTGTGAAAAGAAAACACATGCAATGAACTCTGGTGGATCCATATGCAATGACACTGGTGGATCCATATGTGTTCTGTGAAAAGAACACACATTTCAATGACACTGGTGGATCCATATATGGTTTGTGAAAAGAACACACATGCAATGAACTCTGGTGGATCCAGATGTGGTATGTGAAAAGAACACACATACAATGAAACTGGTTGATCCATATGTGGTCTGTGAAAAGAACACACATGCAATGACACTCGTGGATCCATATGTGGTCAGTGAAAAGAACACACATGCAATGACACCGGTGGATCCATATGTGGTATGTGAAAAGAACACACATTTCAATGACATTGGTGGATCCATATGTGGTCTGTGAAAATAACACACATGTAATGACTCTAGGTGTGGTTAATGAAAAGAACACACATGCAATGACACTGGTGGATCCATATGTGGTTTGTGAAAAGAACACACATGCAATGACACTCATGGATCTATATGTGGTCTGTGAAAAGAACACACATGCAATGCAAATGGTGGATCCATATGTGGTTTGTGAAAATAACACACATGCAATGACACTGTTGGATCCATATGTGGTCTGTGAAAAGAATACACATTCCAATGACACTGGTGGATCCATATGTGGTCTGTGAAAAGAACACACATGCAATGACTCTGGTTGTGGTTAATGAAAAGAACACACATGCAATGACACTGTTGGATCCATATGTGGTTTGTGATAAAACACACATGCAATGACACTGGTGGATCTATATGTGGTCTATGAAAAGAACACACATGCAATGAAAATGGTGGATCCATATGTGGTTTGTGAAAACAACACACATGCAATGACACTAGTGGATCCATATGTGGTCTGTGAAAAGAACATACATTAAATGACTCTAGGTGTGGTTAATGAAAGAATACACATTTCAATGACAACTGTGGTTCCATATGTGATTTGTAACAGACATGCAATGCCTACTCTTTCTATTTTCTATTTGAATCCCTTATTCTGTCTTGCCCTTGGTTTTCTGATAGTACTCGGATTTCCCCCCTCTCTCTCTCTCGGTCACAAATCTCACAAAATCCCAAACTTGTGCTCACTCTAGGTGCTACGCCCTGATTGGCTGACACATATGTCACGCAGATCGTATCCACCAACCATTGATCCTCTGTGATCCAACGGGCAGGATAACCCCTCCCTTCTCCACTTTTGTTATGCATGGTCTATCTGTGCCACCTTTCTATCCGTGCAACTGATACTTTACCTCCATAAACAATTGAAAATCCATCTATCTAAATAAAAAATGATCATATTTCGAAGAATCTATCGTCTTCATCTTCGGTTCGTCCTTGTCTTCTTCAATGCCATGGTCCTTGCCATCACCACCGTCGGTGTCCTCCTCTAATGACTCGGCACCGCCCCCTTCCTTGTATAAGCATGATATCTCCTTGTCGGAGTCCTCCTCCTCCTCTTCGTAGTCCCACGGGTCCACGTCACTCTCCTCCGCTTCTGCCTCCAACTGATCGATGAACGCCTCATTGTTGGCCGAGTCGGACTCGTCTAAATAGCTGTCTCCTCTCTTTTTCTTGGTATTCTTCTCATTCCTCTTCTTGTTCGTACTCGTCGGTGCAACACGCGCCCCCATCCTGGCTGATGCTTTGTGCTCGTCCGTCACTGTAGGTACCCCAGGCTCCTCCTGTGCGGCCGATATGAGCTTCGACGTTGCGGTGTCCTCGAGTGCCAATATCGATGGATAATGCCGCGGTCGGACACAACGTCCTGCCTCAGTAGGCGACTCGCGAGCATGAAGGATGCAGCGAAGAGCCGGGGACGTAGGACGGTCAGTGGACGGCTTGGACCTGTCATTGCCACGGCGAGGGGGCATCGTGCTCGAGGTAGTTGTTCTGGATGGTCGATGGCGGGTACACAGAGTGGGGTGCCGATCTGATCAAGGACGAGCAGCGGTTTCGTGCATCATGTTCACACATGCATTTGTCGATTATCAAAAAAAGTAATTTTTCGCGTACTGAACATAATTTGATCACAACAAAAGTGGCACATCGTATTCTAGACTCGTAATTATCCTGTGCGTGCCTGTCGACATGGAGTTCAATGGAGTTCAACGTGCTGACGTGATCGTGCAGCAGTTGCGTGCATCATTTCTCCATTAACACGTGACACACGCATGCGGGACGTGCGTGCTGATGCCCGTGATGCCCATCCGACTCGCACTCCTCTTATTATATACTGGATTTTAGGCTGCACCGAAGACCATTGAACTGTCCATCGCAATAAAGACAAGTCCCATCGATTCCCTATCCCTGCCTCCCTGGCTTCTTTGAGAAGGTAGACCATACACGGTGGTCTTATATAATAGTAGTAGTAGTACTGGACCACGACATGTACTGTTTGACTCTTCTCCCACACTAATCACTATCTTCTTCCTCCTGCCGCCGCCACCCTCACCCTGCAAGCCATGGCTCCCCTGAGGAGAGGTCGCTCGACGATCCTCATGGAGAAAAGGGAGAGATCTCGCTGCGAGGAACTTCTTGCTGTACCAGCCCCTCAAGCCCCCTCTCACCGAGGCCCAATCTCCCCCGACAATGGCGTCGAATGTTCTAGCAGGCGAGGGCTCCTCCTGGTACGGTCTTCTTGTTCTACTTCTTCTCCATCTCCTTCTCCATTATGATCTTATTCTGATTCTTCTTGTTTTTTCTTCTTCTTCCCATTCCTCTTCTACGTATTACAGGCCGGACGTGGAGCCAGAATCCACCAAGACGGAGGCATTGCAGGACACGGTCGGTCCCGTTCCACGTCTCAGCGCGGTAGCAAATCTCCACACTGTTATTTCTCCGAGTTGTGATGTTGATTTCTTAGAACGTGTCCGCCCCGCATTGGTTTTTCTTCTTCTTTTGTGAGTTATGTTAGTTTTCATGAATATGACTGGATCTCTTGGTCTTTCCTTAATACCGTTGTTCATAGATTCACTATGGATTTTTTGTGATTAGGATTAGTTTATCGTGGTTATGAATAGATCTCTAGGTCCATTTTTAACACTGATGTCCATAGATTCAACGGGGATTTTTTGATCTGTATTAGTATTCACCTAGAACCTGGAGTGTATTATAGAATTTCTATTTCAATTAACATGAACGATGCAGCGATCGAAGGCCGAGTACCGTGACAAGGTGGCCATGATTAGTGCCAAGATTGAAAACCAACACGAGCTTGCACGCTCCCACACTGAAGCTAATGAGAGCCTACGCAATTAATTATCTATGCAGAAGGAGATCTCGCTAGATTTTGCATGTGACGTCATGAGGCTGCAGAAAGTGCTTGACCGTAACTTGAACAGGCAAGAACAGGCCATCAAGATAATCAACGAGCTCATGGAGGAGAAGAAGAATCTCGTGTAAACATGCACTCTCCTGCAGGACGAAGTCACCGAGGCACTCAGAGGACGTGTCGAGGAAACGAAAGCTGCCATCCAAGCCTACCATGACAGGAACCGTTCCCTGGATGCAGTGAAAGAGATGAAGGAGGACATGAGCAGAGGGATCATCGTACTCGAGGGTATTCAGAAAGAGAACGAGGAGCTAAGGGCTTTTCTAGAGGCGTATCGGAGCAATGCCCAAGTCTGATTCCCGTTAGAGGGGGCACGAATATCAGTTCATGCTCCACTCCTTTTGTAATGTTTAGGGTTCAGGGAGCAATGCCCAAATCTGCTTCCCATTATAGGGTGCAATAAGAATCCTAGGGTAACTCCTTATCTATCTGGACATGTATTGGTGTTCATGTTCATGAATGGACACCATGTGCTCTTTCCATTATGTATCTGGACATGGGTTTCTGCATTTTTGAGTTTGCCACTAGCCCACTACTATTTGGTGATATTGGAAAAAACCCACAGCACTAAACTGTAGATAAACCTTATTTGTCTTTGAATTTGAAATTATGACAGTGCCACTAATCGATTCATAAAATGTTGATTAGTCCTAGATTGCTTCTTCCTTGAAATTATGACAGTGCCACTACTCGATTCAGTTAATTATGGAAACTAACCAGCTTGTCCTGGTGAACTGAACAACCCATATTATGTATTTTTGTTGCAGGGAAAGAGGCGAAAGCTCGACCAGGACCTGGCGACTTGGCTAAATGACAAGATAGCCATCCAAAGGGAGAAGCAGAATTCCTAGAAACTAGCCTTTGACCACCTGCGCGCTGAACTCGTGGTCCTTTCTGACAAGTGCGAGAAACTGAAGGAGTTAAACGCCGGCTGGGCGAAGCTTCACAGGGAAGGTCGCACCTCGGCTAGGAAGCAGACGGAGATCATGAAAGGGATCTTGAAGGAAAATCGTATGGCTACAGACCAACTTCTCGAATCCGTGACAGAGTGCTGGAACCTACAGCTGGCGCACGACAAAGTACTGAAGGAGCTGGCCGATCTTAGGGAGGAAAACAAGCAGCTCCGGGCCAAGCTCGCTTGAACCCAACATATGTCTATTTAGTACTGAACTGCCTGGTTTATCCTCTGTAGTGGTGATTTTGTAAGCGTGAACTTAACTTTGTGCACGATATGTGTAACACCCCAAAAATATTAATCAAGATTATCAAGTTCTAATCACCCAAGTTTAGGGTTAACAAAAACTTCTATTATTAAATCTAATATGAGTGTATGTGTGAAATGCATTAGAGTATGAATGAGTGTAATTGCCATGTTTGATTGCTACAAATGATAAGGAATGGTTTAAAGATGAATACTACATCATCTAGGCCAATTACAAACAAATTCAAAAGAAAAGAAAATCAAATATGAATCATATGATCAAATGGTCATTTTGACCAAAATTAACCACTAGACCACTTTGGGTGTTTCTAGGAAAAGATTTCTAATAGAAACTTTCTCAATTCTTTTCACCCCTTGCTAGACCAAGTAAAAGTGAACCCAAGCCCACTTTACAAATCAACAGAAACAAATTCCCAATCTATTTAAAGGACAGTGCAAAATTGAATCAAGTTCATATGCTAAGATCACCAATTTTTAAAAACCACTCAAATCAATTCACCTTGGAAACCCAAGCAACCCTAGACACTCAAGCATGTGACAAACATACTCACCAAAATTTTGCTAAAAATTCAAATCTTGTGTTCATGCGGCCATTTGGTCGAGCACCTGGCAGACACAAAAAACACTTGCTTAACATCTACTGTTCTGAGCAGTGATCACTTGCCACTAGCCCCTCATTTCAATCCCACTAGTCTCCCTTAGTGCCTAACAGTGCAGCAGACCAGCTCCCCCTTTGCCATTTGCGCCAGTGCAATGCCGCCTGAGCTCACCGCGTCGGTCGACCAAGCCTAACTCGCCACAGCCAGCGCCACCCTCTCCCACGATGTCCAGGAGACCAGCGACCGTCCACTCCCACCCTTTGTCCACCTCTCGACCGCAAACCAGCCATGGACCACCCACAAGCGTCGTGCCCACCTCTCTGTCTGCCATGCCGAGAGCGCGCCACAGCGCCGCAGCCGACACGCGCACACATGCCACACCTCGCCCTCACCATGCGTGCCCACAATCGCCGTGACCCTAGCTACCCCCCAGACATGCCCATTCGCCACCGCGTGGACCGTAGCCACTGTGCACCATCTCGAACGTCGTCGTTTCCGCGCAGAGCACAGATCGTTCCCGACCGTTCTTGACCGCCCCTTGTCGCGCCATCACGCGCATGACCATCGCCCTGAAGCACCGCATCGACCCCTACCCTCAGCCATGCCGCTAGCCCCCTGTATCACCGGCACCGACGATCTCGAGCCATCCCGCTCTATCCCTCTCACCGGTGTATAAATAGAGGTCGCCCCAGCTCCAATTCGCCACACCATTCCACTCCCCTCTCTCTTAGAAACCTCCCACACCTCTCCCCGGAGCAAGGCGACCACCACACTTCTGGAATTTCACCATAGTCCGCTGTTGCAGAGGAGAAGAGGAACCGGAGCCAGGAGCCGCCCTAGGAGCCGCCGTAACCACCATTTGAACCGTCATCGTCTACAACGTCGTTCGCCCCCATCGCCGACCTTAGCTAGAGCCCAGGTGAGCCTCACACGACCCCCACCGCCGTGTTAGGGTTAGAATCTCGTCGGAGCTATTCGCCAGAGACGACGAACCATAGTCATAGATCCTAGTCTAATCGCACGGTCCAGATTGAAAGATACCGTTTCGATTTAGTTTAGTCGCTGACTAGTGGGACTGTCCTGTCAGCAGCCAGCTACGCCAGTGCTGTGCTGTTGGGCCAGCCCATTTAGTTTCCCGCGCCGAGCCCATAGATTCAAATAAGCTTTTTCCATTTTAGTTAAAACTAGATTATGTCAGTATATTCAAAACTCAATTCAAAGAGATTCACTGAACCAAATTGCATGATTCCAATTTTGTTAGAAAGGTATTAAAATTATATATCCAAGCCCATTGGATTCAAACCATTTGAAATTATAGATCACCTAGAGTAAAAATAACAAGACAGAGACTTTTCTACATTCAAAAATCAACCATAAATGCTTTTGAGTTGATTCCAACTCTCAAAAATCACATTTGACAAGATTTATGTAACTACCTCGGTGAATTACGCTCTTAGTTACATGCCTGGATGAGCGAAAGTGGTTAAAATAGTACGGTGGGGCCCAGGGGCCACTCACAGTGAACCTTTACGCCGTCTAACTACTTCCGAACATCAGACAGAAGGCGGTGTAATCGGCAGGCGAAGGGATCAACTACATACACAAGTGAGTATGTATGCAAGCCACCATACAACTGTTCACAGAGCCATTCAATCTAAAAGAAATAGAAATATTGCAATGCCATACGGCAAGATCCAAATATCCTAGATAGAGAAAATATTTTAGGATAGCTCCTCATACATCAAACATCAGAGTATCAGGCGGTAGCGGAAAACAAGATCCGAGTACGGATAAGAAGCAAATCGGCATAAGATGCCACATAAATAAACACATCCCGCCCATAGATCTCACGGATCCCCGTTCCCGGAATCTCTACACCGCGTGATTGTTGCCAACATCATCCGTTTCCTCCACCCAGTATCCGTCTTGCGAGTACACCTGTTCATCTGAATCAAACAATTTATCATGTGAGACCCTAGGGTTACTCAACAAGTCTTTGTGCCTCTAAAGGGGACACAACCTGGGGTGACGCAATTGCAGCAAAAGATAATAACTAACAAGTCTATAGATACTCGCTAACCATCCGCCTAACCAATGATAGACGGATGTCCATTAATTAGTAACAACAGTTATAATAGTATAATTAACAGATCCATCCTCCTTCTCGCTTACCAACGAGAAAGCGGATGAACAACCCATCCCTTGGCAGTTTTATTAACCTTTCCATGAGGATTGCACTATTTACTAGTCAGTTACTTAGTCAAATTAAAAGCGGTACTTTAGTTATACTTGTCTATGATCGAGAAACTGTGCTCCAAGTCGTCCATAACCGCAGACACGGCTTTCAGAAACATTTACCCTGCAGGGGTGCACAAATAGCAACACACACTCGATCAACCTCGGAAAAACCAAATCAAAACCCAACGAGGCATTAACGACAAAGCAATCACAGGATTCAGAAATATTTCAGGGGGCCACCCCATTAAGCTACCCGCAACGAAGTTGGCCAGCTCCGAGACGGACCCAAGGTTTGCGCCAATGGCTATAAACGACTGGGAACCCAAAAGTGTGACTGGGCTTGTCGATACCGCGAAAACACTCCGCAATCCTAAACAGTACAGGTGCTCCTCGCACAATCTTAAATAAAACAGTAAAGCATGGCATAAGTACAGGATAGTAACAAAGCCCCAAACTACTTTGTGGCCCCATGAAATAGAAATGAATCAAGCTCTGGCTCAGGGGGGTCCATAAGGCCTCCCGGATGTGGATAGTGCAAATAGTCAAGGAACAGGAATCAAGTACTCGGGGTCCTATAGGACATAAGTGAGCATGAAAAAACAAATAGCAGTTATTGCCCACCGGTGCCTCTTTCATTAGTTATCCCATTGCTACTCAGGTTAAGTTGTTTAGGTACCTCGTTATCCATCAGACACTCACATACCCTACACATGTTGTTCTACGAATCGCATGGCTCAAACAACTCCTATAGTAATGGATCATGGGATGGAGGAACAAGCTTTGGTGGGGTTTAAAAGTAAAGGCTATGCGGTACTTGGGATTCAATTTAATGCAATCGCGACTCAATGATGCAAGAATATGATAGAGGCAATAGGTACTATATGTATGCAAGCATGTGGTAGTGCTTGCAGCTTGAAGAGAGAAGGATCCGGTAGTGCTCACAGGATTCTGATATATCCCACCTTTCGCGTCTATTCGAAGAAGAACCAAACAAACAAGGGCCAACATAAATAAAGTGCACAAGCATATGAATTAAAATGCGACAAGCAAACAAGCATGCCATGATGAATGATGCACAATTTACATGGCAATAATGTAGCATGGAATGGGTGAGGTGTGGGGTACAAGAATAAAGCATTTTATTGAGTTTTAGTCATGTTTTGCTCCCATAACACTTGCTGTATACTTTATATTTATATGATGCATGTTGCAATTCTGAACAAGTAATACATAGTTAGATCGGGCTCGTCGCGCTGATCGATTTAGACATATTATTTGTCAAATTTGGAGTTGTAGAATTAAAGTTATTAATTATTTAAGAAAAGGCATTTTTATTGCATTTAAACAATTTCGAAAAATTTAATTTGCCCAAAAGATATTTTGAATGGCATATTTGAATTCCTCACATTTTTCTGATTCCAAAACATATATCATTTGTATTATTTGGATTTATAATTTAAAAGTTATTAAAAACAGATTTGAAATCATATTTAAATCATTTCTGAAAATGTTTTAATTAAATGTAAAACTGCTGACTTTTTTATACCCAGCTAAACTTAGCCATAGTCACAGGTGGGGCACTGGGCGAAAAAACATGTGGAACTTTTGCACATGAGCTAAGCTAGTCAAAGGGACTGACAGGTGGGGCCAGCGGGCTCGCAGGCCCACACGACAGCGAGCGAACCCGGGGGTGCCACGTGGGGGATCTAGGGGCTGCGGGTTGAGGTTTACAAAAACCCAGGAGCCTTTTTGCAAAACTGCCATGGGAGGTTGTATGGTGGGCCTGGGGTACTGCGGTCGAGGCAAAAAGTGTGTGTGTGTGGGGGGGGGGTATTTGTAAAGTACCCAACTGGTACTGTGGATCTTCTCTGAATTAACTAACGAGCGGTCCGTGCTCGGCAGGGACAGAGCGCGGAGCGGGGGTTCGATCTGGCGACCTCGTGCGCGCGCGGCGAGGTGGAACCAGTGCGGTAGGTTGGAGGATGTTGTTAGGAGGGGGATAGGTGGCTAGGTAAAGCGTGATGCGGCGCGGGGACGTGCAGAAGCTTGCGCTCGCCGGCGCAGAGAGAGTGCTCGGCACAACGTCCGGTGAGGCTAGGCAGCGACGGTGAGAGAGAGGTTGTCAGAGAGGGAGGTTGGCTCACCGGGAGGTGGTTGGCGGTGGTGGATCGGGCCAGGGAGCAGCAGATCGGCAACGATGCAGACGCCGGCCAGAGTTAGGGGTTCGGGTTCGGACGCGATGGTGGTTGCCTTCTCCGATACTTCTCCTCCTCGCTGCTGTGCACAGGGGTGACGCAGGGGATCTCGTGGCCTTCCTCGACACCCAAAGCTCCACGCCCGCTGCCTAGATCTTGTGGTGGAAGCCGATGCCGAGGATGGCCGGAGTTGGAGTAGAAGTGGTGGTAGGGGAGAAGGGAGGAAGGCACTGGCCTTGCTGGGTAGGTGGCGGGAAGAAGAGGGGAGGGAGTAGATATGCACGAGAGGGAGAGGAGATGCCGTGGGGCACGGTGGAGAAAAAGGTGGCTTCAGCCACCTTTGTCCTTCTCCTCCCTCATGTGCTGGGCGTGGCTAGGGCAGGGGTAGGGAGGCCAGGGACTGCCAGGTGGGACCAGGGCGAGGCCAAGGAGCAGCAGGCTCGATGTGGGGCTGGCTTGGCAGCGAGAGAGAGAGAGAGAGAGAGAGAGAGAGAGAGAGAGAGAGAGAGAGAGCTCGGGTAGGAGCTAGGGTTAGAGGGGAAGGCTCGGGTTGGGGTGGTTAGCTAGGTTAGGTGTTGAGCCATGTAGATTAGGGCTAGGTGGTGGCTCAGGTTAGCTAGAGAGGAGGGTGGTGGGGTAGATGGTTAAAGTGTGGTAGGGTGGTTAGGGTTAGGGTTTTAAGGGAGAGAGAGAGAAATATGAGTCAAGGGGTTTTAACATGATCAAAAGCAAGGGGTGGGTGTTAGGGTTTTTAGAGTATGATCTAACAAGATCCAACAAGTATGTGGTGATGGCATGGAGAGTGAGATGAGAGAAAAAGAGAGCTCCAAAAGAGGAGATCCACTCAAAAACAAAGGGAAAACCCAAGGAGAAGAGATGGTGGAGATTTGCATGGCCCATGCATGAATAGTAGATGCCATGTTTAATTTGTGAAAACAAAATAAACCCCCTGGCATTTATTCATATGCATTCCAAAATATGGAGTAAGGCCAAGCTAAAAGGATTTAAAAGAAGGTCCCATGTGGAGTAGATGGAGATGATCATATTTGAATATATTTGGGACTTGCTAGTGTATATATTCCACTAGATGTTTAATAGTCTCAATAATATTCCAACATGAGCATACATTCCTAATAATCCATATGGAAACTAGAAAAAGGGGGTTCCACTCTCAAACCATGCAAAGGTGGCTCCTCATATTAATAATGTGGAAACAACACGATGCTAGTGTGAGGGCATGTGGAGTTAGAAGTGGATCCATCCCAACCCACATGAGCTAGATTAAATGCCAAAAGAAAAGTATAGCTCATGGATAATTAGGATGGTGGAATTATAAGGTGGTGTCAAAGAAAGGTGATGGAGTTGAATAAAAGATATGCCCCCAACTCAACTTGGGCATCAAGCATTTACCAAGAACCAAATACAATTACTAATGCATATGGGAGAAGAACCAAATGGAAAAGGGTTTTATATGATGCTCAAATGCAAGGTGGCATGATGACATGAGCATGATATAACTAGGATGCAACAATTATATGTAGGAAGTAGCATTTATATTACTAGACCAAGTAGCATTACATATGTTAGACAGATGGGATGCTACAATCTATCTGAATATGTAAAAATATTTAGGTTTACATGCAGTGATCTTGGACTAGAACCAAAAGAATGCTATTTAGGCATTTCTAGTCACTTTAATTGTATTAAATAGTAATTTTAAACTTTATAAAATATGAGCAACACTTTAATCACATTCCCAAGTATTAGAATATGTGGTGATGACATGTGTCAACATGATCCCATATTTTAATTGGAGAATATTAAATCTTAAGTATTTTCAATGAGTAGAAATTACTTTTCTAAAATATGATAAATAAAATTAGGTCTTTATTTCATGTGATGATTGTGATGATGCTAGATCATCTAGTGTGAGCCTTTGTGTGCTAAATAGAAGTAGTTAAGTATTGTTTGGTGATTGTGTACCTCGTATTCATTTATAGACGATAGTATCGACACAGGATACAAGGAGGAGGAGTACTACGAAGAAGAAGAAGAAGAAGAAGAAGAAGAGAACTTCAACCACTGCACTACTCAAGGCAAGCTAACACTTGCAAGTGTCATACTTATGCAAGCCTAACACTACAAGTTAACTATGCAAGCCATCCTTGCAAGATAACCTATGCAAGATGCATTAGGCATGCTTGGTTGTGCAACATTGATTATACCAATCCCAAGTTTTACTTGCAAGATTTATTCTTTTACTTTTTACCAAAGTTCTTTACTTTTAGTTAGTGCTTTGTGAGTATTGGAAGAATAGGATAGATACCATAAAGAGTATATAACTAGGCCTAAGTAGTTATACTTAGATGTCATCAAAAGGCATAAAACTAGAGTTGGATAGTTACACTTGATTAGCACCCCTCATTAGTGAATACCCTTGACTTTAGTGGCTAGTGCTAAGCATAAAAGTTGATCACTTTAGATGGGAATACTTGGTGAAAATGATTATGAAAACCTTGGAATGATGGTTCATTCTATTGAAATGTTTTGACATGTGTTATGAACACAAAAGGATTTGATGATGAAACTTGTTGAGGCATCAACCTTAGCCCTTTATAAAAACTGATGGTTGAGTTCGGATGCGATACCATGTGAATTTTACCGTACAACCACAATACCCGAATTTGGTAGGGCTTAACTGGAAGTTTATATGCCTTAGTATGGGTTCCCTCGCGAAAAGAGTTTGAGCTGAGGCTACCTCGTGAATGTGAATGCCCACCTATGTAGTGCCCAGGATGGTAGATGGCCATGGCTGGGAGGCCAAGCTCATAGGGGAGGTGCCTATACTAGAGTGTGTAATTGAAAGTTTATGATTGATTATCCGCATACTAAGTATGATGATTCAGGGATATCCCTGACGAATGTATCGAATTTTGTGGTGAAAGTGTACCACCTCTGCAGAGTGTCAAACTATTTGAATAGCCGCGTCCGCGGTCATGGACAGTTGGAGTGGCCATACTGTTCCGTTGTCAGATGTTTTCAAAATAACTTGTTAATTAAACTATGAATTTGACTTGACCACAACAGGGTTGTGGACATGAAAACTAGGTTCCCACTTAAGTGATTAAATTAGATACTTTACTTTTGAACTCTTGTGAAATAAACCTGCCTTTTTGCAAATAAACTTAGAGCTTAAGATTCCTACTAGAACTACCTTACTTGTTAGTGATAGTTTGCAAGTACTTAAAGAGTACTCATGGCTTTGTCCCTAGCTATTCCCGTGGCCAGATTATGAGGAGGACTACCAAGAAGATGGACAACAGAAGGTCTATGGCAACTAGGATCATCTCCCATCGTCAGCATTGCCTGTAACCCTGAAGATGGAGCCCCTACTACGTTTACTTTCCGCTACTTTCATTGTATTAAGACTGGATCATGAGATCCTTTATTTGTAAGACCTTTATTATGGTTTGTAATGGATGATGTACTATGGTACCAATTCTGTTATGTCTCGCAAAAATGGTAATCCTGGGATTGCGATGTATGGCATAACAGGCATCTGGGATTAAAAATCCGAGTGTTGACAAGTTGGTATCAGAGCCAACCTGACCATAGGAGACCCTAGTTAGAATGGATGTCTGAACAAAAACATAGTTTCAAAACAAAAGAAGTGAGTATTTATGAAAACCTATTCCCACTCTTATCCTTGAGATTCTTTCAAGAAAATTCATGTTCCTCAAAAAAAAATCTTGCAATCCTACATAAAATTTAACATACTTGATCACCCCACTAACTTGCTCACCCTAAATGCTTATAAATGGAGGTAAAGTATAGCAAGTTCTACCAGCTGGGCAACGGAGGTCACTTGATCTTTGAGAGGGATCTAGATGCACTCGCAGAGTGCCTTGAGCACCCGCACCCAGAATTCTTCGGGGCCCAACTCAATGATCAGCAAGGAGGAGAGCTATCGTGGCTGATAATTGCGGATCTCAGAGGCAAGATGGAAGCACCCACTTCGGAGAAGATCCAATTTAGCGTTCGTGAGAATAACTGGCTAGATGGATTAGCCAGGGCTATGCAAGAAGCTCTTACCCGTCTGTGTGGGCAAAAAATCAACCAGATCCAGGGAACTCGCTTTGCTCACTACGCAAGGCGTGATTCTATGGGAATGCCTTTGGAGATGCAAGGACACCAGGAGCTAAGCACCAAGTGGATAATCTCGACTTCATGTTGTATGATAGACAGCAGGAGTTGGACAACGCCCGTTCCTACGCCAACCACAACCATGCCATTGCAGTCAAGAAGGACCAGACCCTCGCCATCCTTGCCAAGGAGCACCAATCACTTCATCGTCAGCATGACAAGAAGGATCGCATCATCGATCGTCTTTGCAAGAAGGTGGCCACTCTCGAGAAGACCATCTGTGAACAGGAGATCTAGCTTGAAGCGAAGGAGGAGGAAGGTGAAGATATCCGTGGAGATCTCTACTCTTACCTCAGTGATGATGATGACTACCTGGAGGACGATGCCATGGAGTTCCACACTGATGATGATGATTCTGCCTTCATTGATGATGATTAGATGCACTTGAGCACTATCGTAGGAATGAGTTGTATCTGGTCCCACTGTATCGTAGTTTCACAGAATGGTTCTTAAAACCATATGTTCTCTATTTGTGTTGTGATGTGTGTTTGTATTGTGTGCTTGGAATGAATGAATGAATGAATGAGAGGAAGTTGTTAGTTTACAAAACCCGAGTCAAAACTCAAAGCTTTTGAAACAAAACCATGAACCTTAGAAATTTCCCTCTTATCTCATTATCTATCTCAATCTTCAGATGACTCGTGGAAATCCCGGAGGAAGCAGTTCATCTCAGGACCCAATGCTGTAGATTCTGCAAATGTTAATTTCTGACCGTGAAGCTAGTAGAGCCGAATGTTAAGCCAACTTAGCCACTCTCCAACAGATAGCTCAGATGGCCCACAATAATCAAGGCCACGGAAACCTGGATAACCATGGATCCAAGCTCAAGAACTTTCAGAATACCAACCCACCTATCTTTAGTAAGTCTGAAGAGCCCTTAGATGCTGATGACTGGCTGCAAATCATGGAGAACAACTTAGAGGTTGCAGGAGTTGAAGCCAATGAAAAAGTACTATTTGCCACCCATTATCTGGCAGGTGATGCAAGAGCCTGGTGGAATAGCATCCGTACCTTGAACGGAGGTCAGATGATGACTTGGGATGAGTTCAAAATCAAGTTTAGCCGGACTCATGTGCCCCTGGTCTGATTAAGAGGATGAGGGATGAGTTCAGAGAATTGGAACAAGGAAGAATGACTGTGGTGGAATACCGTGAAATTTTTTTATCTTTAGCTAGATATGCCCCTAATGAGATTGACACAGAAGCAAAGAAGAAAGAGAGATTCCTGAACCAACTGCATGATGAGATGTAAACCGTGCTAGTCAACATTCCCTTTGATGATATTGAAGCTTTAGTGGACTCTGCCATCCATATGGAAGGAAAGATCAACCAAGCCAATGATAATCGCAAGCGCAGGATGATGCACCAGCCTGGATCCCACCATACCCAGAAGTATCGCCCCAACCCTTCTGCAGGATATGCCCCAAGAAACAACAGACACCCTATGTCCTATCCAAGATATCCCAACCGTGGAGGAGGAAACCCAAGGTCTGGAGGAAACCACAACAATAACCCGGCAACTCCAATAACTTCAACCATGCACCGCCCAAGTCCAACAACAACACCAACAACAGCAATACTGCTCCAAGGACTGGAAGCAATGTTGTGCCTATCGCAAGAAAAGACAATTCCCAGATTACCTGCTTTGAATGCGGAGTCAAGGGTCACTACTCCAACGAGTGTCCCAAGAAGCTTGCAGCAACCACCAATGTGAATGCACCCGCTCAGCAGCAACATCGTGTTTAGCCTGGAAGAAGATTTGCCCTAGGAAACTCGCTCAACCGCAACGGCCATCTATTCCACATGAATGCAGAAGAAGCTCAGGAAGCGCCAGATGTCGTGCTGGGTATGTTTTATGTTAACTCAGTACTTGCAAGAGTGTTGTTTGATTCTGGAGCATCGCACTCGTTTGTTACAGAAGAATTTGCATGCACTAGTAAGATTCAACCAACAAAATTGAAGCATGTTATGATAGTTCAAATACCTGGTTCAACCACCAAAGCTAGAAAAAATTGCAAGGTTGTACCTATCAGAATCCATGGAATAGATTTTTATGCTAATCTAATAGTACTTGGAACCAAAGGTTTGGAAGTAGTACTAGGAATGGATTGGATGTCGAAACATAAAGGATTAATCAACTGTGCCAAGAAAGCCATAACCATGACCAGTAGCACTGGAGTATCAATAGAGCATGTATCTGAGACATTGCCCCGTCAATTCAAATGCAACAAGATTCTAGCCCAACTAACCCTAGACCAAGTCAGAGTAGTCTGTGAATACCCCGACGTGTTCCCAGATGAATTGCCCGGTATGCCCCCAGATCGGGATATCAAGCTCATCATTGAACTAGTTCCTGGAACTGGACCCATAGCTCAGAGACCTTATAGTATGAACCCATCTGAATTAGTGGAGCTAAAGAAGCAACTTGATGCTATGCTAGAGAAAGGTTTGATTCAACCAAGCACATCGCCATGGAGATCGCCTGTTTTGTTTGTGGATAAGAAAGATGGAGGTAACCGTTTGTGTGCGGATTACCGAAAGCTGAATGATGTCACCATCAAGAACAAGTACCCACTGCGAAAGATAGAGGATCTGTTTGACCAGTTGACTAGTGCCACAGTGTTTTCTAAGATTGATCTTAGAACTGGTTATCATCAACTCAAGATTCGTGCAACGAATATTCCAAAGACCGCCTTTACCACCAGATATGGATTGTATGAGTACACTGTCATGTCTTTTGGATTAACCAATTCCCCCGCTTATTTCATGAATCTCGTGAATAAGATTTTTATGTACTTCCTGGATAAGTTTGTCGTTGTTTTTATCGATGATATTCTGATCTATTCCAAGTCAGAAGAAGACCATGAGCTACACCTGAGAACCATCCTTGAAACCCTTAGAGAGCATCAGTTGTATGCCAAGTTTAGAAAATGTGAGTTCTGGTTAAAGGAAGTAGGATTCCTAGGACATATCATGTCAGCAGGAGG
Source organism: Avena insularis (assembly GCA_023614405.1). NCBI lineage: Eukaryota > Viridiplantae > Streptophyta > Magnoliopsida > Poales > Poaceae > Avena > Avena insularis. The sequence goes on along the minus strand of CM042692.1, from coordinate 412,199,776 downwards.
AGTTGCTGTCGATCCCGCCAAGATTAAAGATGTTGAAGAATGGAAAGCCCCAACCACTCAAACCCAAGTCCGTGAATTTCTCGGATTAGTGGGATATTACCGCAAGTTTGTAGAAGGATTTTCGAGCATCGCAAGACCGATGACCCAATTGTTGAAGAAAGATCAGAAGTTTAAATGGACGGACAAATGTGAAGCAAGTTTTCAAGAACTCAAGAAGAGATTGATTTCAGCCCCAATTTTGATTATGCCGGATATCAAGAAGCCTTTTGATGTGTATTGTGATGCATCCAAGATTGGTCTCGGATGTGTGTTGATGCAAGAAGGCAAAGTCATATCATATTTGTCCCGACAACTGAAGCAGCATGAGCAAAACTACCCTACCCATGACTTAGAACTAGCAGTTGTAGTCTTAGCTTTGAAGACCTAGCGTCATTACCTTATGGGTAACCGCTGTGAGATTTATTCGGATCACAAGAGTCTGAAGTATATTTTCACCTAGAAGAATTTGAATATGAGGCAAAGAAGAAGGATAGAGTTAATCAAGTATTATGACCTTGACATTCACTATCACCCCGGCAAGGCCAATGTGGTAGCAGATGCTCTTAGCAGACTGCCATGTAGATTAAACACCATGATAAAAGAAGCCCAACCAAGTTTGCATGAATAGTTGGAGCAGTTTAGAACGGAGCTAGTTAGCAAAGGATTTTTAGCTAGCATAGAACTTTAACCCACTTTGATCAGTCAGATCAAGGAGGCGCAGAAAGGAAATGCAAGTATTGACGGAATCAAGCGTCGTATCGGTACAGGGAAGGTACCCGGATTCACCAAAGATGAAGAAGGAGTTTTGTGGTACAAAGGACGTATCTGTGTACCAGCAGATTCTGAGTTGAAGCAAGTCATCATGCAGGAAGCTCATGATACTCTTTATTCTATCCATCCTAGAGGAACGAAGATGTATCAGGATTTGAAGGAGCAATTCTAGTGGCGCAAGATGAAGAGAGAAATCGGAAGCTACATAGCCAAGTGTGATATCTGTCAGAGAGTCAAAGCGGAACATCAGAGACCCGCAGGACTTTTGCAACCATTGCAGATTCCGGAATGGAAATGGGATTCTGTCGGAATGGACTTTATCACCGGTTTGCCTACTTCTAGTAGGGGAAATGACTCTATTTAGGTCATAGTGGATAGACTGTCTAAGGTAGCCCATTTTATACTTGTCAAGACCACCTACCAGAGTTCGAAGGTAGCAGAGCTATACATTGCTAGAATAGTCAGTTTGCATGGAACCCCCAAGACCATAGTATCGGATCGAGGAACCCAGTTTACCTCAAGATTTTGGCAGAAAGTCCAAGAAGGATTAGGAACCAAGCTGAACTTCATCACAGCTTATCACCCGCAAATCGATGGATACTGAAAGAGTCAACCAAATTTTAGAAGATATGTTGAGAGGTTGTGTGTTAGAATATGGATCAAAATGGGAAGATTGTCTACCTTTCGCAAAATTCTCATACAACAACAGTTATCAAGCCAGTTTGCAAATGGCCCCATTTGAATTTCTGTATGGAAGAAAGTGTCATACCCCCTGAATTGGTCGCAAGTAGGAGAGAGTCAGATTTTCGGACCCGACATCCTATGAGAAGCCCAAGAGAAGGTTCACAAAGTCCATGAACACCTCAAGACCGCACAACCAGACAGAAGAGTTATGCTGACAAAAGACGCTGAGACCTGACCATCAAAGTTGGAGATTTTGTGTATCTCAAAGTATCACCCTTGAAAGGAATGCAACGTTTTCAACTGAAAGGGAAGTTATCCCCCAGATATATTGGACCCTTCAAGATTTTGAATCGCCGAGGAGAAGTATCATATGAACTGGAACTGCCAGAGGAGATGCTAGCTATACATGATGTGTTTCATATCTCGTTACTTCGCAAATTCCTAGAAGTTCTGGAAAAGACCGAAATGTTCAAGAACATATATCACCAAGCCATAGATATCAACAAGGATCTAACATATCGTGAAGTACCCATTCATATTTTGGAAGAAGTCTTCAGATCCACCAGGACCTGGAGTATCAAGTTTCTCAAGATCCAGTGGAGCAACCATACTGAAGAAGAAGCTACTTGGGAGCGAGAAGATTACATTAGGACTGAGTTTCCAAATCTCTTTAGTTCCTAGTTTTTCTTAAATCTCGGGACAAGATTTTGTTTAAGGAGGGAAGGTTTGTAACACCCCAAAAATATTAATCAAGATTATCAAGTTCTAATCACCCAAGTTTAGGGTTAATAAAAACTTTTATTATTAAATCTAATATGAGTGTATGTGTGAAATGCATTAGTGTATGAATGAGTGCAATTGCCATGTTTGATTGCTAAAAATGATAAGGAATGGTTTAAAGATGAATACTACATCATCTAGGCCAATTACAAACAAATTCAAACGAAAATAAAGTCAAATATGAATCATATGATCAAATGGTCATTTTGACCAAAATTAACCACTAGACCACTTTGGGTGTTTCTAGTAAAAGATTTCTAATAGAAACTTTCTCAATTCTTTTCACCCCTTGATAGACCAAGTAAAAGTGAACCCAAGCCCACTTAACAAATCAACAGAAACAAATTCCCAATCTATTTAAAGGACAGTGCAAAATTGAATCAAGTTCATATGCTAAGATCACCACTTTTCAAAAACCACTCAAATAAATTAACCTTGGAAAACCCAAGCAACCCTAGACACTCAAGCATGTGACAAACACACTCACCAAAATTTAGACAAAAATTCAAATCTTGTGTTCATGCGGCCATTTGGTCGAGCACCTGGCAGACACAGAAAACACTTGCCTACCTTATACTGTTCTGAGCAATGATCACTTGCCACTAGCCCCTCATTTCACTCCCCTTGGTCTCCCTTACTGCCTAGCAGCGCAGCAGACCAGCTCCCCCTTTGCCGTTTGCGCCAGTGCAACGCCGCCCGAGCTCACCGTGCTGGTCAACCAAGCCCAACTCGCCACATCCAGTGCCGCCCTCTCCCATGATGTCCATGAGACCAGCGACCGTCCACCGCCACCCTCTATCCACCTCTCGATCACAGACCAGCCATGGACCAGCCACAAGCGCTGTGCCCACCTCTATGTCTGCCATGCTGTAGCACCCTGATAAAATCACTAGTAGAAAATTGCTTGGAGTTTTTGTTTTGTGCATCATCATGACCGTATGCTCATGTCATCATGCCACATTGCATTTGAGCATCGTCATATCATCATGCATTGTTTGCTTAAAAAACTATTTCTCTAAAGCCTATCTTTGTTTTCTAGATACCCCTCTGTATTTCAAATGTAAAACCCCGGTCTCTCTCCCGGGTCTTGTATTTGTCTAAAAACTATTTACAAAAGTGTTTTAAAATAAAAATAAATAAATAAAAGTATTTTTAGGGGAGGCAGCTGGCCAGGCACAAAAGGCCCAACCGGCCACCTACTACCCAACCGAAACAAAACTCTAACCCTAACCTACCTACCACCAACTCCACATCGCTCCACTCTACGCCATACCTCCCCCACGATGCACCCTGCCCTGCGGTACACGCACGCACGCATCACCAGCGTCTGACCCGCACCATAATCCCCACCCCGCGGTCACCTGGCCCCACCATGATCATGATCTCCATCCCCGATCCCCGCGTTCGACCCCCACCTCACGCGGCAACGTGACGCGCACGCAAGCGAGACGCTGCCTCACACTACTCGCAACGACCACGACACACCGGACCCACCTCGCTCGCCCTTGGTCCCATCCCTGCGTCGCGACGCGTTCACCCCATCGCCACCCTCCCGCACCGACGCGCCCGCCCCTGATCCCCACCTGCCCAAGCGTGATTCCTCGTCCTTGACCGGCTCTCTCCGCCGCCAGTAGCTACTGCTCTGCAGCCCGCCACTCCACCCAGGACCCCCTCACCCTGGCGCCCGTGTCCTCCTCGTCACCGACCGGGCGGGACCCCCACTCCACCTTGTTGTTCCACACCGGTCCCGAGCGCTTCTGGCCCCGCCCCTCTCCACTTCGGAAGCCGCCAGCGAGCCCAGCTCCTCGATGACCTTGTCGCTCGGCCCCTACCCCATGGTCCTTCGGTCGCGACCAGGCTCCGTCGGTCGCACCCTCCCTGGTGCTCCACTCGCCACCGGTGCGTCGTGCCTCTCCTGTACCTCGCCCTCGACCTTGAGTCCAAGCACCATGTGTCGCTGCACGTACTCATCCCCTACCAAGCCTCGGCTCGCCAGCGCCTCTCGGTCTTGGCCAGGATGTATGCTGCCGCATCCGGCGTGTCCGAAAGGGGCCAAGTCCCCTGGGTGAGCTCCTGACCAAGTGCTGTGGTGCCCCGAGCCAATCGGTGGCCATAACATGTTCCTGTGTGTCCGATGTCAACTCGTTTTGATGCCATCTTTCATGTTGATTTAATCTTGTTGCTGCTAAGGTCGAAAATCGCTCTATGCAGTTTAAGTTGGGGAGCACGCAGACCACGTGTTTGTCTCGACAAGATCTTCGTTGGGCCATCCCGTCACGGACGACAAGCTCGTCGACCCTGAACCAGAACACGTCGAGACTGCGGTACCCGAAGTTTGCCCTCGAAGACCGAACGATTGGCACGCCAAGTTCTCCTTCACGAAGACCAAATCTAAAGACCCCGATCCCGGAGTTCGAAGATCGAGACCAAACCCGAACCCCTTCGAGCCCCCAAGATCTTTGACCTGAGATGTGTGACCCTTTCCGAGACCCCTATTTTTTATAAATGACATCTATCTTGTTGCATATAAATTGTTCATACCGCATACATATTCATTTGTTTGGGGGTATTTAGATGATTCACATAAATCAAATATGGAGTATATATGCGGGCTATATTTGTCTTACAACGCCTCCATTTAAATTTGTGTAGCAAACCGATGCCATGTTTTGCCTTGTTAATACAACATTTAAAATGCGGGGTATCTAAATAACTTAACCTTCTAATTAATTATCGAGACCTTGGTTCTGTTTAATATTGCCTAGTTGCATCGCATCTTGCCATGCCATGCATCATCTCATGAACATGATGATTCTTTGTCGTAGTATTAAATAGTGCATCTGTTGTTTCTTTTAGTGCTTTGCTTCTTCGCGAATTAAGCCAATGAGTTGATGCGAGTATTGGCAAGTCCTTCGGATAATGTATCTTCGGCTATGTTTCACAGGCGAGCATTCTCCCCCTTTCTACCTATTTTGTGTTTATAGTCTTTACTTCCTCATATTGATCTATTGCTATCCGTATTGCGATGCTTTAGTTATCGTGCACCATTTATATTCCTTGCAGCCTCTATATTGCCTTGGATACATCCTATTGCCTATTGTTTGATAGATAGTTGGCCTTGCGAGTCGTAGTTGCTTGCTCAGGTGCTGCTTCGCAATGTTATTGTTCCACCATGGTTGGAAGGTTGGCACATGCTTAATGGTGGAGATGATCATGACTTTAATTTCAACTAATAATTAAAATGCTGGGAATAGATATAACTAATGCAGAGGCACCACTGGGCGATAGCTAATATTTGGTTCTTCCACGCTAACTTGTGTCCTGTAGGCCCCGAGTACTTGATACTTGTTCCTTGACTATTCGCACTATCCACATACGGGAGACTCTATTAATCCCCCTTTGCCCGAGCTTGATTCACACTTTATTTCTTGGGGCCACAAAGTAGTTTGGGGCTTTATTACTATCATGTACTTATGCCATGCTTTATTGCTTTATTTACGATTATGCGTGGAGCACCTGTACTATTTTGGAACATGGAATGTTTTCGCGGTATCGACAAGCCTAGTCACACTTTCGGGTTCCCAATCGTTTATAGCCATTGTCACAAACCCTGGGTCTATCTCGGAGCCGGCCAACTTCGTTGCGGGTAGCTTAGTTGGGTGGCCCCTTGAAATGATTTATGAATCCTGTGAATGTTTTGTCGTGAGGCCTTGTTGTGTTTTATTTGGTTCTTCCCGAGGTTAATCTGTGTGTGTTGCTATTTGTGCACCCCTGCAGGGTAAATCTTTCTGAAAGCCGTGTCCGCGATTATGGACGACTTGGAGCACAGTATCTCGATCATAGACAACTATAACTAAAGTAGTGCTATAAATTTTACTTTGACATGTCTAGTAATCAGTTTCACTACAACGGAATGAGTAAATAAAAGTGCCAACAACTGCTGGATTTGGAATGTATTATGCTCACTGTATCTGACTAGTAAGTGCTACAACTATAATGTAATGAATAAAACTGCCAACCATGTGAGTTCCTCGGTTTGACTTCCTCGTTTGGTCTCGAGGGGGAAATGCCAGGATGGGTATGATTGGTGTTAGTATCAGGTTGGATCCGAATAGGTCTTTCTTATCCCTCTCTAGTAGCCGAGAGTTGAATCGAGTCTCTATAGATTGTTTAGTGCATGTTGCGCTGCCGCTTCAGTCCACCATACCTATGTAGGCGAGAGCCGCCAAATTCTAGACTCACCGTGTACGGGCCTCAGTACTGAGTGCTCCCTTTTTCGTTTCCCTTTACCGGCACAGCTTTTTCTAGAAGGTATGAGATCGACGTCGTTAGCAGGGTTACCCTTCTGGCTTGGCCTGGGTAGGGTTATGGACGCCATTGGTTATTCTTCAGGGATCTTAGCCCCATTTGCATCTTATTCGTACTTGGATGTTGTATCATTTTCAAGGTGATTTGGATCTTTGTATTGTATATCTGTATTTTGACTCATGGAGTCGTTGTTGTATATATATGTTTATGTGGGTTCCATCATGGACTATTGTGTAATGTTATTACTTCGTTTTCCACCCGCACGCAAGTGTCTGGTGGGCATCTTTGAATTGTTTTTATGCGGGTTTGGCAGGAATTGCTAAAACTTGCAGAGGGCTGATTTGAGAGTGTTACAAAGTGGTACCAGAGCCCAGCAGTTGCGATACCCCACTGGTCCAGCATGTAGGATAACCTAGCTAACGGTCGATGTAGAGTGTCAAAACTATGTTGCAAAAATCGGTTGGATAGATCTGATAAGGTCTGCTTTTACTCCTTGTCCCTATGCTATTCTCCTCTTACAACCACGTGTTTTGAATCTTCTATCTTACCTTTCTTAAAGTCCAGGATATCTCGTGGTTGGGTTTCCGTCATACCTTCAGGGTTTCACTTCCTCCTTTTTTATAATGGTAGAGCTACCATCATCAAATCTGCATCTCGTTTGTTGTACCCTTCATCCAATCTTTTTGGTTCTTGAACTCTTTATCTGTATCTGCATCTTGGCGGATATCCATATCATTGAAAAACATATGAGAAGGCTGAGCAATGGTGAAGTTGGAGTATACCTTGAGCATGTGTTGTTCACGCCAATGGAACCATCACGAAACCTAATTATTGTGTCTTTTCATATGATTTCTTTTGTATCTTCTGGTGTTTTCTAACACGATGACCTCATCCACATCAGACCTGATGAAGATCTTGCATCACTCCATTGTTTCCGAACATCGCTTATCAAGATCTTCAGTCTAATTCTGAGAGTTGGTTGCATAATTTCCTATCCATGTAGAGAGTAATGTTTTGAGTGCGGGATGGAGTCATGACCATACCACTAATCTTATCATTCACTTTTGTACATTGAATGGATGGATCGATGCAATTTTACTCCTTCCATGGAAGTTAGAGGTGGCCTTACCTTTCGATATCTTTATCTTCGTCTTTGTTTCTCCGGAGTGTTCTCTCGATAGACGTGAGCAACAATCTCTTGTTGGTGGTGTCACCGAATTCAAGATGGAGCAAGGATCTTTGTTAGTGGTTCCGCGAGGAACTACACTAAGTAAGAAGCATCTGATCATCAGCATTCTCCCCCGTACCATGAGGCGGATCTCGAGGGCGAGATCCATTGTTAGTGGTGTCGAATTGTAGCACCCCGATAAAATCACTACTAGAAAATCGTTTGGAGTTTTTGTTTTGTGCATCATCAAGACCGTATGCTCATGTCATCATGCCACATTGCATTTGAACATCGTCATATCATCATGCATTTGTTTGCTTATAAAACTATTTCTCTAAAGCCTATCTTTGTTTTCTATATACCCCTCTGTATTTCAAATGTAAAACCCCGGTCTCTCTCCTGGGTCTTGTATTTGTGTAAAAACTATTTACGAAAGTGTTTTAAAATAAAAATAAATAAATAAAAGTATTTTTAGGGGAGGCAGCCAGCGAGGCACAAAAGGCCCAACCGGCCACCTACTACCCAACCGAAACAAAACTCTAACCCTAACCTACCTACCACCAACTCCACATCGCTCCACCCTAGTCGCCACCTACCGACCCGTGCGCACCCCAGCCGGGTGTCGCACTTGACCGCGGCTCCACCTACCGCTACTCTCCCCTCCCCGTGATGCACCCTGCCGCGCGGTACATGCACGCACGCATCACCAGCGTCCGACCCGCAGCGTGATCCCCACCCCACGGTCACCTGGCCCCACCATGATCGTGATCCCCATCCCCGATCCCCGCATTCGACCCCCACCTCGCGCGGCAACATGACGCGCACGCAAGCGAGACGCTACCTCACACTACTCGCAACGACCACGACACATCGGACCCACCTCACTCGCCCTTGGTCCCATCCCCGCGTCATGACGCATTCTCCCCATCGCCACACTCCCGCACTGACGCGTTCGCCCCCGATCCCCACCTACCCCAGCACGATTCCCCATCCTCGTTCCCGTCCTTGACCGGCTCTCTCCGCCGCTAGTAGTCGCTGCTCTACAGCCCGCCACTCCACCCAGGGCCCCTCGCCCTGGCGCCTGTGTCCTCCTCGTCACCGACCGGGAGGGGCCCCCGCTCCACCTCGTTGTTCCACGCCGTCCCCGAGCGCCTCTGGCCCCGCCCCTCTCCACTTCGGAAGCCGCCAGCGAGCCCAACTCCTCGACGACCTTGTCACTCCGCCCCTACCCCGTGGTCCTTCTCTACTTGCGACCAGGCTCAGTCGGTCGCACCCTCCCTGGTGCTCCACTCGCTGTCGGTGCGCTGTGCCTCTCTTGTACCTCGCCCTCGACCTCGAGTCCAAGCACCGCGTGCCACTGCACGTACTGGTTCCTGACCTAGCCTCGGCTTGCCAGCGCCTCTTGGTCTTGGCCCGGATGTCTGCTGCCGCCTCCTACGTGTCCGGAAGGGGCCAGCTCCCCTAGGTGAGCTCCTTACCAAGTGTAGTGGTGCCTCGAGCCAATCGGTGGCCATAACGTGTTCCTGTGTGTCTGATGTCAACTTGTTTTGGTGCCATATTTCGTGTTGATGTAATCTTGTTGCTGCTAAGGTCGAACATCGCTCTATGCAGTTCAAGTTGGGGAGCATGCAGACCACGAGTTTGTCTCAACAAGATCTTGTCGGCCCATCCCATCACGGACGACAAGCTCACCGACCCCGAACCAGAACAAGTCGAGACCGCGGTACCCGAAGTTTGCCCTCAAAGACCGAACCATAGGCACGCCAAGTTCTCCTTCACGAAGACCAAATCTAAAGACCCCGATCCCAGAGTCCAAAGATCGAGACCAAACCCGAACCCCTTCGAGCCCCCAAGATCTTTGACCCGAGATGTGTGACCCTTTCTGAGACCCCTATTTTTTATAAATGACATCTATCTTATTGCATATAAATTGTTCATACCGCATACATATTCATTTGTTTGGGGTATTTAGACGATTCACATAAATTAAATATGGAGTATATATGCGGGCTATATTTGTCTTACAACGCCTCCATTTAAATTTGTGTAGCAAACTGATGCCATGTTTTGCCTTGTTAATACAACATTTAAAATGCGGGGTATCTAAATAACTTAACCTTCTAATTAATTGTCGAGACCTTGGTTCTGTTTAATATTGCCTAGTTGCATCGCATCTTGCCATGCCATGCATCATATCATGAACATGCAAATTCTTTGCCGTAGTATTAAATAGTGCATCTGGTGTTTCTTTTAGTGCTTTGGTTCTTCGTGAATTAAGCCGATGAGTTGATGCGAGTATCGGCAAGTCCTTCGGATAATATATCTTCGGCTATGTTTCCCAGGCGAGCATTCTCTCCCTTTCTACCTATTTTGTGAATATAGTCTTTACTTCCTCCTATTGATCTATTGCTATCCGTATTGTGATGCTTTAGTTACCGTGCACCATTTATATTCCTTGCAGCCTCTATATTGCCTTGGATACATCCTATTGCCTGTTGTTTGATAGATAGTTGGCCTTGGAAGTCGTAGTTGCTTGCTCAGGTGTTGCTTCGCATTGTTGTTGTTCCATCGTTGTTGGAAGGTTGGCACATGATTAATGATGGAGATGATCATGACTTTAATTTCAACTAATAATTAAAATGTTGGGAATAGATATAACTAATGCAGAGGCATCGGTGGGCATAGCTAATATTTGGTACTATCCACATACGGGAGACTCTATGAATCCCCCTTTGCCCGATCTTGATTCACACTTTATTTCTTGGGGCCACAAAGTAGTTTGGGGCTTTATTACTATCCTGTACTTATGCCACGCTTTACTGCTTTATTTATGATTGTGCATGGAGCACCTGTACTGTTTTGGAACGTGGAATGTTTTCGTGGTATCGACAAGCCCAGTCACACTTTCGGGTTCCCGATCGTTTACAGCCATTGTCACAAACCCTGGGTCCGTCTCGGAGCCGGCCAACTTCGTTGTGGGTAGCTTAGTGGGGTGGCCCACTAAAATGATTTATGAATCCTGTGAATGCTTTCTCGTGAGGCCTCCTTGTGTTTTATTTGGTTCTTCCCGAGGTTGATCGTGTGTGTGTTGCTATTTGTGCACCCCTGCAGGGTAAATATTTTTGAAAGCCGTGTCCACGGTTATGGACGACTTGGAGCACAGTATCTCGACCATAGACAACTATAACTAAAGTAGTGTTATAAATTTGACTTTGACATGTCTAGTAATCAGTTTCACTACAACGGAATGAGTAAATAAAAGTGCCAACAACTGCTGGATTGGAATGTATTATGCTCATTGTATCTAACTAGTAAGTGCTACAACTATAATGGAATGAATAAAACTGCTAACCATGTGAGTTCCTCGGTTTGACTTCCTCGTTTGGTCTCGGTACTGATCGCTCCATTTTTCCTTTGCCCTTTGTCGGCACACCTTTTGTTTTAGCAGGTATGAGATCGACGTCGTTAGCAGGGTTACCCTTCCGGCTTGGCCTGGGCAGGGTTATGGACGCCATTGGTTATTCTTCAGGGATCTTCGCCCCATTTGCATCTAATCCGTACTCGGATGTTGTATCATTTTCAAGGTGATTTGGATCTTTGTATTGTATATTTGTATTTTGACTCATGGAGTCGTTGTTGTATATATTTGTTTATGTGGGTTCCATCGTAGACTCTTGTGTAATGCTATTACTTCGTTTTCCACCCGCACGCAAGTGCATGGTGGGCATCTTTGAATCGTTTCTATGCGGGTTTGGCGGGAATTGCGAAAACTTGCATAGGGCCGATTCGAGGGTGTTACACATGCCAAGAGCGCGCTAGAGCACCGCAGCCGACACGCGCACACACGCCACGCCTCGCCCTCACCGCGCGTGCCTGCACTCACCGTGACCCTAGCTACCCCCAGATATGCCCGTTCGCCGCTGCGTGGACCATAGCCACTGTTCACCGTCTCGAACGCCGCCGTTTCCGCCTAGAGCACCAATCATTCCCGACCGTTCTTGACTGCCCCTTGCCAGGCCATCACGTGCATGACTATCGCCCTGAAGCACCACGTCGACCCCTACCCTCAGCCATGCCGCTAGCCCCCTGTATCACGTCACCGACGAGCCCGAGTCATACCGCTCTATCCCTCTCACCGGTGTATAAATAGAGGTCACCCCAGCTCCAATTTGCCACACCATTCCACTCCCCTCTCTCAGAAACCTCCCACACCTCTCCTTGGAGCAAGGCGAGCACCACACCGCCGGAATTTCACCGAAGTCTGCCGCTGCAGAGGAGAAGAGGAACCGGAGCCAGGAGCCGCCCCAGGAGCCGCCGTGACCACCATTCGAACCGTAATCGTCTACAACGTTGTTCGCCCCCATCACCGACCTTAGCTAGAGCCCAGGTGAGCCTCACACGACCCCCATCACCGTGTTAGGGTTAGAATCTCACCGGAGACGATGAATCACAACCGTAGATCCTAGTCTATTCGCTCGGTCTAGATTGAAAGATACCGTTTCAGTTTAGTTTAGTCGCAGACTAGTGGGACCGTCCCGTCAGCAGCCCGCTGCGCCAGCACTATGCAGTTGGGATGGCCCATTTAGTTTCCCGCGCAGTAGATTCAAATAAACTTTTTCCATTTTAGTTAAACCTAGATTCTATCAGTAGATTCAAAAACCAATTCAAAGAGATTCACTGAACCAAATTGCATGATTCCAATTTTGTTAGATGTACTCAAATTATCTATCCAAGACCATTCGATTCAAACCATTTGAAATTATAGATCACCTATAGTAAAAATAACAAAACAGAGACTTTTCCACATTCAAACATTTTTCAAAAATCAACCATAAATGCTTTTGAGTTGATTCCAACTCTCAAAAATCACATTTGACAAGATCTATCTGAATATGTAAAAATATTTAGGTTTACATGCAGTGATCTTGGACTAGAACCAAAAGAATGCTATTTAGGCATTTCTAGTCACTTTAATTGTATTAAATAGTAATTTTAAACTTTATAAAATATGACCAACACTTTAAATCACATTCCCAAGTATTAGAATATGTGGTGATGACATGTGTCAATATGATCCCATATTTTAATTGGAGAATATTAAATCTTAATTATTTTCAATGAGTAGAAATTACTTTTCTAAAATAAGATAAACAAAATTAGGTCTTTATTTCATGTGATGATTGTGATGATGCTAGATCATCTAGTGTGATTCTTTTTGTGCTAAATAGAAGTAGTTAAGTATTTTTTGGTGATTGTGTACCTCGTATTCATTTATAGATGATAGTACAGACCCAGGATACGAGGAGGAGGAGTACTACAAAGAAGAAGAAGAAGAAGAAGAAGAAGAAGAGAACTTCAACCACTACACTACTCAAGGCAAGCTAACACTTGCAAGTGTCATACTTATGCAAGCCTAACACTACAAGTTAACTATACAAGCCATCCTTGCAAGATAACCTATGCAAGATGCATTAGGCACGCTTGGTTTTGCAACCTTGATTATACCAATCCCAAGTTTTACTTGCAAGCTTTATTCTTTTACTTTTTACCAAAGTTCTTTACTTTTAGTTAGTGCTTTGTGAGTATTGGAAAAATAGGATAGATACCATAAAGAGTATAAAACTAGGCCTAAGTAGTTATACTTAGATGTCATCAAAAGGCATAAAACTAGAGTTGGATAGTTACACTTGATTAGCACCCCTCATTAGTGAATACCCTCAATTTTAGTGGCTAGTGCTAAGCATAAAAGTTGATCACTTTAGATGGGAATACTTGGTGAAAATGATTATGAAAACCTTGGAATGATTGTTCATTCTATTGAAATGTTTTGACATGTGTTATGAACACAAAAGGATTTGATGATGAAACTTGTTGAGGCATGAGCCTTAGCCCTTTATAAAAACTGATGGTTGAGTTTGGATGCGATACCATTCCAATTTTACCGTACAACCACAATACACGAATTGGGTAGGGCTTAACTGGAAGTTTATATGCCTTAGCATGGGTTCCCTCGCGGAAAGAGGTTGAGCTGAGGCTACCTCGTGAATGTGAAAGTCCACCTATGCAGTGCCCAGGATGGCAGATGGCCATGGCTGGGAGGCCAAGCTCATAGGGGAGGTGCCTATACTAGCGTGTGTAATTGAAAGGTTATGATTGATTATTCGCATACTAAGTATGATGATTCAGGTTTATCCCTGACGGATGTATCGAATTTTGTGGTGAAAGTGTACCACCTCTGCAGAGTGTCAAACTATTCGAATAGCCACGTCCACGGTCATGGACAGTTGGAGTGGCCATACTGTTCTGTTGTCAGATGTTTTCAAAATGACTTGTGAATTGAACTATGACTTTGACTTGACGACAACAGGGTTGTGGACATGAAAACTAGGTTCCCACTTAAGTGGTTAAATTAGATTCTTTACTTTTGAGCTCTTGTGAAATAAACCTGGCTTTTTGCAAATAAACTTAGAGCTTAAGATTCCTACTAGAACTACCTTACTTGTTACTGATAGTTTGCGAGTACTTAAAGAGTACTCATGGCTTTGTCCCTGGCTATTCCCATGGCTAGACTATGATGAGGACTACTAGAAAGATGGACAGTAGGAGGTCTATGACAACTAGGATCATCTCCCATCGTCAGCATTGCCTGTGACCCTGAAGATGGATCCCCTACTACGTTTACTTTCCGCTGCTTTGATTGTATTAAGACTGGATCATGAGATCCTTTATTTGTAAGACCTTTATTATGGTTTGTAATGGATGATGTACTATGGTACCAATTCTGTTATGTCTCGCAAAAATGGTAATCCTAGGATTGTGATGTATGGCATAACCGGCATCTAGGATTAAAAATCCGGGTGTTGACAATATGTCTGTTTATCTGAAATTAATTTGCTCGAGGATTGAGTTTGGCTTAGTTAAGAAAGTGCAACTGCAAGTCTTATAGTTAACTAGTTTCAGGCATTGGCACAACATAAATTATTCATCTCGAATTTCCTTTATCCTCGGTAGTCTGTCCTTGGTCACCCTCGGGCGCCTTCTACAGTTCCTTCAACAGATCCACAGTGCAGTACTCTAGCTTCTTCTTGTCTTCCCTGAGCTGATCCCTCTCCTTTTCTGCATTATGAATCAGCAAGCTGTGACTATCCTGAAGCTTCTTTGCATTTCCAATAACCAAGCTCCGATTGATTCTGTCAGTTAGCTCTGACTACAAATTCTCGATTTCTTGTTCCATCTCCTTATTTCATACCGACAACATGTAATTTTTTTCAGCTGCATCACAAGCATCAGTAAATCTCCCAGACCTTTCCAACTCATACATTTCCCATAACTGAGACAAACATTTCTTAAGTGCATCTGGCCACTCAAGATCCACCCACTCTACTGCTTTACACACCTGGCAACCTAAAAAAACACACACTATAGTGTTATGAACATACACGATACATTTTTCTTCATGTCATTGTTGCACATAATGTAAATAAACCTGATTTGTACAGCCCAAAACCCTTCTCCCAGTGTTACAGCCTTCGAATGCAACATATCTCCTCAGTTTTAGCCCATGATCACATGGCACTTCTCCATCGCTATCTAGGCCCTCCCATTCAGAGTCATAGATCGTCCGTGGTACCTATAGGTAAACGCAAAGCTGAAATCGAACACGATTGCATGCACATATGGAGCTCAGATTGAGATATTTACCATTGCCTAACCCTACCCTGAGAAAACAGAGGAACTCACATCATGGGAGGAATACTCGATGTCGGAGAGAAGGTTGTCGCTGCTCGACTGGTCGTCCTCGTCGTTCTAGGATAACATGGCGAATGCAGCGTCGCCGGCGACGGCGTCAGCGCTAGTGTAGATATATATATATATATATATATATATATATATATATATATATATATATATATAGAGAGAGAGAGAGAGAGAGAGAGAGAGAGAGACAGAGACAGACAGAGACAGAGAGAGCAGCTCTTTTGCCGCTGCAACAATGACTAAATTGGGATGTTACAATAGTTTAATGGATACCATGCCCTTTCCCTGGATTACTGTCTCCTGCCTAATATGGATTCTCTTCATACATTCTTATTTCAAATATTAAACTTGTACTCCCTCCATCCCAATTTCATTGCCTAACAAAAACATACCAGTATATTACATCATCTAAAGAAACAAAATCATGTCAACTACAAGGTACTTATGCATCACATGTTTAGTCATGGTTTCACAAAACATTACATTACAATCTCTCAACAAACATAATCACAGAAGCAAGTATATTAACATCAACTAAAGAAACAAAATCATGTCGACTACAAGGTACTTATGCATCAGTTGTCAAGCCATGGTTTCACAAAACATCACATTACAATCTCTCAACAAACATAATCATAAAAACAAGTATATTACATCAACTCAAGAAACAAAATCATGTCGACTACAAGGTACTTACGCATCACTTGTCTAGTCATGGTTTCACAAAACATTACATTACAATCTCTCAACAGACAAAATAACAGAAACAAGTATAGTACATCATCTCAAGAAACATAATCATGTCAACTACAATAATATTTATGCATCACTTGTCCAGTCATGGTTTCACAAAACATTACATTACAATGTCCCATCAAACATAATAACAGAAACAAGTACGGTACATCATCTTAAGAAACATAATCATGTCAACTAAAATGTACTTATGTCTTATTACAACAACAATGGTTTCAGTGAGTGACATGTCCGAAAATCTCAACAGCTCGCACAACATTATATCGCAATCGCTCAACAAACATAATCACAGAAACACGCTCTAAATGTAATAGTAGTCAATGTTACAAATACAGGCAGGGGAACCCCGTGGTCCATATGACAAGCCTAGGGTAGCAGCTCTCATCAGATCTCATCAACGTCGACCACCTCATTCTGTTCAGCCACTACAGGGGCCTCTACGTCCACTATAACTTGTTCAACAACATCAGAAATGGTACCAAGGAAGAACACCTTCCTGGTTTGCTTCTTTCGTCACATAATCTGCATAAGATCTTCAGTATCCAAAACATCTATGAATTGTTGCTTCTTATGATGCCACCACCGGATTTGTGCCATCTACTTAGGGCCAATACTGATTTCCTTACTGATCATCTCTCTCATTTCATCAAGAGTTATGTTTTTGGAATTGATAGTGATCTCCACAGTACATGACGAAACTGGCTTATTAACTCCCTCATCAAGTTTGCAATGTATGAATCCACCTCTATGCGTATACTGAACTTATCTAGATCAGCATCTATTGGTCTGTATTCTCTAGGAGCCGAAGCTCTGGCAGCAAGATCTCCAGCATCTGCATACATATCATCAGTCATTGCTTCAACTTTCACCTCACGATCAGCTGTACAACACTCCCAAACCATCTGAAGCTCATGGGAGTGCTCAATTTGCTGATAGGTATCATTCATGTTGTGCCACACCAATTTTGTCCTCTGTCTATAACCCTAGGGAATCCTAGCGGCAAGCATATCTACCAGCTGTGAAACAAACACAACCTCTTTGCAATTCACAAGCAGATGCACATCTTGCCTGAACACAACCCTCTCGCAACCAAAATCAAGTTTTGCAGTGTACTGGCGAACATGAACTATGAACTCATATAGGTCCCTTGTATCAAAGTTGTGCCTAATTTGATTAAAAAGGGGAACTTTTTAGTTCATTCGATTCTATTATGTCGTAACTAATCTACTTGTAAGATAAGGCACATATAAGAAAAATTAACCTCTCGCTCTTCTCCTGGGTTTTTTCTTCGAGATCTGGGTGCCACATCTGCCCACCAGAACCGAACAATCCACCGCCAGCCTTGCTTTTATCTTCAACCCGCTGCTCGTAGGTACCTTGGGAGCAGAATCCTTGCTGACCTCCTCGCTAACCAGGGCTGAAGACCTCGCCGCTGCTTCGTGTTGAGCCCCAGACTATGGCCCCGATGGACCCGAATCAGTCGGCGACGTAGCTACAACCTTCGCCTTGCAACACATGCTTGGCTGCCGTTGTCGGATTTAGTGTCAGGGAAGGGAGAAAAAAGGTCCTCCGCCACCGGCAGATTCAAGGTTGGGGAAGGGAAGAAAGGGGACCGCCGCCGCCGTAGCCAGATTTAGTGTCGAGAGTTAGGAAAGTACAATAATAGATTTGCCCCTATGACACGTGTAGGGTGGCTAAGAAGAGTGACCGGCAAAGAAGGGGCACAGCAGGAACTAGTGTAACAGAATATCCTGACTTTACGGACACAATTTGAAAATATTGGGTTTGGCCATCATTCACTCGAAACACCCCTCTCAGCAATTGGCGCCCCAACTTTTTGAATCACGGTGATTAAAATCAACTCGGGTACCGCGGTGCACTGGCGTCTCAACTTTCGGGCCGCAAAATGATATTCTCCATTTAAACTAGATAGTATTTATATTTTTGATGAAATATCTCTATAAACCCTACCACTAATGCCTAATAATCAAAGGGTTATGCAATCCTTTCTTTCTATTTTTCCTTGCATAGATAATGACGTTTGATGATGGGAATCACTACATTAAAGTCAAAGATACGAGGTTTCCAACAACCATAAGAAACCAAGAGTCGTGGGTCGAAGGCAGATGCTTAACGACCAACTATATGACCAAACTAAAATTCCGGCCGTATAGTTCCAGCCGTATAGTTTCCATCGGTGCCACAAGGTCAAACAGAACAACTTTCGTGAAGGGACCCCTATATAAAGAGGCCTCGGGCAACAAGAAAAGGGCGCCCGGAGAAACCATCAGTCACCCCCAGATCTCCATCCACAACACCAAAGAGCCGCCAGGGGAATAGACTTAGATCTAATCTCTCCACCACCATAGCCATATTCCACCACTTGTAATAGTAGATATCTTCTTCGATGGGTGACATTATAAGACTATTTCTATCAATCTCATGATTTCCACTATAATGTTTATGATCTTTGATCTCATCTCTATATGTGAGTAATTCTCCTTGGGCTAAGGGTTTCGGCCTAGCCATGCAGCTTTTGTGCATGTTATTTATCATATATGGGATCATGTATTAGTTTGTATGACATGATGATTATTGTATCCTCTCTTGCGTCAATCTAAGGACTTATCAGGTTCCCAAGACCCCGAGGATTGAGCCAGGTATAGGGAGTATGAGTAATGACTAATCTACAGGTTGGGAACCCCAGTGACAGAAGGGGTAGTATGGCTATATGTGCGGGATTTAGTTGGGATTAATGGTGATGTCACTATGCATATCATTAGTTCTCTTTCTTCTATGGATGAGACTAGTAGGTTATTGCTATAAGCGGTTGCGTAGGCCATAGCAATTATGGATGCACTGCCCACATATAATTTATCTTGCTCTAACAATTACATGCATATTTTATTTTTATCTTTTATTCACATCAGATGTTTTGCACAGCTACTAGTGAAACCGAACACCCTAGGATCTCTCTCTCCATCATCGACAACAAAAAATGACGCAAACTCTTGGTCAGGTAAAAACACAAAAGGAATTCTAAAACTCCCGAAGGTCCATTAAAGTAACTTCACTACGCTTCTGCTTCCCGAGGATTTGATAAACCTAGGTCTACTAGGGAAAAAGAGCTATACTACATCTGTAATCCAGATCGAAGGTATCAGTCCTACGTGTTGGCATGTACACCTGGCAGGTAGTACGGGCTATCGTATCACTTAACTGTGTTTTACTGGCCAGTTGAGCAGCCACGACATCTACAATCTATGTTGCCAGTTAGGCTCTAAACGTGACCGACAGTACAATCTGGCCGCGATAAATCTAAACCATGTATGTCTATGTTCTACGCTTCTAGCTCATCTATACGTCCATGATAACCCGTGTCGTGTATGGTCTATACTGACAGAGTGTACGTCTATAGTCTATGCTTCTAGCTCGTCTATACGCTCGTGATAACCCGTGTTGTCTATGGCCTACACTGACAGGCGACATGGGTTCATGTCGCCACGTCGGCTCTAGAAAGACCCCAAATCCACGAGAAACCGCAGACAACATGGGCTTACAGTGCCACGTCGACTGTGGGTGGCAAGCTCACCCCCTATCTATTCGCCACCACCCGTTTCACATCTCTTCTTCCTTTCTACATCCTCCCAGCTCGTCTTCCTCCTTCCTCCCACCCCATTTTTCTCATAGCTTCTCCATTTTCTTGTAACTAAACCTACTTTAGTTCATAGATTGGTGATACGTTGGAAACGTATCTATAATTTTTGATGCTCCATGCTTGTTTTATATCTACTTTCTTATGTTTTGTCCACACTTTGGAGTATTTTTACACATTTTCTAGAACTAACCTATTAACAAGATGCCACAGTGCGAGTTGCCTGTTTTCTGCTGTTTTTGGTCCTAGGAAAGTCAGAAAATGAATATTCTTGAAATTGGACCGGACAAAAGCCAAAGTCGTTATTTTCCCGGAAGACTCATGGAGCCAGAAGGAGAGACAAAGGGGGGCCACAGGGTGGCCACACCACCCCTAGGCATGGGTCCCCCTGGCCGCGCTAGGGCATGGTGTGGGCCCCCTGGCTGGCCACCGACCTTGCCCCTTCGCCTATAAGAAGTCCTCGAGGCAAAAACCCTAAATCGAACAGCCTCCAGCCATGAAAAGTTCCGCAGCACCGCCGCCACCGAAGGGGAGATTCGGGGGACAGAAAGTCTATGTTCCAGCACCCTGCCGGGACAGGGCGGTGACCCCGGAGCCATCTCCATCGATCTCCACCACCATCTCCATCGTCGTTGCTGATTCCCATGATGATGAGGGAGTAGTTCTCTCTCGAGGCTAAGGGTTCTACCGGTAGCTATGTGTTCATATCTCTCTCTATGCATGATCATATTGTGATCATGAGCTTTGTAATCAAGTAGATCTACCATGCTACTCAAGTGATTTAATAGATCTCTGCTCTCCCCATGTGTGTGAAAGTGACACGTGCACACCATGGTGTCACTTAGGCTAGAAATTACAAATACTTGTTATGAGTTATATTTGGAGTTGGATGTTTCTATGAAATTGTGGTGTTTGTTGGAACCATCTAGAGCTCAAGGTGATAGTGTGGGGTTATCTAGATGGGAAAAGTGAACTTTGAGGTGTGCTGTTATAGCCCTACCATGGATTAGAGTGTCCAACCAGAGAGTAGTTAAGAGTAGTATCATGAAGAGAAGATATTTATATGAGAGTGTTCACTAGCGAAAGTATGATTCCTAGGCCTTGTTTCTAAGCATTGAAACACTGTTTGAAACTAGATCTGTTACATGTTTGCTTGCTGCCATCTTTATTTCAGTTTGCCTTTATTATCTTCCACACCATCAAGCTATTTTCTGGCACCATTGTCTTTTATCCATACCACTTGTATTTCACTATCTCTTCGCCGAACTAGTGCACCTATACACCTGACAAGTGTATTGGGTATGTTGGGGACACAAGAGACTTCTTGTATCTTGATTGCAGAGTTGCTTGAGAGGGGATACCTTTGACCACTTCCACCCTGAGTTCGATAAACCTTGGGTGATCCACTTAAGGTAAAACTTGCTGATGTTCTACAAACCTCTGCACTTGGAGGCCCAACAACTGTCTACAAGAAAAGAAGTGCGTAGACATCAAGCTATTTTCTGGCGCTGTTGCCGGGGAGGTAAGGTAAAAGGTACTCACATCCTCTGGTGTGAGTGCTCGAAGTTATTTCCTTTAGATTCTGCAATTTTTTCTTTTTGTTTATTGTTTTTATTTTCACTAGTTAGGCTTAATGGAAAACAACAACAAAATTAGAGAGCTTTATAGTATTTATCTTGAGTTAGGACATGAAGTGTTTGAAGAGAAAATTAAAAAACCTATGTAACTTTATTTGCATGTTAATAGCAATGTTGTTAGTATGAATTCTTTGGACACCATTATTGCTAATGCTATGGAAAAGTCTAAGCTTGGGGAAGCTATTTTTTATGAAAATGATCTTTTTAGTCCCCCATCTTTAGAGGAGAAAATTTGCTTTGATGATACTATACCTCCAATATATGATGACTACAATGATGAATATGATATTTTTAGTCCACCTACTATTGAGGAGGAAATTAATTATGACTACAATATGCCTCCTATATTTGATGATTATGGTGACGAGAATAATAATGATAGCTATTTTGTTGAATTTGCTCCCACTACAATTAATAAGAAGGACTATGCTTATGTGGAGAGTAATAATGCTTATATGCATGTGGCTCATGATATGAATGTTTTATGTGATAGTTATATTGTTAATTTTATTCATGATGCTACTGAAAGTTATTATGATAGAGGAAAACATGGTTTTATGCATCTCAATAATATTAAGTTTCCCCTTTTTATGTTGAAAATTTTGAAGTTGCACTTGTTTTGCTTTCTTATGCTTGTTGCTTTGTGCTTTCATGACTTGTTTATTTACAAGATTCCTATGCATAGGAAGTGGGTTAGACTTAAATGTTCTTGGAATTTGCTTCTTGATGCTCTCTTTTATTTCAACTCATATTTCTTATGTGAGCATCTTCTCAATCTATCATGCCTAACTTAAAGGCGTTAAAAAAAGTACTTATTGGAAGATAACCCAAAAGTTTTAGATGAGTCTTAGAAGTTATTACCTCTATAATAACCGCTGCTTATCATTTTTATTTGCTTTTTGTGCCAAGAGTAATCTCTAATGAGAGAGAAGTAATGCTTGGAAAAGTTGCTGTCCCGAAACAGATTTTTGTGCTTCTCTGTAAAAATTCGTGTAAAATCTCTATATGTCGCATTGAGGCGTGATTTTTTGTTCTTCTGCCCTAGATTGTTATATAACTTTCGTTAGTTCAACACTTTTCGATTTGAGCAACAGAAGGTCTTCGAAAAAATCGGTCTTCACCTGCTGGTCTGTTTTGACAGATTTCTGTCATTATTTGCATTTGCCTCTTTATCGATTTATTTTTGGGTTCTTTTTGGTGAATTGAGCTTTTTGAGGGAATTGCTACAGTAGCTTGTGTTTTTAATGAAAGTTTTGCTATTTTAAAACTAAACCCCAAAGGTTTATTATCTTTTGAATGCACTAATGTTGCTAATGAATATTGTGTGAAGTTTTGTATGAAGGAAATTTTCAGGTGTAGGGAAAGAATGATGTAATGAGATGAAGAATGGACAAAAGCTCAAGATTGGGGACGCCACCCCGTGTCACCCTAACAAATATTCAAGAGGTACAAGCGTCAAAGCTTGGGGATGCCCAAGGCATCCCCTTCTTCATCAATAAAAATCTCGGGTCTTTCTAGACACTTCGTTTTTATTGTTTCATGCACAATTGTGTTTTTCTTGGAGCGTCTTTGTTTTTTTTAGTTTTTTTTTGTTTGGTTTGCTTAAATAAGTTGGTTGAATCCCAACACACTTCTTTTGGAGAGATACATGCTCTGTTTTAATTGCCTAGAACACTCTAATTTTCATTCTTATTGTTTTGTGAGTGTTCTCTTTTGCTAGCACTGTGTTTAGCCTTAGTTTTCTTGCGCTTTCAGCTTAGAACATTTTAGTTCTTGTTTGTGGATTTGTGAGACAAGCTCACTGATCTTTATTGATTATTATCTTTGTGAGTTGTTTCAAATAAGTCGATTGGTGTTGGAAAAGAGTAGGAAAAGTTCATGCTTAAGTGGTAAAAAGAGCTTGTTTTTGACTATGGCCTCTGCTTTATCATGTCATGCTTGATATTGTTTTGGCTTTATGCTTAGTGATTTTTGTTGTAGCATGACATGTTATAAACAATTGAGATTGCTTAATGTGCCTTGAAAGAATCATGCATTGTTTTAGCATATTAAAGCATAGTATTGTGGTATTCTCCTTTGATGCTTTATTTGGGTTGACTTGGCGCATGCTTACACCATGTTAAGACTATACCAAGTCACCATAGCCTTTATGGTCCTTTAGTTTTCGACTTGTAATATCACTTTATGCTTTAATTAATAATGTTTTGTCGCTTTGCATGATTATGGCCATTATTGCTCTCTTAGTTGGTCGCGCCTAGTCTTTTGCTAGCCTCCATACCAAGTATGAGTTCCACTCACGCATCCAACTCCAAATAAAACCAAGTTATTCCAAAGAGTCCACCATACCTAGCTATTAGTATTTGCTATTCCAAGTATATTCATGCTTTTATCTACCTTCTGAATTAAACTTGTTATGTGAAAATTAGTGATTAAAGCTCTCACGAACTTGATGGAACACTTTAATTTTCTTACCCCTAATAAACTTGAACCATTGTGTCATCTATGTTGTATATGCTTGCACTTATATGTTGGGGATTAGCAGAACCATGATGTCATGGGGAATGCTTTCAACATTGCACTTGTACATTGTACCCAGTTGATATCATGCTCTTTTGTCTATGGATGTCGTTGGTGTGAAATGAAAGGGGAGCTTGTAAGTCCATGGAGTTATGTATGTGTGTTAGAGAAACGCCTGGGCCGCTAGTCTAATCCATGCCTAATCATGGTGGAAACCTGCAGCGTAACCATAATGAGCAATCTATGAAGCATTCTTCTTATAAAAAAGATAGAGATTGGGAAAAGGAGAAAAATAGAAAAAAATAAAAGAGATGAGAAAAGAGGAAAGAGAGAAAAAAGCACCATTTTCCCATGGTAAATAAGAAGATTGCTGAGATACTCGTTGTCTGCTTGCCTTGTCATTTTGATACGGGGATTCTTCTGTATCATCGGGCAAGGGGTACCCTGTTGGCGGTTCTATATAATACACATGTACTTACTATGACAAGAACTTATCGGTAACTAAACTTGAGTAGCATGAGGAGCGGCCCTCGTATTCAAGGGACATGAGATTTCCAACTTATACTTTGTCAAGCATATACTCCATAGTTTGTTCACTTTAACCTTAATCACTTCAAGATGCTTATGATAGGGGCAATGAGAGCTAAAAGCTAATAAGTACCATAATTTTTGGAAGCACTTTATGAAACTTGAATCTCTACTTCCTTCGATGAAGGCCTTTCTTTTACTTTTATGTTGAGTCTCCATCTTCTATCTTTATGCACCTATTAAGAGAGCATAGTGGCCATTCTTAGTTTAATGTGCATTGTCCCAAAACTTATTGATTGATTCATAACTTTGATATTGCTTGTTCTTGAACTATTTGTATCTAGTCACCCTTATGAACTTTGAAGGTGTCCTTTGCATTTATGTTTTGCTACTCCATGAGGGACAAGCTGAATGACACTATGTTATGTTTTCTATATGTGAAACAAACAAACGTCTTTCAATGTAATATTATTCATGATCTTTCTTTGTATCCTTTCATGTTGCATGCATAATTACTATGTCTTATTGTTAGAACTTCATCTTTCATGGTCATGTTTAGAGTACTTTGATCCTAGCTTTCAATGCTTGCAAATGGTTTGATCTTGATTGTGATGGTGCATGTCACCTCAAAAATTATTCTTTCTTTTTATCACTTACCTACTCGAGGACGAGCAGGAGTTAAGCTTGGGGATGTTGATACGTTGGAAACGTATCTATAATTATTGATGTTCCATGCTTGTTTTATATCTACTTTCTTATGTTTTGTCCACACTTTGGAGTATTTTACACATTTTCTAGAACTAACCTATTAAAAAGATGCCACGGTGCCAGTTGCTTGTTTTCTGCTGTTTTTGGTTCCAGGAAAGTCAGAAAATGAATATTCTCGGAATTGGACCGGACAAAAGCCAAAGTCGTTATTTTCCTGGAAGACTCACGGAGCCAGAAGGAGAGATGAAGGGGGGCCACAGGGTGGCCACACCACCCCTAGGCACGGGTCCCCCTGGCCACGCCAGGGCATGGTGTGGGCCCCCTAGATGGCCATCGACCTTGCCCCTTTGCCTATAAGAAGTCCCCGAGGCAAAAACCCTAAATCGAACAGCCTCCAGCCATGAAAAGTTCCGCAGCGCCGCCGCCACCGAAGGGTAGATTCAGGGGATAGAAAGCCTCTATTCCGGCACCCTGCCGGGACAGGGAAGTGCCCTCGGAGCCATCTCCATCGATCTCCACCACCATCTCCATCGTTGTTGCTGATTCCCATGATGAGGAGGGAGTAGTTCTCTCTCGAGGCTAAGGGTTCTACCGGTAGCTATGTGTTCATCTCTCTCTATGCATGATCATATTGTGATCATGAGCTTTGTAATCAAGTAGATCTACCCTGCTACTCAAGTGCTTTAATAGATCTCTGATCTCCCCATGTGTGTGAAAGTGACAGCATGCACACCATTGTGTCACTTAGGCTAGAGATTACAAATACTTGTTATGAGTTATATTTGGATTTGGATGTTTCTATGAAATTGTGGTGTTTGTTGGAACCATCTAGAGCTCAAGGTGACAGTGTGGGGTTATCTAGATGGGAAAAGCGAACTTTGAGATGTGCTGTTATAGCCCTACCATGGATTAGAGTGTCCAACTGGAGAGTAGTTAAGAGTAGTATCATGAAGAGAAGATATTTATATGAGAGTGTTCACTAGCGAAAGTATGATCCCTAGGCCTTGTTTCTAAGCATTGAAACACTGTTTGCAACTAAATTTGTTACATGTTTGCTTGTTGCCATCTTTATTTTAGTTGTCCTTTAGTCTCTTCCACACCATCAAGCTATTTTCTGGCACCGTTGTCTTTTATCCATACCACTTGTATTTCACTATCTCTTCGCCGAACTAGTGCACCTATACACCTGACAAGTTTATTGGGTGTGTTGGGGACACAAGAGACTTCTTTTATCTTGATTGCAGGGTTGCTTGAGAGGGGATACCTTTGACCACTTCCTCCCTGAGTTCGATAAATCTTGGGTGATCCACTTAAGGGAAAACTTGCTGCTGTTCTACAAACCTCTGCACTTGGAGGCCCAATAACTATCTACAAGAATAGAAGTGCATAGACATCAATTGGTAAGTGGAAGCCTCCCTCCAACTTGTAGATCTAAAAGTTCCTTACTTTTCTCTCTCACATCTCTATTTGTTTACTAATTTCCTCTCCACCAACTTGTAGATCTATTTGTCCACACTCTCTCATCGCACGGTCTCGTCTCGCTATTATTGAGTCTACTAGGTGAGTACTTGGCCATGAACATGTAGGTGAAGCTTGTCGCGCGGGCGGTGTGTGCGATGCATGGCGAGACGATGATTGTGTGGTGCATGAATGTTTGCATTGGGAGGAAGTTTTTTGTTGCTTGCTTGTTGTTGTCCCAGCCGATGTGGTGCATGGATATTTGCCAAAATGTTGATTCATTTCCATTTCGTAAAATTTTTGCACTACCCATATGTCCTAATTTTAGGAAAGGTCATGAGGATTTTTTCTGGCTAGCATTCATGCATGTGTGTGTGCATATGGTGTGGTTCTAACCTACTCTCTGTTGTGACCGCTCAGGCAACCATGGTCATCACGATGAGCGGAGGTCGAATTGCTAGGTACAAGAAAGACGCGAAGGAAGGCATGATTCTGAACAACAAGACCATGATAAGATGGCCATGTCGAACATGCAAACTCCAGCACTGGATCGACCCTGATTCTAGAAAATTGGAGGGTCACCTGCTCAGGGTTCATGCGGGACCTCAATGAGGCACCGGCAGGACATGGTGGTCACGAAGACGTGGGCGGACGAGAAGACGAAGAGTCTACCGGGCATGATCATCATGACGAAGGAGATGCTAGTGGGCATGATCAGCATGAGCATCATGAAGAAGGAGATGGCGACAGGCATGATCATCATGAAGAAGGAGATGCCGACGGGCATGATCATTATGAAGAAGGAGAAGATGCAAACACACAGACGCTGCTAACTTCGGCCTTACAGGACCCTCATGTTCAAGAACTGCTCCTCAAGGAGACGAGCAACGCCAAAGCTGCAGCCAGAGAGAAGCCAAGATGGACCAGGGATGACTCCATTGTATCCTGGGTGTCACCCCGAGGATACACGTTTGAGTGTAACACTCAAGGCTCTAGAGATGAAGGCCGAATACAAATGGACCGATGTGAGCTTCAATGCAAACATAGAATACTGGAACGACCGACTTCCTAAGGGGAACACATTGCTAACAAGTGTCGAGGAGCCAAGAAAATCGTGTGCCCTCTCGACCTACCACACATTAAATACCATGCATGCATCAATGATTGCGCACTTTATCATAACGAGTACGCGGATAGAACCACATGTCCGGTGTGCGGACAAGGACGGTACAAGAGAGGGAACAAGAAAGTTCCTCAAAAAGTGGTATGGTACTTTCCTATCACCCCCCCCCCCCCCCGTCTGCAGCGATATTTCGTAGATCCTAAGGAAGCAAAGCTCATGCAATGGCACACGGAAAGGGAGAAACCTGAAGATGATTCGGAGAAGGGCAAGATCCTGACACACCCTTTAGACGCTAGCTAGTGGAATGCATTAGACATCGAGTTCGAAGAGTTCAGGGGTGATGCAAGGAACGTCAGGCTGGGTATGAGCCCTGATGGACTCAATCCTTTTGGAAACCAGAGTAGCACGCATAGCACCTGGCCCATGTTTGTATGGCCGTACAACCTCCCCCCGTGGTTGTGCACGAAGCAAAGGTACGTACACATGAGAATTCTTATTCAGGTGTGAAGCAGCTCCATAGGCTACAGGAATAGATCGTGTTGATACTATGCGAGCTCAAGATTTACTTCCCGTCCGCATTCTTTGACATCATGGTGCATCTGCTTGTACATGTCGTGGATGACATCATCCAGATCCGGCCGACATTCCTGCACAACATGATGTCGTTTGAAAGGCTAAACGATGTCATCAAAGGATTCGTTCACAGCAGGTCCCGTCCAGATGGAAGCATAGCCAAGGGCTTTCTGATCTACGAGTGCATCTCCTTCTGCCAGAATTATCTAACCATCGAAAACAAGGATGTTGGAATACCCACCAAGAAGCACCTCAGCATGCTCGGTGGATATGGAAACCGCGAGGGCTACTGCTCACTGCATGCCGGCATTGATGGTCGACGCACCGACTTTGACAGGGCACACCGAGTCGCGCTACAACACATTGAATTGGTTGGCCCTTGGGTGGAAGAGCACAGAAGATTAATCGAGCAGGAGTACGTCGACCAGGGCCACCCGAGGAAGAAGGGAGACATAACCAGAAAGCACAACTCTAGCTTCATGCGTTGGTTCAAAAAAAGGCAACTGGACAATCCCCCACAGACGCCTTCTACGGAAGATCAAAAACTCATATTCTCCTTGTCGCAGGGCCTAGGGCACAACCTAAGGACCTATCAGTCATATGACATAAATGGTTACAGATTCTACACCGAGGAAAAGGACAGGAATAGCGAATATCAAAACATAGGAGTAACTATGTTATCCTTCACCGATGATGAGACTACTGTCATGGAAAGATTCTACGGAAGAATCGAGGAGATATGGGAGCTCGACTACTGTGGAGAGATCGTACTAATGTTCCGTGTTCGATGGGCCAAGAACATGGAAAAAATAAGGCTGGTATTTCACCACAATGGTTATACCAGATGCCAAATCGACGAAGAACACCTCCGGAAAAAATGAGCCTTGGGTACTCGCTAGCCAAGTTGATCAATGCTTGTTTATTACCGACCCGTCAAAGCCCAACCATGTTGTAGTTAGGAGGGGCAAGAGGAGCATCATCGGAATGGAAGGAGCCGCCAACGAGCAAAACTTCGACAAAAACGGCGACCCGAAGATCAAAGAGGAATTCGACAAGTACTTTGACATGCCTACTACTACTAAAGTAAGAAGGAATAGCACACTACCTACTAAAGGTTGTCCATTCACAAGAAGAAATCTCAAAGTGCACGCGCTAAAGTATTCAACCGCGATGAAAAAGGGCAAGAAGATTGTGAAGAGACGCTAGCACTTGTGTGACTTTTTTGTGTATTAATTCGTGTGGGTATAATGTGATATTAGTGTGGGTATTAGTTAGAGACTAAAACATATAACGTGATATTCGTGTGGGTATACAAATTCACATTTGTGTGTGACAAGCACACACACACATATATATATGATTCGGGAGGTTTTGTTTGAATAAGTATGCATGTGTATGTTCTTGCTTTTTTTGAATAAATATGCATATGTGTGTATATGTTCTTGCTTTTTTTGAATAAATATGCATATGTGTGTAATTAAAAATATTTTTATAAAAGGAAAAAAAGTCTAAGACAGCCAGGATTCAAACCTGGCTGCCCCAGGTTGAGAGCTAGCGAGCAAGACCACTAGGACATGTATGCGATCTTGTCAAACTACGACACCGTGCTGTTTTGGACTATGTCCAAAAGTTCTGTGGTGCATATCACAGTGATGTGCCACAGAAGTTGGAACTTCTGTGGCGCATTCTGTGGAAATGTGCCACAAAAGTTTCACACTTAGCCAAATAAACGGTTCGGCCTCTCCCCTAATCCCCCTTCTTCTCTCGATCCAATTCTCTTCCCCTTTCTCTATCGTCGCCTGCATGCAACCCTAGTAGTCGCCCTCGTCATCGGAGCCGCCATGGAGGAGAGCCCTGCCACCGCCGCACCGGAACCCTAGCGCCGCCCGACGAACCCATGGAGGAGAGCCCTGCCACCGCCGCGCCGGAACCCTAGCGCCGCTCGACGAACCCATGGAGGAGAGCCCTACCACCGCTGCGCCGGAACCCTAGCGTCGAGCCCATGGAGGAGGATCCGTCAAAGCCCGTCCGCAACAGGAGGAGGAGGAGAAGGGCAGTGCATGTCCTCGCCATCCGTAGCAGGAGGAGAAGGTCACATCACCGTCCGTAGCAGGAGGCACACCTCGCTCGGCACCACCACCAGCAACCACCTCGATCACCGTCAGCCGTCCACCATCCCTAGGTAAATCGCTGCATCATCTCTCCTCCCCTCCTAGATGCTTTGTGCTTGTTGTTAGATGCTCTGTGCTTGCTCTGTGATTATTAGTTCCTACATGATCTCCTCCCCTCCTAGATGCTTTGTGCTTGCTCTAATGCTCCCCTCCTAGATGATATCCTCCCTTCCTAGATGATAATCTGTTCTTTGCTTTGTTATGTGATATACGTTGTTATATGCAGTATATATTCAGTAAAAATATACATGGATACATTATTCTGTTATATGATATATGCAGTATATATTCAGTAGAATGTATACATTCTGTTATATACATTCTGTTATATACATTCTGTTATATATGTTTTCTGGAGCCCGTGGAAAAACTGAGATTTCCTCCTACTAATCAGTATCAAGTTAGGCTGGCAAAATCATTAACTAAATAGAAGAAACTGAAGATAAAATGTCAGCTAACTACAAGGAACATGCTTCTGTTAATATAGGGTAGCATGGTTCTGTTAATCTTGTAGCTGAAAGTGTGTGTCCTCGCTGGAGATCGTTTGACATGGTTATTTAAACCCTACATGTGTGTATATGTGATGTGTGGAAGTGTAGGTTCTGGTAAGATATTCAGTGTAATTTATTTTCACAATAGATACTCCCTCTATCTCAAACTACTTGTCATAGATTTGTCTAGATATGGACATACCGTATCGAGACAAATCTAAGAGAAATGATTTTGTGCTTACATGTGTGTATATTGTGCAATTAGTATCTATACTAACACTAGGGATAGTTGTGCTTACTAGTTGCTTGGTTGGTTCTGTAGGCAGTGGTGCTCCTCATTTTGTCAAACAAAACAATAACATGTATGTAATCGGTGTTAACAATTGGTAATTTTGTGACAAAACACAATTATGGTCCCATCTTTAATTTGGTGGAATGCTTTGATCTACTAGCAAAGTTGTATCATTGCTTATTGACCGTCTCTGTTTTCTTACCCCAATGAACCATTCATCATTTTCTGGACCACTTACTAATGTTATGCTAGATCAAAACAGCAAGCAAGTTGGTGTGTGGTTCCAATCAGGAGCCTTGTCTTACCCAGCTGCACCGAGCCTCATCTCATTTTTTGCTTAATAATGAGCATGTGTTCTTGCTTCATAGAACTTGTTTCTGGATCAAGCCTATTAATTACTAGTTTCTATTTGCAATATAGCTTTGAGTAGTATTTGTCTCCTGGCATGTTTGCTAGACCTGTAGGTTTGGATTGAGAAGGGATATATATGGTGTTAATTGCATTTATGGCATCAAGTTCTATTAGTATCCTGGGATAGTTGTTGTTATTGGTATGGCATGTTTGTAGTGCAAAGTTGTAGCTGGCATTATTCCTTTCCAAGTTGTAGATGGTTTTTCTCCTTTCCAAGTTAAAGAATTCCTTTATTTACTTTATTTGCACATGGAAGGTCATTTTATGACCGCGATAGCTGCTGATGTTTTGCGCGAAATCATATCATTTAAGCATTTTGGTGGAATTAATTACTATTGAACTTGTTTCTTGGAGCTTGTTGTACCTGGAGTTGGAGCTTGCTGTACTTGGAGCTTGCTGTACCTGGAGCTTGTTGTACATATTTATCTCTTAAATACTGCAGCTGATGGTGTACCTAGAGTGTATTTATACATACTTATCTGTTATATATATACTGCATGTTGATGATGGATGATGGATGTTGGGGTCAATGCATGGGGCTGTCAATATGGGGATGGGGTGTTTTGCCTTGCAAGGATATATTTGTTCAATTGAGTTTCCCATTACTCCCGAACTGTCGATTCACTTCCGTTTCGGTTGAGAAATGGGCACTCCTAGGTCAAAAAATTAGCAAAGGTCATGCCAAATTTTTCGGCCAAGATTTGTGCTAACTTTTTGCCTCTTTTTAATAGAGTGCAAACATGTCAGGCAACAACAAGGCTGGCCCTTCTAAGCAGAGCGTCGAAGAACAAGCTAGACATGCCAATGAGTCATTGTGGCGGAGGTCCCAACAGGAGAAGGGGGAGGAGATGAGGATGACACCACCACTGGAGGAGGATGCGACCGTCGCCAGAGCTGCTGGAGGCAATGAGGGAGGAGATCCTGATTACGAGGGGGGTCGAAGATGACTACGATGAAACTAGTGAAGGCGGTTGATGACCCACAAGTATAAGGGGTGTATCGCAGTATTTTCGATAAGTAAGAGTGTCGAACTCAACGAGGAGCAGAAGGTGTTGGCTAGTGGTATGGATCAGGAATTCTCTGCAAATACTTAGCAAACGGATTTTTAGGGGTTTTCGATAAAGCAAGTAAACAAAGTACGAATAAATAAAAGACAGTAAGAATGAATGCAGCAAGTGGCCCAATCCTTTAGGAAGCAAAGGACAAGTCGGTTGTATTTCTATAGATGACCAAACGTTCTCGAGGACACATGGGAAGACTGTCAAGTGCTTTCGCTTCATATAGTTGATTAATCTTCTCTAGCTTGCTAAGTGTTGTGTGGGTGAACCTGTGCTAATGTACCGCCCCATCCAAGACTAATACATACTTGTGATTATACCCCTTGCAAACATCCGTAACTACAAGAAAGTAATTAAGGTAGAAACCTAACCACAGCTTTAAACTCTAAGACCCTTACGTCCCTTGTGCAATGGTTTCCTAACGGGGGTTCAGGTTTCTGTCACTCCGGCAACCCCTACGATTAGTAGCCAAATACACAATGCATTCCCCTAGGCCCATATAGGTGAAGTGTCATGTAGTCGACGTTCACATGACACCACTAGAAGAAGTACACCACAACTTAAATAACAATCTATTGAATCTTTCTCAACACAACTCCACTACTAACAACAAGACTTCTCCCATGTCCTCAAGAACAAAACGAACTACTCAAAAGACATCATATGGATCATGATCAGAGATGGAATAATGATGTATAACAATCTGAACATAAACAATAATTCAACAGTTCACTTAATAGCATCAACTACAAAGAGTAATCAACACCGGGAAAGCTTCCCCTATGAACTATAGCAAGATTCAACCAATTGTTACAGCAATATGGAGATGGTGATGAGGGTGCTGATGGTGATGATGGTGGTTTTGATGATGATGATGATCCCGATGAAGTCCAGCTTGATGGTGGTGTTGATGGCGACGATCTCCCCTCTCCGGGAAGGAATTCCCCCGACAGAAATCTGTCTACCCGAGAGATCTTTCTCTCTCGGTGTTTTCCGCCACGCAGAGGCGGCAGATTCTTTCTGTGGTCGCTCCCCGAGTCTTAGGGTTTCGGGAGGTTGATATACGCCAGAGGGGAGAGGCTGGAGAGGGCCAGGGCGGCCACACCACTCCCTGGCGCGGCCTAGGCCCGCCCGCGCCATGGGGTGGTGTGGGCCCCCTATGGCCCACCTCCACTCCATCTTCTGGCATCCTGAGTCTTCTGGAAAAATAGAATTTTCCGTATATTTTCCCAGATTTTCTGATCTTCACGAATTTTGCCTCCGAACAGCACCTTTTCCATCAGAATCCTGACTGCAGCGGTCCATGCTCCAAAAGTCATCAACCATGCAAAAACAAGTGAAATAACATAAGTATCACCTCTCAATACAAAATATATCAATGAATAATAGTGAATTAAGACATAGAATAGTGATGCAAAATGGACGTATCAGCGGCGGCGAAGAGGATGACACCACTGATGGCGGCACCCGCATTGATGGCGGTGAGCACACGGATGGCGGTAGCGGTAACCCGGCCGCCTCTTAGAAGAAGAAGAAGGAAAAGAAGGATTGGAAGGTGCCAGTGCTCACCACCGTCTGCGATGAGTTCACTAAAGTCATAGAAAGTGGCCAACCCATTGCACCAGAGGCGTTTGCCAAAGGGTACGGCCTTCAACTCGGGTGCATCATCCGAGAAAGCATGTCGATCAAGACGAAGTACATCAGACATGCTAACCATGCAGCTTTGGTCGATAACCTCCTTAAGAAGCTTCACAAGCGATACAGATTCCCAGAGCGGTTTAGAAACCTGGAGAGAAAGAACACGATGAATAAACTAGCCCTCACGAAGATGAGCAACGCCTTGAGTAGCTGGAAAACCCGGGTAAAGAATAACATTGACAAAGGTGAAAGCTGGGAGGTTATTAGTAATAAAAATCCGATGCTCGACGAAGAGGAGTTT
Source organism: Avena insularis (assembly GCA_023614405.1). Lineage (NCBI taxonomy): Eukaryota > Viridiplantae > Streptophyta > Magnoliopsida > Poales > Poaceae > Avena > Avena insularis. Next base: position 412,164,951 of record CM042692.1, on the reverse strand, counting down.
AAGATATTCAAGGCGGATATAGCTACCGCTGACGCTATACATTGGACTAACTGGGGCAGGACTATGCGGGAACAGAACATAGGTAACCACCGGCTTGGAAGCGGCGGTTACAGAGGGAAATATGCCATTTGGGACAAGGAGGATGCCGAGATTGAACGCCTGGGTAAAGACAACCCTTAGCTTAAAATCATGGACTTGCATATTAGGCAATTTGTCCGGGCCTGCTACTACCTGGACAAGAAAATAGGGGAGTTCATCACCGATGAACCAGAGGTGAAGGAATTCGAGAAGAAGCTGGTAAGGAATTTATCGCCGATCTCAAGTCTATTGCGTTCTAATTAAAATAATGAAGCCAAGAATCTAAATGGGTTCACCTTTCCTTGTCTCTACGGTTTTCAATAGGGCGACAAATGCTTACAAGAAGAGGGACAAGGGGTTGCCGCCGTCCTCAGCTGGCCGTGTGTCCGGCTTCGGTACGAGCATGAAGTTCAAGGAGTACTACAAAGAGGACACCAAGAAAAGAAGGGAGAGGAAGAACCAGTCGGCGGCTAAGGATAAAACCGTTGTTGAAGAGATGAATATGAAGGTGCAGACACCGGAGGAGAAGGCAGTGGACGAGAAAATAGTGGACAAGTTAGTCGAAGAGAAGCTCCGTGTGATGATCCCCCCTGAGTTTTTCAAGGGGCTAACTGCTTGGAATGCGGGAGGTGGACAGGGGCCAATACATCTGCCCAGCTTAAGCGGCAGCAACTCGGACATCAACGTTAACGTGTCGCCGGACCTGGTGACCCCGCCAGCCGTCAATGCCAGGACACAAACGCTCGTTTTGGTCACATCGACGCCACCGCCCGCCAAAGATACCAAGGCGCAGCCGACGACGGTGGTGCTTCGTGAGGCACCCAAGCGGGAGATTGTAGATGATGATAGGACAGCCGACGGCATCGGCCGTGTCTCTACATTAGCCGAGCTCCACGCCATCACCAAGGTAACTAATTGGTTAGTGCACGTCATCTCCTTTATGCCTTTGATGCATGACTGTTGCCATCTCATGATGCCCAACAACATGTTTTACCTTAGGACACTTCTTGCGTACTCCTGCTTAAAGATGTCGGCGGTGAGTTGAAGGATGTTGCCAAGGGCACTCTCATACAACCTGCGAGCCGCACGATGCACAACAATCCAATGGATGATGACGTGATGAGGGTCAGGTTAGCTTAGGTGTTTCCAGGGTGCGACGACATGGACCCCCCTTTCAACCTCAGGGAGCTGACAAACACAAGACCCTTGGAGAATGCTACAACTGGCCCTTTGTCAACACCCGTATTTTTAATCCCAGATGCCCGTTATGCCATACCTCGCAATCCCAGGATTACCATTTTTGCGAGACATAACGGATTGGATATCACAGTACATCATCCATTACAAACCATACATAAGGTTTTACACAAATAAGGATCTCATGATCCAGTCTTTAATACAACAAGCAGCGGAAATAAACGATAGCGTGGCGGGGGTCCATCTTCGGGGCACAGCAATGTCGACGAAGGCAGATAGTCCTAGTTATCATAGCCGTCCTGCTGACCATCATCTTGATAATCTCCTTCATAGTCTGGCCATGATAATAGCCAGGGACAAAAGCCATGAGTACTCTTTAAGTACTCGCAAACTACTACTAACAAGAGGTATAATTCTAGATCAAAGTACTGAATCTAAGTTAACTATCAAGTTAAGTTGGAAACCTAAGCTGAGTTCTGAAGCAAGAAAAGATAAAGTAAAGTTCTAGAATCACTTAAGTTGGAAAGCTTTTATCATTAACACAACCCTGTTGTGGTCAAGTCAAAGTTCAGCATTCATTTCCAAGTTATTTAGAAAACATCTGACAACGAAACAGTATGGCCATTCCAACTGTCCATAATCATGACGACTATTCAATAGTTTGACACTCTGCAGAGGTGGTACACTTTCACCACAAGATTCCATACATCTGTCAGGGATAACCCTGAATCATCATACTTAGTATGCAGATAATCAAACATAACCTTCCCTTTACACACCCTAGTACAAGCACCTCTCCTATGAGTATGGCCTCCCAACCATGACCATCAGTCATCTTGGGCACTGCATAGGTGGACACCATTGAGGGGTAGCCTCAGCTCAAACCTCTCACGTGAGGGAACTAATACTAATGCATATAAATTTCTAGCTAAGCCTTACCCAATTCAGGTAATGTGGTTGTACGGTAATTTTGGAATGGTATCGCATCCGAATCCAACCATCAGTTTTATAAAAGGGTTAAGGCTCATGCCTCATCATTTTCATCATCATAAACTAGTTGTGTTTCTCAACACATGTCAAAACATCTCAATAGAATGACTCGTCATCCCAAGGTTTTCATAATTCATTTTCACCAAGTGCTCCCATCTAAAGTGACTCAAAATTTTGATCTATACTAAGGTACGAAGTTAAGAGTGTTCACTAAGGTGGAAAGATGGGATCAATCTCATGCCATAGAATGACATCTAAAGGTTTCTAAGTAGGTCAAGTTTTATACTCTTTATGCTACCTTCAAAATTAAGTAAAGAACTTTGTGTAAACTAAGGGAGGTAAAACTTGTCAATAAGACTTGGGGTACTAATAGTTAAAGGGGTGTGATCAAAGCATGCTTATGGCATCTTCGCTAAACCATCTAATTTTATTCTAGCTTGCTAACAATAGCTTGCTAAGGTATGTTTTGCAAGGGTTAGCTTGCCACTAATACCTTGCCTTGGTTGGTGCAGTGGTTGAAGTTTTCTTCTTCTTCTTCTTCTTGGTAGAACTCCTCCTCCTCGAAGGCTTGGTCGGTACTAGCGTCTATAAACACATAGGTAGGAGACAATCACCAACAATACTTAACTAGGCTAAGTAGCATTCTAAAACACACAATTGATGATCTATTATCATCACAAGCATCACAAGTTTAATTCAATAGTTTCAACCTTTTTATTTTGGAAAAGTAATTTCTACTCATTGAAATATAAACTAAAATTTAATATTCACCACCAAAATATGGGATCATGTGGACCCATGTCCTCACCACATATTCTAACTTGTGGGAATGATATTTAAGGGTTGGATCAATATTACTTTGGTTTAAGTTCATTATTTAATGATTTAAAGTGACTAGAAATGCCTATATAGCATTATTTTCGTACTAGTCCAAAGTCACTGCATGTAAACCTTAATATTATTACATATTTGGATAGATATGATGAAATGTGAATTTTGAGAGTTGGAATCAACTCAAAAGCTAACTTGATTGATTTTATAAAAATGTTTCAAGTTGAAAAAGCTTATGTCTTCTTATTTTTATTAGGAGAAATCTATAACTCTAAATGAATTAAATCCAACGGGCTTGGATAGATCATTTTAATACCTTTCAGACAAAATTAGTTTCATGCAATTTGGATCTGTCAAACTCACAGAATTGAATTTTGAAACACTGGACAGAAACTATATTCTAACTAAAAAGAAAACTCCAGATTTGAATTTGTGGGCTAACGCGGGAAAGGGAATGGGCTGCGCTGCCAAGGGGCTCACCATGACAGGGGGTCCCACTTGTCAGGCACTTAAACGCAACGGTATAAAGTGTGGGCCGTCCGATTAGAGGCTAGATCGACAGCTGAGGGTCGTCGTCAACGACGAACAGGTCGCCGGCGAGCTCGAACCCTAGCGGCTCGATGGGGGTCTACTGGGGGCATACCAGGGCTCCATCTGGGTCGGCGAGGCGGGCAAACAATGTGGAAGACGACAGCGAGGCGAGGCGTGGTCGCGGCGGAGCTTGGGGTGGCCGGAATCAACGGCACCCTTCTTCTCCCGAGGCGGCAGCTCCGACTCCAATTCCGGCGAGCTGCTACTCCACTTGCTCCGGCGAGAGGTGGGTGAGGTTCAGAGAGGTGAAGGGAGTGGAATGGTGTGAGTCTTTGGTGCTAGGGAGGGCTCCTTTTATAGGCGCGGCTGAGCGGCAGAGAAGCATGGGCGATGCTCGCCTGATGGCAAAATGAAAGCTAGAGGCGTGGGCGGTGTGAAAGGACGGTGGGCGGTGCCCTGGCGAGTGTCACGGTGGTGCTTGTGCAGTGGTTTGCGGTCGGGGAAAGTGAAGAGCGCAGCTCGCACTAAGTCTCTGCCGACGGCGAGTTTTACGGCGGCCAGCGACTACGGGGCACGGTCGGGGGATTGGGCATGTCCGTTGGCTTGCTAGGCCGGTGGGGATCGTGTAGACGGGCGGCTGGAGCTAGGCGAGGTCTGCTCTGGACAGGGCGCGCTCTGGGCGGCGCGGCATGGTCGGCATGTGCTCTGGGCGCGGCGGTTCCTGGTCGTTCTGGTCGCCGTCCTTGGGCTGGGGCTGGTCGGGCGGTGGAGGTGGACCACGGGCTACCTCCAGGACACGGTGGATGGCGTTGGCGGCCCGGGCGTGTGCGCCGGTGAGGTGCCTAATTGGGGGCTCGGCCTTAATGGCCATGACCATTTGGTCGTGGCACAGTGTGTGGCTGGGCTAGAGAGGGGTAGGGGAAGTAGTGGAGAGATTTTGGTGGCAAGTTGGGGAACAAGTTTGGCCAGAACACTATTTAAAAATAGTGAAATTTGTTTGGTTTGAAATCTGCCTGCCAAGTGTTTCATGAAATGGCCGCAAGAGAAAAAAATTTGAATTTTGAGTTCAAAAATTTTGGGTGATCTCCACTAGTGATAGGTAGTCTCTGGTTGCAAGGGTTTTGAAAATGGTGCTCAAATAGATGGTTTTTGAAATAGGGGTGATCTATGCATATGCATTAGATTCAATTTTAAACTATCATTTAAATTAGTTTACAGAATGTTTTTAGTAGATCAAAAGGTGGGCCTTGGTACCTCATTATGTGTACTAGCAAGGGGTGTAAAGATCAAGAATTGTTTTGTTAAGAAATGAGTACTAGGAATAGCCAAAGTAGGCATGAGAGTTAAATTTGTCAAAATGACCATTCCTTCTTTTTAGTTCTTTTTTATTTGATTTTCTTTAGGAAAAGTTTGGGAATGATGTAGATGATGTTTAAATCACCTAAGAAACATTTTACAAGCATTTGATCAATCAATCATGGCAATTCAAACAACTCCTATTTTAAATGCACACATATATGAATGCTTTCATTTTAAATTTGGAAAAGTTTTTGTTAACCCCATTTTTGGATGATTTGATCATGATAAGCTTGGATTAAAGTTTTGGGATGTTACAAACCTTCCCCCCTTAAACAAAATCTCGTCCCAAGATTTACAAAGAAAACTAGGAACTAAAGAGATCTGGGAACTCTGTCCTAATGTAATCTTTGCGTTCCCAAGTAGCTTCCTCCTCGGTATGGTTGCTCCACTGAATCTTGAGAAACTTGATACTCCTGGTCCTGGCGGTTCTGTAGGCTTCCTCTAAGATACGGATGGGCACTTCCCGATAGGTCAGGTCATTGTTGATTTCCACAGCTCTGTGATCGATGTTCTTGAAAACTTCAGTCTTCTCAGGCACTTCCAAGCATTTGCGAAGTAACGAGATATGGAACACATTGTGGATGGCTGACATCTCTTCAGGCAATTCTAGCTGATACGATACTTCTCCTCGATGGTTCAGAATCTTGAAAGGTCCGATATATCTGGGAGCTAACTTTCCCTTCAGACTAAAGCGTTGAGTTCCCTTTAATGGTGAAACCTTGAGATATACGAAATCTCCGACATTGAAAGTCAGGTCTCTCCTTCTCTTGTCAGCATAGCTCTTCTGTCTGGATTGGGCGGTCTTGAGGTGCTCATGAACTTTGTGAACTTTCTCTTCTGCTTCTCGGAGAATGTCGGGTCCAAAGATCTGACTCTCTCCTACTTGCGACCAATTCAAAGGGGTACGACACTTTCTTCCGTATAGGAATTCAAAGGGTGCCATCTGCAAACTAGCTTGATAACTGTTGTTATATGAGAATTCTGCGAAAGGCAGGCAGTCTTCCCATTTTGATCCGTATTCCAACACACAAGCTCTAAGCATATCCTCCAAGATCTGGTTGACTCTCTCAGTCTGTCCATCTATTTGCGGGTGATACGCGGTGCTGAAGTTCAACTTGGTTCCTAATCCTTCCTGAACTTTCTGCCAAAATCTTGAAGTAAACTGGGTTCCTCGATCTGATACGATGGTCTTGGGGGTTCCATGCAGACTAACAATTCTAGCAATGTACAACTCTGCTAGTTTTGCACTCTGGTAGGCTGTCTTGACTAGTATGAAGTGGGCTACCTTGGATAGTCTATCAACTATGACCCAGATTGAGTCATTCCCCCTACTAGAAGTAGGTAAACTGGTGATAAAATCCATTCCGACGGAATCCCATTTCCATTCCAGAATCTGCAATGGTTGCAATAGTCCTGCAGGTCTCTGATGCTCTGCTTTGACTCTTTGACAGATGTCACATTTGGCGATGTAGCTTCCGATCTCTCTCTTCATCTTGTGCCACCAAAATTGCTCTTTCAAATCCTGATACATCTTTGTTCCTCCGGGGTGGATAGAATAAAGAGTATCATGAGATTCCTTCAGGATAACCTCCTTCAGTTCCAAATCTGCTGGTACACAGATACGTCCTTTGTACCACAGTACACCTTCTTCATCTTCGGTGAATCCAGGTACCTTGCCTGTACCAATACGACGTTTGATTCCGTCGATACTCTCATTTCCCTTCTAGGCTTCCTTGATTTGGCTAATCAACGTGGGTTGAAGTTCAATGCTAGCTAGGAATCCTTTGCTAACTAACTCAGTCCTGAACTGCTCCAACTCCTCATACAAACTTGGTTGCTTCTCTTTGATCATGGTGTTCAGCCTACAAGGCAATCTGCTAAGAGCATCCGCTACCACATTAGCTTTGCCGGGGTGATAGTGAATGTCAAGGTCATAATCCTTTATTAACTCTATCCATCTTCTTTGCCTCATATTCAGCTCCTTCTGGGTGAACATATACTTCAAGCTCTTATGATCCGAGTAAATCTCACAACGATTACCCATCAAATAATGACGCCATGTCTTCAACACTAGAACCACAGCTGCTAGCTCAAGATCATGGGTCGGATAGTTCTGCTCATGCTGCTTCAATTGTCGAGACAGATATGCGATGACTTTGCCTTCTTGCATCAATACACATCCTAGGCCAATCTTGGATGCATCACAATACACATCAAACGGCTTCTTGATGTCTGGCATGATCAAAATTGGGGCGGATATCAATCTCTTCTTTAGCTCCTGGAAACTGGCTTCACACTTGTCTGTCCATTCAAACTTCTTGTCCTTCTTTAACAATTGGGTCATTGGTCGAGCTATGCTCGAGAATCCTTCTACGAACTTGCGGTAATATCCCGCTAATCCGAGAAATGAACGAACTTGGGTTTGATTGGTTGGGGCTTCCCATTCTTCGACATCTTTGATCTTGGTGGGATCAACAGAGACTCCTCCGGCAGACACAATATGTCCTAGGAATCCTACTTCTTTCAGCCAAAACACACACTTGCTGAACTTGGCATATAACTGATGCTCTCTCAGGGTTTCTAGGATGATTCTCAAATGTTGCTTATGCTCTTCTTCTAACTTTGAGTAGATAAGGATGTCATCGATAAACACAACTACAAACTTATCTAGGAAATTCATAAAGATCTTATTCATGAGATTCATGAAATAAGCAGGGGCATTGGTTAATCCAAAAGACATAACCGTATACTCGTATAAACCATAGCGAGTAGTAAAGGCGGTCTTTGGAATATCCGTTGCACGAATCTTAAGTTGGTGATAACCAGTCCTAAGATCAATCTTTGAGAATACCTGAGCTCTAGTCAACTGATCAAATAGATCCTCTATCTTTGGCAAGGGGTACTTGTTCTTGATGGTGACGTCATTCAACTTTCGGTAGTCGGTACACAGACGGTTGCCTCCATCTTTCTTGTTGACGAATAACACTGGTGATCTCCATGGCGATGCACTTGGCTGAATCAAGCATGTTGCTAACATGGCATCCAACTGCTTCTTTAGTTCAACTAGCTCTGAGGGGTTCATGGTATAGGGTCTCTGGGCTATAGGTCCGGTTCCAGGGATTAGTTCTATAATGAACTCAATATCCCTATCTGGGGGCATACCTGGCAATTCATCTGGGAATACGTCGGGGTATTCACAGACTACTCTGACTTGGTCAATGGTAGGCAGGGCTACACTCTTGTTGCACTTGAATTGACGGGGTAAGGTTTCAGAGATATGCTCTCATCGTTACTCGAACTACTGGTCATGGTAATGGCTTTCTTAGCACAGTCTATCAGTCCTTTATGCCTTGACATCCAGTCCATACCTAGTACTACTTCCAATCCTTTGGTTCCAAGTACAATTAGGTTGGCATAAAAATCTATCCCATGAATTCTGATAGATACAGCTTTGCAAATTTTTCTAGCTTTTGTTGTTGAACCGGGGATTTGAACTATCATGAGATGCTTCAGGTTGGTTGGGCGAATCTTACTAGTGCATACAAATTCTTCGGTGACAAATGAATGCGATGCTCCAGAATCAAACAATACTCTTGCTAAAACTGAGTTGACAGAAAACATACCCAGCACTACATCTGGCGCTTCCTGGGCTTCTTCTGCGTTCATGTGGAAGAGACGACCGTTGCGGTTGTGCGGGTTCCCTGGGGCAAACCTCCTTCCTGGTTGAACACGACGCTGCTGCTGAGCTGGGGCATTCACAGGGGCATTGGCGGCAGTCTTCTTGGGACACTCATTGGAGTAGTGACCCTTCACTCCACACTCAAAACAAGTGATCTAGTACTTGTCCTTGACTGCGACAGGTACAGCATTGCTACCAGTTCTGGGTGCAGTGTTGTTGTTGTTGTTCTTGGGAGGGGCACGGTTGAAGTTGTTGGCATTGCCGGGGTGGTGATTGTTTCCTCCGGACTTCACATTTCCTCTGCTACGGTTGGGGTAGCTTGGGCGAGGATTTGGGGGTCAGTTGTTCCTTGGTGCATATCCTGGTGAGGGGTTAGGATGGTACTTCTGGTGACTACTGGATCCAGACTGCTGCATCATACGACGCTTGTGGTTGTCGTTTGCCTGGGTAATCTTCCCTTCCATCTGAATGGCAAAGTCGACGAGTTCTTCGAGATCCTGGAAACGGATGTTGACGAGGACAGTCTGCATCTCATCATGCAGTCCGTTTAAGAATATCTCCTTCTTCTTGGCCTCCGTGTTGATTTCATCTGGTGCATATCTGGCAAGTGACAAGTATTTGTCACGGTACTCTACCACAGTCAATCTTCCTTGCTTCAGTTCATAGAATTCATCTCTCATCCAGTTAACGAGACCTTGTGGCACATGGGTGCAGCTGAACTTGACCTTGAATGCTTCCCAGGTCATCACCTGGCCATGGTTCATATTGCGGACGCTATTCCACCAAGCTCTTGCATCTCCCGCCAGATAGTGGGTGGCGAAGAGAACTTTCTCATTCTCATCAACTCCGGCAACTTCGAGGTTGTTTTCCATGGTCTGTAACCAGTCATCAGCATCTAATGGGTTTTCAAATTGGTTGAAGATTGGGGGATTGGTATTCTAAATTTTTTTTGAGTTTAGATCCATGGTGATCCTGATTTCCATGTCCTTGGTTGTTGAGAGCCATTTGGGCGATCTGCTATAAGGTTTCTAAGTTGGCTTGACGCTCGGCCCTGCTTGCTTCATGGTCTGCGATGAGATTCTGCAAGATTTGTATCATTGGGTCCTGCGATGAGCTGCTCCCTCCTTGGTTTCCACGAGTCATCTGAAGATTGAGATAGATATAGGGGTAAGAGGGAAATTCTAAGGTTCATGGTTTAGGGTTTTCAAAGATAAAACTTTGAGTTAGACTCAGGTTTTTCAACTAACTTCATTTTCATTCATGCAAGCAAGCACACGATACAACACACACCACAACAATCAAAGGGGAAAACAGATGGTTTTAAGAACCATTCTGCAAGCTACGATACAATGAGATGATACATCTCATGCTACGACAGTGCTCTAGTGCATCTACTCATCGTCGATGAAGTCGGAATCTTCATCATCAGTGTAGAAGTCCACGGCATCCTCCTCCAGAAAGTCATCATCGTTGCTGAGGTAAGAATCCATATCTCCCTGGATGTCTTCACCCTCATCTTCTTCTTCTTTTGATGCAAGCTGAGCTTCCTGCTCCTTGACGGTCTTCTCGAGGTCGGCCACCTTCTTGCGAAAATGGGCGATGGTGCGATCCTTCTTGGCATGCTGGCGACGAAGAGACTGGCGGTCTTGGACGAGCAATGCGAAATTCTGGGCCTTCTGGTCGGCAATGGCACGGTTCTGGTTGGCTAATTCTCTGGCATTGTCCAGTTCCTGTTGTCGGTCATGAAGCAAGAAGTCAAGGTTCTCCACTTGACGCCTCAATTCTGGGTGACTTGGCATCTCCATCAGCATTCCCATGAAGTCACGTCTTGCATAGTGGGCAAAACGGGTTCCTTGAATCTTGTTGACGCTGAGGGCACATAGACGTGCGAGAGCTTCATGCATTGCCCTGGCTAATCCATCTAGCCAGTTGTTCTCTCTTAAAGAGAACTGAATTCTCCCGGAGGTTGGTGCTTCGATGCTTCCTCGAAGATCTGCGGTGACTAGCCATTGTAGGTCTCCTCCTGGGGGTCCTGGAAGTTGAGCTCCAAGAAACTCCGGATGTGGGCGTCCTAGTAATTCCGATAGTGAATCCAGATCCCTCTCGAAGATCAGCTGACCTCCGTTTCCCAACTGGTAAAATTTGCTGAACTGGGTCTCCATCTACAAGAATTTAGGATGAGGAGGTTAGTGAAGTGATCAAGTGTGTCAAATTTTAGGTAGTAATGTAAGAATTTTGAGGAACATGTATTTTTGAGAAAGAATGAGTTCACAAGGGTAAGAGGGGAAATAGTTTTTCATAAATACTCGCTTTGGTTTTGAAGCTAAGTTTTTGGTTTGGACATCCATTCTAACTAGGGTCTCCTATGGTCAGGATGGCTCTGATACCAACTTGTCAACACCAGGATTTTTAATCCCAGATGCCCGTTATGCCATACCTCGCAATCCCAAGATTACCATTTTTGCGAGACATAACGGATTGGATATCACAGTACATCATCCATTACAAACCATACATAAGGTTTTACACAAAAAAGGATCTCATGATCCAGTCTTTAATACAACAAGCAGCAGAAATAAACGATAGCGTAGCAGTGGGGTCCATCTTCAGGGGCACAGGCAATGCTGACGAAGGCAGATAGTCCTAGTTATCATAGCCGTCCTGCTGACCATTATCTTGATAATCTCCTTCATAGTCTGGCCATGATAATAGCCAGGGACAAAAGCCATGAGTACTCTTTAAGTACTCGCAAACTACTACTAACAAGAGGTATAATTCTAGATCAAAATCGAATCTAAGTTAACTATCAAGTTAAGTTGGAAACCTAAGCTGAGTTCTGAAGCAAGAAAAGATAAAGTAAAGTTCTAGAATCACTTAAGTTGGAAAGCTTTTATCATTAACACAACCCTGTTGTGGTCAAGTCAAAGTTCATCATTCATTTCCAAGTTATTTAGAAAACATCTGACAACGAAACAGTATGGCCATTCCAACTGTCCATAACCGTGGACGTGGCTATTCGAATAGTTTGACACTCTGCAGAGGTGGTACACTTTCACCACAAGATTCGATACATATGTCAGGGATAACCCTGAATCATCATACTTAGTATGCAGATAATCAAACATAACCTTCCCTTTACACACCCTAGTACAAGCACCTCTCCTATGAGTATGGCCTCCCAACCATGACCATCAGTCATCTTGGGCACTGCATAGGTGGACACCATTGAGAGGTAGCCTCAGCTCAAACCTCTCCCGTGAGGGAACTAATACTAATGCATATAAATTTTGGTACTAGTCCAAAGTCACTGCATGTAAACCTTAATATTATTACATATTTGGATAGATATGATGAAATGTGAATTTTGAGAGTTGGAATCAACTCAAAAGCTAACTTGGTTGATTTTATAAAAATGTTTCAAGTTGAAAAAGCTTCTGTCTTATTATTTTTATTAGGAGAAATCTATAACTCTAAATGAATTAAATCCAACGGGCTTGGATTGATCATTTTAATACCTTTCAGACAAAATTAGTTTCATGCAATTTGGATCTGTCAAACTCACAGAATTGAATTTTGAAACACTGGACAGAAACTATATTCTAACTAAAAAGAAAACTCCAGATTTGAATCTGTGGGCTAACGCGGGAAAGGGAATGGGCCGGCCCAGTGGCGCTCCGAGGCGCGGGGCTCAGCTGACAGGGGGGTCCCACTTGTCAGCGGCACTTAAAACGCGAAACGGTACGCGCGCTGTGGGTCGTGCGATTAGAGGCTAGATCGACGGCTGAGGGTCGTCGTGCATTTACGAAGTCAACCAAGTAGCTCGAACTCTAGCGGCTCGGTGGGGGTCTCTTTGTACCAGGGCTCCAGGCTGACTGGCGAGGCGGGCAAACGACATGGAAGACGACGGCGAGGCGAGGCGTGGTCGCGGTGGAGCTTGGGGTGGCCGGAATCAACGGCACCCTTTTTCTCCCGAGGCGGCGGCTCCGGCTCCAATTCCGGCGAGCTGCTGCTCCACTTGCTCCGGCGAGAGGTGGGTGAGGTTCAGAGAGGTGAGGGGAGTGGAATGGTGTGAGTCTTTGGTGCTGGGGAGGGCTCCTTTTATAGGCGCGGCTGAGCGGCAGAGAAGCATGGGCGGTGCTCGCCGGTGACGACGGCATAGCGAGCTAGAGGCGTGGGCGGTGTGCTAGGACGGTGGGCGGTGCCTTGGCGAGTGTCACGGTGGTGCTTGTGCAGTGGTTTGCGGTCGGGGAAAGTGAAGAGCGCGGCTTGCACTAAGTCTCTGCCGACGGCGAGTTTTACGGCGGCCGGCGACTACGGGGCACGGTCGGGGGATTGGGCATGTCCGTTGGCTTGCTAGGCCGGTGGGGATCGTGTAGACGGGCGGCTGGAGCTAGGCGAGGTCTGGCTACACGGGGACAGGGCGCGCTCTGCGGGCGGCGTCGGCATGGTCGACAGGCTCTGGGCGCGGCGGTTCCTGGTCGTTCTGGTCGCTGTCCTTGGGCTGGGGCTGGTCGGGCGGTGGAGGTGGACCACGGGCTACCTCCAGGACATGGTGGATGGCGCTGGCGGCGGCTGTGGCGTGCTGTCGCCGGTGAGGTGCCCAATTGGGGGCTCGGCCTTAATGGCCATGACCATTTGGCCGTGGCACAGTGTGTGGCTGGGCTAGAGAGGGGTAGAGGAAGTAGTGGAGAGATTTTGGTGGCAAATTGGGGAACAAGTTTGGCTAGAACACTATTTAAAAATAGTGAAATTTGTTTGGTTTGAAATATGCCTGCCAATTATTTGATGAAATGGCCGCAAGAGAAAAAGTTTTGAATTTTGAGTTCAAAAATTTTGGGTGATCTCCACTAGTGATAGGTAGTCTCTGGTTGCAAGGGTTTTGAAAATGGTGCTCAAATAGATGGCTTTTGAAATAGGGGTGATCTATGCATATGCATTAGATTCAATTTTAAACTGTCATTTAAATTAGTTTACAGAATGTTTTTAGTAGATCAAAAGGTGGGCATTGGTACCTCATTATGTGTACTAGCAAGGGGTGTAAAGATCAAGAATTGTTTTTGTTAAGAAATGAGTACTAGGAATAGCCAAAGTAGGCATGGGAGTTAAATTTGTCAAAATGACCATTCCTTCTTTTTAGTTCTTTTTGATTTGATTTTCTTTAGGAAAAGTTTGGGAATGATGTAGATGATGTTTAAATCACCTAAGAAACATTTTACAAGCATTGGATCAATCAATCATGGCAATTCAAACAACTCCTATTTTAAATGCACACATATATGAATGCTTTCATTTTAAATTTGGAAAAGTTTTTGTTAACCCCATTTTTGGATGATTTGATCATGATAAGCTTGGATTAAAGTTTTAAGATGTTACACCCTTGACATGGCTGAAGACCCAGATTCGTCTTGCGGGGGAGCACTAGCGCCACCTCTCGATCGATCGCCCGGCCACCACCTCGGAAGCCAGCAGCCACCGTCGTCGCCACCACCAGCCATCACCAGCAACTCTTGGCAGTGTGTGTACTGCCCCATGGAAAAGACGTTGTGCCCCTGCTACCACCACCACATGATGGCACCCATGAAGATGATGATGAATTGGTCAACATTGACGACTTCATCAACACCAGCGCCGACAAAGGATTGTATATGCCTTCTATGGATGAAGAACCCTTCACAGCTCGCGACCATCAAGTTGGTCGGCCCAATACATGCATGCAGTGCCTGGTCTTCCATGGTTTTTCTCAAGAGACACCTCCAGCCGCTGATCCACCACAGGAGAAACCGGGATTGGTTTTCAGCCCCAACACACTCTGAAAGGCGGCCGATGAGCATATGGGAGCGGAGGACACTGTAGTGAAGAAGCACAGGAAGAGAGGTAATAATAATAAGAAGGGTGCGAGCTAGCCTCCTCCGAAGAGGATCCAGGCTCAAGACACTGTCATCGTACCATTCACACAATATGGCTTGCCCCGAGTGCATGTAGCTGGTGATCCGATATTGACTCCGGATATGCTCCACATCGCAGTTGGACCCATGTTAACTTTGCATGAGGGTGTCAAGACACTATAGGGTATCCTTCTTAAATACAAAGATCCAAATTACCCGGTTTTCATGGTCAAGGTGCCATTGGACGTGGGATTCGTCGATGAAGCCCCCGCGGATATATTCTTCATAGCGTACAAGGACATCTTCAAGTTGTTTCTCATGAAATGGTTGGACTATAACTTGGTCCGCCTATACGCGCTCAATATGGCGATCAAGATCAAGAGAGAAAGTACACCGGAAATCGCGATAGTGGATCCCTACTACATGCGTGACAGCCAGTTGGTCGAAGGATCAGAGATACGGACCAAGGCGACGGCGTACCTCGAGAAGTTCATGGTGGACCACAAGAGGAAGGACACACTTCTTTTGCCTTTCTTTCCCGAGTAAGTACACACTCGCTCATCGTAAATCAGTAACTTATGCATTTCTTATAGGTTTCTTCCTTTTCCCTTTTTCCAACATTCTGTTCCAATTGTGTTGCACAGAGACAAATACTGCACACTCATCGTCCTTGCCCTGAGGTATTCGCTAGCCATGTATTTTGACTCGGGGAGTTTGACGAAGAATAAAGACTACACCAGAATAAGGGGTGTTCTCAATGAGGCTCTCGAGGGCTACGCCAAGAAGGGATGCACCTTCATAGATAAGGGGGAATGTATCAAGGATGGCAAACACGTGTTCAAGCACATGCTCGAGTTCCCCAGCGCCAAGCAGCCTATTACTGGTAGCGCCAAGGAGGCCTTCTACGTCCTCCATCACCTTAAAGGCTATGTTCGGGATTGCCAGAACCTAACGATGTCATCTAGTTTCCAAGGATGGGTCGAAACTTTGGCGCGAAGCGACGATGATGATCTTAGAGAATACTTCCATTGCATTCAGCAGAAGTTGTCGCAAATCATCATTGAATATGTCAACTCAAGGGGGGCCTACACCAAGCCAGAGGGTTGAGTAAGAGGGAGATCAAAGAACGCCTATGTAAGCAGGGTGACACAAGGACATGGATGATGAAAGAGGGCTATCAACCATTCCCAAAGCCAAGCAAGGAGAAGAAGTCTTCATGATCGATGTGTGCCTCTAGCATGATCGAGTGTGTGTATATTCTCGATGGACGCCTGCTATAGTGTGTATGTCATAAACTTTACTATCTTTTGGTCAAAATGGTCATTGGTGTTAGACTTAAACTATATTGTGGTCGTGTTGTCGTTGAACTTATTACTTCTCTGATGATCGGGATGCTATCTTTTAGGTTTATGGATCCTTTGTTTTATATTTTGTGAACATATATATATGGATGTGAACCCTTTATTAATTCTTTCCGTTGCATGTTTTACTAATATGCCTTGTCGTCTATAGAGATGGTGATGAGGTGGTATATGGTGTACATGGGTAGGGTTACAGGAGTCTACGAGGAGTGGGAGGACTGTCACAAACAAGTGAACAAGTTCAGCGGCAACATCTACAAAGGATATGCGGCTAGAGAGGAGGCGGTAGCAAAGTGGAGGAACCACATGTGGAAGAAGAACCGGATGAAGATATTGGTCGGGCTCATGCTCTTGCTCACCATCATCATAGCTGTATTCTGTTTGATCCTAGTGTAGGCAGTGACCACTTCATATTTGTAATGTGAGATGATATGAACTTTCTATTCAGCACTTGCGTAAAAATTCGGCACTTGACACTATATATGTATCTCGACCGGGCTCTAAGTGTGATGGCATTATACTTGTGTTTGTATTATATGTCGGTTTTCATCTACTACATGTGCAATGTACTATTTATAGTGATCTAGATATATATTGTATAAATCCTATATAAATACCTGATTATACACCAGGAATGTATTTTACTTTGAATACATGTAATATAGTCAGTGGCGTATATAGAAAAGTTGTCTGTGGCGCATATATGTTATGTGGCGCATATGCAGAAATGCGCCACTGAACATAGATTTCTGTGGCGCATACCTATATGCGCCACAGAAAGCAGATATCAGTGGCGAGGTAACAGTGGTGACACACATATGCACCACAGAAGATAGATTTACATGCGCCACAGAAGAGGTGTTTCCTAGTAGTAGCCCCATGACCACGAGAAACCGCAGACGGTATAAGCTCATGGCTCCACGTCGGCTCTCAGTGGGCCCCACCACCCGGCGGGTATGGAGGCATGTCGCGCTGGTAAAGCCTCTCACAATGCATGTTCCTACCCGCATACGCTGATGGCGGGCACATAGCAAGTGTGGTCTACTGTCCTGTGATGCAGAGTACGACAGCACGAGCCACACATGTACGTGGCAGGGAATCTTCCACCCTGGACCGCAGCGGGTCCTGCCTCCCGGGAGAGCAGGGCTCCGTTGCATCATTGTCACGTGTCCTTTTTGGCATCAATCCTATGGTCGAAGGAATCGGGACGATGTGCATAGCAGTTTGAGCCAAAAAAAATCTAGCGTTATTATTTACTCCTAATATACAGATTACATTGTCTTTACAAAAGAATTGAATAAAAAGAAAATACAACAATGATAAAAAATGAAAACCTAGACTAACATCTAAACTAATTCTTCTTGTCATTTATCTTGTTCGTTTTACCTGCAAGCAAAATCAAGGTAAAAGTAGAAATAGAAGAGGGTTAGTGGTAGTAAATTTTCTCTCATTTTTTGATAGTGTAATGCACTATTTGATCACATCACTGAGAAGGGGCCAATGGTAAACTGTTCTTATGAAAATTTAGGCTCAGTATAACATCATTGGCAAAAGGGGGCAAGTTTCACCAAGTCTCGATAAAAGGAAACAGTAACACTTTAAGAAAGGTCAAGGAGTTACTTGATCTCATCCACAACAACTATCAAGCAAGCATGCAGCTCACACATAACTACATGTGAGTGTGTTGTCGACACAGGAGGACAACTCAAGGAGCTGATAAGGCAAACACAGTCGTGGAGGAACACTCTCTATGCTCACTCTTCCACCAGTTTAGAACCATAGTAGAGCACCATCAAACTAACCACCTAAAGCAAGCAGGAGATCACCATCATGGTCACCTCAAGAGGCCCAAGGTGGGTATCAAGGGCAATAGTATAGGAGCAAGGAGGAGAACGACAAGCTTAGCCCATGAGCAAGGAAGAGAAGACCATTATCAGTAGAAGCAAGCAGGAGATCAAGTGATCAAGAGCACCCACCGGCATCTGCCCCACAAGTTTATACTACAACAACCACATCAGGTTGACCATCTAAAACCATCTTGGTATCTGTTCTTGTATGATCTGGACCTCAACTTTGCATCATAGGTTGGAGACAAAATCTCACTTAATAGCAATGAGTAAATAGCAAGGCAGCAGATCATGCATCCTAAATCATCATTGTGCACACTCTAGTATTGGAGACACCACAATTACAAGGAGTTACTAGCTTGCCTTTGATGGTCGGTAATGTGATACATTTTGATTTATTAATAATATATAAATATATATATAACAAAAATTAAGTCCATAAAATTACAAGGAGTTACTTGCTTACCTTTGATGGTCGGTAATGTGATACCTTCTATCGTGCATTGTGAGTTTGAGAAGAGTGACTCATGCGCTATCCCCTCGGTGGCTTCTTCGTCTACATCATCTTGCAGATAACTCATACTACTTTAAGTAGAGAATGGAGTATTTGTTTGTGTGCCAAGATGTTGTAAAGGACGAATCAAATGAAGTCCATAAAGTTACAAGGAGTTACTAGCTTGCCTTTGATGGTCGGTAATGTGATACATTTTGATTTCTTCATAAGATATAAATACATATAAAAAACGAAAATGAAGTCCATAAAGTTACAAGGAGTTACTAGCTTGCCTTTGATGGTGACCCGGTGATGCACATAGGTGATAAGTTCAAAGGCCTTCCGATGGAGGATCAGCGTGCGATGCACTTTAGGGTCCATGTCGGAGGAGGAGGGCGAGCGCCAAAGGCCACAGTGACGAGGCGAGAGACGGACAATGGAGGTGGCGGTGGCAAAGGATGAACACTAGTGTCAGGGTATTGTGGCCTCCAAAACAAAAACTCGTCGCATCTCTCACCGCCCCTCACCCCCTGAGGGCAACGAGACGCCGCCCACCTTCCCCGGCTGACCACCCCCTCCTCCCACCTCCCTCCTTCGTCGTGCCGGCTTAGGCCGTCGGGCAAAGCCTGGGTGGCGCCAGTGGTGGTGGAATTCATCTCCCCATGCCATGGAGGGTGGGTCGGGGCCTGATCTCTACTTGACGGTGGTGCTCCTCGAGAGCCTCTGGTCCAGCGCTGGCACATCCATGGTGGTGGCAGTGGCGTCGCGTCTGTGGCAGGCGACATGGTGGCCGGCTCGTGCAGCTCAGGCTCAGATGGGCTCGGGAAGGGACCCAGATGATCTTGGGCTGGCCATAGTGCCGCACATGTGGAGCTTCCTAGGGGTGGCGGTGGCGAATTTGCTTGGATTGGGGACGGTGGCATTGCGTATTGCCAATCACAGTAGGGCAGCTAGGGCTTTACGGACCTGTCTAGGCTCGGCCAGGCCTGCCTACGCCCAGTCTACCCCGGCTGCTCTATTTGGTCGATGACCGCCTCTGGGCGGTGGAGGTGGGTTCCTCTCGCGGGCTGTGAGGCTGATGTCCTTCGTTTCGGCGATGTCGTGTGCCTCTGATGTTTAGGCCACGTGCTAGTATCCAAGAAGAGATGGTGATGGTGACCTCAAGATCGTGGTGGAACATGATGGTGGGCGGTGAAGCTAGGTGGTGATGCTCCGTGGAGCCAGGGTTTGTGTCTTGTGGAGGTCAGGAGAAATCCCTATCAGCTCGTCCGACCCTGACATGGTGCCGCATTCGAGTGGCACCATTCCTTCCTAGAGGGTGATGGTTGTGATAATACAACACTTTTTAGCAATATAAATTGTGTCATTTGCCTATCATATCATGCTCCATCTAACTATTGCTATGCCTGATATGCATGATTACTTGTTTTTATTAAGTTCAATATGAGCTTTGCACATTTAGTAGTTTAGGTAGAATTTTATCCCTCGTCCTTGTCTTTGACATGTGTGTAGGTGTTGATGATGATTATGAATAAAACAAAGGCAAAAGGAACAAAGAGAGCATAGTATGGAGGAACTGCAGGGACCAAACTTAGCCATTTGAGGTGTTGGAAAAGTGATTTTTTCCAACTTCTCAAAATAAAGATCCAAGACCACAGGTTTGTATCCCTCGACGATACGAACTCAACGAGACCAAGAACACCCAAAACGGAGTTCGTATGAAGAAATGGCGGCCAAAATTCTAAAGAGTACTAAAGATTTAACGACCAACTATACGGCGGGAGCAAAAATTTCGGCTGTATAGCTCCCACCGTATAGTTGTCAAAAGGGTCGCAAATGACGGGATTTCACCCTCCAGAAGCTCTAGAACCTTCCCTAGGTCATATAACGGTATTGGGGGAACCCTAGGGCACCCCCGAGGCCTATATAATAGAGAGAGGAGTCAAAGAAGAGAGGAGGAAGCCACCATACACCATATACAAGATCTAGATCCCATCTACCACCTCCACGGCGGTGCCCTGTCGCCTCCATAGCCTCTACAGCTCCACCAAGATCCAGATCTCCATCAACACCATCAAGCCATCCAAGCAAGAAGAGGAGGATAAGGAGGTCGCCGCCATCACCACGCCGACGCCACCATCACCACCCTGTCATCACCATCTCCATCGCCGCTACTCCTTCATCCTTCCCCATCATGATCTCTGTGATGGGTTATAACATGGCTTGAACCCCCTTTTATTAATGTTATGATGATTTGAGTAATTGAAGTGTGGTGTGTTCTTGTTAATTAATATGTTTGTGCTTTCTCTTGACATTGTAATATTCATGATATTATTCTAGTGATTGGAGACGTCCAATCCATTGTTGAGGAATTTACTAGGATTCAGTGTCACAAAACTTATCATTAGTCTCCGCTCTTCCATGGGTAGAACTAATAGGCTATTTGCTATAAGCGATTTGTGGAGGCAATAGCATCTTAGCATGCACCACTCAGAGTTCCCTCAAGATCACTCATGATATAGATAGGTATAGTGTTGCAAATTTCTTGACCCTAAAGTGACGGACGGGATATCTTGTGACTAGCACACTTGCTTAGGAGTACGGTTGTCCATAGAACTTAATGCCTTTGCTCTGGTTTACCTTGATTTGTCTTGTTACCTTAACACACTATTATCTTACGAGATGACCCATGTCCAAAGAGGGTGTGGACAATTGAGTTGTCTAGTTGCCACTTACCAACGGTGGGAGACAACGATATATGAGGGACTGCCACAATTATAGTTAACAGCTATTCCATAAGCACTTATCATGCACACCGGTATACACAATATTACTTGAGGAATCATAGCATTAATATTTCATCTCATTGCATTCACCTCTTTTCAGTTTTACTTTTGTTCTAGTTTTCTTCCAATCCTAGTAGTAGTTAAAATAAAACATCTTAAATTCATTTATCCTAGCAACTTATAGAATAGGCTATTTCTAAACCATAGTTTGGGTGGGAATGTGGTCGCATTGACAATGTGGTTGCGAGGTCGTGTTCGCCAAGCTCCCATCGGGACAAACTCTTTAAATATTTGCTGCTACAAGTACTGCAATAACCCTGTTATTGGTGCAGGAACCCAGTCATCAAATTGGCACCGTTGCCGGGGAGCAAAGCATTCGGTTATCTACTTGCACATAGTTTATTTCAGTTTTTTGCTATTATCTTACGCTTTCTTTTATATTGAAAACAATAAAAAATTACAAAATGAGGAATTTATAAAACTGTTGCTACTAATCATGTCTTCCTAGATAAATTTTGTTCAAGAGATAATACAAGCATTGGAGGAGATAAAGGATTCAAAGTTCATCAAGCCTGGTTGCTACACATGAGCTGATAAAGAAATTGTTGGACCAATTGGAAAGGAATTCATTATGGTTGCGTGCTAATGATGGATCTTATTGCACAATTTGTATAACAGATGACCACCTTAATTTTCAATATAAGTGTTCCAACAATCCTACTCTAGCAAATTATAATAGAGATAAATCCTATGCTAGTTTGGAAGTACTAGAATACTTTCTTTTCAAAGGTGCATACGAAATGGTATTTAGACTAGGAAGTATTGATGTTGAAAGTGAAGAACTTGATGGAGTTTTGTAACTACCTCGGTGAATTACGCTCCTAGTTACAAGCCTGGATGAGCAGAAATGGTTGAAATAATGCAATTGGGGCCCAAATGCCACTCATAGGTAGACCTTTCGGCCGTCCCAACCATTTCCAAACATCGGGACAAGAACGGGCGTAATCGGCGAAGGGATCAACTACATACACAAATGAGTATGTATGCAAGCCACCATACAATAGTACATCGAGCCATTCCATCTAAAAAGAAAGGAATATAGCAATGCCATACGGCAAGATCCAAATGTCCTAGATAGATATAATAGTTTAGGATATCTCCTCATACATCAAACATCGAGTATCGGTGAAGCGGAAGACAAAATCCGAGTGCGGATAAGAAGCAAATCGGCATAAGATGCCCCATAAATAAGCACATCCTACAGATCTCACGGATCCCGTTCGGAATCTCTACACCGAATGATCGTTGCCAACATCGTCTCTCCTCCACCCAGTATCCATCTTGCGAGTTTACTGTTCATCTGAACCAATAATTTATCGTGTGG
Organism: Avena insularis; assembly: GCA_023614405.1. Classification (NCBI taxonomy): domain Eukaryota; kingdom Viridiplantae; phylum Streptophyta; class Magnoliopsida; order Poales; family Poaceae; genus Avena; species Avena insularis. The sequence continues at coordinate 412,142,530 of CM042692.1, read as the reverse complement.
AGACCCTAGGGGTACTCGGCAAGTCTTTATGCCTCTAAAGGGACACAACCTGGGTGACGAATTGCAGCAAAAGATAAACCCTAGCAATTCTATAGATACTCTCTAACCATCCGCTAACCATAGATGAGCGGACGTCCGTGAATTAATAACAAGTTATAATGGTAATCTCAACAGATCCATCCTCCTCCTCGCTTACCGACGAGGAAGCGGACGAACAACCCCCCCATCCGTTGGCAGTTTTATTATCCATTCCATGAGTGTTGCACTATTTACTAGTCAGGTACCTAGTCTAGTCAAATTAAAAGCGGTTCTTTAGTTATGCTTGTCTATGATCGAAACGTGCTCCAAGTCGTCCATAACCGCGGACACGGCTTTGAAAGTTTTACCTGAGGGGTGCACAAATAGCAACACACTCGATATGCCTCGGAAAAACCAAATCAAAACCCAACGAGGCGCACGACAAAGCGATCACAGGATTCAGAAATATTTCAGGGGGCACCCATTGAGCTACCCAAGAAGTTAGCTGACTCGAGACGGCCTCAAGGTTTGCGCCAATGGCTGTGAGCATTGGGAACCCGAAAATGTGTTGGGCTTGTCGACACTGCGAAAACACTCCGCTTTCCTAAACAGTACAGTGTGCTCCTCGCACAATTTTAAATAAAGCAGTAAAGCATGGCATAAGTACAGGATAGTAAATAAAACCTCAAACTAGTTTGTGGCCCCAAGAAATAAGAATGAATCAAGCTCGCTCGGGGGTTCATAAGCCTCCCGGATGTGGATAGCGCGAATATTCAAGGAACAAGAATCAAGTACTCGGGGTCCTACGGGACACAAGTGATCCTGAAAAACCAAATAGCAATTATGGCTCACCGATGCCACTTTCATTAGTTATCCCATTACTACTCAGGTTAAGTTGTTTAGGTACCTCGTTATCCTCAGACACTCACATACCCTACACATGCTGTTCTACGACTCGCATGGCTCAAACAACTCCTGTAGTAATGGCTCATGGGATGGAGGAACAAGCTTCGGTGGGGTTTAAAAGTAAAGGCTATGCAATACTTGGGATTCAGATTAATGCAAACGCGACTCAATGATGCAAGAATAAGGTAGAGGCAATAGGTACTATATGTATGCAAGCATGTGGTAGTGCTTGCCTGGCAGCTCAGTTGAAGCAAGGGATGGATCTGGGTAGTGCTCCTGGTTCTCTTTATATATCCCCTGCTCAGCGTCTATTCGAAGAAGAACCAAACAAACAAGGGCCAACATAAATAAAGTGCTCAAGCATATGAATAAATGCATCAAGCAAACAATCATGCCATGATGAATGATGCACAAGTTGCATGGTAGTAAAGTAGCATGGCATGGGTGAGGTGTGGAATACAAGAATAAACATTTTATTGAGTTTTGGGCCCACTTTATTCTCATATTAGTTGCTGTAATCTTTATATTTATATGATGCATGCTTCAAAACAAAACATGGGTTGCATAAACAGAAGGTCTCGTCGAGCTAATCATTTTATACATATTATTTGTTAAATTTGGAGATATAAAACAAAAGTTATTAATTAATTAAGGGAAAAGGGCATTTTATTGTAATTTTAATTAACTTGGAAAATAAAGTGTTCAAAATATTATTTGAAGGGCATATTTGAATTCCTCACATTTTTCTGATTTGAAAACATATATTATTTGTATTATTTGGATTTATATTTCAAAAGTTATTTAAAAACAGATTTAAATTTGAATTTGATTTAATTTGAAAAGGATTTGAATTAAACAGAAAAGCAGAAAATACTTTTTATACACAGGTTTAGCTAGCCACAGTCAATGACCAGTGGGGCCAGCAGTTGACTCAATGACACCTGCAGAAAAGCTTCACCATGAGCTAGGCTAAACTAAGAGAATGACAGGTGGGGCCAGGGCGTCCTCGGGGCCACACGCGCGCGTCGCCAGCCGGGGCGTGACACGTGTGCGATCCAGGGTACTGCGGGTTGAGGCGCTGAAGAGCTGAGGGGCTGTTTTGCAAAACGAATAGAGAGGCTAACGGGTGGGGTTCGGTGGGACTGCAGGTTGAGATGCTGAGAAAGGCAGGGGCCTCTTTGCAAAACCTACTGCGAAGAACTCTGCCGAAACTGAAATCTGCACGCGAATTCCGCTAGCTGGCTTGATCTTTGGAAGACGATGGCGAGCAATTCATTGGGACTTTCGTGTCTCTGCAAAAACCAAAGTTGAAGAGGGTTCTGGCTACAACTTTCGTTCAGTGGCAACCACGGGGGGTGGCTTTGGCCGGGCTTGACGAGGAACAGGCGAGCAGCTGCCGTCACAGAGCACGCCTGTGGCGCACGCGGAGTGCTCGACGGAAGGTGGCGGCATTCTACGGCGAGAGGAGGATAGGGACCATGTCTGGGGGTTTTGGTTGCTCACCAGGAGTTCAACGGTGTAGGCGAAGGAGCTCGGAGCGGTCGCGATCTGGCGCGGGGCTTGCTGGCCGGAGCTTCGGGTCCAAGGCGTCTACGGCGGCGCTAGGCTGCTCCGGCGAGGCACGGCCGTCCTGTGGCTACTAGGAGGAAGCAGAGGCCGGCGATCAAGCTTCCCCGACCCCAAAACTCCCTCCTGCTCGACTCCAAACGCCTCCTCTTGTGATGGCCGGGGCTAGGGTTAGGGGAGCTCATGGCCATGGCTTCTTGGGGAAGGGAGGGAGGAAGGGTGGTGCCTGGCGTCCAGATCTTGATCTGAGGTTTTCCTGGGGTGGTTGAGGTGATAAGGGAGAGAGGGGAGGGGCACATGGGTGGTGGTAGTTTTGCAAAAAGGGTGAGGAGGGGTAGCTCGGGTTAGGTCTTCTCTCTTGCCTCCTTCTTGTCATGTAGCTTAGAGAGGGCAGAGAGGGACCAAGGAAGGAGGGGAGCCCGTGGGTAGGAGGGCAGGCTTGGGCTGGTGGGGCCTTGTGGCATGGAGAGAAGAGAGGGAGAGTGGCTCAGGTTGGAGCTAGGGTTAGCTAGGGAGGGACTCGGGTTAGGGTTTGACTAGGGTTAGGGAGGGGTGGTCTCGGGTTAAGTTAGAGGGTAGCTAGGGTTTAGGGGAAAAGAAAGAGAGGGGGGATGGTGTTAGATGTAGGTGATTAGGGTGGTAGGGTTTAGGGTTAAAGATGTAGAGAGAGAGGGGGTTTATGGGTTTAGGCATAAACACATGACCAAGCTTGGATGGGTGGGGGGGTTAAGAGAGATGAGAGGAATGGTAGCTAGGGTTGCTTTTGTCAAGATCAAGCCAAGCACATGCCAAGCTCCAACAAGATCAAGACAAGAAAAGAGGGATGTGGTGATATGGTTTTAAGCAAGATCAAACATAGATCAAGCCAAAGGAAGAGTTAGAGATAGAGATGATCCACCCAAAAATCAAATAAAATCCAAATGACAAGCAAAAGGTGGTACTTGCATGGCCCATGCAAAATATTTATTGCCATGTTGATTCTTGTGAAAACAATATTATTAAATGGCACTATTATTATGCACTCCCAAAATTGGAGTAAGGCCTAAGCAAAAGAATTAAAAGGATGCCCCATGTGGAGTAGATGGAGATGACCACATGTGATTATAATTGGGACTTGCTAGTGTGTATGTGCCACTAGATGCTTAATAGTCCCAAAATATCCCAACATGAGCATAATTCCATGATAATCCATATGGAAGCTAGGAGAAAGGGTCCCACTCACAAGGCATGCAAAGGTGGCCATGTGGCTCTCATATATCAATAATGTGAAAACAACATGATGCCAAGATGAGAGCTTGTGGACAAGAATTGGATCCATCCCAACCCACATGAGCTAGAGGTAAAACCAATAAGTGCCGAGCTCATATTTAGTTGGATGGTGGAATTATAAGGTGGTGAAAGAAAAGGTGGTGGAGTTGAATAAAAGATATGCCCCCAACTCAACTTGGGCATTTAAACAATATATCAAGAACCAAATACAATATCAAGAGGCAAATACAATTTACAATGCATATGAGAGAAGAACCAAAACAAAAGGGTTTTATATGATGCTCAAATGCAAGGAGGCATGATGACATGAGCATGATATAATGATGATGCAACAATTATATATTTGAAGTACCATTATATAGACTAGGCTAGTAGCATTGCAATTGTTAGACAATTGGGATGCTACAACTCTCCCCCACTAAACAAGAATCTCGCCCCGAGATTCCTAGGAAAAAGAAAACAACACAAGAAGAGGCGGGTGTTTGAACGAAGGTGACCCTCACGTTCCCAAGTTGATGAACAACGGAATGGTGCGACCACTACACCTTGCAAAACTTGCTAGACTTGTTGCGAGTCTTACGTTTTGCTAGAGAAACAACTGGTTAGAAGGGTTGAAGGATTGTTGTTAGACAAGAAAGATAGGATGGACATAGCTCCGGCTTTCTCAAGAAACATGATAAAAGAATAGAACCACTTGTGAAAGAAAAAGACAAGATGATGTATCCTGGATAAAGAAAAACACACCATTAAGATTAAAGGTTTACTGATACTAGAGAGGATGGATCTTTGTCTCGCCGGAAGAAAAGAGCTAGATTGGAGAGGTTTTGAACCACTATGACAATAGCATCATACCTTCTCTCGGATTTGAGAAAAAAAGTACGGAAACAAGATTGCCTTCAAACAATAGAGTCCCTTGATATCAACAGAAAGATTTAGTTAGACACCGTCGGATTAGATTCTTCTTGCGCCGGTAAGACCCAAAGGATCACGCAATTGAGGTGCGCGGATATAACTTCCAGAGATGGATGTGAAGCCATATCATGGTGGAATCTCGAGAAGCAAAGGATATGGAGGATCTGGAGTTTATCGTAGAGATACTTATTGCTTTCTTTAGCCTTGAGGCTAACGCAATAGATTTACGGCTGATGGCATCAACCATAATTGGCTTTACCACAGAAAAAGAATTGATGAAACACAGAGAGAGATAGTTTCCTTTCATCTTGTTTGGGGATGTCAAGCACCGGGAGAAAGACGAGGACAGAAAAGAGTTTGCGTCTGTTTCCACCAGATAATTGAAGATTTTGCTACATCTAGAATAGACAGACCACCAACAAGAGATTATTGATTACTTTCTTCGAGAGAGCACTCCAGAAAAACAAAGACGGAAGTAAAAGTATCAAGGGATAAGGGCCACTTCTAACTTCCGGGGAGTGAGTGAAATCACATTAATTCACCAATTCAATGTACAAGAGCGAATGATAAGAGTAGTGGTATGGTAGCTACTCCATCCCGCACTCAAAGCATTACTCCGCACATGAATAAGAAGAATCATGTACCCCAACTACCGAAACAGACTAAAGGTATTTGACAAAAACTCATGGAACTTCGTTAGAAAACAAGGATAGATGCAAACGATTCGCCGGATTCAAAGATAGATAAAGATGATGATGTTGTCGTCATGTCGGAAGTACCAAGCCACCGGAAAGATATGAAGGAAGATTACGGAGACAACTGCAAGATTCAACAGCTACAGAAAAGATAGCACCAACTTGAATAGAAGGAATACAAGATCTGGACGGTCTTCATGGCCTCCGGTGGATTGAGCAGAGACGATATAGCGAGATGGTTTCAAGAGATTACCTAACGAGATAGAGGTGAAAAGAACTCCATGTTCTTCTTGAAATGATTGAGAGAGATTTAGCAGTTTTGAGGAAAACTTCGGCGGAACGACGATGATAACTCGCCAACAAGGAAAACTCCGGGTTTGATTGAAGATGGAAGATGGAATTAACAATGGACTTGCTGATTCCAGAATTGAAGCGATCTATTGATCAGAAGGACGTGGCCGAGATAGGTGACTTCAAAAAGTCAGAATTCTCACTTTGGGTACTTTGCACACGGCAGTGTTAACAAAGCTTGAGAGAAAGGGACACAGATGATCTTCCATGTACTTCCATTGACATCGAATAGGTAAGCATATTATCAACATATACCACCATGGATTAACAAGATATTCCCAGAATACCAAGTTCAGAAGGCGAGAGAAACGAACAAATGCTCGAATACTTCCTGAGCTCAACGCTCTTAGAAAGATCAATATTAAGAGCACGGGTTCGTGTTGAAGAAGATGCACTGGAAGAATAGATTATCTGGTCCTTCAGAAGAAAAAGAGATGTCACCTGGTTCACATTGTCGATTGGATCGCCGGTTACAAAGATAAAGAGATCTTGGATAAGAACCGATGATATAGCTTTGCTTATGGTATGAGCTATCAAAGACGAAAAAGATGTGCAGATATGGAGTTGAAAAGAAAAAGCATGATGAACAGATGATAGACCGCCGTAGTGCTTTGAGAAACTCCGGATTGCCAAAGATGCTTGAATATGCATAGATATGATCACGGTATACTCAAAAGAACAGGAGATAACCTTATCCTCTAGATGGTGACGGTTGATAGCATTTTTCCATATTCCAATCGACACTTATCATGGGTGGAATATCGCTATGCCGAGAACCAAATTACGATCACCAGCATCGGATCGACACATGTTATGTAATTAGCCCAAGAGAATTGGAGATGAAAAGAAACTCCAGGATTAAGCGCCGGTGACAAAAGAATGAGTTAGCATGGACATGCTGATAAAAGGAAGATAGATAATGTTTCACACACGACTGAAAAGGAGTGTGGAAGCACAGATGTATCAAAGAAAAAAATTCCGCATTTTTCAGCAATAAAATACCAATAGATGCGCAAAATCACTTATCAGATAGAGATTAGCAACAGATGCTTTCACAGAATGTGAAGCTGCTAGAAGGAAGGACACCCTTAAGAAGATGGCACCGGTTAACAAGGAGTCAGATAGATCGCGCCGGTTTCCCAAAAGCCTGTCAGTATGGAATGTACCAACAGTTGATAACCAAAAGGCAGATAGAGATAACAAATTGGATGCAACAGATAGACAAGGAATTACACACACACACACACTTTCTATGGTACTACGGAAACCCAGAACACGTGAATCCTAGTTTGAATTTTAAGAAGAGGATTGAAAACGTTACACTTCCTTACCAGAGAAGGGTGGTGGGTGGGTAAGAAGAAAAATGGAAGCAGTCCTACTCTCGCGTTTTGTTTTTCCCTAGTATACATAACTACCAAAAATATTTGCTAGACAGACAACGACCATTTGGCTGAGACCCTGAAGGGCGGGATGGCTCTGATACCAATTGTAACTACCTCGGTGAATTACGCTCCTAGTTACAAGCCTGGATGAGCAGAAATGGTTGAAATAGTACGGTGGGGCCCAAATGCCACTCACAGGTAGACCTTTCGGCCGTCCCAACCATTTCCAAACATCAGGACAAGAACGGGCGGCGAATCGGCAGGCGAAGGGATCAACTACATACACAAATGAGTATGTATGCAAGCCACCATACAATAGTACATCAGAGCCATTCCATCTAAAAAGAAAGGAAATATAGCAACGCCATACGGCAAGATCCAAATGTCCTAGATAGATATAATAGTTTAGGATATCTCCTCATACATCAAACATCAGAGTATCAGGCGGAAGCGGAAGACAAAATCCGAGTACGGATAAGAAGCAAATCGGCATAAGATGCCCCATAAATAAGCACATCCCGCCCACAGATCTCACGGATCCCCGTTCCCGGAATCTGGGTGACTTGCATCTCCATCAGCATTCCCATGAAGTCACGTCTTGCATAGTGGGCAAAACGGGTTCCTTGAATCTTGTTGACGCTGAGGGCACATAGACGTGCGAGAGCTTCATGCATTGCCCTGGCTAATCCATCTAGCTAGTTGTTCTCTCTTAAAGAGAACTGAATTCTCCCGGAGGTTGGTGCTTCGATGCTTCCTCGAAGATCTGCGGTGACTAGCCATTGTAGGTCTCCTCCTGGGGGTCCTGGAAGTTGAGCTCCAAGAAACTCCGGATGTGGGCGTCCTAGTAATTCCGATAGTGAATCCAGATCCCTCTCGAAGATCAGCTGACCTCCGTTTCCCAACTGGTAAAATTTGCTGAACTGGGTCTCCATCTACAAGAATTTAGGATGAGGAGGTTAGTGAAGTGATCAAGTGTGTCAAATTTTAGGTAGTAATGTAAGAATTTTGAGGAACATGTATTTTTGAGAAAGAATGAGTTCACAAGGGTAAGAGGGGAAATAGTTTTTCATAAATACTCGCTTTGGTTTTGAAGCTAAGTTTTTGGTTTGGACATCCATTCTAACTAGGGTCTCCTATGGTCAGGATGGCTCTAATACCAACTTGTCAACACCAGGATTTTTAATCCCAGATGCCCGTTATGCCATACCTCGCAATCCTAAGATTACCATTTTTGCGAGACATAACGGATTGGATATCACAGTACATCATCCATTACAAACCATACATAAGGTTTTACACAAAAAAGGATCTCATGATCCAGTCTTTAATACAACAAGCAGCGGAAATAAACGATAGCGTAGCAGTGGGGTCCATCTTCAGGGGCACAGGCAATGCTGACGAAGGCAGATAGTTCTAGTTATCATAGTCGTCCTGCTGACCATCATCTTGATAATCTCCTTCATAGTCTGGCCATGATAATAGCCAGGGACAAAAGCCATGAGTACTCTTTAAGTACTCGCAAACTACTACTAACAAGAGGTATAATTCTAGATCAAAGTACTGAATCTAAGTTAACTATCAAGTTAAGTTGGAAACCTAAGCTGAGTTCTGAAGCAAGAAAAGATAAAGTAAAGTTCTAGAATCACTTAAGTTGGAAAGCTTTTATCATTAACACAACCCTGTTGTGGTCAAGTCAAAGTTCATCATTCATTTCCAAGTTATTTAGAAAACATCTGACAACGAAACAGTATGGCCATTCCAACTGTCCATAACCGTGGACGTGGCTATTGAATAGTTTGACACTGCAGGTGGTACACTTTCACCACAAGATTCGATACATATGTCAGGGATAACCCTGAATCATCATACTTAGTATGCAGATAATCAAACATAACCTTCCCTTTACACACCCTAGTACAATCACCTCTCCTATGAGTATGGCCTCCCAACCATGACCATCAGTCATCTTGGGCACTGCATAGGTGGACACCCTTGAGAGGTAGCCTCAGCTCAAACCTCTCCCGTGAGGGAACTAATACTAATGCATATAAATTTTGGTACTAGTCCAAAGTCACTGCATGTAAACCTTAATATTATTACATATTTGGATAGATATGATGAAATGTGAATTTTGAGAGTTGGAATCAACTCAAAAGCTAACTTGGTTGATTTTATAAAAATGTTTCAAGTTGAAAAAGCTTCTGTCTTATTATTTTTATTAGGAGAAATCTATAACTCTAAATGAATTAAATCCAACGGGCTTGGATAGATCATTTTAATACCTTTCAGACAAAATTAGTTTCATGCAATTTGGATCTGTCAAACTCACAGAATTGAATTTTGAAACACTGGACAGAAACTATATTCTAACTAAAAAGAAAACTCCAGATTTGAATCTGGCTAACTGAAAGGGAATGGGCCAAAGGGCGCTCCGAGGCGCGGGGCTCAGCTGACAGGGGGGTCCCACTTGTCAGCGGCACTTAAAACGCGAAACGGTACGCGCGCTGTGGGTCGTGCGATTAGAGGCTAGATCGACGGCTGAGGGTCGTCGTCGACGACGAACAGGTCGCCGGCGAGCTCGAACTCTAGCGGCTCGGTGGGGGTCTACTGGGGGCGTACCAGGGCTCCAGTTGGGTCGGCGAGGCGGGCAAACGACATGGAAGACGACGGCGAGGCGAGGCGTGGTCGTGGTGGAGCTTGGGGTGGCCGGAATCAACGGCACCCTTCTTCTCCCGAGGCGGCGGCTCCGGCTCCAATTCCGGCGAGCTGCTGCTCCACTTGCTCCGGAGAGAGGTGGGTGAGGTTCAGAGAGGTGAGGGGAGTGGAATGGTGTGAGTCTTTGGTGCTAGGGAGGGCTCCTTTTATAGGCGTGGCTGAGCGGCAGAGAAGCATGGGCGGTGCTCGCCGGTGACGATGGCATAGCGAGCTAGAGGCGTGGGCGGTGTGCTAGGACGGTGGGCGGTGCCTTGGCGAGTGTCACGGTGGTGCTTGTGCAGTGGTTTGCGGTCGGGGAAAGTGAAGAGCGCGGCTCGCACTAAGTCTCTGCCGACGGCGAGTTTTACGGCGGTCGGCGACTACGGGGCACGGTCGGGGATTGGGCATGTCCGTTGGCTTGCTAGGCCGGTGGGGATCGTGTAGACGGGCGGCTGGAGCTAGGCGAGGTCTGGCTACACGGGGACATGGCAGCGTCGGCGTCAAGATGGTCGATGTGCTCTGGGCGTGGCGGTTCCTGGTCGTTCTGGTCGCTGTCCTTGGGCTGGGGCTGGTCGGGCGGTGGAGGTGGACCACGGGCTACCTCCAGGACATAGTGGATGGCGCTGGCGGCGGCTGTGGCATGCTGTCGCCGGTGAGGTGCCCAATTGGGGGCTCGGCCTTAATGGCCATGACCATTTGGCCGTGGCACAGTGTGTGGCTGGGCTAGAGAGGGGTAGGGGAAGTAGTGGAGAGATTTTGGTGGCAAGTTGGGGAACAAGTTTGGCTAGAACACTATTTAAAAATAGTGAAATTTGTTTGGTTTGAAATATGCCTGCCAATTGTTTGATGAAATGGCCGCAAGAGAAAAAGTTTTGAATTTTGAGTTCAAAAATTTTGGGTGATCTCCACTAGTGATAGGTAGTCTCTGGTTGCAAGGGTTTTGAAAATGGTGCTCAAATAGATGGCTTTTGAAATAGGGGTGATCTATGCATATGCATTAGATTCAATTTTAAACTGTCATTTAAATTAGTTTACAGAATGTTTTTAGTAGATCAAAAGGTGGGCATTGGTACCTCATTATGTGTACTAGCAAGGGGTGTAAAGATCAAGAATTGTTTTTGTTAAGAAATGAGTACTAGGAATAGCCAAAGTAGGCATGGGAGTTAAATTTGTCAAAATGACCATTCCTTCTTTTTAGTTCTTTTTGATTTGATTTTCTTTAGGAAAAGTTTGGGAATGATGTAGATGATGTTTAAATCACCTAAGAAACATTTTACAAGCATTGGATCAATCAATCATGGCAATTCAAACAACTCCTATTTTAAATGCACACATATATGAATGCTTTCATTTTAAATTTGGAAAAGTTTTTGTTAACCCCATTTTTGGATGATTTGATCATGATAAGCTTGGATTAAAGTTTTAAGATGTTACACCCTTGACATGGCTGAAGACCCAGATTCGTCTTGCGGGGGAGCACTAGCGCCACCTCTCGATCGATCGCCCGGCCACCACCTCGGAAGCCAGCAGCCACCGTCGTCGCCACCACCAGCCATCACCAGCAACTCTTGGCAGTGTGTGTACTGCCCCATGGAAAAGACGTTGTGCCCCTGCTACCACCACCACATGATGGCACCCATGAAGATGATGATGAATTGGTCAACATTGACGACTTCATCAACACCAGCGCCGACAAAGGATTGTATATGCCTTCTATGGATGAAGAACCCTTCACAGCTCGCGACCATCAAGTTGGTCGGCCCAATACATGCATGCAGTGCCTGGTCTTCCATGGTTTTTCTCAAGAGACACCTCCAGCCGCTGATCCACCACAGGAGAAACCGGGATTGGTTTTCAGCCCCAACACACTCTGAAAGGCGGCCGATGAGCATATGGGAGCGGAGGACACTGTAGTGAAGAAGCACAGGAAGAGAGGTAATAATAATAAGAAGGGTGCGAGCCAGCCTCCTCCGAAGAGGATCCAGGCTCAAGACACTGTCATCGTACCATCCACACAATATGGCTTGCCCCGAGTGCATGTAGCTGGTGATCCGATATTGACTCCGGATATGCTCCACATCGCAGTTGGACCCATGTTAACTTTGCATGAGGGTGTCAAGACACTATAGGGTATCCTTCTTAAATACAAAGATCCAAATTACCCGGTTTTCATGGTCAAGGTGCCATTGGACGTGGGATTCGTCGATGAAGCCCCCGCGGATATATTCTTCATAGCGTACAAGGACATCTTCAAGTTGTTTCTCATGAAATGGTTGGACTATAACTTGGTCCGCCTATACGCGCTCAATATGGCGATCAATATCAAGAGAGAAAGTACACCGGAAATCGCGATAGTGGATCCCTACTACATGCGTGACAGCCAGTTGGTCGAAGGATCAGAGATACGGACCAAGGCGACGGCGTACCTCGAGAAGTTCATGGTGGACCACAAGAGGAAGGACACACTTCTTTTGCCTTTCTTTCCCGAGTAAGTACACACTCGCTCATCGTCGTCGTAACTTATGCATTTCTTATAGGTTTCTTCCTTTTCCCTTTTTCCAACATTCTGTTCCAATTGTGTTGCACAGAGACAAATACTGCACACTCATCGTCCTTGCCCTGAGGTATTCGCTAGCCATGTATTTTGACTCGGGGAGTTTGACGAAGAAGAAAGACTACACCAGAATAAGGGGTGTTCTCAATGAGGCTCTCGAGGGCTACGCCAAGAAGGGATGCACCTTCATAGATAAGGGGGAATGTATCAAGGATGGCAAACACGTGTTCAAGCACATGCTCGAGTTCCCCAGCGCCAAGCAGCCTATTACTGGTAGCGCCAAGGAGGCCTTCTACGTCCTCCATCACCTTAAAGGCTATGTTCGGGATTGCCAGAACCTAACGATGTCATCTAGTTTCCAAGGATGGGTCGAAACTTTGGCGCGAAGCGACGATGATGATCTTAGAGAATACTTCCATTGCATTCAGCAGAAGTTGTCGCAAATCATCATTGAATATGTCAACTCAAGGGGGGCCTACACCAAGCCAGAGGGTTGAGTAAGAGGGAGATCAAAGAACGCCTATGTAAGCAGGGTGACACAAGGACATGGATGATGAAAGAGGGCTATCAACCGTTCCCAAAGCCAAGCAAGGAGAAGAAGTCTTCATGATCGATGTGTGCCTCTAGCATGATCGAGTGTGTGTATATTCTCGATGGACGCCTGCTATAGTGTGTATGTCATAAACTTTACTATCTTGTGGTCAAAATGGTCATTGGTGTTAGACTTAAACTATATTGTGGTCGTGTTGTCGTTGAACTTATTACTTCTCTGATGATCGGGATGCTATCTTTTAGGTTTATGGATCCTTTGTTTTATATTTTGTGAACATATATATATGGATGTGAACCCTTTATTAATTCTTTCCGTTGCATGTTTTACTAATATGCCTTGTCGTCTATAGAGATGGTGATGAGGTGGTATATGGTGTACATGGGTAGGGTTACAGGAGTCTACGAGGAGTGGGAGGACTGTCACAAACAAGTGAACAAGTTCAGCGGCAACATCTACAAAGGATATGCGGCTAGAGAGGAGGCGGTAGCAAAGTGGAGGAACCACATGTGGAAGAAGAACCGGATGAAGATATTGGTCGGGCTCATGCTCTTGCTCACCATCATCATAGCTGTATTCTGTTTGATCCTAGTGTAGGCAGTGACCACTTCATATTTGTAATGTGAGATGATATGAACTTTCTATTCAGCACTTGCGTAAAAATTCGGCACTTGACACTATATATGTATCTCGACCGGGCTCTAAGTGTGATGGCATTATACTTGTGTTTGTATTATATGTCGGTTTTCATCTACTACATGTGCAATGTACTATTTATAGTGATCTAGATATATATTGTATAAATCCTATATAAATACCTGATTATACACCAGGAATGTATTTTACTTTGAATACATGTAATATAGTCAGTGGCGTATATAGAAAAGTTGTCTGTGGCGCATATATGTTATGTGGCGCATATGCAGAAATGCGCCACTGAACATAGATTTCATGGCGATATACTATATGCGCACGTAGCGTATATCGATGGCGAGGTAACAGTGGTGACACACATATGCACCACAGAAGATAGATTTACATGCGCCACAGAAGAGGTGTTTCCTAGTAGTAGCCCCATGACCACGAGAAACCGCAGACGGTATAAGCTCATGGCTCCACGTCGGCTCTCAGTGGGCCCCACCACCCGGCGGGTATGGAGGCATGTCGCGCTGGTAAAGCCTCTCACAATGCATGTTCCTACCCGCATACGCTGATGGCGGGCACATAGCAAGTGTGGTCTACTGTCACGTGATGCGTAGTACGACAAAGACGAGCCACACATGTACGTGTGGAATCTTCCACTCGACTGCAGCGGGTCCTGCCTCCCGGGAGAGCAGGGCTCCGTTGCATCATTGTCACGTGTCCTTTTTGGCATCAATCCTATGGTCGAAGGAATCGGGACGATGTGCATAGCAGTTTGAGCAAAAAAAAATCTAGCGTTATTATTTACTCCTAATATACAGATTACATTGTCTTTACAAAAGAATTGAATAAAAAGAAAATACAACAATGATAAAAAATGAAAACCTAGACTAACATCTAACTAATTCTTCTTGTCATTTATCTTGTTCGTTTTACCTGCAAGCAAAATCAAGGTAAAAGTAGAAATAGAAGAGGGTTAGTGGTAGTAAATTTTCTCTCATTTTTTGATAGTGTAATGCACTATTTGATCACATCACTGAGAAGGGGCCAATGGTAAACTGTTCTTATGAAAATTTAGGCTCAGTATAACATCATTGGCAAAAGGGGGCAAGTTTCACCAAGTCTCGATAAAAGGAAACAGTAACACTTTAAGAAAGGTCAAGGAGTTACTTGATCTCATCCACAACAACTATCAAGCAAGCATGCAGCTCACACATAACTACATGTGAGTGTGTTGTCGACACAGGAGGACAACTCAAGGAGCTGATAAGGCAAACACAGTCGTGGAGGAACACTCTCTATGCTCACTCTTCCACCAGTTTAGAACCATAGTAGAGCACCATCAAACTAACCACCTAAAGCAAGCAGGAGATCACCATCATGGTCACCTCAAGAGGCCCAAGGTGGGTATCAAGGGCAATAGTATAGGAGCAAGGAGGAGAACGACAAGCTTAGCCCATGAGCGAGGAAGAGAAGACCATTATCAGTAGAAGCAAGCAGGAGATCAAGTGATCAAGAGCACCCACCGGCATCTGCCCCACAAGTTTATACTACAACAACCACATCAGGTTGACCATCTAAAACCATCTTGGTATCTGTTCTTGTATGATCTGGACCTCAACTTTGCATCATAGGTTGGAGACAAAATCTCACTTAATAGCAATGAGTAAATAGCAAGGCAGCAGATCATGCATCCTAAATCATCATTGTGCACACTCTAGTATTGGAGACACCACAATTACAAGGATTTACTAGCTTGCCTTTGATGGTCGGTAATGTGATACATTTTGATTTATTAATAATATATAAATATATATATAACAAAAATTAAGTCCATAAAATTACAAGGAGTTACTTTCTTACCTTTGATGGTCGGTAATGTGATACCTTCTATCGTGCATTGTGAGTTTGAGAAGAGTGACTCATGCGCTATCCCCTCGGTGGCTTCTTCGTCTACATCATCTTGCAGATAACTCATACTACTTTAAGTAGAGAATGGAGTATTTGTTTGTGTGCCAAGATGTTGTAAAGGACGAATCAAATGAAGTCCATAAAGTTACAAGGAGTTACTAGCTTGCCTTTGATTGTCGGTAATGTGATACATTTTGATTTCTTCATAAGATATAAATACATATAAAAAACGAAAATGAAGTCCATAAAGTTACAAGGAGTTACTAGCTTGCCTTTGATGGTGACCCGGTGATGCACATAGGTGATAAGTTCAAAGGCCTTCCGATGGAGGATCAGCGTGCGATGCACTTTAGGGTCCATGTCGGAGGAGGAGGGGCAGAGCGCCAGCGTCGAGACGGAGTCAGGTGGCGAGGAGGACGGACAATGGAGGTGGCGGTGGCAAAGGATGAACACTAGTGTCAGGGTATTGTGGCCTCCAAAACAAAAACTCGTCGCATCTCTCACCGCCCCTCACCCCCTGAGGGCAACGAGACGCCGCCCACCTTCCCCGGCTGACCACCCCCTCCTCCCACCTCCCTCCTTCGTCGTGCCGGCTTAGGCCGTCGGGCAAAGCCTGGGTGGCGCCAGTGGTGGTGGAATTCATCTCCCCATGCCATGGAGGGTGGGTCGGGGCCTGATCTCTCCTTGACGGTGGTGCTCCTCGAGAGCCTCTGGTCCAGCGCTGGCACATCCATGGTGGTGGCGGTGGCGTCGCGTCTGCGCGGCGGGCGACATGGACAGCTCGTGTCGCTGGTAGCCAGGCAGCTCAGGCTCAGATGGGCTCGGGAAGGGACCCAGATGATCTTGGGCTGGCCATAGTGCCGCACATGTGGAGCTTCCTAGGGGTGGCGGTGGCGAATTTGCTTGGATTGGGGACGGTGGCATTGCGTATTGCCAATCACAGTAGGGCAGCTAGGGCTTTACGGACCTGTCTAGGCTCGGCCAGGCCTGCCTACGCCCAGTCTACCCCGGCTGCTCTATTTGGTCGATGACCGCCTCTGGGCGGTGGAGGTGGGTTCCTCTCGCGGGCTGTGAGGCTGATGTCCTTCGTTTCGGCGATGTCGTGTGCCTCTGATGTTTAGGCCACGTGCTAGTATCCAAGAAGAGATGGTGATGGTGACCTCAAGATCGTGGTGGAACATGATGGTGGGCGGTGAAGCTAGGTGGTGATGCTCCGTGGAGCCAGGGTTTGTGTGCGCGGAGGTCAGGAGAAATCCCTATCAGCTCGTCCGACCCTGACATGGTGCCGCATTCGAGTGGCACCATTCCTTCCTAGAGGGTGATGGTTGTGATAATACAACACTTTTTAGCAATATAAATTGTGTCATTTGCCTATCATATCATGCTCCATCTAACTATTGCTATGCCTGATATGCATGATTACTTGTTTTTATTAAGTTCAATATGAGCTTTGCACATTTAGTAGTTTAGGTAGAATTTTATCCCTCGTCCTTGTCTTTGACATGTGTGTAGGTGTTGATGATGATTATGAATAAAACAAAGGCAAAAGGAACAAAGAGAGCATAGTATGGAGGAACTGCAGGGACCAAACTTAGCCATTTGAGGTGTTGGAAAAGTGATTTTTTCCAACTTCTCAAAATAAAGATCCAAGACCACAGGTTTGTATCCCTCGACGATACGAACTCAACGAGACCAAGAACACCCAAAACGGAGTTCGTATGAAGAAATGGCGGCCAAAATTCTAAAGAGTACTAAAGATTTAACGACCAACTATCTGGCGGAGCAAAAATTTCGGCTGTATAGCTCCCACCGTATAGTTGTCAAAAGGGTCGCAAATGACGGGATTTCACCCTCCAGAAGCTCCAGAACCTTCCCTAGGTCATATAACGGTATTGGGGGAACCCTAGGGCACCCCCGAGGCCTATATAATAGAGAGAGGAGTCAAAGAAGAGAGGAGGAAGCCACCATACACCATATACAAGATCTAGATCCCATCTACCACCTCCACGGCGGTGCCCTGTCGCCTCCATAGCCTCTACAGCTCCACCAAGATCCAGATCTCCATCAACACCATCAAGCCATCCAAGCAAGAAGAGGAGGATAAGGAGGTCGCCGCCATCACCATGCCGACGCCACCATCACCACCCTGTCATCACCATCTCCATCGCCGCTACTCCTTCATCCTTCCCCATCATGATCTCTGTGATGGGTTATAACATGGCTTGAACCCCCTTTTATTAATGTTATGATGATTTGAGTAATTGAAGTGTGGTGTGTTCTTGTTAATTAATATGTTTGTGCTTTCTCTTGACATTGTAATATTCATGATATTATTCTAGTGATTGGAGACGTCCAATCCATTGTTGAGGAATTTACTAGGGATTCACGGAGTGTCACAAAACTTATCATTAGTCTCCGCTCTTCCATGGGTAGAACTAATAGGCTATTTGCTATAAGCGATTTGTGGAGGCAATAGCATCTTAGCATGCACCACTCAGAGTTCCCTCAAGATCACTCATGATATAGATAGGTATAGTGTTGCAAATTTCTTGACCCTAAAGTGACGGACGGGATATCTTGTGACTAGCACACTTGCTTAGGAGTACGGTTGTCCATAGAACTTAATGCCTTTGCTCTGGTTTACCTTGATTTGTCTTGTTACCTTAACACACTATTATCTTACGAGATGACCCATGTCCAAAGAGGGTGTGGACAATTGAGTTGTCTAGTTGCCACTTACCAACGGTGGGAGACAACGATATATGAGGGACTGCCACAATTATAGTTAACAGCTATTCCATAAGCACTTATCATGCACACCGGTATACACAATATTACTTGAGGAATCATAGCATTAATATTTCATCTCATTGCATTCACCTCTTTTCAGTTTTACTTTTGTTCTAGTTTTCTTCCAATCCTAGTAGTAGTTAAAATAAAACATCTTAAATTCATTTATCCTAGCAACTTATAGAATAGGCTATTTCTAAACCACAGTTTGGGTGGGAATGTGGTCGCATTGACAATGTGGTTGCGAGGTCGTGTTCGCCAAGCTCCCATCGGGACAAACTCTTTAAATATTTGCTGCTACAAGTACTGCAATAACCCTGTTATTGGTGCAGGAACCCAGTCATCAAATTGGCACCGTTGCCGGGGAGCAAAGCATTCGGTTATCTACTTGCACATAGTTTATTTCAGTTTTTTGCTATTATCTTACTGCTTTCTTTTATATTGAAAACAATAAAAAATTACAAAATGAGGAATTTATAAAAACTGTTGCTACTAATCATGTCTTCCTAGATAAATTTTGTTCAAGAGATAATACAAGCATTGGAGGAGATAAAGGATTCAAAGTTCATCAAGCCTGGTTGCTACACATGAGCTGATAAAGAAATTGTTGGACCAATTGGAAAGGAATTCATTATGGTTGCGTGCTAATGATGGATCTTATTGCACAATTTGTATAACAGATGACCACCTTAATTTTCAATATAAGTGTTCCAACAATCCTACTCTAGCAAATTATAATAGAGATAAATCCTATGCTAGTTTGGAAGTACTAGAATACTTTCTTTTCAAAGGTGCATCTGAAATGGTATTTAGACTAGGAAGTATTGATGTTGAAAGTGAAGAACTTGATGGAGTTTTGTAACTACCTCGGTGAATTACGCTCCTAGTACAAGCCTGGATGAGCAGAAATGGTTGAAATAGTACGGTGGGGCCCAAATGCCACTCATAGGTAGACCTTTCGGCCGTCCCAACCATTTCCAAACATCGGGACAAGAACGGGCGGCGTAATCGGCAGGCGAAGGGATCAACTACATACACAAATGAGTATGTATGCAAGCCACCATACAATAGTACATCAGAGCCATTCCATCTAAAAAGAAAGGAAATATAGCAATGCCATACGGCAAGATCCAAATGTCCTAGATAGATATAATAGTTTAGGATATCTCCTCATACATCAAACATCAGAGTATCAGGCGGAAGCGGAAGACAAAATCCGAGTACGGATAAGAAGCAAATCGGCATAAGATGCCCCATAAATAAGCACATCCCGCCCACAGATCTCACAGATCCCCGTTCCCGGAATCTCTACACCGAATGATCGTTGCCAACATCGTCTGCCTCTCCACCCAAGATCCATCTTGCGAGTTTACCTGCTCATCCGAACCAATAATTTATCGTGAGACCCTAGGGGTACTCAGCAAGTCTTTATGCCTCTAAAGGGGACACAACCTGGGGTGACGCAATTGCAGCAAAAGATAAACCCTAGCAATTCTATAGATACTCTCTAACCATCCGCCTAACCATAGATAGACGGACGTCCGTGAATTAATAACAACAGTTATAATGGTAATCTCAACAGATCCATCCTCCTCCTCGCCATCGAGGAAGCGGATTTAACAATTTCATCCGCTGGCAGTTTTATTATCCATTCCGTGAGTGTTGCACTATTTACTAGTCGTACCTAGTCTAGTCAAATTAAAAGCGGTTCTTTAGTTATGCTTGTCTATGATCGAGAAACTGCTCCAAGTCGCCCATAACCGCGGACACGGCTTTCAGAAAGTTTTACCTCAGGGTGCACAAATAGCAACACACACTCGATATGCCTCGAAAAACCAAATCAAAACCCAACGAGGCGCAACGACAAAGCGATCATAGGATTCAGAATATTTCGGGGGCACCCCATTGAGCTACCCGAACGGTTAATGACCAGACGGCCTCAAGGTTTGCGCCAATGGCTGTGAACGCATCGGGAACCCGAAATGTGACTGGGCTTGTCGACACCGCTAAAACACTCCGCTTTCCTAACAAAGACAAAGGTGTGCTCCTCGCACAATTTTAAATAAAGCAGTAAAGCATGGCATAAGTAGGATAGTAAATAAAACCTCAAACTAGTTTGTGGCCCCAAGAAATAAGAATGAATCAAGCTCGCTGTGGGGTTCATAAGCCTCCCGGATGTGGATAGCGCGAATATTCAAGGAACAAGAATCAAGTACTCGGGGTCCTACGGGACACAAGTGAGCCTGAAAAACCAAATAGCAATTATGGCTCACCGATGCCACTTTCATTAGTTATCCCATTACTACTCAGGTTAAGTTGTTTAGGTACCTCGTTATCCATCAGACACTCACATACCCTACACATGCTGTTCTACGACTCGCATGGCTCAAACAACTCCTGTAGTAATGGCTCATGGGATGGAGGAACAAGCTTCGGTGGGGTTTAAAAGTAAAGGCTATGCAATACTTGGGATTCAGATTAATGCAAACGCGACTCAATGATGCAAGAATAAGGTAGAGGCAATAGGTACTATATGTATGCAAGCATGTGGTAGTGCTTGCATGGCAGCTCAGTTGAAGCAAGGGATGGATCTGGGTAGTGCTCCTGGTTCTCTTTATATATCCCCTGCTCAGCGTCTATTCGAAGAAGAACCAAACAAACAAGGGCCAACATAAATAAAGTGCTCAAGCATATGAATAAATGCATCAAGAAAACAATCATGCCATGATGAATGATGCACAAGATGCATGGTAGTAAAGTAGCATGGCATGGGTGAGGTGTGGAATACAAGAATAAACATTTTATTGAGTTTTGGGCCCACTTTATTCTCATATTAGTTGCTGTAATCTTTATATTTATATGATGCATGCTTCAAAACAAAACATGGGTTGCATAAACAGAAGGTCTCATCGAGCTAATCATTTTATACATATTATTTGTTAAATTTGGAGTTATAAAACAAAAGTTATTAATTAATTAAGGGAAAAGGGCATTTTATTGTAATTTTAATTAACTTGGAAAATAAAGTGTTCAAAATATTATTTGAAGGGCATATTTGAATTCCTCACATTTTTCTGATTTGAAAACATATATTATTTGTATTATTTGGATTTATATTTCAAAAGTTATTTAAAAACAGATTTAAATTTGAATTTGATTTAATTTGAAAAGGATTTGAATTAAACAGAAAAGCAGAAAATACTTTTTATACACAGGTTTAGCTAGCCACAGTCAATGACCAGTGGGGCCAGCAGTTGACTCAGCAGCACACTGCGCAGAAAAGCTTCTGCCACCGCGAGCTAGGCTAAACTAAGAGAATGACAGGTGGGGCCAGGGCGTCCTCGGGGCCACACGCGCGCGTCGCCAGCCGGGGCGTGACACGTGTGCGATCCAGGGTACTGCGGGTTGAGGCGCTGAAGAGCTGAGGGGCTGTTTTGCAAAACGAACAGAGAGGCTGACGGGTGGGGTTCGGTGGGACTGCGGGTTGAGATGCTGAGAAAGGCAGGGGCCTCTTTGCAAAACCTACTGCGAAGAACTCTGCCGAAACTGAAATCTGCACGCGAATTCCGCTAGCTGGCTTGATCTTTGGAAGACGATGGCGAGCAATTCATTGGGACTTTCGTGTCTCCGCAAAAACCAAAGTTGAAGAGGGGTTCATAAGCTACAACTTTCGTTCAGGTGGCAACTACGGGGGTGGGCTGTGCTGGCCGGGCTTCGACGAGGAACAGAGGCGTAATCTGGCTGCAGCCGCCTCTGTCTGCCAGAGCGACGTGTGGCAAGACGCGGAGTGCTCGACGGAAGGTGGCGGCGTTCTACGGCGAGAGGAGGATAGGGACCATGTCTGGGGGTTTTGGTTGCTCACCAGGAGTTCAACGGTGTAGGCGAAGGAGCTCGGAGCGGTCGCGATCTGGCGCGGGGCTTGCTGGCCGGAGCTTCGGGTCCAAGGCGTCTACGGCGGCGCTAGGCTGCTCCGGCGAGGCACGGCCGTCCTGTGGCTACTGGGAGGAAGCAGAGGCCGGCGATCAAGCTTCCCCGACCCCAAAACTCCCTCCTGCTCGACTCCAAACGCCTCCTCTTGTGATGGCCGGGGCTAGGGTTAGGGGAGCTCATGGCCATGGCTTCTTGGGGAAGGGAGGGAGGAAGGGTGGTGCCTGGCGTCCAGATCTTGATCTGAGGTTTTCCTGGGGTGGTTGAGGTGATAAGGGAGAGAGGGGAGGGGCACATGGGTGGTGGTAGTTTTGCAAAAAGGGTGAGGAGGGGTAGCTCGGGTTAGGTCTTCTCTCTTGCCTCCTTCTTGTCCTGTAGCTTAGAGAGGGCAGAGAGGGACCAAGGAAGGAGGGAGCCCGTGTGGGTAGGAGGGGCCTGGGCTGGTGGGGCCTTGTGGCATGGAGAGAAGAGAGGGAGAGTGGCTCAGTTGGATCTAGGGTTAGCTAGGGAGGGACTCGGGTTAGGGTTTGACTAGGGTTAGGGAGGGGTGGTCTCGGGTTAAGTTAGAGGGTAGCTAGGGTTTAGGGGGAAAGAAAGAGAGGGGGTATGGTGTTAGATGTAGGTGATTAGGGTGGTAGGGTTTAGGGTTAAAGATGTAGAGAGGGGGTTTATGGGTTTAGGTATAAACACATGACCAAGCATGGATGGGTGGGGGGTTAAGAGAGATGAGAGGAATGGTAGCTAGGGTTGCTTTTGTCAAGATCAAGCCAAGCACATGCCAAGCTCCAACAAGATCAAGACAAGAAAAGAGGGATGTGGTGATATGGTTTTAAGCAAGATCAAACATAGATCAAGCCAAAGGAAGAGTTAGAGATAGAGATGATCCACCCAAAAATCAAATAAAATCCAAATGACAAGCAAAAGGTGGTACTTGCATGGCCCATGCAAAATATTTATTGCCATGTTGATTCTTGTGAAAACAATATTATTAAATGGCACTATTATTATGCACTCCCAAAATTGGAGTAAGGCCTAAGCAAAAGAATTAAAAGGATGCCCCATGTGGAGTAGATGGAGATGACCACATGTGATTATAATTGGGACTTGCTAGTGTGTATGTGCCACTAGATGCTTAATAGTCCCAAAATATCCCAACATGAGCATAATTCCATGATAATCCATATGGAAGCTAGGAGAAAGGGTCCCACTCACAAGGCATGCAAAGGTGGCCATGTGGCTCTCATATATCAATAATGTGAAAACAACATGATGCCAAGATGAGAGCTTGTGGACAAGAATTGGATCCATCCCAACCCACATGAGCTAGAGGTAAAACCAATAAGTGCCGAACTCATATTTAGTTGGATGGTGGAATTATAAGGTGGTGAAATAAAAGGTGGTGGAGTTGAATAAAAGATATGCCCCCAACTCAACTTGGGCATTTAAACAATATATCAAGAACCAAATACAATATCAAGAGGCAAATACAATTTACAATGCATATGAGAGAAGAACAAAAACAAAAGGGTTTTATATGATGCTCAAATGCAAGGAGGCATGATGACATGAGCATGATATAATGATGATGCAACAATTATATATTTGAAGTAGCCATTATATAGACTAGGCTAGTAGCATTGCAATTGTTAGACAATTGGGATGCTACAACTCTCCCCCACTAAACAAGAATCTCGCCCCGAGATTCCTAGGAAAAAGAAAACAACACAAGAAGAGGCGGGTGTTTGAACGAAGGTGGCCCTCACGTTCCCAAGTTGATGAACAACGGAATGGTGCGACCACTACACCTTGCAAAACTTGCTAGACTTGTTGCGAGTCTTACGTTTTGCTAGAGAAACAACTGGTTAGAAGGGTTGAAGGATTGTCGTTAGACAAGAAAGATAGGATGGACATAGCTCCGGCTTTCTCAAGAAACATGATAAAAGAATAGAACCACTTGTGAAAGAAAAAGACAAGATGATGTATCCTGGATAAAGAAAAACACACCATTAAGATTAAAGGTTTACTGATACTAGAGAGGATGGATCTTTGTCTCGCCGGAAGAAAAGAGCTAGATTGGAGAGGTTTTGAACCACTATGACAATAGCATCGTACCTTCTCTCGGATTTGAGAAAAAAAGTACGGAAACAAGATTGCCTTCAAACAATAGAGTCCCTTGATATCAACAGAAAGATTTAGTTAGACACCGTCGGATTAGATTCTTCTTGCGCCGGTAAGACCCAAAGGATCACGCAATTGAGGTGCGCGGATATAACTTCCAGAGATGGATGTGAAGCCATATCATGGTGGAATCTCGAGAAGCAAAGGATATGGAGGATCTGGAGTTTATCGTAGAGATACTTATTGCTTTATTTAGCCTTGAGGCTAACGCAATAGATTTACGGCTGATGGCATCAACCATAATTGGCTTTACCACAGAAAAAGAATTGATGAAACACAGAGAGAGATAGTTTCCTTTCATCTTGTTTGGGGATGTCAAGCACCGGGAGAAAGACGAGGACAGAAAAGAGTTTGCGTCTGTTTCCACCAGATAATTGAAGATTTTGCTACATCTAGAATAGACAGACCACCAACAAGAGATTATTGATTACTTTCTTCGAGAAAGCACTCCAGAAAAACAAAGACGGAAGTAAAAGTATCAAGGGATAAGGGCCACTTCTAACTTCCGGGGAGTGAGTGAAATCACATTAATTCACCAATTCAATGTACAAGAGCGAATGATAAGAGTAGTGGTATGGTAGCTACTCCATCCCGCACTCAAAGCATTACTCCGCACATGAATAAGAAGAATCATGTACCCCAACTACCGAAACAGACTAAAGGTATTTGACAAAAACTCATGGAACTTCGTTAGAAAACAAGGATAGATGCAAACGATTCGCCGGATTCAAAGATAGATAAAGATGATGATGTTGTCGTCATGTCGGAAGTACCAAGCCACCGGAAAGATATGAAGGAAGATTACGGAGACAACTGCAAGATTCAACAGCTACAGAAAAGATAGCACCAACTTGAATAGAAGGAATACAAGATCTGGACGGTCTTCATGGCCTCCGGTGGATTGAGCAGAGACGATATAGCGAGATGGTTTCAAGAGATTACCTAACGAGATAGAGGTGAAAAGAACTCCATGTTCTTCTTGAAATGATTGAGAGAGATTTAGCAGTTTTGAGGAAAACTTCGGCGGAACGACGATGATAACTCGCCAACAAGGAAAACTCCGGGTTTGATTGAAGATGGAAGATGGAATTAACAATGGACTTGCTGATTCCAGAATTGAAGCGATCTATTGATCAGAAGGACGTGGCCGAGATAGGTGACTTCAAAAAGTCAGAATTCTCACTTTGGGTACTTTGCACACGGCAGTGTTAACAAAGCTTGAGAGAAAGGGACACAGATGATCTTCCATGTACTTCCATTGACATCGAATAGGTAAGCATATTATCAACATATACCACCATGGATTAACAAGATATTCCCAGAATACCAAGTTCAGAAGGCGAGAGAAACGAACAAATGCTCGAATACTTCCTGAGCTCAACGCTCTTAGAAAGATCAATATTAAGAGCACGGGTTCGTGTTGAAGAAGATGCACTGGAAGAATAGATTATCTGGTCCTTCGGAAGAAAAAGAGATGTCACCTGGTTCACATTGTCGATTGGATCGCCGGTTACAAAGATAAAGAGATCTTGGATAAGAACCGATGATATAGCTTTGCTTATGGTATGAGCTATCAGAGACGAAAAAGATGTGCAGATATGGAGTTGAAAAAGATGTGCAGCATGATGAACAGATGATAGACCGCCGTAGTGCTTTGAGAAACTCCGGATTGCCAAAGATGCTTGAATATGCATAGATATGATCACGGTATACTCAAAAGAACAGGAGATAACCTTATCCTCTAGATGGTGACGGTTGATAGCATTTTTCCATATTCCAATCGACACTTATCATGGGTGGAATATCGCTATGCCGAGAACCAAATTACGATCACCAGCATCGGATCGACACATGTTATGTAATTAGCCCAAGAGAATTGGAGATGAAAAGAAACTCCAGGATTAAGCGCCGGTGACAAAAGAATGAGTTAGCATGGACATGCTGATAAAAGGAAGATAGATAATGTTTCACACACGACTGAAAAGGAGTGTGGAAGCACAGATGTATCAAAGAAAAAAATTCCGCATTTTTCGGCAATAAAATACCAATAGATGCGCAAAATCACTTATCAGATAGAGATTAGCAACAGATGCTTTCACAGAATGTGAAGCTGCTAGAAGGAAGGACACCCTTAAGAAGATGGCACCGGTTAACAAGGAGTCAGATAGATCGCGCCGGTTTCCCAAAAGCCTGTCAGTATGGAATGTACCAACAGTTGATAACCAAAAGGCAGATAGAGATAACAAATTGGATGCAACAGATAGACAAGGAATTACACACACACACACACACACTTTCTATGGTACTACGGAAACCCAGAACACGTGAATCCTAGTTTGAATTTTAAGAAGAGGATTGAAAACGTTACACTTCCTTACCAGAGAAGGGTGGTGGGTGGGTAAGAAGAAAAATGGAAGCAGTCCTACTCTCGCGTTTTGTTTTTCCCTAGTATACATAACTACCAAAAATATTTGCTAGACAGACAATGACCATTTGGCTGAGACCCTGAAGGGCGGGATGGCTCTGATACCAATTGTAACTACCTCGGTGAATTACGCTCCTAGTTACAAGCCTGGATGAGCAGAAATGGTTGAAATAGTACGGTGGGGCCCAAATGCCACTCACAGGTAGACCTTTCGGCCGTCCCAACCATTTCCAAACATCGGGACAAGAACGGGCGGCGAATCGGCAAGCGAAGGGATCAACTACATACACAAATGAGTATGTATGCAAGCCACCATACAATAGTACATCAGAGCCATTCCATCTAAAAAGAAAGGAAATATAGCAACGCCATACGGCAAGATCCAAATATCCTAGATAGATATAATAGTTTAGGATATCTCCTCATACATCAAACATCAGAGTATCAGGCGGAAGCGGAAGACAAAATCCGAGTACGGATAAGAAGCAAATCGGCATAAGATGCCCCATAAATAAGCACATCCCGCCCACAGATCTCACGGATCCCGCTCCGAATCTCTACACCGAATGATCGTTGCCAACATCGTCCGTCTCCTCCACCCAGTATCCATCTTGCGAGTTTACCTGTTCATCTGAACCAATAATTTATCGTGTGAGACCCTAGGGGTACTCAGCAAGTCTTTATGCCTCTAAAGGGGACACAACCTGGGGTGACGCAATTGCAGCAAAAGATAAACCATAGCAATTCTATAGATACTCGCTAACCATCCGCCTAACCATAGATAGACGGATGTCCGTGAATTAATAACAACAGTTATAATGGTAATCTCAACAGATCCATCCTCCTCCTCGCTTACCGACGAGGAAGCGGACGAACAGCCCCCCATCCGTTGGCAGTTTTATTATCCATTCCGTGAGTGTTGCACTATTTACTAGTCAGGTACCTAGTCTAGTCAAATTAAAAGCGGTTCTTTAGTTATGCTTGTCTATGATCGAGAAACTGTGCTCCAAGTCGTCCATAACCGCGGACACGGCTTTCAGAAAGTTTTACCCTGCAGGGGTGCACAAATAGCAACACACACTCGATATGCCTCGGAAAAACCAAATCAAAACCCAACGAGGCAGTCACGACAAAGCGATCACAGGATTCAGAAATATTTCAGGGGGGGCACCCCATTGAGTAACCGCAACGAAGTTAACTGACTCCGAGACGGCCTCAAGGTTTGCGCCAATGGTGGAACGATCGGGAACCCAAAATGTGACTGGCTTGTCGACACCGCGAAAACACTACGCTTTCCTAAACAAAGTGTGCTCCTCGCACAATTTTAAATAAAGCAAGAAGCATGGCATAAGTACAGATAGTAAATAAAACCTCAAACGCGTTTGTGGCCCCAAGAAATAAGAATGAATCAAGCTCGCTGGGGGTTCATAAGCCTCCGGATGTGGATAGCGAATATTCAAGGAACAAGAATCAAGTACTGGGTCCCACGGACACAAGTGAGCCTGAAAAACCAAATAGCAATTATGGCTCACCGATGCCACTTTCATTAGTTATCCCATTACTACTCAGGTTAAGTTGTTTAGGTACCTCGTTATCCATCAGACACTCACATACCCTACACATGTTGTTCTACGACTCGCATGGCTCAAACAACTCCTGTAGTAATGGCTCATGGGTTGGAGGAACAAGCTTCGGTGGGGTTTAAAAGTAAAGGCTATGCAATACTTGGGATTCAGATTAATGCAAACACGACTCAATGATGCAAGAATAAGGTAGAGGCAATAGGTACTATATGTATGCAAGCATGTGGTAGTGCTTGCCTGGCAGCTCAGTTGAAGCAAGGGATGGATCTGGGTAGTGCTCCTGGTTCTCTTGATATATCCCCTGCTCAGCGTCTATTCGAAGAAGAACCAAACAAACAAGGGCCAACATAAATAAAGTGCTCAAGCATATGAATAAATGCATCAAGCAAACAATCATGCCATGATGAATGATGCACAAGTTGCATGGTAGTAAAGTAGCATGGCATGGGTGAGGTGTGGAATACAAGAATAAACATTTTATTGAGTTTTGGGCCCACTTTATTCTCATATTAGTTGTTGTAGTCTTTATATTTATATGATGCATGCTTCAAAACAAAACATGGGTTGCATAAATAGAAAGGTCTCGTCGAGCTAATCATTTTATACATATTATTTGTTAAATTTGGAGTTATAAAACAAAAGTTATTAATTAATTAAGGGAAAAGGGCATTTTATTGTAATTTTAATTAACTTGGAAAATAAAGTGTTCAAAATATTATTTGAAGGGCATATTTGAATTCCTCACATTTTTCTGATTTGAAAACATATATTATTTGGATTTATATTTCAAAATTTATTTAAAAACAGATTTAAATTTGAATTTGATTTAATTTGAAAACGATTTGAATTAAACAGAAAAGCAGAAAATACTTTTTATACACAGGTTTAGCTAGCCAATAATGACCAAGGGGGGGCAAGACTCAAAGAAGACACTCCTACAAGAAAAAAAGCTTCACGATCATGAGCTAGGCTAAACTAAGAGAATGACAAAGGGGCAGGGCGTATGGGCCACACGCTGCCGCCACCGGGCCGTGACACGCATGCGATCCAGTATCATGGGTTGAGGCGCTGAAGAGCTGAGGGCTGTTTTGCAAAACGAATGCAGAGGCCGACGGGTGGGGTTCGGTGGGACCGGGTTGAGATCTTGAGAAAGGCGGGGCCTCTTTGCAAAACCTCTGCGAAGAACTCTGCCAAACTGAAATCTGCACGCAATTCCGCTTAGCTGGCTTGATCTTTGGAAGACGATGGCGAGCAATTCATTGGGACTTTCGTGTCTCCATAAAACCAAAGTTGAAGAGGGGTTCATAAGCTACAACTTTCGTTCGGTGGCAACTATGGGGTGGTGTCTTTGGCGGGCTTCGACGAGGAACAGGCGAGCAGGCTGCTGCAGCCATTCTTGTCTGCCAGGCGTGTGTGGCAGACGCTGGAGTGCTCGACGGAAGGTGGCGGCATTCTACGGCGAGAGGAGGATAGGGACCATGTCTGGGGGTTTTGGTTGCTCACCAGGAGTTCAACGGTTTAGGCGAAGGAGCTCGGAGCGGTCGCGATCTGGCGCGGGGCTTGCTGGCCGGAGCTTCGGGTCCAAGGCGTCTACGGCGGCGCTAGGCTGCTCCAGCGAGGCACGGCCGTCCTGTGGCTACTGGGAGGAAGCAGAGGCCGGCGATCAAGCTTCCCCGACCCCAAAACTCCCTCCCTCGACTCAACGCCTCCTCTTGTGATGGCCGGGCTAGGGTTAGGGAGCTCATGGCCATGGCTTCTTGGGAAGGAGGGAGGAAGGGTGGTGCTCAAGGCCCAGATCTTGATCTGAGGTTTTCCTGGGGTGGTTGAGGTGATAAGGGAGAGAGGGGAGGGGCACATGGGTGGTGGTAGTTTTGCAAAAAGGGTGAGGAGGGGTAGCTCAGGTTAGGTCTTTCTCTCTTGCCTCCTTCTTGTCCTGTAGCTTAGAGAGGGCAGAGAGGGACCAAGGAAGGAGGGGAGCCCGTGGGTAGGAGGGCAGGCTCGGGCTGGTGGGGCCTTGTGGCATGGAGAGAAGAGAGGGACAGTGGCTCGGGTTGGAGCTAGGGTTAGCTATGGAGGGACTCGGGTTAGGGTTTGACTAGGGTTAGGGAGGGGTGGTCTCGGGTTAAGTTAGAGGGTAGCTAGGGTTTAGGGGGAAAGAAAGAGAGGGGGGATGGTGTTAGATGTAGGTGATTAGGGTGGTAGGGTTTAGGGTTAAAGATGTAGAGAGAGGGGGTTTATGGGTTTAGGCATAAACACATGACCAAGCATGGATCGGTGGGGGGGTTAAGAGAGATGAGAGGAATGGTAGCTAGGGTTTCTTTTGTCAAGATCAAGCCAAGCACATGCCAAGCTCCAACAAGATCAAGACAAGAAAAGAGGGATGTGGTGATATGGTTTTAAGCAAGATCAAACATAGATCAAGCCAAAGGAAGAGTTAGAGATAGAGATGATCCACCCAAAAATCAAATAAAATCCAAACGACAAGCAAAAGGTGGTACTTGCATGACCCATGCAAAATATTTATTGCCATGTTGATTCTTGTGAAAACAATATTATTAAATGGCACTATTATTATGCACTCCCAAAATTGGAGTAAGGCCTAAGCAAAAGAATTAAAAGGATGCCCCATGTGGAGTAGATGGAGATGACCACATGTGATTATAATTGGGACTTGCTAGTGTGTATGTGCCACTAGATGCTTAATAGTCCCAAAATATCCCAACATGAGCATAATTCCATGATAATCCATATGGAAGCTAGGAGAAAGGGTCCCACTCACAAGGCATGCAAAGGTGGCCATGTGGCTCTCATATATCAATAATGTGAAAATAACATGATGCCAAGATGAGAGCTTGTGGACAAGAATTGGATCCGTCCCAACCCACATGAGCTAGAGGTAAAACCAATAAGTGTCGAGCTCATATTTAGTTGGATGGTGGAATTATAAGGTGGTGAAAGAAAAGGTGGTGGAGTTGAATAAAAGATATGCCCCCAACTCAACTTGGGCATTTAAACAATATATCAAGAACCAAATACAATATCAAGAGGCAAATACAATTTACAATGCATATGAGAGAAGAACCAAAACAAAAGGGTTTTATATGATGCTCAAATGCAAGGAGGCATGATGACATGAGCATGATATAATGATGATGCAACAATTATATATTTGAAGTAGCCATTATATAGACTAGGCTAGTAGCATTGCAATTGTTAGACAATTGGGATGCTACAAGTTTTTAATTTAGTATACCTCATATTCCTCTTTTGTGACAATAATTTTAGTAATAATGCATTGGTATTATATTATTTGAAGCGGTCTAAACCGCCATGGAGAAAGATAACCTTTTGCAGGACTCACTAAAGAGCGGAGAGGAAAAGGAGCACAAGGAGGAAGAACGGACCAATCACCCGATCACACCTTCGACTCCTACTTTTGATTCTATCTTTGCTATTAAAACACTAGTCGATGAAAAGGAGGAACAAAAAGGTGAGGTTGACAAAGAGAGTCACACTACAACTTTTGTTTGTGATGCCTCTCAATCTAGTAGTGATTTTTATGAAGCTAAAACTATTGATAATTGTTCTGCAGAGGCCTTGTGCCTAGACATTCATATGGAGAGCATTAATACTAATGAACTAGAGATAGAACCTTGCTATACTAACATGCAGGGTCCTGAACTCCCTGCTATGAAGGAATAATACTATGAAGTGTTCCCCTACATAGGTAACCAAGGTAAATATTTAAGAATTTTATATGAATCTCAAATCCTCTCACTGCAGCTATACATGGAGGCATGTTTACCAAGCTTGGTGCATCAACACTCGCTTAAAAGCGAGAACTTGTTCATCTACATGATGCCGATGCACCGTAAGAGGGTACAACTCCAACCAAACTCTACTTCAATATGCTCCAAGCTAGTATGTACAACCTCACCTCGAGTCGATATCCCTTGGGATCCAGGTTGGAAATGTATGGAGCATCCTAGCCTGGCTTTATGGCTTTAAAGAGAGGGCTTCCCGGGAGGCAACCCGGAAGTTACTAGGTGTCTTTCTTAGTTTTGTGTCTCGAGTATAGTTGCATTCATGTTGCATTGGCACTTTTATTCTTCGCATGTCTTGGTATTAGAGTAATCTTGTGATAGTTTTCAAAAGGTAGAATTTATTATCACTATATTATGTGTTGCATAAACTTAGTAAAAAGGAAGAGAAAATCAGTTTCAGGTGAATCCTTCAATTATATGTATTTGTTGGTCGACAATTAAAGTTGTTATTTTACCGTCAAAATATGGTGTTTATTAAGTTTCAGGTTAATAACGAATCCTCGAAGAAACAGGTGAAGATTGGCGTTTCCAGAAGGTTTAACGACTAACTATACGACAGGAATCCCCTGCCCACTTTACCCTGAGTGCCCGGGGAAACCCTAGGGCCATGGTCCGAGCAGCAACGTCGTGCTGACAGTGCTTTCTCGTGAAGGTGTCGCTTGGCACTCGGTACTGCGGGGTGCCTGAGGTGTGGTGGGACAAAGTTGGAGGGTGCAGTGGTTGTAGTTCATCATCGCTTAATCGATTCTCCATTTTCTTCATTTATTTTCTTTTTGGGCATGTTTCTGTTGCCCTAACTTTTTGTTTTGTGCGAACTCTTGTTTCAATGTATCAGTGTGGTTGGTATATTAATATAGCAGGGTGAAAACCTGATTCGAGAAGCTTGCCTTTGATGGTCGGTAATATAATACATTTTGATTTATTAATAAGATAGTAAATATATATATATATAAGCAAAAATATATCTGGACCTAGGACCATGGTCCGAGCAGTAGTGTTGTGTTGACCGTGCTTCCCCGTGAAGGTGCTGCTTAGCACTCGGTGTTGCGGGTGCCTGAAGCATGGTGGGACAAAGTTGGAGGGTGTAGCGGTTGTGGTTCATCATCGCTTCGTCGATTCTCCATTGTCTTCATTTATTTTCTTTTTGCATGTTTCTGCTACTGCCCCAACTTTTCCTTTTGTCTGAACTCTTGTTTCGGTGTATCGGTGTGGCTGCTATACTAATATAGCGGGCGAAAGGCTGATTCGAGAATCTTGCCTTTGATGGTCGGTAATGTAATACATTTTGATTTATTAATAAGATAGTAAATATATACTCCTTCTGTTTCATAATATAAATGTTTTAGCTTTTGTATAAGGAGTGTATTTAGACCACTCACCCTTCACAAAAGCTAAAACATCTTATATTTGAACCTACACTAAAAATGGTCTAAATACACTCCCTTCACAAAAGTTAAAACATCTTATTTTGAAACGTAGATTTACTCATGTTCACGCTAAACCTACACACTAAAAGTGGTCTAGATACACTACCTTTAGAGCATCTCCACTCGCATTCCTAGGAAGGCATTCCCAGGCCGATTTTTTCATCCGGATGGCAAAATTTTGCCCAGTCGCGTTCCCAGGACGCCGAAAACATCTGGATTTGGCCCAATTTTCATTGGGCGTTCCTAGGCCGAACCCAGGCCACTGGGAACCGCCTAGGAGTGCCAGACACAGCGGAAAACAGGTGGGCCAACACTGTCGGCGAGACAACCCCATTCTCCACCCCTGGCTCGGCTCTCCCGCGGCAGAGATCTTTCGTCGCCATGTCGTTGCCGACGAGAACCCACCACACAACGCCGAAACCACGCCTATAGATAGGCCTGCTGCCTACGCCGTATCCTTTCTCCGCCGCCTAGGCCTCACTTTGCCGTCCAAACTTCACCGCAGCTCGGCCTTGTTCCGAGCTCCCGCCACCTCGCCCGCCAAGTGTTCGGCGTTTCGTCCATTCACCATGGATTCTGACGACGAGGCGATGTTCGCCCTAGTGCTGGAGGAAGAGAACGCTGAATCATGTTTAATTTAAGGCCAAACTATGCCGAATGGTGCTCTCTATGTCGAACAACACCGAACTTTGTTTGAATTCGAGCCGAATTTGGGAAAAAACTAGCGATTTTGCCTCGCCTAGGAACGACGCCTGGGAACGCGAGTGGGAAAATCGTCGTTCCCAGGCCGAAAGGTATGTCCGTCCGGCGCTTAATAACGCCGGATTTAGGCCTGGAAGGCCCAACGAGTGGGGATGCTCTCATAAAAGGTAAAAACATTTTATATTTGAACATACACACTAAAAGTGGTCTAAGTACCCTTCATAAAATCTAAAACATCTTATTTCAAAATGGAGGGAGTATAAAAACAAAAATATACACTTCACAAAATAACATCTTATTTTGAAACGGAGAGAGTATAAAAAACAAAATAACATCTTATTTCGAAACGAAGAGAGTATAAAAAACAAAAATATATCCGACCTACCGTATTCGAAAAGGCCCAACGAGTGGGGATGCTCTCATAAAAGGTAAAAACATTTTATATTTGAACATACACACTAAAAGTGGTCTAAGTACCCTTCATAAAATCTAAAACATCTTATTTCAAAACGGAGGGAGTATAAAAACAAAAATATACACTTCACAAAATAACATCTTATTTTAAAACGAAGAGAGTATAAAAAACAAAATAACATCTTATTTCGAAATGGAGAGAGTATAAAAAACAAAAATATATCCGACCTACCGTATTCAAAAAGGCCCAACGAGTGGGGATGCTCTCATAAAAGGTAAAAACATTTTATATTTGAACATACACACTAAAAGTGGTCTAAGTACCCTTCATAAAATCTAAAACATCTTATTTCAAAATGGAGGGAGTATAAAAACAAAAATATACACTTCACAAAATAACATCTTATTTTGAAACGGAGAGAGTATAAAAAACAAAATAACATCTTATTTCGAAACGGATAGAGTATAAAAAACAAAAATATATCCGACCTACCGTATTCAAAAAGGCCCAACGAGTGGGGATGCTCTCATAAAAGGTAAAAACATTTTATATTTGAACATACACACTAAAAGTGGTCTAAGTACCCTTCATAAAATCTAAAACATCTTATTTCAAAACGGAGGGAGTATAAAAACAAAAATAACATCTTATTTCGAAACGGAGAGAATATAGAAAACAAAAATATATCCGACGTACCGTAATCGAACCAGTTACCTAAGGATTTATCTGCAATGACTACAATTCTCCGCTCTACCAACTGAGCTAAGGTCGGTTTGTGAATTATTCAGTTAGGCTTATTTATGAATTACCTCTTGTCTTCCCTACTGTCGTAACTCTGTCCCCGGAAGAAAAAAGGCAGTAACTGTGAGACCAGGTCATGCAAACTCCTCAACCAACTGATGTTCAGGTTGTAGTTTGGGTCTTTTTTTTTTTTTCGAGAATGCAATTTGGGGAAGTTGATGTGCATGTTTACATGTTTTGCTTAGAAAAGTAATCTTCGAAGTAATAAATAGCCGGTCCATTAGAGCCTTAAATGAAATGAAGTCCAAACGTTTATTAGCAGCCGAGTAGTGGAGTTGCGGCATGCAGCCATCAGTATCACAAAAACTGAGCTATTTATATCTGATATAGTTCTGTCCGTGATCAGACCAGTATACACATTGTTCTATTATAGAGTTATTAAAGGGGGCCTGATTACATCCCAAACTAAGCGTACAAATTTGTAAGAGTCTCCAGAATAGAGTAGTATATATCTCTAGCTCAAAATCTTTGATCCAATCCACGAGATGGTTTCAGTTTCATGGCCGTCCTGTGTCTGCCACTATAGATAGCTGCCGGGGGACATGCTCAGATCATTCTATGTAACTGCCTGCTCAATGTAATCAGAAGGGGGCATTTAACTAGGACCAGCATGTTACTACAGGGCATATCATTTTCCAATGCAGAATTTGCTGAAAATGTTACTCAGAACTTCTTCGGATATGTCCTCTCCACTGATTGTTGCCAGAGCCAATGCAGCTTCCCTCAAGTCTATAGTCCAAAAATCCAATGGCAACTGCTCACTGATCGATGACTCTAGCCTCGTGAAAGCTACTTGGGTCCTCATGAGCTGTTCCAATTGTCTCTGGACAACACACAGAATTGGAATACAGTCAATAATCTTTCATGATACAATTGAAGCAACAGTTCCCAGAGCAGAATTACTGGGGTTTCTACTGGTGGTAAACGGAAATATTTTACCTGGTTTACAGTCCACCGTCGTCCCCCGGAAGGTATGGGCTCCAGACCTCTAACCTCTATTACAGCCCTCTCCAACTCAGAAATGCCTTTACCAGTGACTGCACATGTCTGTACGTGTTTTCTGAAAATTCCACTGAATTTCTCAAACTGTTCTCCTGAAACAAATGGTGTGCAATCTACCTTGTTGATAGCAAGAACCATCGGCACTGCAGAACCTGAGGGTTTCTGATCATCAAAAAGGACAAATAATAAAATAGTCACTGCCTAATTTATTCATATATGAAGGGACACGGAGTATCTCCAGCAAGCCCTACTGAAAAAAGCATGCATACCATCAGGCATCATCACAGAATTGGTGAAAAATTGTAACTGATGATACCTTATCAATCATAACATGTTCGATAAGTTTACTGTCATCTTTAGTCCACCCATCAACTGCACTTATTGTCATAATAACCATATCAGCTCCCAGTGCAGCAGCCTCTGATCTTTCTACACCTGGTTAAGAGCAGAATACAAGACAAGCATCAAGACTAACAACGCCGCTACCATTATTCCTTATACAATTCTCTATGCACCCTTAGATCCAACGTCAGTTCGTACTTTGAGATTCATATATCTTTATCATCTTGCTTTAACATATATTTGTGACAATAATAAAAGCTCACCAATTTTCTCCACAATGTCATCAGTTTCTCTTATACCAGCAGTGTCTAGAAGGGTAACAGGGATTCCAGAAATCGAGACATTTGCTTCTACTACATCCCTTGTAGTTCCAGCTATTTTGGTAACAATGGCTCTTTCACTCTGCAAGCTAAACATTTAAGTTCCAACATCAAATATTATGGTTGCAACACAAAATAAATCAAACCATCCAAGTGCTTCACATATACTATATGGAACTGTACATCAGAAGTGATATTCTGAAATGAAATTATGCGGCAGGAACGCTCGATGTATTGACTTAGGGCGCGAGTGGCAAAGAAGCAGGAGGAAGGAGCCATGCGGCGGAGGAACAATGCACAGTGGAGAAGGAGAGTAAGGAAGGAGAATACGGAAGGGGGGGGGGCTAACAGCGACGAGGTGGCGGTGGCAAGGAGCCAGCAGCGACGACACATGGGGTGCCCAACGAGTAATGATCACCCAGGCTGCATTAGATGGAGGCTTCATGGGGCATGGTGGATGGCAAACATCAGATGTGGGGGGTTTCAGGATGGCAGAGGAAGAATGAGGGCATGGGCAGGCACTGCTCAAGAGAGGATGTAAAGGGAGCAGACGAAAAGAGCAGCAGCCGCACTTAATGTAGTCCATTTTTAAATAGCCAGCATTATTAAGAACAAAAACATTCTTTCCCTAAGAAAGAAAGAACAAAACTATTTTCAGTTCAGGATAGAGTTTGTTGAACCAAAACTCCACGTAAATCAAATTGCACTAGGCATCTACCAGCGTTTCAATTAAATGCATAGCAGAAAGGTATTATAAAAGTTTTATGGATCCAGGTTTGTGGAGAGAAAGAGGCATACAATCTGGTAGGGAGGAGCCAAGGTGGAAGGTATCCTTTCAGTTTTCTTGATTAATTATCTCGATGGACAACAACCAAATACATGTGAAACGAAACACACTTACCTAATATTAATTAGCTTTATCTTTTAGCAAAGCAATCTTAACTAATCAATTCTTAAGATAGCTACCATCTTGCTGTGATGTGTGCCACTTAATGAACCCACACCTAACTAGCTTTGCGCCCATAACAGTAAGGTAAAGTTCATGTAACTTACACATGAAACAAGAAAACAACAAAGAATAACACGCAGGGTAGCACCAAAACAGAAGGCTAAAGAGATATGCTGGACCAATACAACAAATATAATGGAGAGATAACCAAAAGCATACCTTACTCCATGCATTCAAGAGGCTTGACTTTCCAACATTTGGGCGACCAATTATTGCTATCTGCACCAATTGTAAATGCATTTTTTATCTTTCATTACGTTTTCATTATAACTTTAATATCATGTAAATTGCAAAGAATAATGTACCTGTAGACCAGATTGTAAGAGCCTGTCATAATTTGCAGTATCCAGAGCATCCTGAACCTCTTGCCTCATGCTGTTAATTTTGCTGAGCAGCATCATAGTGTCCAATGGAGGCATTTCATCTTCAAAATCTAAACGAGCCTCAATTTCAGTGAGCAACTCAATGCACCTTGATCTCAACGACTTCACTAGAGTAGAAAAGCCTCCCTACAGTAGAGCATAAGTAGAATTCAGATCAGAGAACCTATTTATTACTCAAAGAGGCTTTACATTTGGATTCCCAGAGAAGCTGGAGCACGCAATGTTAAACTTTGAAATGCAAAAAGGTTTCTAGTGGCAAAGCAAGGAATTTTAATGGGATGCACAAGGGAAAAAAGTCCTTAATAGATGCGAATTTCTTATCTGCAATTCACTAATCGGAATAACAGTCTTTTTCATATTTCACTAATCAATCTCATATCATAACTACTATCTTCTTTTCCATCTTTTTGGGGATGCCGTGTAACAGGGGAACCCCCTGACCAGCTCCTGGTTTCTACCCTACATAAAAATGCTATTTCAGCTAGTCCCTATTTGGAAGGACTTTAGCTTTTGTATTTCCAATCCAAAACACAAAAAACCTATGGCATGGTCAAGCACATACCATTTCTCAAGGCCTACCTAACAGGCTAACACAATTTAAGTTGTCCACAACATAATTCTGTGACATACCTGGATACCAGCCAAGGCAGAGTCTGCTGCAGCTGTGGACTTAGCTGAAATAAGCCTCGAGACGTTCTCTGCTTGAGCCAAGTCCAATCTCCCATTTAAGAATGCACGAAGAGTGAATTCACCTGATAAACGAATATGAACACTGAGCCAGTAGTTTGTTCAAGATAGACAACCAAATCACAAGATAGCTTCACCATTCTTCAAACAGAGCGATTCTTGTCAGACTGTAGCTGACAAAACTGTTTCTCTACTACGATAACTATAGCCAAGTTTAACTGTTTCTCTACAACTATAATTATAGCCGCAGCAAAGAGAACTGTTTCTCAACAATTTAGACCAGTAGGCAGTGAATGGGTAAGCAGCTAACCAGGATCGGCGAGCCTGGCACCAGCTTCCAAGCAGGCCCTCAGCACACGACGCAAGCAAAGATCATTTCCATGGCACTGGAGCTCTACCACATCCTCCCGGGTGTAGGATCTTGGAGCCAACATAGGCACCACCAGTACCTTGAAAATCGGAAAATAAAATGGGAACTCACAACACTAGTGTGCACAGAGAACACTAAACAGCAAGGAGCAGTAAAGTCGCAGTACCTCATCGATGACGCTGCCATCTTCGTCCAACGCAAAACCGTACTCCACGAAGTGGCTGCGAGGCTTCCAGGGCTCCGGCTCCTTCCTGACCGGCCGGAATACGCGACCGACGATGGCGACAGCATCAGTGCCGGATAGCCGTACAATTCCGACGGCCGCGGGACCTCCGCCAAGGGAGGTGACGATGGCGGCGATCGTCCCCGGAGATCCGCCGCCTCCGTAGTCCGGCGAGGGCTGGACCGCGCGGCGAGAAGGAAAGGATGGAGGCAAGCGGTCATCGCCGGGGAGGGTGAGGGAGTAACCGGAGGCGAGAGCTTTGGCGCGCCTGTTTAGGGGTTTTGAGCTAGGGTTTAGTGGGCGGCGGCGGAGGAGATGTGGGGAAGGGCGCCATAGGAAGAGGAGGCGAGACAGAGCACGAACCATTGGATTAGGATAAACAGCAAGGTGTTGTAACAAGGGGGTTTGGAGCCACGAGAACTGCTACACACATGACAATTCATGTCCGATCTCTGTCCGACATTCAATTCACACCGTCTGCGCTTGGATTCCTGTCCCATCTGACAGTGCAAAAGCAGTGTCGTATGCATATCGTCCAGGAAAAGATCGTATGCGGATCAATTCTGTTTGCCCCATAGTCGCGGGAAAAAAATCCTACGAGACCAGGTCATCCCTGCTCCACAAGAGATGCAGACGTCCTAAACAATGACGTGGCGAGTGGCGAGTGGCGGGCCAGAGACACAACGACTGGTCTTCACCATTACCTCCTGTCGCCAACCTCCGCTGGTCAGCACGAGTAATTGACGTTCGAAGCTGCAGCGATTCATCATGTCTTATGCGCACAGGCCTGCATCCTGTCGTCGATGTGATGCATGTGGCATTTTGTGGCGTGGTGGGAAGCGTCGGCGTTAATGATCGTGCAGCCCGTTCGTCTGCCGCCGGAGATAAAAAGACACACACGCACCGTC
This sequence comes from Avena insularis, assembly GCA_023614405.1. NCBI lineage: Eukaryota > Viridiplantae > Streptophyta > Magnoliopsida > Poales > Poaceae > Avena > Avena insularis. Next base: position 412,101,764 of record CM042692.1, on the reverse strand, counting down.
GATCGCCGCACATTCTCCTTGCCTCTCGTGAAATCCTAGCCGTCGCTCGAGCACCACACCTAGAGCGCCATGTCAAGCAGCAGACGCACGAGCGGCGCAGTCGTGAACGGCTTCGTGTCGTGCAGCCTCACGGTCGACCAGGCGTGGGCATCGTAGCGAGCATGATACCCATGCCCATCGGACTACCGCCTCCTAAGCGGCGGCAGGAGGATGGCGCCGAATGGCATCGGCATCCCGCCAGTGCCCAAGCCCGGCCGCAAGGCGTAGTGGGATCAGACCAGCGAGCACTGGCGAAGGCTGCTAGAGGAGGAGTGCACGTCCCTCTTGTGGGCCGCCGAGGACAACCACGGGTGGTGGCTCGATGTCTTCCACACACGGTGGACGGGGGCTGGCGTACCTCGACGACCTCATCGAGCCGCCGAACTACTACAACATGGAGGGCGCAACCGGTTCTAGGGTGCGTCAAGCCGCACTCTGGATGTCGTCATCGAGCACATCAGGATCGGCAGCCATCACTTGGAAATGTCGTCGTCACCGCGAGCTCACCATGATTTGCCCATTGAATTCCAAGGGGTTCGGCGGCAACATCGAGATCCTCCTCGCGCTCGTCGTCTTTCGGCGGGCCAGTGCGCTCTTGCAATTGGTTCTCCTCGCGCGCCTCCCCTACCCCTCCCCCAAAAGGAAGGTAAAGGAGGAGTTCACACCATCGGTGAGGTGCAACCAGGCGCGGGAACTCGTCATCGGTGAGCCTCGCCTCCCCAAACTAGAGCCGGAGGAGTAGGAATATGCATTGGTCGCGTACCTCCACCAGCGGTGGCTCGTGGTGACCGCCGATGACCCTCGCAGACATGAAAAAAATTCTCCAGAGTTGTTGATGAAGGGTTCGCAACATAGAAAATAATTTTTTTTCTACGATAAGAACGCCAATCGCATATAGATCTAATCTAGTAGATGCTAGTAACGAGTAAGAGTGTAATCAGAATAACTTACCCTTAAAGACCAAAAAGCTTTTTACGAAAACTGAGTAACCAGAATAACTTACCCTCGAAGATCAAAAGGCTTTTTCCGAAAACTGATTTTGCTGGTGATGTAGTCGATCACTTGCCGATCTCAAGATTGTGTTGAAGAACGCTGCAACCCAGCAACATATCCGTCCTCGGTCACACGTCCGGCTTCCGACAACCTCCACACCTCCACTCCAGCAGAGTAGCGGAAGGAGTAGATAAATCTTACTCCGAGAATCCAACAAAACATGTACCTCGCTTATCCGAGACCATGGAAAAAATGCTAAAGGGGGAGAGAACCTTCACGAGGAGGGTGGTGCATCTAGAGAGGACTAGGAGGGCTCCTTTTATAGGGGAGGGGCAGCCCAAGGGGGCATGGTCGCGGGCGATGGAGGGTGCCCCCACCTCTCCCTTCATTTATGTGGTGGACTATCCACTCACATAAACTCCATCACCACTCACATGCATTTATTGCCCATTAGCATAAATGCATTTTCTCTTTAAATAAAACATTTTTATTTATTTTATTCAGAATTTTGTTAATTACTTTAATTAACAAACATTCACATAAAATCCATTGCATTTTTTCAATATCACACCTGAAACCATTTTCAGCGATTTGACCCAAAACACTTCTAGTGATCATCGAAACAATTTCAGCTCTAACAAAAAAAATCTCGGATATGTTTTATTTGTCACTTAGTGCCGTAGAACCTTAAGTGTGTCACCCTATAGTTCGCGAATAATGCAGACATGATAGAGACACCTCTCTTATCAATAATCAAAAGCGGGGCCTGCAGATCCATACTTACTCCTGCACATTTAACGATAACTCTTGTGATCGTATGAACCATCAACGTTGTATTCAATTCTTTTTTATCGCAATACTTTACTTGTCTAAGATCTGATCACAGGTATCAACCATACCCTAGTTCGATATGTTCCCGACAAGTACTATTTACTCGTTCTGTGATATAACATCCCTATGACCTAGTCACGTGCTTGCAAGCGGTGTTGATGTGATATCACCGAGAGGGACAAAGTATATCTCTCTATCATTAGGATGGATAAATCTCACTCTTGATCCATGATCCTCAACATAACACTTTCGGAATACCTAAACCCACCTTTATAGTCACCATGTTACAATTGACATGATCTCATGGTCTAAGGACTAGGAATACTTTGTATGTGTTTGATGTAGCAATGTAAATTTAATGACTAGATCGTATTGCTAAATATATTTTGGGTGTATGTTCATCATATTATTCTTCTAATGGTATGATATCGTTATTAACAGCATCCATGTTCATTGATCAGGAAACCTTGATCATTTGTTAATCAACGAGCTAGTATATATGAGAGGCATTACTAGGAACTTTGGTTTGTTTATTAAACATACATGTATTAATGTTTCCTATTAATACAATTCTATCATGATAAATAAACATCAATCGTAAACTTGGAATAAGATAATAAAATTTTATTATTGCTGAAAAGGTCGTATGGGCACCTAGAGGGGGGGTGAATAGGTGTTACTTCAAATTTTACTCTTTTTCAAGTTAGGGTTTGACACAAAAGGTAAATTCTCTAGATCATGCAACTATGGTGAACTTACCTATATGTCAATCTAGCACAAACACTAAGCAAGAACTAGATAAGTAAAGTGCGGTAAAGGATAGAAGTAACCAAAGTGGAGCACGTGGAGACACAAAGATTTGTTTTGCGTAGTTCCTTCCTTGTGAGGGGAAGTACGTCTACGTTTGGAGAGGGGGTGGTTTCAAACCACCAACGCCACGAGAGGCCACCCTTGTTCTCCGATAAACCTCACCCCAACGGGTTCGATTCACCCCTTTCACTATACGTCAACCTTCAAGGTGGAAGCCGTTACATTTACAACAAGTTCGAGGCACACATCCACAACCTAATTGGAGGCTCCTGAATACAAGCTAGCTATCAAACAATCAAAGACAAGCTAGTAAGAATCAACTCAACCAAAACAAGGCTTAGGGTTTCCAATGAAACCCTAGAGCAAGGGGATCTCAAGTGAATGAGGGGGAAACGAAGATCTCTCTTGGTGAAGCTGTAGATCGATGCCTCCTCCTTCGATTCCCCAAAGATCAACGACTTTGGGTGGTTGGATGAAGAGATCTTGGAGTTTTAGTGGCTCTAATGGTGTGGTCTTGCTTTTCTGGAACGAGCAGCTGGAGGAAGAGGATGATATCCCCTATTTATAGGCCACACATTGTGAATCGTTTTCTGACCGTTGGAGACCAATCACACTGGAGACTCTGGTCCAGACCGGAAACTCCGCCCCACCTCCGGTCCATCTCCGGACCACTACTCTGGCTAGTTTGGGCAGAAGCTTGGCGTCCACTCCGAAGACTCTGGCCGTAACTCTGGACCAGAGACACCAGAGACTCCGGTGTGTCCACACCGGAAACTCCGGCCTGAGGAGACACAATCGGAGATTCTGGCTGATATCCGGTCAATCTCCGGACCGCACACAGAGGGACCCTGGGCCAAGACCTTACCACACACCGGGAATACCTGGGGAAACTCCGGACCACACCGGAGACTCCGGTCTGAAGTCTTCAGGTAATCATAGATTTGGCCATGAGTTTTCCCACAACATTCAGACTTTTTTCCTTTTCAATGGATTGACCTATAGACATTAACACGCAGTAAAATGTACCTTGTGTTTTTAACGAACACCAAAATAGATTAGGAAAATAAATGTCCTTTCAATCTCCCCCTTTTTGGTGTTCGGTGACAAGATGAGGTTTTGCATGGAATTTGTGATAAGATATAATTATGCTCCCCCTGACGATGTGCAGCAAGATAAACAAATGATACAAGCATAGATATGTCAGGTAATGGATAGATATTACAATAAGGAATGGGCATAGATATTTCCACACATAGCAATAGTTCACATACGCCAAATAAGTCTCACAAGAACCAAACGAAAGCAAATGTTTGAAGATAAAGATACAACCCAACCCATGCAAAACCTGATGCTCCTAATGGACAACTTTTCCCCCTTTGGCATCGAAACACCAAACAGGAAAAGGTGTCAACTATCGTCCCAAAGAAAATTACTCGGAGTCATTGTCGTCGTCATCATCCTCATCCTCATCCTGATCATAATCATCATCAACAACATAAGACTGTGGCCCTTTGTCGTGAGGGCGAGAAGAGGAGGTGCCCTGAGGTGCAAAGCTAGAAGTAACCTTAGAGAAAGTCTGCCAGTCCACTAATCTTGCATTCATGGCATTCCAGGCCCCAAAGGAGAGTGTGTGATCAGACTCTGCAGATGGTTCAGCTCCATGTTCATCATTGTACTCTGACTCACCTTCCTCTTCTTCCTCACCTTGAGCCTTGATTTCTTTGAGAAGTTTCTCAATCCTACAGTTGCTCTTGTAAGCATCATGCTGTCCCTTACGAATGTCAACATTCATGCAACAAAGGTTCTTCTCCCAAAAGGATGCCTTCTTGATTTTATCCTTGACAACCTCACGTGTTATGGGAGGCATGGGGACATTGGAGGCATTCTTCCTCCTAGATCCCCTAGGAGGGGTAGGAGCACGCTCAGCCTCAGAGATCTCCTCATCCTCACTCTCAAACGGCTGTCTGGTTACCATCTTCCCTTTCTTATGAAGAGAGACCAAAGCATGTTCTATAAGGTTGGGAGGTAGAGCAAGTGGTGAACCATGAGCTTGAGTGTTGATAAGCCTCATCACAAGAGGAGCATATGGAGGAGATTTCCTGTAGAGAATAGCATGGTGCATCTCCTAAAAAATGTAATCCATCACATCAATAGCAAACCCATCAGAATCAGGACCGGCAAGATATATCTTGTGAGCATGGTGAAGTAGGTTGACAAGCCCACATCTAATGGCATCATCATTGCCAGCACTGGGAGAGATAATGTGGCGGAATATTCTGAGCAGCAGGTTGTATAGAGGTTTGAGGCCCTTAGCCTCACCGACAACAACATCCCTATCATAGAGAGGAGCCAACTTGGTCTTGCTCTCTCCAAGAGCAGCATCATGCATACGATGTCCCGTACGAACAGCCGCACCCTAAAAGGTTTCATTGATGACCCCGACAAAGTCAAAGAAAGTAGTTGTGCAGCGAACATCGTCTGACATCCAGGTCATGGTCCTTGCTTGATCAGTCCCAAACACCACAGTGCCATAGAATTGTTGGACAAGAGGAATGATGTAATCTTCTCGGAGCTCCATGAGCCTATTCAGCCCCAGCTTTTCTGTGATCCACACTGCATCTGCAAAGTAGTTATTGGCACGCATGTACTCAAGTTCCATGTACCTCTGTGGACAAACTGGGGACTTGGTATGCTTGCGGTAGACATCATTCATAAATACCTTCTGTTCCCTCCTCCAATAACAAGGATCCTCACTAGTCCTTGGTAGCTCATAGAAATTAGTCTTCCGAAGCTCTCGGAACTCCTTTTGGACATGTGAGCAAGAGACTGCAAATTTTCATACTTGGCCCTCTTGGCCCAGTTCTCCTCCTCAATCCGTTCTCGGTTCTTCCTCATATACTCAGCATCTCTGATCTGCTGCCTACGGTTGGATGGTGGAATGATATACTACCCAGCCTTTTCATCAAATTGAGGATCCGCTCTTTTGGACTTGGCCTTGGTGTGACCACGACGAGACCCAGAGCCACCTGTGAACAGAGAGAGAGGGGCTCTCATGGGGGTAAGCATGTATGTCCAGGAGATAGGCACAGGACCCTCATAGCTATGCCGAATGTTGTCGTTGTATTGACCACGGCAGATGCTACATGATAGTTTACGTAGAAGAAAGGGCAAGGCGACGTAGGAGAATCCGGGAGCGAGATTGGCACACGATGTACCCAGGTTCACGTCTCCTCGATGGAGGACCGCTACGTCCTACTGTCAATCCAGTATATGATCATAGATTTGTTTACATGGAGCTGCCAGAGACGGAGGGAGAGACTAGATCTAATCTGACATGAGAGTTGTCCCCCAAAGGGGTGCCCCTGGTGGCTTTATATATGCAGCCAGTTAGGGTTTACAAGTGCACTAATGGGCTTTTTCATTGGAGTCGCTATCTTGGGCCTCCAGTCACTGTATTAGGCGAGTCGACCCGCTCTAGGCTTGACTTCAATCTACTCGATCCAGTTGGTGACTCCGCTTCATGGGTATACCCCGTTTGGTATTCCCCCATCAGTAGTCCCCGAGCGTGTCAGGGAATCGACGAAGACTTCAAGCCGCTGAATCAGTGCAGGCGATTCCAGGGTGGATCGTTGGCGAGCTCCTGAAATAGAGAAATAGCTCATTAAACAATCTATTTGCCAAGGCGAGTCGACGCGTCGGGTGAGTCTCCGAGTGTGTTGAGTATGAGAGGGCGAGTCCGTGGTGGTGAGTCCCCGAGCGTGTTGAGTACGCGAGAGCAAGTCTGCGGTGGTGAGTCCCCGAGCGTGTTGAGGACACGAGGGCGAGGACGCGAGCGTGTTGAGTACGCGAGGGCGAGACCATGATGGCAAGTCCCCGAGCGTATTGAGTATGCGAGGGAGAAGCCGTTGTGGCGAGTCTGCGATGACGAGTTGACAAGAGCTAGTCCGTGATGACGAGTCGACAAGGGCTAGTCCACGATGACGAATCCGCGATGGCGAGTCCCCGAGCATGGCGAGCCATGGTCATGGAACCACGCGTACATGCGGTATGCCTAGAAGTAGTCCCCGAGGCTCGAGTTGGCTTGTAGAGGCGACTTGAAGCTATTTAGATATGCATATTCTGAAAATAGTAGTGGTTGTTGCTGAGCATGGCGAGTCCACGTTGAGCGAGTTCACGAGAGGAGAGTTTGCCATGAGAGAGTCCGCGAAGGGAGAGTTCCCGAGTGTGGCGAGTCCGCGATGATTGCGAGTCCATGAGGGGAGAGTCCCCGAGTGTGGTGAGTCTGCGATGATTGCGAGTCCGCGAGGGAGCGAGTCGCTCACCTGATGATAACAAGGATTGATTGCGCTGTTTTTTGTTAGCGAGTCTCTCGTCTTGGCCCGGGAGGCCAGTCGCGTGGCGAATCCAAAGATGGCTCTCGGCTTAGCGTTCTTCCTGGACTATCTGAGGCTCGGTTTGCGAGTCCTCGTCCACAGTACTTGGCCGTGCGAGTCGCATTGTCTAAGGTTGAGGAGGACATGGTGCTATTTGTGTAGCATTGTCATTTGTATTGGCCCGGAAGGCTAATCGAGCAAGGCGACTCCAACGATGGCTCTTGGTTAGCATGTTTCATGGACGATCCGAGGCTCGGTTTGCGAGTCTTCGTCCGCACTACTTGGCCATTGTGAGTCTCTCCTTCAAAGGTTGACAAAGGCGAATTGATTTTTCCCCAGGGAAGAGACATCTAGTGGTGAGTCCATGCAGCGTGGCATGCGACCCTCTCTGGCGACTCGGACGATGAAGGTCCCTTAGTAGGCATGGTGTACGCATTCGAAGTAGCCGGAAATGAAGGGTTTTCGCAGCATAGTAAATCAAAATTTTCTACGGAAGCGAACAGAGGGAAAGCCAAGATCTAATCTAGGAGATGCAAACAACGAGAGAGATTGGATTAGATCTTCATACCCTTGAAGATTCGCTGTGAGCGTTCGTCGGGCGTGGGTGATGTAGTCGTACTCGCTTCTCCTCCTCGCGATCCGATCCGATCTAGCACCACAAGTGGCGGTGCCTCCGTGAGATGCACACGTGCAGCACCTCGACGTCTCCTCCTTCCTAGGACTAGCAAGTAGGGTGGAGAGATAGATTGGATCTACAACACGACAGCGTGGTGTATTTGGTGGAGAATTTCTGCAGCAGGGCTTCGCCTACAAACAGTCGGGAGGGAGAGAGGAAGGCAGCAGGGCTACTAGGGCTCGGAGGGAGATGTGTGTTAAGGGGAGGGGCGCACCAGCCCTCTATATATAGAGGGGGAGGGGGCGGCCAGCCCTAGCCCCTCCTCCAAGCCTATCTCTAGTTTAAACGATTTAAACTCTCCCCTTATCTAGAAATCCTATCTTATCTCTAGTTTAAACGATTTAAACTTATCTAGGATCGGCTGGGCCCTATGGGGCCTTGTGCCCCTGGCCCAATGCGGCCAGGACACTCCCTCATAGGCCCATGCCCCCTCCCGTAAGGTGGGACCACGTTGGCCCCCTTCCGGAAGGTTCTAGAAGCTTCCGGTACAATACCGATTAATCCGGAACTATTCCGAACTCCAAAAACTGCACTGCCTTATATGAATCTTATTCGCCAGACCATTCCGGAACCTCTCGTGATATCCCGAATCCCATCCGAGACTCCGAACGAAAATTCATAAACCAATTATCCAATCTATCCTAGCGTCGAGACACGTTAAGTGTGTGACCCTGCGGGTTCGAGAATATGCAGACATGATCTTCTATCAATAATCAACGGTGAATTGCAGGCACCCATATTGACTCTACACATTCATCGATGATCATATCGGATGAACCACGATGCCAGATTCAATCAATACCATATATATATTCCCTTCGTCTCGCGATATTTTACTTGCCCGAGATTCGATCGTCGGCATCGTCATACCTAGTTCAATCTCGTTCACAGCAAGTACTTTACTCGTTCCGTAATCCGATATCACTTTGTGATTAACTCCTTAACCACATGCTTGCAAGCGGTGTTGATATCGATTACCGAGTGGGCCCGAAGTATATCTCTCCGACTTGGGAGGGACAAATTCCATCTCGATACATACAACCCAACAGATACTTTCCGATCACCTGAGAGACACCTTTATGATCACCCTCTCATAGGATGACGTTTGATGACCTCAAAGCTTTCTTCGATACCAGGGAGTTGCATTATCTCATGGTCTAAGGAATACAATATTTGACATAGGAAAAAGCTTCAAAGATGAACACAATGACACGATCTAATTGCTTCGCTTAGTTTGGGTGCATCCACCACATCATTCTCCCAATGATATGATCTCATTATCAATTGACAACTCATGTCTATGGTTAGGAAACCTTAACCATCATTGATCAATGAGCTAGTCCATAGAGGCGTACTAGGGACACGGTGTTGTTCACAAACCACACAAGTATTAAAGTTTCCGCTTAATACAATTCTAGCATGGAATATAAACTTTATCATGAACAAGAATTATAATAATAACATCTTTATTATTGCCTCTAGGGCATAATTCCAACAGTCTCCCACTTGCACTAGAGTCAATAATCTAGTTTACATTTGGCAACAATCTCACACCCATGGCCGAGGTCTTGATCATGTTTTACGTGGAAGAGGTTTAGTCAATGGATCTGCGACATTCAGATCTGTATGTACTTTGCGATCTTGGATCTCCATACGCTATATAATCTTGGATTATATGAAACTTGCAGTTGATATGCTTGGTCTTTGGATGATATCTTGGTTCCTTAGCGAGTGCTATGGCGCCGGTGTTGTCACACAATATCTCCGGTGGGTCCAATGCACTTGGAACCACGCCAAGCTCGATGATGAAGTTCCTGATCCAAACTCCTTCACTTGACGCTTCTGCAGCAGCCATGTATTCCGCTTCTACTGTAGATCCCGCGATCACGCTTTGCTTGCAGCTTCTCCAGCTCACGGCTCCTCCATTCAAAATATACACGTATCCTGTCTGAGATTTACAATCATCCTTGTCGGTGTCGAAACTAGCATCGACGTAACCTTTTCTGACGAAATGTTCATCACCCCCATAGACTAAGAACATTTCTTTAGTCCTATTTAGGTACCTTAGGATGTTCTTCACGGCTGTCCGTGTTCCACTCTGGATCACTTTGATATCTGCTCGTCAAACTAAGGCGTTGGACACATCCGGGTCTAGTACACATGGCATACATGATGGAACCTATGGCGAGGCATAAGGCACTTTGCTCATAGCTTCCCTATCATTTACCGTAGTGGACAGAGCCTTGCTCAATATCTTACACAACATAGGCCTGAACCTTTCAATGCCTTATCCATTCTGAACCTTTTCGAACTTTGTCTAGGTATGTACTCGGCTTAAAGCTATCAGCGTCTTTGTCTATCTCTATAGATTTTGATGCCCAATATATAAGCAGCTTCACCTAGGTCTTTCATTGAAAAACACTTGTTCAAATAACTCTTCACATCGTTAAGCATGTTGATGTCATTTCCAATAATCAATATGTCATCCACATATAGTACCGAAGCGTCACGAGCTCCCACACACTATCTTGTAGATGCAAGCTTCGTAGAAATTTGGAACAAATACAAAGCTCTTGATAACTTGATCAAAAAGAATGATACAACTCCGAGACGCTTGCTTGATCCATAAATGGAATGCTGAAGTTTGCATACTTTATCGGCATCCTTAGGATCGACAAAACCTTGGTTGCATCATATACAACTCTTCATCAATGTTGCCATTGAGGAAGCGATCTTGACATCCATCTGCCATATTTCATAATCATGAAACACAGCAATTGCTAATAAAATCCGAATGGACTTAAACATCGCTACGGGAGAGAAAGTCTCATCGTAGTCAACACCTTGAACTTGTCGAAAACCTTTCGCAACAAGCCGTGCTTTATAGACGTTAACATTAACATCGCGTCCGTTTTCTTCTTGAATATCCATTTTCACTAATCGGCCTTTCGGTCGCTAGGAGGTTCCACCAAAGTCCATACTTGGTTTTCGCTCATGGATCCCAATTCGGATTTCATGGCTTCTAGCCATTTCTCAGAGTCTGGGCTCATCATCGCTTCCTCATAGTTCGTAGGTTCGCTGTCTTCTACTAACAAGACAGTCAAGACAGGTTGCCGTACCACTCGGGAGGGACGCGACCTTGTCGACCCTGACGTTCGATGGCACATCGTCCAAAGCTTCATGATCCTTGTCATTAGCTTCCTCTATTGTTGGTGCGGTGACCTGGAACAATTTCAGGTCTTGCGCTACTCTCCAATTCAAGAGAAGGTTCAATAACCTCGTCTAGCTCTACTTTCCTCCCACTCACTTCTTTCGAGAGAAACTCCTTCTCAAGAAAGGAACCGTTCTTTGCGACAAACACTTTGCCTTCGGTTATGTGATAGAAGGTATACCCAATAGTTTCCTTAGGGTATCCTATGAAGACGCATTTCTCGCTTTGGGTTCGAGCTTGTCGGCATCAACTTCTTGGCGTAGCCGCATCCCCAAACTTTAAGAACGACAACTTAGGTTTAGCACCAAACCACAGTTCATACGGTGTCGTCTCAACGGATTTAGATGGAGCCCTATTCAAAGTGAATGCAGCGGTTTCTAATGCATAACCCCAAAATGATAACGGCAAATCAGTAAGAGACATCATCGATCGGACCATATCTAATAGGGTTCGATTCCGGCGTTCAGACACACCATTGCTTGTGGTGTTAGGGTGGCGTGAGTTGTGAAACGATTCCACTTGCTTTGAGATGCGTGAAAATCATAACTCAAATATTCGCATTACGATCGGATCGTAGAAACTTAATCTTTACATTACGATGGTTCTCCACTTCATTCTGAAATTCTTTGAACTTTTCAAACGTTTCAGATTTATGTTTCATTAAATAGATATACCCATATCTACTTAAGTCATCGGTAAAAGTGAGAAAATAGCGATATCCACCGCGCGTCGAAACACTCATCGGTCCGCATACATCGGTATGTATGATTTCCAACAAGTCCGTTGCTCGCTCCATCATACCGGAGAACAGGGTTTTGATCATCTTGCCCATGAGGCATGGTTCGCATGTGTCAAATGATTCAAAATCAAGAGACTCCAAAAGTCCATCAGAATGGAGTTTCTTCATGCGCTTTACACCAATATGACCTGAGCAGCGATTGCCACAAATAAGTAGTATTATCACTATCTACTTTGCATCTCTTAGCCTCAATGTTATGGATGTGTGTTTCATCCCTTTCGAGATTTAGAAGAAATAAACCACTCACAAGAGGTGCATGACCATAAAAGATGTTACTCATATAAATAGAACAACCATTATTCTCCGATTTAAATGAATAACCGTCTTGTAATAAACACGATCCAGAAATAATGTTCATGCTCAACGCAGGCACATAATAACATTTATTAAGGTTTAAAACTAATCCCGAAGGTAAAACTAAGGAGAGCGTGCCGACGGCCATCACATCAACTCTTGATCCGTTGCCAGCATCGTCACCTCATCCCTCGCCGTCTATTCCGCAGCCCTGTTTGAGTTACAAATATTAGCTGAACCAGTATCAAATACCCAGGCACTACAACGAGGGCTAGTAAGGAAAACATCAATAACATTTATATCAAATATACCTTTGATGGTGCCAGCCTTCTTGTCCGCTAAGTACTTCAGACAGTTGCGCTTCCAGTGACCCTTGTCCTTGCAATAGAAGCACTCAGTGTCTGGCTTAGGACCAGACTTGAGCTTCTTCTCGGCGAGGCAGCAACGCTTACGCCGCTTTTCTTGAAGGGCTTCTTTGCACCTTTACCTTTCTTAAAGGAGGCTTGTTGATCATCAACACATGATTATCCTTTTGATGTCCACCTCAGCCTTGACTGCGAAGAGCTCGGTGATATCGATGGAACCAATCTGATTATGAGTCACTACAAAACTTTTGTAGCCGGGAGGGAGTGATTGCAGAACCTGTCAATCTTGAGCTCCTCTGGAATCTTCTTGATCCAGCTTGCTCAAGGCGTTGAGTGTAGCCCGACATCTTAATGGCGTGCTCACTATGAACTCCTTCCTCCATCTTGCAGTTAAAGAACTTCTCGGAGATCTCATATCTCTCGAGCGGGCTGAGTCGAAACATGGTTTTCAACTCTTGAGAATCTCAAAGGGCGGGATAGTTTTCAAACGATTTTGAAGTTCCGGTTCCATAGCAAACAACATGGTGCTCTTAATCACACCATAATCATCTTTTGCGATGTTGATAGACAGCTTTCTCATCAGCATGATTGCGATGAGGGGTTAACTAACGCTTTCTCAAGGACATAGTCCTTTTATCCGCCGAACAGAATGATTCTTAGATTGCGGAACCGATTGGTGAAGTTAGACCCATTGTTTCTAAGCTTTTCTTTCTCAGCAAAAGCGTTGAAGTTGAAGTTGGACTTGGCCATGTGATCTACAGTATTTGCAAGTACAATTTAGACTATGTTCATGATAAATAGTTCAACTTAATCAAATTACTAGATGAACTCCACTAAATTCAACATCCCTCAAGTTGTTTAGTGAACACGATCCAAGTTCACCACACCTAATCCGATCATCACGAGAAGAGATGTGGTTTCAATGGTGGACAACGAAGTGTCGATCATATCATTCATATGACTCATGCTTAACCTTTCGGTTCTTGTGTTCGAGGCCATATGCAGACATGCTAGGCTCGTCAAGTTAGACCAAGTATTTCAGCGTGTGCAAAACTGGCTTGCACCCGTTGTATGAGCGTAGAGTCTATAGCACCCGATCATCACGTGATGCTTGGACACGAAGAACTTTCATAGCAGTGCATACTGGGAGAACACATTTTTATCTTGATCTTTAAGTGAGGAATCATCTTATAATGCTATCGTCGCGATCTAAGCATAATAAGATACATAAAAGGATAAACATCACATGCATATAACTTTATGTGACATGGTATAGCCAATCTTTGTAATGATCTCCATCTTGTGCGTTCGAAGCATGATCTCCATCACTTCACCATGATTGCCTCCACCACGAATAGCAACTACAACTATTGCTAACTACTTAGCGATAAAGTAAAGCTATTACATGGCGTATAAGAAGTTGACTCGCAGGTCATACACAATTATAAAGACAACCATATGGCTCCTACCGGTTGTGTACTCATCGACATGCAAGTCGTGAAACATTACAAAACATGATCATCGCATACAATATACACATCACATCTTGGGCCATACCATATCACAGAAAACACTCCCTGCAAAAACAAGTTAGACGCCTCTACTTTGTTGTTGCATGTTTTACGTGGCTTATGGGAGTAGATGCTAAGAACGATTCTTACCTACGGAAAGCCACAACGGTGATATTATGGTTGCCAAACTCCGGTGTTAATCCCATGACAACTATAGTGAGAGAAACTGACATCCACCAGCCGCATGTGTGGTACAAGCCACACGTCAAGTGCGGAGCCGGTCTCGCGAATGACGTCGCGTAAGGTTGGCCTGGACCGCTTCAATCTCACTATCCCGCGCCATAAGAAGAACACAAACAAGAGGCTTGCAACAGAAAACATCAACGCCCGCAACAACCATGTTGCGTTCTACTCGTGAAACACATCTATGCATAGATCTAGCTCTGATACCACTGAAGGGTTTTCGCAGCATAGTAAATCAAAATTTTCCACGGAAGCGAACAGAGGGAAAGCCAAGATCTAATCTAGGAGATGCAAACAACGAGAGAGATTGGATTAGATCTTCATACCCTTGAAGATTCGCTGTGAGCGTTAAATCGAAACGTGGGTGATGTAGTCGTACTCGCTTCTCCTCCTCGCGATCCGATCCGATCTAGCACCACAAGTGGCGGTGCCTCCGTGAGATGCACACGTGCAGCACCTCGACGTCTCCTCCTTCCTCGGACCAGCAAGTAGGGTGGAGAGATAGATTGGATCTACAACACGACGGCGTGGTGTATTTGGTGGAGAATTTCTGCAGCAGGGCTTCGCCTACAAACAGTCGGGAGGGAGAGAGGAAGGCAGCAGGGCTACTAGGGCTCGGAGGGAGATGTGTGTTAAGGGGAGGGGCGCACCAGCCCTCTATATATAGAGGGGGAGGGGGCGGCCAGCCCCTCCTCCAAGCCTATCTCTAGTTTAAACGATTTAAACTCTCCCTTATCTAGAAATCCTATCTTATCTCTAGTTTAAACGATTTAAACTTATCTAGGATCGGCTGGGCCCTATGGGGCCTTGTGCCCCTGGCCCAATGCGGCCAGGACACTCCCTCATAGGCCCATGCCCCCTCCCGGAAGGTGGGACCATGTTGGCCCCTTAGGAAGGTTCTAGAAGCTTCCAGTACAATACCGATTAATCCGGAACTATTCGAACTCCAAAACTGCAGCCTTATATGAATCTTATTCTCCGGACCATTACGGAACCTCTCGTGATATCCCGGATCCCATCCGAGACTCCGAACAAAAATTCATAAACCAATTATCCAATCTATCCTAGCGTCGAGACACGTTAAGTGTGTGACCCTGCGGGTTCGAGAATATGCAGACATGATCTTCTATCAATAATCAACAGCGGGGTCTGGGCACCCATATTGACTCCTACACATTCATCGATGATCATATCGGATGAACCACGATGCCATGATTCAATCAATCCCATATATATATTCCCTTCGTCTCGCGATATTTTACTTGCCCGAGATTCGATCGTCGGTACCGTCATACCTAGTTCAATCTCGTTCACAGCAAGTACTTTACTCGTTCCGTAATCCGATATCACTTTGTGATTAACTCCTTAACCACATGCTTGCAAGCGGTGTTGATATCGATTACCGAGTGGGCCCGAAGTATATCTCTCCGACTTGGGAGGGACAAATCCCATCTCGATACATACAACCCAATGATACTTTCCGATCACGAGAGACACCTTTATGATCACCCTCTCATAGGATGACGTTTGATGACCTCAAAGCTTTCTTCCGATACCAGGGAGTTGCATTATCTCATGGTCTAAGGAATACAATATTTGACATAGGAAAAGCTTCGCAAAGATGAACACAATGACACGATCTAATTGCTTCGCTTAGTTTGGGTCTGTCCACCACATCATTCTCCCAATGATATGATCTCATTATCAATTGACAACTCATGTCTATGGTTAGGAAACCTTAACCATCATTGATCAATGAGCTAGTCCATAGAGGCGTACTAGGGACACGGTGTTGTTCACAAACCACACAAGTATTAAAGTTTCCGCTTAATACAATTCTAGCATGGAATATAAACTTTATCATAAACAAGAATTATAATAATAACATCTTTATTATTGCCTCTAGGGCATAATTCCAACAGGAAAGAGTTGACGCGACGGAAGTATGGTCGCGCTTTGGCGAATTCGACGCGGTGGACACGGGGTCGACGCGGCGGACGTTTGGTCGTGCTTTGGCAAGGTCGACGTGGCGGACATGAGGTCGACGCGGCGGACGGAGGTCGCGCTATGGCGAAGTCGATGCGGCGGACACAGGGTCGACACGGCGGATGGAGGTCGCGCTATGGTGAAGTCGATGCGGCAGACACGGGGTCGACGTGGCAGACGGAGGTCGCACTATGGTGAAGTCGACGCGGTGGACACAGGGTCGACGCAGCGGATGGAGGTCGCGCTATGGCGAAGTCGACGGGGCGAACACGGGGTCGACGCGGCGGACGGAGGTCGCGCTATAGCAAAGTCGACACGGCGGACACGGTCGACGCGGCGGACGGAGGTCACGCTAGGGCGAAGTCGACGCGGCGGACACGAGGTCGACACAGCGGATGGAGGTCGCGCTATGGATAAGTCGACGTGGCGGATACAGGGTCGACGCGGCGGATGGAGGTCGCGCTATGGCGAAGTCGACGCGGCGGACGCAGGTCGCGCTATGGCGAAGTCGATGCGGCGGACAAAGGGTCGACGCGGTGAATGGAGGTCGCGCTATGGCGAAGTCTACATGGCGGACACGGGGTCGACGCGGCGGACGGAGGTCACGCTATGGCGAAGTCGACGCGGCGGGCATGGGGTCGACGCGGCGGATGGAGGTCACACTAGGGCGAAGTCAACGCGGAGGACGGAGGTCGCGCTAGGGCGAAGTCGACGCACCAGACACATGGTCGACGCGGCGGACACAGGGTCGACACGTCGGACAGGGGTCGCGCTAGGGCAAAGTCGACGTGGTGGACGGAGGCCGCGCTTTTGCGGAGTCGTGCAGCGTTTAGCCGGTAGCATGGCGAGTCCGCGACAGACGAGTCGCCGAACATGGCGCATCCACGATCATAGCGAGTTCTCGGCGAGCGGGTCCCTGGCAGGCGAGTCCGCGAGGGGCGAGTCACGACAGGTGAGGCGAATCCCCGGAGCATGGAGAGTCCGCAAGGGGCGAGTCGCGAGTCCCCGAGTACGACGTTTAGCTGGAAGGAGTAGACGTGGAGGTGAGTAGTGGTAGCGAGCTCGATCAGAGCATTGGTCAGACGGAGTCATGTGGCGGAATTGCTTCGGTGGAGACGTTCGGTATCCGGTAGCATGGCAATTCGCCGATCATGGCAAGTTCACGGTGGGCGACTGCGATCGTGGCGAGTCCGCGGACATGGCGAGCCCGCGGCAGACTGGCAAGGCGTTTAGCTGAAAGGAGTGGACGCGGCGGACCGGGTCGTGCGACGACATTGGCCTTATTTTTTCCGGAGTCGATGAGGTGTAGATTCGCCAATTTCCCAAGTGACAGGTACATGTCAGTTGCACACGGTAGATTAGACTCAAATAAATAATCAAGTTTTAAAGAAATCAATATGAAGAGAGATTGAATAGATAACTTAGTAGCTATACGCAGCCGATCGTGCATGATGAAGGATTGGTCCCAAATAAAATAATTGACTCACAAAGTAATTAGTGCATAATAAATACTAGATGAACATGCGTGCTTCGCCGCGCCGCTTGTAATGCATTCTGTCAAGGCATGGTCAGCTTGGTGGACTGCAAGCATTTCTGGCTGTTTAGCTGCCAGGTGAATGCATTTAGTTTAACCTTTTCAGTCTGATGCCAACCGTAAACCAAGATCCAAGTCTCGAAAGGAGTTTCCACCCTAGGATGCACTCGCGTGGTAAGTGCAATGCACAATTCACCAGGCCGGCTAAGTGTAGCGTTCACCTACATGTTATTTAGAATCAACATTAATAGAAGCAGCTCGTGCTATGTACTTTCCCATACGATCCTTGAACAATTAGTGACAAAACACTAAAGTAACTTGTAAAATTTGAGAAAGTCTTCAGATCACGACATCAGCTTTCTTTGATTTTTTCATGCTGCAAAGTTACCACAAATGCCAAATGGGTCCTTCTAATGTTCCTCTAGGATCTTAGTTGGCAGAATTACTTAATCCAGCTTGTATGATCCGGCTATATACTGGAGCATTTCCTATCAGATCATATATGACTCAAAAATAAATAAAAATACAGCTGCTATAAATAGCAAGCATCATCACTCCATAACTCAGTAAGGTAGAGAATTAAAAAATGAAAAGCTAATATGCTTCATTCATCTCTCAAGCCTTATGTTATAACTTTTCTATTTCAAGAGCATATCCACAACCATAGATAAAGTCAAGAAAACACAATTATATTCCAAGAGAGACAATGTTGTGCCCACATTAGCTTACTTATACATATACAAATGAGCAAGGAAATCACCTATCAATACAAATAATAAATCGCTTCTGGGCGGCCATACAATTATCCCATCACATGTACAAAAAAGAGCTATCCTTAACTATCTTCAAGACTGGCCCTATAAAAGTGTGGTTAAAACATTAATGGATCCCCCCACTTTTAGATAGAATGAGCATCAAGGAAGCAACATATATGACCGAGAGATTAATTGGTTAGTTGCAGGAGTATGAAGTTTTCTTTGTTAAATTAAAAGAGCATGGTGAAACAGAAATCAAAATCAACCATGACTTGGTCAAATTAAAACAAATGTTTCGTCAAAAATGTAGAGTAATGTCACTAGGGCATTCCATGCATCCGCTAAATATTGTCATAGGAACCTACCGGGAAATAGATTTGTGCAAAGTGAACTTGTTGTTTAAGATAAGAAACTCAAGACTTGTTTGTCATTTCCAACATTTTGCAAGAACATGGAACTACAAAATAATATGTACTTTAAAATCAATCACACCGCCCTATTTATGTTCAATCCATTGAATTAATACCATAAGCCTAACTTCTATTTATCTCATGCCATAACTCTAACCTTGTACAAAATACCGTCTACTTTTCTCGGGAAGTCTTTCCCTCGATGTCAAAGGTTAAGCTATTGAACTGTATGCTTCTTTTAATATCTCTAGCATCAAAATGTACACCTTTTTCCTATCAAATTATCAAAGAAGGGAAGTGAACAAACCTTGAAGCGATAATAGATTATTTTGTGGATATGAGCCGACGGAGAAGAACCCAATATTTTTTGTGACCTGCAGGTACAGTTGGTAGCCTCTTCGCCGTTGGTATCAAGGTCATGGACCTGCACCAGACTGGCCTTCCTTTAACATTGTTAAACTTTTCAACTTGTTAACTGCAAAACAGGAGCATCTATTAGCCCATTAACTTAATAGAAAAATGTTCTACTTACTGAGATTCTCCTCCATACGCTACTTTACGCACATAACAATGATTTGGATTAGGACACTTTCTCTTGTCTTACAAACTACGTCACATTAACATGGAATTTGGCGTACTATGTTTTCATCTATTCATGCATAATTTTTTCCAAATTTAACTTGTATTAATATATGTTAAATAGATATATCATATGACCACAAGGGTGGGGATTCTGGCATTCTAAATAGCCATGAAACACAAGAATATAGAGTTGCAGCACTTCATGTTCAGTATAATTATAGTATAAACATTGTGCATGTACCCACAAAGGGCTCTTTGAGAAGTTATAGAAAAGTAATGAGCTTCTTGTATATGGAGGGTCAATCAGATGATAAGTTAAGTTTCCAAAATGTACATTTTAACAATAGCGGAAAACACTATTAGCTTAACTGGTTCATAGTATACATTTTAGTTATGTAGCACAAGAGTTTATTGGGTCAATTCAATGAGTGAATGTTTGAAGCATTATAGGCATAATACAATATCATTTAATGGCTTAAGCAGAATGTTTTATGAAGTGTTGAAAAAACGTCACAATGGCCTAGAAAAGATCGCAAAAATCATTACCCGACCAAAGCAAAAGTTTTTCTCTAAATCTACAAATCCACTAAGATTTTTTTTTATTAAATATGAAAGTTGCATTGTAGTGTTCAACAACCTGTAATGAAACAGTATAGCATAGGAAAAAGAGTGGCGGCAATTTAAACTGATCCTATTGGGTAATGTGCCCTCTCCTTTCACCCTGATTGAGATGAAGCATGGGTTCATTGTTTGGAAAAAAGCTTAAAGTTTTCTAGAGTGTAGAAGATAGCCAATATAGGAAAAATCAAATAAGAACACCGCAATAGTAAGAGCTACTCAGATATAGCATTCATCAACAGAAACAAACTAACATGTATGCAAGAAACAACTACATGTAAAAGGAGGAACAAATATCGATGGTAAATAGAAATAAAGGCCAATAAAAAGCTAACCTCTATTTGGTAGAACTGCAGCAGTCAAACATCCGCCCAAACCACAGTAGAGGCACTCCATTGATGCACTTCTTAACACTATAAGTGAGATAAGTGGTGAGAAATTAGTAGAACGGCGAAAGCGGCAGCATGAAATTGCAAGGAAAAGTGAAGGACATGTCTAGAGAAAATAGAAAAGGAGAGAGACTTTCCGCATGCTCAATAGCACATCTAACACTGGCATCCCGATACTGCAGCCTATAGGCACAATGTAGTACTTTTTTCTAATTGTTGCCCCGTTTGTCGTAATTCATCTGGATGGACACAAAGGGTTGCTGTCATGTATGCTTTCTTGACAACATCAGCCGTAATGAGATATTTGACGGAACCGACTTCCAACCACTGCATGAACACTAAACCAAGTATCTGCCGAGAAGAAAAAGGTTTTAGAGTGATCTGCCAAATGTGTAGTTTAATTCATCCAAGATAATTCAAATTCAATATCATTGCATAAAATGAATGCATAATTAGTTGAAATCAAAAGTGAATTCAAGTGTACTTTCATGAGAAGATTTTTATTGCAATGAAGTGGACAAACAGATAAGCCCGCAAATCAAATATTAAAAAATTATATCATAACAATTAAATGGTTAGTCAATATGGTTCAGCCTCATAAGGCAAACATCATTGTCATGGATACGTCTTTAATTTATCATCAAATATCCTTTGTGTATGGGAAATGTTTTTAGTAAACCTGTAAATGGTACAAAAAAACCTGATTTTTTTCTTGTGAAGCCTTATTTTTTTGCGGGGTACTTGTGAAGTCTTATTGACTACTCCCCGCAACCAACCTGTCTAATCTGGACATCTATCTTCTAAATAAACTGGACATGTGGATATATAACACGCATCCATTTCATGGCCAAATTGTCACTCGGTAGTCTTTGGGTACATATAATTTTAGCAGAAGGAGACTTCATTTGAAGAATTCTGTTATAGCGATCTGAATTGTGCAAATGAATTGAACCCCAACTAAATTCTAATTTTTTTTTCATTTTTATAGATTAATAAGTCAAGGCCCTCGATTCTCAAACAGTCATTTATTAAATCTCCTGAAATGAACTTGACAGTTTGGCACATAATTTATTGGAAGTTAAAAGTACCTGTAAGGCAAAGCTAAATGTGGACATGCAAAAGAACTCATTGAAACTGTGGCAACAAAGAAACAATGGTTCAAACAGATATCTTGTAAGTCAGCACGCATACATATTGTAATGTAGAAAACAATGCTCGCAAATTTCCTTCCTTCCCATTTGACCATCTCTTGACTTTAGGCTCAAGGAATTCAGTCAACTCTATATCAAAAATATATGAGACTGATTGTGGAAGAAATAATGTTAAGAAATGGTGCAAAAAAATCTTCCTAGTGAGTGATAGCCTAACTATCTTACGCATTTCTCTGTTTGCTCCCTCAAAGCCAGCATGTACTGCATAATCTTTTTGGCTAGATTCCTAAAAATTGGCCACGATGAAACTAACTACAGATATAAAATACTAACAAAGGAGACAACAGAACATTTGATTATACCACTTGTTCGGCTACCTGTTGGTGCCTCTCTGATCTTGCTTTGTGTCTAAGTGCTAATTCAAAATCAGCCTGTAGATAAGGGACAAAATATACAAATAAAGCAAAGAATATAAGTATCCCCTTCTCCCCGCTTCTTCCTAGGCGCCGGCTGCCGCCATATCCCGAGAAACACCTCCCAAAAAAACTCCATCTGGTGGTGGTATGTCTGGCGGTGAAGCTGCACGTGGCGGCAATTGGTCCGTAATGCGAGTCGCGAGAAGGTTGAGCGGCCCGAGGTGTAGATGATGAATCGATTTAGTGATTGAGCGGGTTAGCGGCGGTGCATGTACGGAGGCTAGTCATTGCCGAGCATGTGGTGAAGCTAGTCTCTGTGGAGAAAGGAGTTGTCGACATGAGGTTGGGCGTGTCGAACCATGGTGGGATGTGGCTGCCCGTGCCGAGTGGCGGCCTAATGTGGAAGGTTAAGATCAAGCGCTGGAGAAACATGTGCGGGAAGGGGAGCTCCGGCCGTGGAGAGCGGCGCCCACAATGATAGTGGAAAAGTGGCACGAAGATAGGGCGGATGCAACGCCTGGATCCTCGCCTACCACCATGGATTCATCGTGGGTTCACCGTCGAGGAGAATGTAGGGTGGCTTCCTGATGTGGATGGGGCGTCGTGGGGGAGAAGATGCGGGACAGCCGGCGACGGCCGAAAACCCTAGAAGGCGAGATCGGGGCAGAGAAGAAAAGAAAGGGGACGGGCTTGCGGACTGGGTTTTGGGGTGCGAGTGCGACCGAGCAGGGAGGTGCAAAGGCCATACTGGCCCACAGTCCGCGGCACCAACGGATACATGCGCGGCATATGGCCTCAGAGCACTCGCTTGCGACCATGCTTAAGCTATAGAGTAATATTAACCATTCCTTGTAATCATAGATGAGCGTGAATAATTTTTCTAATAAGATTATTTGCTAAAACATTAAGAATTAAGTCGAGCATCATAAGTGTATGGACTAAGCACAGGGTCAAAGCGTCAAATGAGATTACGGATGGTTATAAGTAGGCTGAGCATTCAAAGCACCAATATAGTCTAATAAAGTACTATCACTCCAGATATGAACTTAAAAATAAATGTTGCATGCCTAACCTTCACGGATGAAATATAGGCTTGAGCTGCTCATAGTTAAGTTCTTCCCTCGCTTTTGCATGACCCCCACCTGGATATAATAAATAAAGCTCAAGTATACATCATTTTTGTCTAGAACCGTTAGAACCTTAAAAAAATAAGTGCTGCAAATACCAAAACCATGATAAATGTTTTCTTTGTTATATATGAGCACTCAATGCAATATTGTGGAAATCAGGTTTTTCTTTATCATGCTGCAAATACCAGTATCATTTTATAAATAAAATTAGAATTTTAAATAGCGTAACACTCCTAAAATATGGTGTCATTTGGACAATTATTTGATTGAAACGAAGATATATATATCACATCTATCAAAATGTATGTAGTAGAGCATTTTTGTACTTCGGTGTTAATTCTGTAAAAGCTACGGTTTTGCCATGCATCACACCCACTGTAAATCATGGAAGCCACCAGCTAATAGGTCTACCATAACAAACTGATGAGTGCAACCTCTTTTTAACTATAATAAAAAAAGAACACGGGTGCGTAGAAAGCCAAATCAGTCACCATGAATTGGATCATACAATACTGTAAAAATAGTCCCACCTTTCAGCAAATTAATTGTTCCAGAATAAACCTTGGGCAGAGTAGCCCAACAGCCCATTATCCATCAATTAATCATGGCAGAGCATCTCACAAATCTAATTTGGAAGATGAAGTGATTTGCTTACCTATGACCGGTGAGACCACTCCCAGCGGCATCCAGAATGATGGCAGATGCTGGGAAGCACTAAAACTCTTGCCGCTGTTACTGCCGAGGAGCATGGCCCTGCTTGGTGCGGAGTGGACAATGGTACAAATCAATCGGAAAAAAGATCAGCGGTTTGGTAAATCGCACACGCCGCCGAATCGCCGGCAAGGTGAGGATTAGATCTAATTCAGAAACCTAAAACAACCATACTTTCAACCCTTTCCATCCCGCCGTCACAACCCAATTATCCAACACCTCATTTTAACCGAAGAATCGAAAGTTTCTCTTGCCCTAGCCCACACCTACAAACTGGAATTAGGCAGGCTAACAATGTACATATCAAATTTATTTAACTGAACACTGGTAACCAGCTCTGAATAAAAGCCCATAAGGCATCTTCTCTAATTCGGTCCTGCGCCTAAACAAATCTATGCACAACAAACTATCCCGCCAAACTCAACAATACCAAAACAACGACAACCGATTTCAGAAAAGAAACATGATAGCACCAACTAAAGTACATACACACAACAGTCCGCCAATCTAGACCTAAAACCAAAATTAGAACAGCAAAGAGACGGAACCTCTCCAATTACTCTGGATGGGAAAGGAGATTCAGAATGCAGTTAGTTGAGCGGTCGGGAACCCTATCAGGGCACGGGAGGAAGAGTTAGGGTCGGGAGGAAGAGGAGATGGGCTGGAGCGGCGGCCGGGAACCCTATCGGGGCACGGGAGGAAGAGGAGATGGGTTGTGGGAAAGAGGGATGCGAGGTTGGCCGGAGAGAGGGAGGGAGGGAGAGGAGGCCCCGGCCTTCCCGTCACCTGTGAGTCGCTACAGTCTCCGCCGAGTGCTCAGCGTCAGCGACCGCTGCCGTACGTAGGAAGGAGCTCGGCCGTTCAGGGGATAAAAAGAGAGGCAAGAGAGAGGCCCACCTGCAGTCAAACGGAACGGGGCAAAGGAGCGGCAGATGGCCTCAGAGCACAGAAAAACCATCACGCTTAAGCTATTTATGAACGAACCTGATGATTCTTTGTCCAACATTGAACGGCTGATAGCACTGCGCGCTAGGAGTGTCCAGGAGGCTGCCTTTTGTTCAGGATTAAGTCTATGCGCGCTAGGAGTGCCCAGGAGGCTGCCTTTTGTTCAGGATTAAGTCTATAGATAATGAGAATGCATGAAAAAACCAGTAGTCATGATCATATCCGATCGGAAAATGGAGATGTCTTGCTTCGAGCGGATAGAAATTATTTCATGCTGATCGGGTGAATGCATCGCATCACTTGACGTCTCATGCTTCTTTGATCTGCCATGGGACTGAATCGTTGGACGTTGCTTGAGCCCCAGATGCATCAGTCCATGTTGGCGTGTAAAACAGGCCACGACGCAGCCGTATTTTTAGAGTCTCACCACTCTAACAGCTGATGGAACGGAATATTACCGTCCAATCTTGCAGGACACGGAGGGATCAAGTCCAAATAAAATAATCTATTGGAAAAGTAATCAAATAAGAGACGGGATTGGATAAAACACTTAGCTGATTGATCATGTTCGCACGCCTGAGATTCTTCTCCATGGAGGACATCGTGTTAGACGGTGATCGGCCGGAACCGGCGCGATGCGATCCGGTCAGCGTTAATGGCGAGGGATCCCGCCTGGATTATCACTTCCAAACACCGCTTGCCCCACGGTGGGCGCCAACTGTTGTGGTATTAACCACGGTAGATGTTACATGGTAGCTTACGTAGAAGAAAGTGCAAGGCGACGTAGGAGAATCCGGAAGCGAGATTGCCACATGATGTACCCAGGTGCACGTCCCCTTGATGGAGGATCGCTATGTCCTGCTGTCAATCCAGTATATGATCATAGATTTGTTTACATGAAGCCGCCGGAGGCGGAGGGAGAGACTAGATCTAATCTGACGTGAGAGCTGTCCCCCAAAGGGGTGCCCCTGGTGGCTTTATATATGCATCCAGTTAGGGTTTATAAGTGTACTAATGGACTTTTTCATTGGAGTCGCTATCTTGGGCCTCCAGTCGCCATATTAGGCAAGTCGACCCGCTCTAGGCTTGACTTCAATCTACTCGATCTAGCTGGTGACTCCACTTCATGGGTATACCCCGTTTGGTATTCTCCCATCAGATGTGCTGGAGGCAATCTACACCGGAGTCTCCGGAGTGCAACACCGGAATCTCCGGTCTGGACTGGAGTTTCCGGTCAGACAGTCCGGAGTCTCTAGCCTGGACCGGAGTCTCCAGACTGACCAACCAGAATCTCCGGTATGGATATTTCGATTTGCACAAGAGACTGCAGATGAGAGTGATTCCAGCAGATCGGGCAGAGATACAAGGCTAGTGTGAAGTAGTGAACGCATGCATGTTGTTCCAAGGGACAAACTAGTACAAAACTCAAAAATAAACAAAGGGGATGAACCCTAGGTTCATGGTGAGAGGAAATTGTACCAGATCTGTCTATTGGGGAGATTCCACCGGAGGGGAAGGTCCCAAGGGAGGGTGGTGTTGGTCGGCGCCACGGCAGATCCCGGCGGCAAATCAGCCTCCGGGCAGCAGTTTTGGAGGAGGAGGAGGAGGTTTGTGAGGGTGGGGGTCGGTGGTGGAAGAAGGAGTCTGAGTGACTCTCTCACCCCGACCCCCTTAAGTCACAACCCGATAACCCCCTAGACCGGAGACTCCGGTCTGCACCGGAGACTCCGGCCTACACTGTAGACTCCGGTGTATGCACACCGAAGACTCCGGTCCTCTTCGGCCAAAAACTGCTAGGTTCAAGTTTTGGGGACATATATGTTGGAAAGGATGTTTTCAGGGAATGGAGGCAGGCTTAGGTCAAGATTTCATACTGTAAAGAACAAAAAGACATCGAACATCAATAAATGGCAATTGTGAAACTTAGATCACTTAAAAGCGCAAACCAAGAACTAATCCTTCGTAGAGAAGGGGCGGTGGCGAGGCCACCATGTAAGAGTTTGTGGCATGACACCGCGAAGAAATATCCTTGGGTTCATAGCCACTACTCATCAATGAAGCTCACATATCACAAAATGATATTAAGAGAATTGAATTTCTTAATGTTAGCATTATGGGGGGAGGGATAGTCCAATGTATTAGGACCGCACTCCCCCTATCTCCATGCCTGCACCTAAACCAAATAAGAGTCAAGACATAGGTGAGTATGCAAGATGATCAAGTCAAGCTCCTTGAATCTATGATATTTAGTTCATTCCTAAAATAACAAAACCTTGCTTCATCAAGAGGCTTTGTAAAAATGTCGGCAAGTTGGTCTTTGGTTGACACATAGGATAGCTCAATATCGCCTCGAGAAACATGATCTCTAATGAAGTGATGACGAATCTCAATATGCTTTGTCCTTGTATGATCCACTGGGTCATAGGCAATCTTGATAGCACTTTCATTGTCACATAGAAGAGGCACTTTGTCACAATGGACACCGTATTCCTTTAAAGTTTTCCTCATCCATAGCAATTGAGTACAAGCACTAGCAGCTGCCACATACTCGGCTTCGGCGGTGGAGAGAGATATACAATTATGCTTCTTAGAAGACCAACACACCAAAGACCTCCCAAGGAATTGGCAAGCCCGGGAGGTTGATTTTCTATCATCCTTGTCACCAGCCTAATCCAAGTCCGGGTATCCACAAAGAGAGAAAGTTGAGCCCCTAGGATACTAAATACCATAGTTTGGGGTATGAACCAAATATCGAAAGATTCTCTTGACCGCCATCAAATGGCTTTCTTTAGGAGCCGCTTGATATCTTGCACACACTCCTACACTCAACACAATATCGGGTCTAGATGCACAAAGGTAAAGCAAAGAACCAATCATGGACTGGTATACCTTTTGATCCACATCTTTACCGTTTGGGTTTAGTTCAAGATGGGTCTTTGTTGCCATGGGAGTGGGGGCACCATTTAGATCTTTCATGTTGAATCTCTTAAGCATATCTTGAGTATACTTGGCTTGGTTGAAGAATGTCCCTCCTCTTACTTGCTTGATCTCAAAGCCAAGAAATACCCTCAATTCTCCCATCATAGACATTCAGAACCTATTAGTCATAAGCTTTGAGAATTCATCATTAAAAGCTTTGTTAGATGAGCCAACGATAATATCATCAACATATATTGGCATATGAAAAGCTCCCCATTGATCTTCTTAGTAAAAAGAGTGGGATCGATTTTCCCAACCTCAAACCCACGGTCTAACAACAACTCTCTAAGGTGCTCATACCACGTGCGTGGGGCTTGTTTGAGTCCATAGAGCGCCTTATCAAGTTTATAGACGTGGTTTGGGAACTTGGGATCCTCAAACCCTGGGGGTTGATTTACATATACCAACTCATGCAATGGACCATTAAGAAATGCACTTTCTACATCCATTTGTTGTAATTTAAAGTTATGATGTGCCGCATAAGCAAGAAGAATACGGATGGACTCAAGGCGAGCCATGGGTGCATATGTCTCTCCATAGTCAATGCCTTCAATTTGAGAGAACCCTTGTGCAACCAATCTTGCCTTGTTCCTCACAACAATTCCATGCTCATCTTGCTTGTTCTTGAATATCCACTTGGTGCCTATAACATTGCGGCAATCTTTTGGCTTTTCAACTAAAT
The DNA here is from genome assembly GCA_023614405.1 of Avena insularis. Lineage (NCBI taxonomy): Eukaryota > Viridiplantae > Streptophyta > Magnoliopsida > Poales > Poaceae > Avena > Avena insularis. The sequence continues at coordinate 412,073,331 of CM042692.1, read as the reverse complement.
TCCATACTTTGTTTCTCTCAAAGTTTTTGAGCTCTTTGTGCATTGCATCCAACCAATCCGAATCTTCAAGAGCTTCCCATACTTTCTTTTGTTCCACCATGGAAATGTGTGCTTGGTGTTCACCAAAGTTCTTCAGTTGAGCTCGAGTGGATACCCCTCTTCTTAGATCTCCTACCACATTATCAAGGGTGTGGTCTCTTAATTTCAATATTCTATCCATTCTGGCTTGGCGACGAGTTTCGATCTCCTTGTTGTTTCTTGTGGGGATCACTTCATCATTTTGATCCTCGTCTTGACCATTAACTTGACCTTGATCATCATTGGAATCATTCTCTTCTTCAAGAGAAAAAGATTGACCTTGGTCTTGATCAGGCATACTCCTAGACAGGTGTTGGGCTTCCCTTATGGCAGTTTCTACAGATCTTCCTTGTGTAATAGACTTAGCATCGCTGGACATTCTGGCAAATGGAGACTCAAGCACCTCCTGGCTAGAGGTTTCTTCCTGATCATCTGGTTGAGGGTCCACAACTTGTCTTTGGCTTGGGTCATTGTCCTCTTCGACAGAAGCTTGTTGATGTTGTGAAGATGAGGGCTCCACTTGAGTAGAGCATAGTTATTCTCGATCCGCCATAAGGGGTTCCTCAACAGGGCGGATGAATCCCACACCCATTCTTCCTATGGCATCCTGAGGCATTTCATCATCTACATCACAGACATCAACACACCCCCTTGGGGACCATCATATTTTTCAAAAACCACACTACAAGATTCTATGACAACTCCGGAGAGCTTGTCATAGATTCTATAAGTGTGGGATTCGAGACCATAACCAACAAAAATACCCTCAAATGCTTTGGAATCAAATTTGGACAAACGAACACCTTTAATGCGATAGAAACACTTACAACCGAACACCCGAAAGTATGAAACGTTGGGCTTGTTACCGGCAAGAATTTCATATGGTGTCTTGATCAATTCTTTACGGAGGTAGAGACGGTTTGATGCATGGCATGCGGTGGAGATTGCTTCAGCCCAAAAATTGTATGGAGATTTAAACTCCGCCAACATGGTCCTTGCCATATCAATAAGAGTTCGGTTCTTCCTCTCAGCTACACCATTTTGTTGAGGGGTATATACAGCGGAATATTGATGTTTTATTCCCTCATCACTAAGAAATCCATTCAATGTGTAGTTCTTGAACTCGGTACCGTTGTCACTTCTTATTGTTAATACAGGGACATTGTGTTGATGTTGAGCGATGTTGATGAAGTCAATGAAGTTTTCTTGGGTCTCACTTTTCAGCTTGAAGAAATATACCCAAGTGTATCTTGAGTAGTCATCAACAATCACCAAGCAATATTTCTTCCCACCAAGGCTTGCATGAGATAGAGGACCAAAGAGATCCACATGAAGGAGCTCCAAGATCCTCTTGGACTTGATGTAGTTCTTTGGCTTGTGGGGAGAATCATGCATCTTTCTTTCAACACATGCCCTGCAAACACGATCTTTGGCAAAGCAAACATTTTCTTTTAGTCCAACAATATGACCATCCTTGTGGAGGCTTTTGCAAAGTTCTCATGTTGACATGGGCTAGACGGTGATGCCATAACCAACACACATCGACCTTTCTGAATAAGCACATCGCACTTGTAGTGGTTTTCCCCGAAAAGTCCACCACATACAAGTCATTTTCGATGTACCTAAAGAAAGCGACCTTTAGAGACTTGCTCCATATGAAGATCACAATATCATTATCAATAAAGACGGCAAAACCCATCTTTCCAAGAGCATAGACTGAAAGTAAATTATAGCCAATGGTCTCAACAAGCATGACGTTCACGAGAGCGATATCGTGTCCAACCACAACTTTGCCGAAACCCATTACCTTAGACTTTGACTTGTCGGCATATGTCACGGATATTTGATCAACATTTGGTCTCAACTGTTTGACACTAGATGCGCTTCCGGTCATATGACTTGTGCATCCACTATCAAGCACCCATTTTGACCCTCTAGAAGCATAGGTCTACAAAAGATCAAACTAGTTTTTAGGTACCCATTTTTCAATGGGTCCTCTTTTGTTAGCAACAAGGGTCTTGGGAACCCAAATAGACCAAGCAATATAACCATCAAATGGGCCAACATATTATGCATACACATCACCATAATAATCACGCATTAAAACATAGTGAGGGTTAGCCCTTCCTGCAAAGGCATCATGAGACATAGTTTTGCCATTCATGGTCTTACTACCCACAATGACCTTGTCTTTTTCTTGTGCGGGCTTGGCCTTCTTCTTCTTGTTGTTGTTGTTGTTGTTGTTGTTGTTGTTGTTGTTGTTGTTGTTCTTCTTCTTGTCTTTAGAGACAAAGCCAATGCCTCCTTTCTCACTATTTGACCTCTGCTTACTCAAGAGGTCATCAATTGACTTGTTTCCTTGGGAAAGGTGGCCTTAGCTAGCTCCCCTTCAACCTAGCATTTTCTTCAAGTATATTTGTACATCTAGAAGGAATGAAAGTACTAGGTGAAGGAATATTGGTCAATTGAGTTTGAGTCTTTTCACGAAACTTGGTGAGTAACAAGAGTTCACTCTCCAAGGCCTTGTGAGCCTTGTCAAGCATCCTAAAGTCCTCAACAAGTTTTTCATGAACAGCACCAAACTCAATCTTGTCCTTTTTATCCTTTTTATATTTAGAAATAGCATGGTCACGTTCCTTGATGAGTTTATTAATAATGAGATCATTTGCTTCATCAAGCCCTTCAAGTTTAGTTTCAAGAGACATCCTAGTCTCTTGTTCTTCTTCTAGAGCATTATTTAGAGCTTCTACCTCAATCATGTGCTCTCTTCCCAATTTACATCTCTCATCTAGGAGCTCTTGTGTGTGTGCAAGTTGATTTAAGAGGTCAACAAAAAGTTTTTTGTGCTCCCCTTGCAAGTTGTTCATAAACACATCAAAAGCAACTAATTCCTTTTTGACCTCAAGGGATAACTCATTATCAAATTCATCATCAACTAAGGAGGTGGGGTGTGATGATGATAATACCTCCGTTCCTCTTACCATAAGGCAAGTGACATTCTTGCTGGAGATATTCTCATTTGGAGAGTCGAAGAGTGAGAATGTAGGTGTAGAAGTAGTGGCAAGAGCCGCCACACCACTTGATGTTTCCTCTTCTTCATCTTCCTCATCATCATTGTCGGAGGAGAATTCTTCATGTGTGATCAAGACAATTTCACCCGACTTCTTGTTGGTGGAATTCCTTTTGATGAAAGGTTTCTTGTAAGGATCTTTGGAGGTATTCTTCAACACAAGTTTACCCCCATGATCTTCTCTCTTCTCGTAGGGACAACCAGCAACAAAGTGATAGCGGTCACCACAATTGAAGCAAGTTCTCAACTTAGACCCATTGTCTCTTCTCCCATTGGGGTTGCTTCTTCGTTGCATCTCCATCTTGGCCTTGGCGGGGTCTTTCCAAAAGTTTCTTGCATAGAAGGCCATGTATTCACCATGAGCAACCTTGACATCTTCGGGGTGGCTCATTGGAAGTCCCTCATCACTCCCTTCATCTTCATCATACTCCACAACTTTGGCCTTCAAGGCAAGATTGACACCACTACTCATTCCAATGGCACGAGCACGGGCATCTTTGGCATTCTTGGCAGCAACCTTGAAAGTGGCCATCTCTTGCATAACTTCATTGGAGGTCATGAGATGGTAGTTGTGTCTTCCTTGGAGACTCTTCAAGTCAGTGGGCTCAAAAGGCATGAGAGCACTCACATACTTCCTCTTGATCCAAGCATCATCAATGTGAGAGGCACCAACATTCCTGAAGGTAGTGGCTATGGATTTGAGTCTTCGATACATGTCTTCATGATCCTCACCATCCTTCATGAAGAATCCTTCGGCCTCATTGCTTAAGGCATCATATCTATTTCTTCTCATGCTCTCATTGCCAACAAACAAGTCAATGAGAGCATCTCAAGCTTCCTTGGCGGTATTGTAGTGCTCAATGTGGATAAATCCTTTGGCCCCACTCTAAGTTGGATCATGTGCAAGGCAGTCGCATTGAGTTGGCTATTGACCACTTCTCTTCTAGTCAAGTTGGTTGGATCCTCAATTTTGAGTCCTTCTTCAATAATATTCCACAAATCAATGCAAGAGCTGTGCACATGAGATTTCATTAAAACTTGGCATTGAGCAAAAGTATGTGCGGCTAACTTAGGTGGGTCACCTCTATTATTTATATGTGGATGAGGGATTGGACGGTCGGGAGAGTACCATCCGGGAACCGCATGGTGCTCTTCCTTCCCATCACCCTTTTTGGTGGTGGTGTCAGTGGAATTATGTTCATCCCCCACCACTTCACCCATTGGCTTAGCCGGAGCATTTGCCTTAGGGTTAGGTGGTGTTTACTCTTGAGATGGAGGAGGTGAGGTTGGCTTATTCATAACAAGTTGCTCAACGAGTTGACGCAACTGTTGGATTTGGTTGCCCAAGGTAGATCTCAAGCTTGTTTCCAAATTCTTGATATCTACCATGGTCACCGAATTGCTAGCCTCACTCCTTCCCTCATCTCCTGAGTTGCCCATAATCTCTTAGGCGGTTAAGCCCGAATAAAGAGCCGAGGCTCTGATACCAATTGAAAGGATCATATGGGCACCTAGAGGGGGGGGGTGAATATGTGCTACTTCAAATTTTACTCTTTTTCAAGTTAGAGTTCGACACAAAAGGTAAATTCTCTAGATCATGCAACTATGGTGAATTTACATATATTTCAATCTAGCACAAACACTAAGCAAGAACTAGATAAGTAAAGTGCAGTAAAGGATAGAAGTAACACTACAAGAAAAGTTGGCTTTTACAACGGATGATTTTCGTGGTTGAAGGCCCGTTTTTCGTGGCTAAAAAGTCTTCTATGACGGATGTCCATCGTGGTAAAAGCCCCATCACAAAAGAATCTACCATGGGTTTTTCCTGACCATGGCAGATCGCACCCTTCAGCCACGAAAACATGTTACGTCAGATCATTACTTGCCATAGCGTTATTAGCGATGTCATGCAAAATGCCACGTGGCAAACACCGTGAACGCCCAGTTACCGCTGTTAACGGCCACAAAAACCGTGGTAGAAGCCAGGCCCAGCCAAGGCATGCTAATATATAAGTGGGCCGACCCATAAGGGGAGCCCAATAAGATTATGGCCCGTTACTATTTCGTCCTGCACTATTTGAAATGGGCCCAAAAGAAGCGACCAGCAGCAGCCCGAGAATGTCAGGCCCGTTACTATTACGGCCTAAAGAAGCCCACACTGTTCGAGTACTATGCAGCCCGTTAAAAGCATGCGTTAAGTAGTCCCGATACTCTTAAGGCCCATAGTCAGCACGTCACTATTCACACAGCTCGTCCTAGGCCGCCTACGAATGGCCCACTTTTGAGAAGGTTCGATACTGTTCTGGCCTTTTACTTGTGAGATCCAGGCACATGGCTTAATAGGATTGATAGGATACCCATATCAACAAGTTGCAACTTCTTTTCCGGAAGCTCATTCGAAAAGAACTCTAAGGTTAAGCGTGCTTGGCCTAGAGCAATTCGAGGATGGGTGACCGACCGGGAAATGGGTAACCGGGTGTGCACGAGTGAGGACAAAGTGCGCAGAAAAGACTAGTGTTGGTCTGTGGGGCTAGTCTAGATATCCTATTAAGCTGCCAGGAGTGACACCCCCCGGGCCCAGGAGTGGACGGGGTGTTACAAGTGGTATCAAAGCCGACCCTTGCGATTACACGGGTGTGTGCGGGTCAGTGGCGGGACATGTGGAGCATGGCGCGTGTGGCCCGGAGTGGACTGACATGGCACATGTCAAGACCGGGCCTTTATCTGGCGTGCCAGAGAACATTCACGGGGTGTGCTTGATCGATGAGGGCATCGATCTTCTAAAGGTGGTGTATGTGAGATCCGGGCACATGGCTTAATAGGATTGATAGGATACCCATATCAACAAGTTGCAACTTCTTTTAGGAAGCTCATTGAAAAGAACTCTAAGGTTAAGCGTGCTTGGCCTAGAGCAATTCTAGGATGGGTGACCGACGGGAAATGGGTAACCGGTGTGCCTGAGTGAGGACAAAGTGCGCAGAAAAGACTAGTGTTGGTCTGTGGGGCTAGTCTAGATATCCTATTAAGCTGCCAGGAGTGACACCCCCCGGGCCCAGGAGTGGACGGGGTGTTACATTACTATTCTAGCTCGTTACTGTCTTGGTCGTCTACTATTCATGTCCATTACTGTTGTGTTCCTTTACTATTCTGGCCCGTTATTGTGCTTATTACCGCTGTTCTGGCCTGCTATTGTTCAGGCCTGTTACTGTTTAGGCCTGTTGCTTTTCTGGTCTGTTACTGTTCTGGCCTGTTACTATGTTGGGTTGCTACTGTTCTGGTCTGCTGGTGTTTTAACCTGCTACTGTTTTGGCCTGTTACTGTTTTAGCCTGTTACTGTCCTGGCCTATTACTGTTTTGGCCTGTTACTATTTTGGCCTATTACTGCTTTGGCCTGTTACTGTTTTGTCCTGTTACTATTTTGTCCTATTACTGTTTTGACCTGTTACTATTCTACCCAGTTGCCGTTACTGTTTCGATAATTCTGAAGGCCATGCAAATATCATAAAAGGAGTATAATTAGCTATCATATTTTACTGTTCATGGAAGGAGCAATAAAAGAAGGGCAAATAACAAAACCCTATACAGTTACCTGATCGACCTGGCTGGCATAGTTATGGTACCGCCATTCGTGGATGGTGTCAACTAAATGTCTATATGGCCTATGCGAGTTATCTAGATATTACATCAGCTGCAAACTTCTTAAAAATATTACATAATATGAACAAAAGGGAAAGAAAATTCAGCATTTCAGTTTCCAATCAAGTTGATACCAGAGTCCTCAATTTTCTTTCTCAATCCATCACCTGCATCTCCCTTTGAGTGTGATAGCTACATTGGAAAACCACCTTGAGACATGATCTTGCAGTCCCCTCTTTGGTGGCGATAGCAATAATTGTAGTCTGAAACTAACTGATAACAAGTTAATACAACAAAGAAGACAAACTACTCATAGCTAAGAATGAACCAGATAGGAATTATAACTGCATAATACGGACATGTAGAGCAGGAATGCAAACCATGAATTAACTATATAGTAGAGGATAGTCATGTCGTTGCCTAGGACGAACCAGAACAAGATACGAGATATAATGGTGTGGCTTGTGAACCTGTAGAACAAGACAAACAAACATTAGACAAGTATGCCAACAATAATGAGCAATCAAACAAAGTGTTTCTTAGAATTTCAGTATAAACTAGCCAGGTTATTTCAACAAATATATATGGAAGCAGTGGTATCTCCTGGAATGCAAGAGTCGTTGGGTGACTTGGAATTTGCGGTGAGCTACACAATGGCATGCAGTTACTGTCATAGCTAAGAATGAACCACATAGAAATTATAACCACAGCATACTAGAACTTGTGAGCAGGAATCGAAAACACGAATGAACTATATAGTAAAGAATAATTATGTCATTTATTAGGACAAACCAGCACCAAATACAGAAAATATATAATGGCATCGCTGGTGGACCTATAGGTTGTGCAAACCAACATGTTCAGTGTTGCCTTTTTGAGCTCTACACAAAGAAAAAGAAAATAGTTAGTGTTGCAGCTTTTGAAGAACCAGATGGCAACAACAAAATTATAATCGAACTAGTACGAAGAGTTTGAACGGGTACTACAGGATAGCAGAACGATGCCAGGGAGGAAATAATAGAAGGAACTTAGCTCAGGAATAACCAGATAGAGTCAGTAACTGTGGAGCAGGGAATCCACACTAATATTTTCCACTGACATTACATTTTGCAAGAACTACACAATATCAAGCAATTACTGTTGTACGGAGCAACTAAGATAAGAACATGTGCATGACAATATAATAGACATGTGCATGACTTAAAATTTGTAGAGTAGCGAATGCAAACCAACATGTCTAATGACATTGTATATACTAGCACGAAGAATAGGCGTGCCCAGTGACTTGCATGTACTAGCACGATTACAAAAATGCAGTTTCACTCTGACAGGCTTGAACCTGCTATACCGCTGACAAAACAAAAATGGGTTGGAGATTTGGTTACCTTGGTCGGAGAGGCGTCTAAGCATCGTCGGTACCGTGCGAGTGACGTCTAGGTCACCGAGGGTGCTGCGGTTGTGGTGGCTGTTGGCATCGGGGAAGCAGATCTTGGGCAGTCGATGCCGGTGCAGTCAACAGCGATGACCGTGTAGCTGGTCTGGGGCAGTGGACATGGAACTTGTTGAACTAGATCTCGTTTGGTGGACAACAGTGAAGCTATTCTGGTACGGTTGGGTAAATTTCGGCGGCGGGGAAGCAAAGCGTGGGTGGTCGACGATGCCATAGGTGCGGTCAGCGAGACCACAACTCTGGTGGAGTGGCAGAGAGACCCGGTGAACTAGATCTGATGGGGTGGGCATCGATGAAGTGGCTCCGACAGCCATGGAATTGCCGCCGGGTGGTGCGCACGATGGTCGTGGAGGTGAGGGCGTGGGAGAGAAGCCTAGGATTTTGGGAGGGCCAGCTGGAAAAACTGCACGAATCGGGACTATGGAGGTGAACAGAAAAATAATTACGATCATGCCCCCAAGCTACCGACTTTAGTGTGCCCATAGGGCATCTGAACAATGGGTAGAATGGGAATTTTAAGAGCGTGAAATGCTTCAAAGTTAGTGTGTTGTTTTGCCGCTCGGTAGAGATTTTGAATTTGGCTACCGGACAAATAATAATAATAGAAATGTGGTACTCCCCGGTGGGAGATTTTGGCTCAAAGTTTTTGAAACAGTGAGGCGGGAAATGCTTCAAAGTCGGTGTTTGATTTTGCCGCTCGACAGAGATTTTGAATTTGGCTACCAGCCAAATAATAATTAATATTAAAGTGGTACTCCCCGGTGGGAGATTTGGCCTCAAAGTTTTTGAAACAGCGGGGCGAGAAATGCTTCAAAGTCGGTTTTTGATTTTGCCACTCGACGGATATTTTGAATTTGGTTACTGGCCAAATAATAATTAATAGAAAAGTGGTACTCCCCGGTGGTAGATTTCGGCTCAAAGTTTTTGAAATAGTGGGGCGAGAAATGTTTCAAAGTCGGTGTTTAATTTTGCCGCTCGACAGAGATTTTGAATTTGGCTACATGCCAAATAATAATTAATAGTAAAGTGGTACTCCCCGATGGGAGATTTGGCCTCAAAGTTTTTGAAACAATGGGGCGGGAAATGCTTCAAAGTCGGTTTTTGATTTTGCCGCTCGACAGAGATTTTGAATTTGGCTACCGGCCAAATAATAATTAATAGAAAAGTGGTACTCCCCGGTGGGAGATTTGGCTCAAAGTTTTTGAAACGGTGGGGCGGGAAATGCTTCAAGGTCAGTGTGTGATTTTGCCGCTCGACAGAGGTTTTGAATTTGGCTACCAGACAAATAATTATTAATAGAAAAATGGTACTCCTCGGTGGGAATTTGGCCTCAAAGTTTTTGAAACAGTTGGGTAGGAAATGCTTCAAAGTCAGTGTTTGATTTTGCCTCTCGACAGAGATTAATTTGGCTACCAGCCAAATAATAATAATAGTAAAATGGTACTCCCCAGTGGGATATTTGGCCACAAAGTTTTTGAAACGGTGAGGCGGGAAATGCTTCAAAGTTGGCTTTTGACTTTGCCGCTCGACAGAGATTTTGAATTTGACTACCAACCAAATAATAATTAATAGAAAAGTGGTACTCCCCGGTGGGAGATTTGGCCTCAAAGTTTTTGAAATGGTGGGGCGGGAAATGCTTCAAAGTCAGTGTTTGATTTTGCCGCTTGATGGCTCGGTGTTGATGTAGAGCTTGTTGGGAACCCCAAGAGGAAGGTATGATGAGCACATCATCAAGTTTCCCTCAGTTATGAAACAAAGGTTTAATCAAACCAGTAGGAGCAAGGAAACACCCCAAAGGTGTTGCTAGCTGAGCCTTGGCAGGGCGCACTACCGGTGCTAGTAGCAACGTGGAGACCTGCACAACACAACCACAGAACTTTGTCCCCAACTTGCGATGAGGTTGTCAATCTCACCGTGTTTTGCTGAAAACAAAGGATTAAATGTATCGAATGGAAGGAAGTAATAGTTTGCAGAAAGTAAGCACAAAGCGGTAAACAGTTTATAGATTGTATGTAAAAGAAAAGGACCGAGATCCATAGTTCACTAGAGGTGGCTTTCCTTAAGATAGATAACATGCTGGGTGAACAAATTACAGCGGGGCAATTGACAAACATCGAGAAAGCAATACATGCATATACTAATCATCTTGACTCCTTTGAGACTTGATTGGGCATTACAACATTATACATAGACCGCCATCCAACTGCATCTATGACTAATAATCCACCTTCAGGTTATCATCGAAACCCCTCCAATTATTAAGTTGCAAGCAACAGATTATTGCTTTACGAATTGCGTGTAAAGTAAACAATACGATTGTTCTATGAACAAAGGATTGTTGTTTTCTCCCTAGTAGCAATAGCACATCTAGTACCTTAGAGATTTCTGTCACTTCCCCAGATTACCAGAGGCATGAACCCACTATCGAGCATAAATACTAACTCTTGGAGTTGCTAGCATCTACTTGGCCAAGATAGCTACTAACAACGGAAAGCATGCAAGATCACAAATAACAAATACATGATAGAATCAATAATCAATCTGAAATAGCATCTCAATATCTATCGGATCCCCGCAAACATAACATGCAGAATTACAAATAGATGATCTTGATCATGAACGGAGCTCACAAGATCTAGACATGAAAGCACAAAGGAGGAGAACCAGCCATCTAGATACTACATGGATCCGTAGTCCAAGGATGAACTACTCACGCATCACACCGGAGGCTTGCATGATGATGAAGAAGGCCTCCAGGGTGAATTCCCCTCTCCGGCAGGGTGCTGGGAAGAGCTTCAGATCCCTCCCGATCTAGGGATGGAGATGACAGCGGCTACAAACTCTTTCATGGATTTTTGATCGGGTACTTAGGGTTTTCGTCCCGGGGGCAATATATAGGAGGAAGGAGAGGCCGAGGGGGTGCCTGGGCTGGCCACACCACCCCCTGGTACGGCCAGGCCTGGCCCGCACGGCCAGGAGGTGTGGTGGCCCCCTCGCTCCTCTCCGTCTCGTATTCTGGCATCTGATGACTTCCGGAAAAATAGGCACTTTGGCTTTTGTCCTGTCCAATTCCGATAATATTCATTTTCTAACTTTCTTGGAACCAAAAACAGCAGAAAACAGGCAGCTGGCACTATGGCTCTTGTTAATAGGTTAGTCCAAGAAATCATATGAATAGTACTCCAAAGTGTGGACAAAACACAAGAAAGTGGATAAAACCAAGCATGGAACATCAAAAATTATAGATACATTTGCAATGTATCAACATCCCCAAGCTTAACTCCTGCTCGTCCTCGAGTAGGTAAGTGATAAAAAGAAAGAATAAATTTTGAGCTGACATGCACCATCAAAGACTTGATCAAAGTATTTGTAAAACATTCAAAGCTGGGATCATAGTACTTCAATCATAACATGAAAGACAAAGTTCTAGCAATAAGACAAACAAACTATGATGCAACATGAAAAGGCACAAACAAAAGATTCATGGATAACAATGCTTTGCAATACGTTTGTTTGTTTCACATAAAGAAAACATAACATAATAGCATTCAGCTTGTCCCTCATAGAGTAGCAAATATAAATGCATAGGACACCTTCAAAGTTCATAAGAGTGACTAGATACAAATAGTTTAAAACAAGCAATATCAAGTTATGCATCAATCAACTAGTCTTTGGACAATGCACATAGAACTAAGGATGGCCACTATGCTCTCAAAGTAGGTGCATAAAGTTAGAAGGTGGAGACTCAATATAATGGTAGAAGAAAGGCCTTCATAGAAGGAAGCAGGGATTCAAGTCTCATAAAGAGCTTCCAAAAATTATGGTACTTATAGGTTTCAGCTCTCATTGCCCCTATCATAAGCATCTTGAAGTGATTAAGGTTAAAGTGAACAAACTATGGTGTACATGCTTGACGAAGTATAAGTCAGAAATCTCATGTCCCTTGTATACGAGGGCCGCTCCTCATGCTACTCAAGTTTAGTCACCGGTAAGTTCTTGTCATCGTAAGTACATGTGGATCATAGAGAACCGCCAATGGGGTACCCCTTGCCCGATGATACGGAAGAATCCCCATATCAAAATGACAAGGCAAGCAGACAACAAGCATCTCAGCAATCTTCTTATTTACCATGGGAATATGGTGCTTTTTTCTCTCGTTCCTCTTTTCATAATCTCTTTTTTTCTTTTTCTCTTTTTTTCTCAACAATGACTCTTTTTTTGTAAGAAGAATGCTTCATAGACAGCTCATTATGGTTACGCTGCAGGTTTCCACCATGTTAGCATGGATTAGACCAACGTCCTAGGTGTTTCTCTAACACATATACATAACTCCATGGACTTACAAGCTCCCCTTTCATTTCACACCGACGACATCCATATACAAAAGAGCATGATATCAACTAGGTACAAGTACCAAGTGCAATGTTGAAAGCGTTCCCCATGAAAGCATGGTTCTGCTAATTCCCAACAAATAAGTGCAAGCATATACAACATAGACGACACAATGGTTCAAGTTTATTAAGGGCAAGAAAAGTAAAGTGTGCCATCAAGTTTGTGAGAGCTTTAATCACTAGTTTTCTCATAACAAGTTTAATTCGGAACATAAACAAAAGCATGAATATACTTGGAATAGCATAAGCTAATAGGTAGGTATGGTGGACTCTTTGGAATAACTTGGTTTAGGGAGTTGGATGCATGAGTGGAACTCATACTTGGTTGTGGAGGCTAGCAAAATACTGGGAGCGACAAACTAAGAGAGCAATAATGGCCATAATCATGGAGAGCGACAAAACATCATTGATCAAAGCATAAAGTGATACTACAAGTTGAAAACTAAAGGATCATAAAGGCTATGGTGACTTGATATAGTCATAACATGCTATGAGCATGCGCCAAGTCATCCCAAATAAAGCATCAAAGGAGAATACCACTATACTATGCTTTAATATGCTAAAACAACGCATAATTCATCCAAGGCACATTAAGAAATCTCAATTGTTTATAACAGGTCATGCTACAACAAAGAATACTAAGCATAAAGCCAAAACAATATCAAGCATGGCATGAGAAAGCATAGGCCACAGTCAAAAACGAGCTCTTTTTACCACATAAGCATGAACTTTGTACTCTTTTCCAAACCAAACCAAACTATTTGAAAACCAATGTATGAAAGAGGGGGTCCAACCAATTTATTCAGAAAACTAAGAAAACCAAGCAAACGAAAAACCAGAACCAAAACGAAAAAGAAGACGCTCCAAGAACAACACAACTGTGCATGAAACAATAAAAATGAATCGTTTGGAAGAAACCTGGGATTTTTATTGATGAAGAGGGGGATGCCTTGGGCATCCCCAAGCTTTGACGCTTGTACTTCTTGGATATTTCTTGGGGTGACACGCGTGGCATCCCCAATCTTGAGCTTTAGTCCATCCTTCATCTCATCACTCATTCCTTCCATACACCTGGAATTTTTCCTTCATACAAAACTTCACATAATCTTTATTAGCAACATTAGTGCACTCAAGATAAAAGGTCTTAAGGTTTAGTTCTAACACCAAATAAACTTCCATTAGAACACTAGCTACTGTAGCACTTCCCTCAAAAATCTCAATTCCCCAAAAGAACTCAAAAAGGAACCAACAAGAAGCAAATGCAGAAAATGGCAGAAATCTGTCAAAACAGACCAGCAGGTAAAGACGATTTTTTTGAAGACCTTCTGTTACTCAAATAAAAAAGTGTTGAACTAATGAAAGTTAGATAACAACCTGGGGCAGAAGCACAAAAATTCACGCCTTAAAAAGACGTTCAGAGACTTTACACGAAGTTTTATGGTGAAGCACAGAAATCTGTTTCGGGACAGCAACTTTCCCAATCATTACTTCTCTCTCATTAGAGGTTACTGTTGGCACAAAAAGCAAGTAAAAAGGATAAGGAGCTGTTATTACTGAAGTAATAACTTTCAAGACTCATCTAAAACTTTTGGGTTATCTCCCAATAAGTACTTTTCTTTAACGCCTTTAAGTTAGGCATAAGAAGCAAGAAAGAATCAAGTGTTCTCAAATGAAGAAGCATTAAAACCAAATTTCTTGCCCTTACCTCTCTTACTTTTATTCTTAACCTTGGGGAAAATATGATTGTTTGGTGTAGAAGAAAGGTGCATGGTCCCCTTTCCCACATCTATTATTGCTCCAAGGAGTTCTAATAGGGACCTTCCAGGTGTAATTTGTCCTTTTCCTGCACATTTAATAACAAGATAATCAGTAGAAATCATTTTCCCAAGGATCTTTGTAAACACTCCTTCAACTATTCCAATAGGTAATATGGTAGCATTATTAGCAATAGATATTTCTTTTCCTCCTTCAGTAAGCCCCCAAAGATTCAAAGATTCATAAATATCTTTGGGCATAAGACAAAATTTAGACATGATATCACAGCGAGCTTGACAAGTTTCAGTGTTTATCTCAATCTTTACTGTAGGGAGCCACTTTGATGGTTCAGAATTTATGGGGACATAATTGTGATGCTCCCTAAGCGTATTGTAGCAATCTTTTAAGCTAGTAGTGCTAGTCTCAAGAGTGTTCAATCTAGCAAATATTCTTGCGAAAGAAATTTCAGTTTGGCTAGGCAAGTTGTAAGTGAGGATCAATTTCTTTATAGCATTTATAGCATCATCCTCATTACATTGGAGGAAATCTCCTCCCACAACAGCATCTAAAGCATATCTATAGCAAAGAGCAATTCCAAGGTAAAAACTGCTAAGGAACAAGCTTTGAGTCATTTTAGGCTTAGTTTTTTCATGTAGATCAGAGATTCTAGACCAAGCTTCCTTAAAATTTTCCTCAATTCCTTGTTTAAAAGTGAAAATCATTTCCTCGAGTGACATAGTGATTGGACCAAGGCTAGACATAATGGCAACTTAAGATAGGAACTAATTTTTTGTGTGTTTTCAATAAAGAAAGCAAACTAGTAAAACTAATTTTTCTATGTTTTTGATAACAAAACAAGCAAACCAAACAAAAGTAAACTAAGAAAAACAAAAATAACAAAGTAAAGAGATTGGTTATGAGGGACTCCCCTTGTGAAGATGTCCTTGACTCCCCGGCAACGGCACCAGAAAAATGCTTGATGGCTCGGTGTTGATGTAGAGCTCGTTGGGAACCCCAAGAGGAAGGTATGATGAGCACAACAGCAAGTTTCCCTCAGTTATGAAACCAAGGTTTAATCGAATTAGTAGGAGCAAGGAAACACCCCAAAGGTGTTGCTAGCTGAGTCTTGGCAGGGTGCACTACCGGTGCTAGTAGCAACGTGGAGACCTGCACAACACAACCACATAACTTTGTCCCCAACTTGCGATGAGGTTGTCATTCTCACCGTGTTTTGCTAAAAACAAAGGATTAAACGTATCGAATGGAAGGAATTAATAGTTTGCAGAAAGTAAGCACAAAGCGGTATACAGTTTATAGATTGTATGTAAAAGAAAAGGACCGGGATCCATAGTTCACTAGAGGTGGCTCTCCTTAAGATAGATAACATGCTGGGTGAACAAATTACAACGGGGCAATTGACAAACATCAAGGAAGCAATACATGCATATACTAATCATCTTGACTCCTTTGAGACTTGATTGGGCATTACAACATTATACATAGACCGCCATCCAACTGCATCTATGACTAATAATCCACCTTCAGGTTATGATCCGACCCCCCTCCAGTATTAAGTTGCAAGCAACAGATTATTGCTTTACGAATTGCGTGTAAAGTAAACAATACGATTGTTCTATGAACAAAGGATTGTTGTTTTCTCCCTAGTAGCAATAGCACATCTAGTACCTTAGAGATTTCTGTCACTTCCCAGTTACGGAGGCATGAACCCACTATCGAGCATAAATACTAACTCTTGGAGTTGCTAGCATCTACTTGGCCAAGATAGCTACTAACAATGGAAAGCATGCAAGATCACAAATAACAAAGACATGATAGAATCAATAATCAATCTGAAATAGCATCTCAATATCTACCGGATCCCCGCAAACATAACATGCAGAATTACAAATAGATGATCTTGATCATGAACGGAGCTCACAAGATCTAGACATGAAAGCACAAAGGAGGAGAACCAGCCATCTAGCTACTACATGGATCCGTAGTCCAAGGATGAACTACTCACACATCACACCGGAGGCTTTCATGATGATGAAGAAGGCCTCCAGGGTGAATTCTCCTCTCCGGCAGGGTGCTGGGAAGAGCTTCAGATCCCTCCCGATCTAGGGATGGAGATGACGGCGGCTATAGACCCTTTCGTGGATTTTTGATCAGGTACTTAGGGTTTTCGTCCCGGGGGCAATATATAGGCGGAAGGATAGGCCGAGGGGGTGCCTGGGCTGGCCACACCACCCCCTGGCACGACCAGGCCTGGCCCGCGTGGCCAGGTGGTGTGGTGGCCCCCTGGCTCCTCTCCGTCTCGTATTCTGGTATCCGATGTCTTCCGGAAAAATAGGCACTTTGGCTGTTGTCCAGTCCAATTCCGATAATATTCATTTTCTGACTTTCTTGGAACCAAAAACAGCAGAAAACAGGCAGCTGGCACTGTGGCTCTTGTTAATAGGTTAGTCCAAGAAATCATATGAAAAGTACTCCAAAGTGTGGACAAAACACAAGAAAGTGGATAAAACCAAGCATGGAACATCAAAAATTATAGATACATTTGCAATGTATCACCGCTCGATAGAGATTTTGAATTTGGCTACTAGCTAAATAATAATAATAGAAAAATGGTACTCCCCGGTGGGAGATTTGCCCTCAAAGTTTTTGAAACGGTGGGGCGGGAAATGCTTCAAAGTCGGTTTTTGACTTTGCCGCTCCACAGAGATTTTGAATTTGACTACCGGCCAAATAATAATTAATAGAAAAGTGGTTCTCCCCGGTGGAAGATTTGGCCTCAAAGTTTTTGAAACAGTGGGGCGGGAAATGCTTCAAAGTCAGTGTTTGATTTTGCTGCTCGACAGAGATTTTGAATTTGGCTACCGGCCAAATAATAATAACAAAAAAATGCTACTCCTTGTTGGGAGATTTTGCCACAACGTTTTTGAAACGGTGGGGCGGGAAATGCTTCAAGGTCAGTGTGTGATTTTGCCGCTCGATTGAGATTGTGAATTTGGCTACCGGCCAAATAATAATAGAAAAAAGCTAGTAGACCGTATGCTATCTGTCCAGGAATTCAAGTCCTAGAGTCACATCAACTAATCATCCATGAGCATATTAATTGTGCAGACTGATATTTTGAATTTGGCTAGCGTCTAGGCAATATTTGGATAAAAGGTTTACTCCCTATTCAGGAATTGAAGGCCGAAGTGACATTAACTTATCATCCACAATGAAAATTTGGAACTCTGATTCAAACAGGGTTGGCTGCAGGTTTTGCCGCTCGACTGAGATTTTTTAATTTCGTTAACGGTACTCCCTTGGTAAGAATTTAAGGCTGATTCACATCAACTGATCATCAAAATACTTACCATATTGGCAAAGAAATTTGATACATAATCTCTGATTCAAACGGGGTAGGCGGTAGGATTTATCGATGGACTAAGATTTTGAATTTGGCCGTTGTCCAAAGAAGAAAAAACCTTTGTGAGGTTCATGAATCCAAGACTAAGAGAGTGAGGTTGCAGCATAGGATTTTTGTGCATCGAGCTTATGATAAACAAATAAAAGCATGATGCAAAACAAATACTCCCTCCGTTTTTGTTACATGGCCCCAAACACAACCCGAGCTCTGTAGCAGGAACCATTTCAAAGGACCATTGTACTCACCTTTCATTGCTAGGGTTCATCTTCAATTTAGACAAGTCTCTTCATCTATGGGCTCTCGAGAATTCTGCTGATCTCGTAACATCTTCAACTCCACATCACATGCTAATGCTTTCTGTCTCATATCATCGGTTGCTCGTCTATGCACTTCCTGTTCAGCCCGTAGTGCTACAATTTCTTCTTGACTAGACAAATACGGCGACTTGGACTTGGACTTGCACTGCCACAACCCAGCATTACGCATGAACGTGCTTTTACGATGACCTTCACCTTTTAGTACCATTTTAAATGTTTCCAAACATTCTTCTTGGGTTTGTTCCAGACCATCTTTCCCAGGTTTTGCCATCTCCTCATTCAATTTAATCTGTAAGGTTATCAATTGGTAGACATGGGTGAGAGAAGAAAAGCTAATACAGAGAAACATGCAAACAACACATTTAACCTGTCTATGAACAAATCTTACAAGTTGGCATGGCTAATTACGCATCATATATATTGTAGTAAAAGTATAGCTATTTGGTCATACTAATAAGAATTTTATCACTAGCACGCAATATCAAGACTATGCCAACATGGAATTTGTCTGTTTCTTCATCACCGGGTGCATGATATACACAAGACAACTCTTCGTATAGCTGAAAACTGAAACTCACACTAGTTGGAAATCATCTAGTACTTAAATTAAAAAGAGAACTAGGCAGAAGTTCAGGCAGTGTTGCACATCTAACTATACATATAAATCACTGCGGGTGTGTCATCACAAAATATCAATCGAACAGAAGACTTACAATAACACTCTCAGCGAAGGGATTGAGCCCTTCTTTTTTGCTCGTCTAGCATGCCTGGCATTTTTGCTGCAGACTTACCGCACCTTTTTGCAAAGTGGGCGGAACACATTATCAAAATATAAGAAGCACAAAGTCTGTAGAAGATTAAAAAGTAATTATTCTTACTATTGCGCTCAGGTGGCCATTGAGTGCACGATATCCAATTCGGTTTGTTAAGCGTTGTGCGACACAGTTTCTCTTGTTTTTCTCAGCGTTCATCTACCAAAGGAGACTAGTGATACAAATGTACAAATAGGAATTTTGAATGTGATATGGTATCAGTCTTCACAAACCATACCGTAATCTTTGGATCAAACTAGTGGTCGAGAAGATCTATCCACTGTTGGTCAGTCATAGTGTGTTCCATAGGAGTCGTTCTTTGAATATCCTTGCTTGCCTTACCATCAAAGTATTTACTCTTTAGCCTATGGCGCTGTTGGCGCAAAGAATAGGAGAACATGTCCATGAGAACATACTCTACATCCTCATTATCCTAATCAAAGTTGAATTTTGTCTGTCGGCGAGAATGAAACATTTGATGTGTTATGTGACCTAGAATAGAACCAAGAGCAAGCTTGAATGCATGGGACAGAGCACCATGACTTACATGTAACTTCTGCAGTAATGAATTGTAATGGTTAGGGGTCTTTTGGTGGATCTTGAACGATGCAAAGATGGGAATATCATTCCTGACAAAAACGCCTATTTCGGATGCTAGAAAAGAAGATTCTTCTAGATCTTTTGGCCTTCGCTTGCCAGGCACAATAGAATTGATGCAATATCTAGATTGCGTTCCGGAAATTTTAGCTTCAAGCTTTTTTCCTACCGTTGGCCCCCTTTTCTTAAATCTTCGTGTAGCTGCCAATTCAACCATTACATCAAGCTTGCACGGTATATATAAGGAAGCATGCATCGATAATCCTTGGAACACATACCTTGTTTGGCGACGGGCTGATCAATAGGTTGGTGATCATCGCTAGCTTGTTGGTGTTGTGCCAGCAGTGTTAGGCAAGTAGAGGTCAAAACTGGTTCGGCTGTTAATTGTTGCTGGGTATCTTGATTGGCAATTGGTGATTGTGGAATGTGTGGGATGGTATTTGCTGCATCTACTACTGTTGGAGTCTGTGGTGTGCCGCCAAGACGACACTTTTTAGCCGTATGTGAGTTTCCTGATTTTCATTTATTGTATTTCACGACATGTGTTTGTGTTCCACCGGTAGCATTAGCAGGACGGCTTGTCGACACTTCGTGTTTGGTACCTGAACATATCTTACATGAACCAGCTGATTCTTGACACGCATAAACAATACTTCAATCTGTTATAGTTCTATGTGTAATGAGATGCACATGGAACAGAAGAATAGGAAGGTAAAATGTGCTCTATATATATGATGCATGAACTAGGCAGAGGGCATTGCACAATATTTGGTGGGATTGAAATACAAAACATGGAAAATGCAACAGATATCATAATTAAAAAATAGAGCAAGCACCTTGGGGGTGGATAAGCTGGCGGTCTAGCAGTGAGGTCCTCGACGGGTCCAACTTCCTGAGTCAGGTCTCCCTCGAAATATTGTTCATCAACAGAAACTAATGCTGAATCAGACACTTGCCGATCATAGTTTTTCTCCTTGCCGGTACCTAGAAGGGTCTTAGGTGAACCAGCTGATTCCTGACACACATAAGCGATACATTAATCTATCAAAGTCCTATGTAAAATGAGACGCGGATAGAACAGAAGAATAGTAAGGCAAGATATGCTGAACATATATGATGCATGAACTAAGCAGATGGCATTGCACAACATTTGGTGGGAATTGAGGTACGAAACATGGAAGATGAAACAAATATCACAATGACAAGACAGAGTAAGCACCTTGGGCAGTGGATAAGAAGGCGGATTAGGGAGGGGGTTCTCGACCGGTCCATCTTCCTGAGTCAGGTCTCCCTCTGGGTTTTGTTGATCTTGAGGATAAAATTCTGCATCAGAATCCCGGACTTCATGATTGGTGGTGGTAGCTACGAAAGATCTAACTCTCTGCGGGCCGAGCAACCTTGCATATTTGTAATTCTTTAGTAATCTATCTTCCCTAATCTTCCGTTCTTCCTCATCAGGCGGCCGCAAATCACCTTACATGCATCAGCAAAAAACATATCTTATCAGATTTAAGAGCGAGGTGTGTGTAGAAGAGCAAGTTAGTACAGTGCTAGCAAGCAGTTGAAAGCTCTAAAGGAACAATGACAGACATATGCTTATACGATGCCTCGACAAGAAATACCGGAGTACAAGATAAAAAACTAAGTGCGAGTATGCAGTGAAACAAGTGATGAACTACTTTCAGACATCAAATGCGTAAAGAGCATATGAAATGTATGGCGGCAACCTTTGTGACCGTGATTACGCGATTTCCTTCCCGTGCCTTTGCCGGACTTATGGTGAGCTACGACCTTGCCGTTCACCCTTGAGCGGGTTTGCCTCCCCATCTCTCCGGTGCCGTGGACAAGGTCGAGGAAGCAGATCTGGTGCTGTGGAGTCGGGGAAGTGGATCCAACGAAGCTGCGACGGCATTGCTGAGCCGGCTCCGGCACCGTGGACCTCGTGTACAGAGGAGCTGATCTGGTGCGGGCCAGCGTTGGGAGCTGGTAAAACATCTTTGCGGTTGCTACGGTGGCATGTCGGTGGAGAGGCTATGAAGGGGAGATGGGACGGAAGGAGCACGGCCATGGTCGTGCAAGGTGGTCTCGAGGGATTCGGCCCGAAGGGCGCGGGTGGTACTAGTATGTTTGAAATTTTGAATTGTGTGGCGTGTGGGAATTTACAAGAGAAACCATTTTGAGGAATGGCCTTTGGCGCATTGTTTCTGGACCGAAGGGCGAGATGGAAATTTAGTACCGTTTGAATTTTGGACACAGGAGCCCATTGCGGCGGGTCTTTCTGGTGCACTGCTTGGTTGAAGAGGTGATTTCGGCTTGTGGTTTGTCGCTCAGTTGATTTTTTTTGTACTCGATCTACTACTGCAGTCTAAAATTTTGAATTTAGGGCCACACAAGTATATAGTGCACGAATTTATTCACGATAATGGGCACGGACTACCTTTCATGGTAATGTGTTAATTTTCGGCAAAACATGTTTCTATAGATCTAAACGAAAGTGCAAAATAAGGCTTTTCCATTTTCCGAATGGCTAGAATGAGACTGGGATACATTGTCTAGATGAAGCAATTAGGTACAGTACAGTTTCATACAGCATGCCAAATAAAATATCAGGCTGACAACACAACGAAAGTCATCCTCATTATTCAAAATAACAATCTATTTGCATGGCAGCTTTTTCATCACCCTTTGAAAATCATCTGCTGGCAAAGATGCACGGAGAATGTCTGCTCGTGCTTTGACCTGTTCCAAAACCGTCACGTTGATCTCATTGACATCTGCATCCGCCGAATTGTGAACACGATTTTCAGCGACTAACTTCTGAAGATCAGCGGAAGCATCAAGGCCATCTTCAATAGTAGAAATCCATCCTCGGTTCAATTCTCTGATCCACCGAGTGGCTGTGTCCAAATGCTTTTGGAGAAGCCTAATCTTAGCTTCGGCCATGCACCATACTTAGGTTTGGTTCGTAGAAATGGCTGTATCACTGGCACGCTGAATATCTGTGCTACGAACCTCCTTGGCAGGGACATGATCATGCACTTGCTTCTGCAAATTGCAATGCAGCAAATCAATCAGTAAATAACATGCAAGATACAACAAATGGCCATGTTTAGGGTACTCGACTAGAACATGTTTCTGTACTAGTTTGTGTTGAGCCGAGCAGGGCTAGATCCGCATGTCTAAAACTCTTCAGGATTCCTTGGCAAGACAGGGCATGTTTCGGCAGTACATCATCTTCCATGCCTTACAAAAAATATATACTAGTATGACAAGACAGAGCAAGCAAAGGCTGAACTACTCTCAAAAATAAAATGCATAACGACAACACGCGTATATGCAAAATGGAGGCAAACCATTGTCTAGGGAGGATTGTTGGGGGTTATCATTGGGCTGGCGAGGCTTCGTACTAGTGCGAGATAACTAATTTGGCTTGGCGTCTAGCAGTTGCCTTCTTTTCTCTTTGAACCGACCCCGCGGTACTGCAACTAGCATGCATTAGAAATAATTGGTAACGAGAAGGCACAGCAAGGAAGCGATGAACTACATTCGGAAGTAGTAGTAAAGTGCAAGGAAAGCGGGCATAGTAAGTGTGCACCAACCTTCGTCTCGGTTGTACGGAGTTCTAACCATCGCCCTGGTGAGGGGTCTACGTGGCGTACGCATCTCTCGGTTGGGATGGTGGGGAAGCTGACACTCTGAGTGGGGGAAGCAGATGCGCTGAAGCAATGACGGTAGCGTGGATGACGGCATCGCTGAGTAGACTCCGACGACCTAGAAGTCGGCTAAGGAGGGATGGGATAGAGGATGATGTGAGTATGGATTGTGGAGTCATCGGGCGAGCGAGTGAGAGGCCCCGTTAGTATGGGGTAGCTAGCGTTTGTCGAGAATTGAGAAGTGAAGGAAGGGTTAAATTTTGGGAAAGGTAGAAGTGAGGGTCCCGCCAATAATCCTCTAAAATTTTGAACTAGAAGATCCCGCCAATTTCACCCGAAAATTTAGTGTTGAATCGCGCTTGGCTCTCCTCCCGAGTAGTATTAAAAGGAAGTCTCGAAAAGCAGCACGTATCGAATGCGATGGGACGGTGGCGTGTGCAGCTTGTGAAGAAAAGTCGGAGTCTAGTACGGTGGCAGATAGATGAAAAAGAAAATTGGGGTGGTGCTGGCTGCTAGTCGTGGCCCTCATAATAAATAAATAAATATTTCAAATTCGTGTAAATACATAAAATAATTGATCCAAAGGTCAGCATTCAAAGTTATTTGTATGAATGGGGCTCATATACTATAGTGAGCGAAACGGCTGAGTGAACTTGGGTTTCTTAGCTAAACGGTGCACATATGCATATGCCAACTCATTTGAACTAATTTAGGCAGACAGACCTAGGACCACAAGGAAAACATGCATGCTCCGCAATGTCCGGAAACATGGCGTGCTTGTCGCATTCCGAGCCAAATTCTTCCGATTTTCTTTACTAGTACGAAACATCCTCGTAATCACTTGGAAAAGTGAAAAATGTTCTTTCATAATTGTCCGAAACTCCCACGGTCAACATTGTTTACTACGCCAAGACACACTCATCTACCTGATGTGATAATCGTATCATAAAGTGTAGCTAGGGTATCGATATATATGGCCATGACCTTATTGGTCATTCGGACTGAAACCCAAGAATGTTCATACATTGTAGGCTACTAGTAAATTACATGTTCCATGCACGTGAGACTCAGATAATAGACATATGACATATCATCATTATATAAAATTATAATAGGTAAAGCACAAAAAATTATAAATTTAATCAACATATATATAAAGTATGGGTGTATATTTGGTTCTTGTACTTTGTATCATCATGTAGAAGTCAAAGATTATTAGCTACCTAACACTTGAAATTTTTGGTGACATGGTCTAGAGAAACGAGGGAGAGGATTCTAGGAGTATGATGGAGAAGTGTATTTTGAGGTTTGTGCATAGCATTCATTCTGCTGAAGACTATCTATAGAATCTTCTAAATGCTCGAATGGAAAAGAAGATCCAATGGATGGAAATATTGGGATTCACGAGTATTGATCCAACGGTCATCATTCAAAGTTATTCGTATCTTACCACTATTAGTAAATTGCACATGCCCTGCACATGAGACTCAGATAATAGACGCCTGACATATCATCACTATATAAAATTATCTCTACTATTATAATTGAACAGTTTTGAATTGGATCCATAGCACCAATCCTGACCGTTGGGCTGTTAGATCTAATGGTTCAAAGCAGCTAGATTCGTGTTAAATAGTACCTAGAGAAAACTCCACCATGTTCTAGAACCATCATTTCACCACCCCCAAAATTTCATAGCACAGTAGGTTGTATTCTCAATATGTGTAGATAGTTATTATTAATAGACTTAATTTATGCATTTTGGGGGTGGTGACATGATGGTTCTAGAACATGGTGGAGTTTTCTATAGGTTTGTACTATATATTGAACACAAAACTAGTTGCTATGAACCATTAGATCTAACAGCCCAACGGTCAAGATTGGTGCTATGGATCCAATTCAAAACTGGTCCACTACAGTAGTAGAGAGAATATAGCCTACCGTGCTCTGAAATTTTGGGGGTGGTGGCATGATGGTTCTAGAACATGCATGGTGGAGTTTGCTCTAGGTACTATTCAACATGAATCCAGCTTCTCTGAACCATTATTGGATCTAACAGCCCAACGGTTAGGATTGGTGCTATGGATCCAATTCAAAACTGCTCCATTATAGTAGTAGAGATAGAGATATCTTACCAATATGTAGTGTACGAATAACTTTGAATATTGACCGTTGGATCAAGACTCATGAATCCCAACATTTCCAGCTGTTGGATCTTCTTTTCCATTCTAGCATCTAGAAGATTCTATTGATAGTCTTCAACATAATGAATGTTGTGCACAAACCTCAAAACACATTTCTCCATCATACTAGAATCTTCTCCCTCGCAACTAATAATCGTTGACTTCTACATGATCTTATATTATCTTATCTTACCACTATATAGTGTACGAATAACTTTGAATGTTGACCGTTGGATCAAGATTCGCGAATCCTAGCATTTCTAGCTATTGGATATCATGTAGAGGCCAACGATTATTAGCTATATAAAACTTTAAAATTTTGGTAACATGGTCTAGAGAAATGGGGGAGAATATTCTAGAATGATAAGTGTTATTTGAGTTTTGTGCATAGCATTCATTGTGATGTAGACTATCAATAGAATCTTCTAGATGCTTGAATGGAAAAGAAGATCTAATGGATCGAAATGATGGGATTCACGAGTCTTGATCCAACAGCCAATATTCAAAGTTGTTCATACACTATATAGTGGTAAGATAAGATCATGTAGAAGTTAAAGATTATTAGCTATCTAAAACATGATTTTTTTGGTAACATGGTCTAGAGAAACGAGGGAGAAGATTCTAGAATGATGAGGAAAGTGTGTTTTGAGTTTTGTGCATAGCATTCATTGTGATGAAGACTATCAATAGAATCTTCTAGACCGTTAAAAAATAGAATCTTCTAGATGCTAGAATAGAAAAGAAGATCCAACGGCTAGAAATGTTGGGATTCGCAAGTCTTGATCCAACGGTTAATATTCAAAGTTATTTGTACACTATATAGTGCTGAGATTATAACAGGTAAAGCAGAAAAAATATAAATTTGATCAACATCTATAAAATATGGGTGTATATATATATTTGGTTCTTGTACTTTGTATATCATGTAGAAGTACGTCAACGATTATTAGCTATCTAAAACTTTTAAATTTTGGTAACATGGTCTAGAGAAACGAGGGAGAAGATTCTAGAATGATGGAGAAGTGAGTTTTGTGCATAGCATTCATTGTAATGAAGATTATCAATAGAATCTTCAAGATGCTAGAATGGAAAAGAAGATCCAATGGCTGGAAATGTTGGGATTCGCGAGTCTTGATCCAACAGTCAATATTCAAAGTTGTTCGTACACTATATAGTGGTAAGATCATGTAGAAGTCAACGATTATTAGCTACTAGTAAGTTGCACGTGCCTTGCACGTGAGACTCGGATAGTAGACGTATGACATATCTATATACAATTATAATTGGTAAAGCACAAAAAATATAAATTTGATCAACATCTATAAAGTATGGGTGTATATATTTGGTCCTTGTACTTTGTATCATCATGTAGAAGTCAAAGATTATTAGCTACCTAACACATGGAATTTTTGATAACATGGTCTAGAGAAACAAGGGGAAGATTCTAGTATGATGGAGAAGTGTGTTTTGAGGTTGTGCATAGCATTCATTATGCCGAAGACTATCAATAGAATCTTCTAGATGATAGTATGGAAAAGAAGATCCAACGGCTCGAAAAGCTAGGATTCGCGAGTCTTGATCCAACAGTCAACATTCAAAGTTATTCGTACACTGTATAGTGGTAAGATACGATAAGATAAGATCATGTAGAAGTCAACGATTATTAGGTACTCCATACAAGGGAGAAGATTCTAGTATGATGGAGAAGTGGGTTTTGAGGTTTGTGCATAGCATTCATTATGTTGAAGACTATGTATAGAATCTTCTAGATGCTAGAATGGAAAAGAAGATCCAACGGTTGGAAATATTAGGATTCGCGAGTCTTGATCCAACGGTCAGCATTCAAAGTTATTCATATACTATATAGTGGTTATATGTCTACTACTATAATGGAGCAGTTTTGAATTGGATCCATAGCACCAATCCCGACCATTGTGCTGTTAGATCTAATGGTTCAGAGAAGCTGGATTCATGTTGAATTAGCACCTAGAGCAAACTCCACCATGCATGTTGTAGAACCATCATATCACCACCCCAAAATTTCATAGCACAGTAGGATGTATTCTCTCTACTACTATAATGGAGCAGTTTTGAATTGGATCCATAACACCAATCCTGACCATTAGGCTCTTAGATCCAATGGTTTAGAGCAACTAGATTCATGTTGAATAGTACGTATCTAGAGCAAACTCCACCATGTTCTTGAACCATCATGTCACCACCCCCAAAATTTCGTAGCACATTATTAGGCCGTATTCTCAATATGTGTAGATATAGTTATTATTAATAGACTTAATGTATATGCATTTTTCTCTAACAAGATTATTGGTTAATAACAACTCAATTTTTGTTAAATCACATTTCATACATTAGAGAAAAAATGCATAAATTAAGTCTATTAATAATAATTATATACACATATTTAGAATACAACCTACTGTGCTATGAAATTTAGGGGGTGGTGACATGATGGTTCTAGAACATGGTGGAGTTTGCTCTAGGTACTATTCAACACGAATCCAGCTGCATTGAACCATTGGATCTAACAGCCTAACGGTCAGGATTGGTGCTATGGATCCAATTCAAAACTGCTCCATTATAGTAGTGGAGATCTAAAACATGAAATTTTTGGTAACATGGTCTAGAGAAATGAGGGAGAAGATTCTAAAATGATGGAGAAGTGTGTTTTGAGTTTTGTGCATAGCATTCATTTTGATGAAGACTATCAATAGAATCTTCTAGACCATTCAAACAAATAGAATTTCTAGATGCTAGAATGGAAAAGAAGATCCAACGGCTGGAAATGTTGGAATTCACGAGTCTTGATCCAACGGTCAATATTCAAAGTTATTCGTACACTATATAGTGGTAAGATAAGATTATAATAGGAAAAGCAAAAAAATATAAATTTGATCAACATCTATAAAGTATGGGTGTATATATTTGGTTCTTGTACTTTGTATGTCATGTAGAAGTCAATGATTATTAGCTATCTAAAACTTTAAAATTTTTGTAACATGGTCTACAGAAACAAGGCAGAAGATTCTAGAATGATGGAGAAGTGTGTTTTGAGTTTTGTGCATAGCATTCATTGTGATGAAGACTATCAATAGAATCTTCTAGATGCTAGAATAATGGAAAAGAATATCCAACGACTGGAAATATTGGGATTCGCGAGTCTTGATCCAACGGTCAATATTCAAAGTTGTTCGTATATTGTTTACAATTGCAAGATATGCACATCTACTTACTTGTAGTACTACCAAATATGGGAAATTTACCATAAACTATGATGTGGATATGTCCACGACTTTGCGAGGTTGCTCGGCCTGAAACTTGTTCATAAAAAAACAAGATGATTATTAATCCAGTAGATGGCTTGAATTTCGGGGGGGGGGGGGGGGGGCTTGAAGTAGATCGGTGTGGACGAGGAAGAGACAAGCCGGACTGTGCACCCATGGCTGCAGAGAAGAGATCGATGGAGGATGGATGGTGAGAGCCAGCGAAGGAGAGAGAAAACA
Organism: Avena insularis; assembly: GCA_023614405.1. NCBI lineage: Eukaryota > Viridiplantae > Streptophyta > Magnoliopsida > Poales > Poaceae > Avena > Avena insularis. The sequence goes on along the minus strand of CM042692.1, from coordinate 412,044,447 downwards.
CAACTTGTTTTGCATGCATATTACTACTAGTAGGTCCATATATTTACTACTAGTGGAGTGTACCTCGTGTCAATAGCCTATCATAGCATTGCTCTGACATCGCACCGCCTTCCGACTCCTCCTCCCGCTGCTCTCGTGCTGCCTCCTTTTTTTTTGGAGAAGGAGCCGCCTCCCTTTTCAAGTAGTACTAGTACTGAAGTGGAGTACTTTGCTTTATAGAGAATTTTTTTTCCATCGCTTAGAAAATTGGAGTTGTTACTTTTCCTAGTAGTTGGGAACTCCTATTGGCAAAGCTGTGTACCAACGCCAAGATGCGCACATCTACTTTCTTGTAGTACTACTACAAAATTCCCATAAACATGGATATGTCTGTGACCTTGCTTGGTCGCTCGTCCTGAAACCTGTTCATACTTATACATGGTAGGCCATTTTTGTGAAGCGGCTTTTTACAAAAGTTGTGAAAAACTCATGTTTATTATTTTCATGGCAGGTAGTATAAGCAAAAGGACGCCATGCATGAGTCCCCCTGTTTTTTTGGCCCATTTCTCTCTCCTTTTTCAAAGCAGGGTCAACTTTGCTGGCATGCGAAGTCTAGAAAGAAGTTGAATCTTTGAAAACTCTCGGTCGTGTTCTCCATATATTGGCTGTCTGGTGGGCAACTTCAAAAGATTTTTGTGGAATTTAAAGAGCAACTGGCAGCTCACACGTGGTTCGAAATATTTTGACATAATTTCAACAGACTCCCACCGATCCATATTAATGTACATAGATTCATATAGATTCAAATGTATCTAGTCATGTTTCTGTGCTAGATACACATACCCGAATCTAGACAAATTTGAGAACATTAATTTGAATCAGAGACAAATCAGATAAGAGACGTCTAACATATCATCACTATATAAAATTATAATAGGTAAAGCAGAAAAATACAAAATTGATCAACATATATAAAGTATGGGTGTATATTTGGTTCTTCTACTCTGTATCATCATGTGTAGAAGTCAAATATTATTAGCTACCTAACACTTGAAATTTTTGGTAGTAACATTGGTCTAGAGAAATGAGCGATAAGATTCTAGTATGATGGAGAAGTGTGTTTTGAGGTTTGTGCATAGCATTAATTATGCTGAAGACTATCAATAAAATCTTCTAGATGCTAGAATGGAAAAGAAGACCCAACGGCTGGAAATGTCGTTCAGATTCGCAAGTCTTGATCCAACGGTCAATATTCAAAGTTATTTGTATTCATACACTATATAGTACTTGGTAAGATAAGATTGTATGAATAACTTTGAATGCCGACCGTTGGATCTCAATACTCACGAATCCTAATATTTCCAACCGTTGGATCTTCTTTTCCTTTATAGCATCTAGAAGATTGTATAGATAGTCTTCAGCATAATGAATGCTATGCATAAACCTCAAAACACACTTCTCCATCATACTAGAATCTTCTCCCTCGTTTCTCTAGACCATATTACCAAAAAAAGTCAAGTGTTTTGGGTAGCTAATAATCTTTGACTTCTACATGATGATACAAAGTACAAGAACCAAACATACACCCATACTTTATGTATGTTGATCAAATTTATATTTTTTGTGCTTTACCTATTATAATTTTATATAATGATGATATGTCATACGTCTATTATCCGAGTCTCGTGTGCAGGGCACTCCTCTCGCTGCTCTCGCGCTGCCTACCTTTTGGAGTAGCAGTACAGAATGAGGTGGAGTACTTTGCTTTATAGAAAAAATATCTCCATCGCATAGTAGAGTTGTTACTTTTCCTAGTATTTGGAATCTCGCATTGGCAAAGTTGTTTACCAATACCAAGATGCACACATCTACTTTCTTGTAGTACTACCAAATTACCATAAACTATGATGTGGATATGCCCATGACCTTGCTTGGTTGCTCGTCCTGAAACCTGTTCATACTTATACATGGTAGGTTTCTTCAAAAGTTGTGAAAACTCATGTTTATTATTTTTCATGGTAGGACATACAAGAAAAAGGACGCCATGCATGAGTCCCCCTGTTTTTGTTGCCTATTTCTCTCTCATGCAAAGTCTAGAAAGAAGTTGAATCTTTGAAAACTCCTGGTTGTGTTCTCGATATATTGGCTATCTAGTGGGCAACTTCAAAAGATTTTTGTGAAATTTAAAGAGCAATTGGCAGCTCACATGTGGTTCGATATAATTTGACCTAATTTCTACAGACTCCCTCTAATCCATATTAATGTTCATAGATTCATCTAGATTCAAATGTATCTAGTCATGTTTCTATGCTAGATACATATATCTGAATCTAGACAAATCTGAGAATATTAATTTGAATCGGATACAGTAGTGTAATTTAATTGGGTTAATTTATCTACGAACCTTGAAAACTCAAAGAACCTAGGAATCGCAAGTAAAACATGGATGGTTCGCTATGTCCGAAAACATGGCGCGCTTCTCGCATTCAGCGCCACATTCTTCTGATTTTCTTTACTGCTAGTACAAAACATCCCCATAATTAGTTGGAAAAGTGAAAAATGTTTTTTCCTAATTGTTCGAAACTCCCATGGGCAACATTGCTTACTAGGCCAAGACGCACCCATCTACCCGAAGTCAGAATCCTATGTAACATCGATATAGAAGGCCATGACCTTATTGGTCGTTCGTGCTGAAAACCAAGAATTAATAATGTTACATCATGGTGGGCTATAATGTGAATCCGTTTTTCCTAAGGTTGTCGAATCTCATGTTTATCATTTTTCTTGGCAATTAATAATACTACTAGCAAAAGTACCCCGATCGTAATGAAGTCTCAGGTTTTTGTTTTACGCTTTATTTTGTTTGAATGTTTTCCATACGCGGTCAAATTTGTCGGTATGCAAATACTAATCAGTAATGGCATTTTTCAAAACTATTGTTGGCCCATGATATATTGGCTGCCTGGGTACCTTCAAAATAATTTTGGATATTTTCAAGAGTAATAGTCTATCACGCTCACATGTATTCAAGTTTGACCAAATTTCGTTTAATCGACTTAGATTCATGCATTTAAGTGCACGTGGAGCTTTAGCTTGGAAGTTTGAAAAATACTTAAACTTGGGAACTGTAAGAAAGAATTGTCCACTTTGTACGAAAATTTGGTGGGGCCATTCTTTCTTATTTTTCTACCAGTAAAAGTACTTGAAAAACTCAAACTTCTGGTATTGCTTACTATATCATGTACTACTATGTACGAACTTTCTTGGGTTTCAAGCCAAATGACCAAGGTCATGGACATACCCTGTCTTCATCAAGATAATGACCATGTGCCCATATTTTGGTATACCTAGGTCGATGCATATTAGCATGCAGGGTAAAGAAGTAAAAGTATTTTTTGAAAGGAAGTGCGATCAATATAGCTTAGAGTTCATAGCATGTGAAGGAGAGAGAAAACACAACTTATTTTGCACGCATATTACTACTAGTAGGTCCATATATTTACTACTAGTGGAGTGTACCTCGTGTCAGCAGCCCATCATAGCTTTGCTCTGACATCGCACCGCCTTCCGACTCCTCCTCCCGCTGCTCTCGCGTTGCCTCCTTTTTTTTGGAGAAGGAGCCGCCTCCCTTTTCGAGTAGTACTAGTATGGAAGTGGAGTACTTTGCTTTAAAGAGACAAATATTTCCATCGCTTAGAAAATTGGAGTTGTTAGTTTTCCTAGTATTTGGAAACTCCCATTGGCAAAGCTGTTTACCAACACCAAGATGAGCACATCTACTTTCTTGTAGTACTACTACAAAATTTCCATAAACATGGATATGTCCGTGACCTTGCTTGGTCGCTCGTCCTGAAACCTGTTCATACTTATATATGGTAGGCCATTTTTGTGAAGCGGCTTTTTTCAAAAGTTGTGAAAAACTCATGTTTATTATTTTTCATGGCAGGTAGTACAAGCAAAAGGACGCCATGCATGAGTCCCCCTGTTTTTTGGCCTATTCTCTCTTTTTTTAAAGCAGGGTCAACTTTGTCAATATGCAAAGTCTAGAAAGGAGTTGAATCTTTGAAAACTCTCGATCGTGTTCTCCATATATTGACTGTCTGGTGGGCAACTTCAAAAGATTTTTGTGGAATTTAAAGAGCAATTGGCAGCTCACATGTGGTTCGAAATAATTTGACATAATTTCGATAGACTCCCTCTGATCCATATTAATGTTCATAGATTCATCTAGATTCAAATGTATCTAGTCATGTTTCTGTGCTAGATGCATATACCCAATTCTAGACAAATCCGAGAATATTAATTTGAATCGGAGATAGTAGTGTAATTTAAGTGGGTTAATTTATCTACGAACCTTGAAAACTCAAAGAACCTAGGAATCACAAGTAAAACATGGGTGGTTTGCTATGTCCGGAAACATGAGAACCTCAAAACACTTCTCTATCATTCTAGAATCTTCTCCCTCGTTTCTCTAGACCATGTTACCAAATTTTGAAGTTTTAGATTAGCTAATAATCGTTCACTCTACATGATATACAAAGTACGAGAACCAAATATACACCCATATATTATAGATGTTGATCAAATTTATATTTTTTTCTGATTTACCTATTATAATTTTCTATAGTGATGATATGTCAGATGTCTATTATCTAAGTCTCACGTGTAGGGCACGTGCAACTTACTAGTTTACTACTAGCACTACATGAATTTGTTGGATAAATTACATGCTATATTTTTCAAGCTTAATTTTATACTCCCTCCAACCCAAATTAGTTGACTTAGTTTTATCTAGATTTGGATGTATCTAACACTAAAACAAGTCTAGATACATGAATCTAGACAAATCTAAGTCAACTAATTTGGGTCGGAGGGAGTAGCTAATTTAACCCGAAAGTGCATCATGCTTCAATCAACACGTTCGGTGGAATTAAAAGGTTACATCAAAAAAAGAAAATTACAACCAAGTCCATACAATTAGCACAAAGGCCCCTAAAAATTAGCTTGAAAAGGCAGTTGGGTCCGGCTCAATTTCAACCGAGCAGCTGAGCCATACTCTTGCTACTACTGTTTGCTTCACACACGAAGCACAGAGAGCACCTGTGTGTTGATCATGGTCGAAGGGACGAGATGGCTCGGAATGAGTAGAGGAGCACACTGCCCCCCTACCGAGTCGATTCCCCCAGCCGCACCTTCGCCGGCCGCAGGTTCCTCGCGCTCGAGCTCAAACTTGAGCATGTCCTAATGGTGAGGAAGGGCCAGCATAGGATCGATAGGCTCGAGGGGACCCAGGATGGCGTCATCTACCACGGCCACGGCAACCTGGCGCCCACCCGAGTTGTCTGCCCCGGTCGCATGCTCGCTTGCCGCAGGTTCCTCGCGCGCGAGCTCGGACTCGAGCATGTCCGGATCGTAAGCAAGGGCCAACATAGGATCGATAGGCTCGATGGGACCCAGGACGGCGTTGTCCATGGCCATGGCAACCTGGCGCCCACCCGAGTTGTTTGCCCCAGTCGCATTATCGCTGGCTGTAGGTTCCCAGCGGAAGGATTGGCCGCTATCTTGCACGGGCTTAACTTGGCCACGGTTGATGTCCAGCCAGAGCGCCTTCCTGGACGCAGCTCCGTCACAGTCGAAAGGGAGGCCCACCTGGACCGGCGCTTTGTTGTAGAGGTCCACTTTTGTTCGCTTGCCATGTTGACGCCTCCGTGACGCGGCCAGCGCAGGATCAGTAGCCTCGAGGGGGCCCAAAATCGCGTCGTCGGCCGGCAGGGCCAACGCACGTTTACCGCGAGCGACCAGGTGCTCTACAGAGGCGGCTCCAACAACGGCTCCAACGGCGGCATGTTCCCGCCGGATGAACTGTTTTGGGGCCTGGCCTCGAGCCGAAGGAGACCTTCGAGGATGACGCAACCAATCCACCGGGATTCCTTCAAGTATTTGTGAGGGTAACATGCCTTTGGTGGAAGAAAGAAATTTCGCCGGAGAGTAGAATGAAGGAGAAAGTATAGTACTAGTAGTACTACTAGCGGTGCTACTCAGTTTTGACCCAGCATTTCTCCAAGGAGTACTTTTTTAGATGCTCCAAGGAGTATGCAGAGCGACCGCTTGGTGGCGCGTGAGTTTTTTCATAGTCGATGGTTGTCCGGGGCATTAACTCACAAGAGAAATTTCATATCGGTACTTGTAGCTGCCGTACTTTTAGCTGGCCGTAGTCTAATCGGATAGTAGGAGTAGTAGTACTATACAGTCTCGAAACAGAGGTGGCGAGCAGCTAGCAGCTCGAGCAACGAGTCTGGTAAATTCTTGGAGTATGTACTCCAGTATACAGTAGTAATAAGTTGCATATGCCTGACCATACAGTATGTCATATTATCTCTACTACTATAATGGAGCAGTTTTGAATTGGATCCATAGCACCAATCCTAACCGTTGGGCTATTAGATCCAATGGTTCAGAGCAGCTGGATTCGTGTTGAATAGTACCTAGATCAAACTCCACCATGCATGTTCTAGAACCATCATGTCACCACCCCAAAAATTTCATAGCATAATAGGTTGTATTCTCTCTACCACTATAATGGAGTAGTTTTGAATATGAATGATCCATAGCACCAATCCTTATCGTTAGGCTGTTAGATCTAATGGTTTAGAGTAGCTAGATTCGTGTTGAATAGTACCTAGAGCAAACTCCACCATGTTCTAGAACCACCTTGTTGAATAGTACCCATGATATGTCATACGTCTATTATCTGAGTCTCACGTGCACGACACATGCAACTTACTAGTCACTATATAGAAGTACTTCGGCATGTGAGACTCGCATATTCATATTTTTTGAGCTTTACCTATATTATATAATCTTACCACACTATATTGTATACATAGTACTTTAAACTTTGAAAAATCGATCAAGCCTGGCAAATCCCAACATTGCAAACCGCTGGATCTTCTATCCATGCTAGCATATAGAATATTCTATTGATACTCTTTAGCACAGTGAACGCTATGCACAAACCTCAGAACGCACTTCTCAATAATTCTAGAATATTCTTTGTCATTTATCTCGAGAATAATGAGTAATAGGTAGCTAGTAGTAGTAGGTTGATTTCTACATGACACAAGGTACAAGAACCAATTATACACCCTATACTTTATGGACGTGGCTCAAAATTATAATTAGTTTTAGTGATAGCAACACAATTTCTTTCATCATTATAGTAGGTTGATTTCTACATGACACAAGGTACAAGAACCAATTACACACCCTATACTTTATGGATGTGGCTCAAAATTATAATTATTTTTTAGTGATACCAATACAATCTCTTTCATCATTAATTGTCGTCACACATAAGCATTTTCCATGCATGTAATAAGGTCTTTCACAATGGGGGAGTCTCTTAGTGTGACATACTAGGAAAAATGCTTTTGTGGCATGTCAATTAGTAGCTAAGATACACCCCTTGTACGTAATCATAGGCAAAAAGAGTTGATTGCCCAATAAAATGCATGCATGAGAGAAAAAACTTTAAATGAAGATACAACCTCTAAAATACAATGCATTGGAGATGTTGTCTATTAGGTATTTATAACTCCTATGGTAACGTGCTAAGCTACACCCCATTGTGAAAGGCCTAATTCATGATACAGTACGTACCACCTGATACCTCCATTGGGGATAGTCTCATACTCTCATCCCAAACAGAGGTAGAGTAACAGTACTAGTACCTCCATCCCGGAGTAGTACTGGAGTACAGTATTTAGTCTTCCACGTAGCCCTAGGTCGTCAAAGCGACGTGTACACCGGGTCAGAGAGAGATAATTAATCGGAAAACACAGCGCTTCCCTAGTTTTCTCCATGCAGGTCTCTTGCCAAAGAGATAAGGTATCGATTCATGGACGTTGAATTTGGATGGACGGACGATATTGCCTAGAGTGAGATGAGGAGTCTAGTACTCCTAGTATTTAACTATTGTACCAGTCTCTCTCGCTCGCTCTCATCAACCCTCTCAGATCTACGCTCCTCCCTCGCTTCTCTCGCCTGTCTCAAAATCCTCTCGATCCGCTTGATTGAAGAAGACGGCTCTATGGCGGATGAGTGGTTTGAAGCTATGATTGACATGAGTGCAATGAGGCAGGTCTTCAGCTGTAGGATGTGTTCTCAAATTGTTCATCATCCCGCGTACATGGTTATTACTACTTCTTTCTTCATGATGTTTTCCACAAAGGTTCAATACAACTCTTGTTTTTGGGCTAAATCTCTTTTCCTTGCATGAGCAGTACTTTGGCAAGGCCACGACGCACATTGCATGCGCACAATGTGTTGGAAAATTTTCCGAGGCCAGTGCCCGGGATGTGAATATGGAGGCGTCTTCGAACCAACCACTACCGTGGATCAGATGTCCTCGGGAATGAAGCTCAAGTGCAGCAATAAAGGTTGTGACATGGCTGGCAGCTTCCTCGAGTTCATCAAACACCAAACGGCGTGCCCGCATGGGTAGAGGGCGACATAGGTTCTTGACAAAAAAGAACCGTATGATATTCGGGTGTCTAGGTATGTGCTGATTCTATCTAGAGTATGGTTTAGTTTCTGCCGTGGTTGTGTTGTACCTATACTAGTTATGTTATGTACAAATTGAATCATCATCGCCTCCACATAGTTTCTCTCTTTTACGATAGCAAGGGGAAGTACCACCAGCCTGTGCATCTACATAGTTGCTCTCTTTTAGCTAAAAAGCTTGGAAATCCATAGAACTTGGGTGGCCCTCCACGGTGTATGCAAATATCAGTGCCCAAACCACTTCTCATCCATCCGGCACTGGTGCCTACGCTGCACAGATGATGCCACAAAAAAATCAAGGATATGTTAAAATATTTGTCTTCCCTGTCCAGCTCAACAACCCTTTCTCTATTTAACGCAGAGACAACAACCATCCCTCTCGTCACGTGGGAGTAGTAACTTGCATGTACATGCAATGCCAACTAAGAAAATTGGTGATATGACATGATAATTAATGATGAAAAATAGGGAGGTATTACCATAACATCACACATTTATATGAGTCTAGAACCTAAATAATTAGGTCTTGCATGACACAACACACATGTTATCACCCACTATGAAGACAATAACATATGCAAGTTACTAGTATATTTAGGCTGGTCATGGTAGGGAGTAACTTAACATGCATATGTTACTAGTCTAAGTTACTACCTCCATTTTCGCAAAATAAAATAAAATAAGTTACTACCTCCATAGTGGAAAGTAACATAGGTGTGGTATCATGCAAAGTCTCATTTATTGCAATGTAGACTCATTTTGTCTTGAAATTCTGCCGCAAGCGCACTATATAGTGAGGAGAGAGAAACAATGATTTTCTAGTTCTTATGGCCAGGTCATAATGGTATGGTCGACCGCAAGGTTTCTTAGCTTAACACCGAGTGCTACAATGTTTAAATTCCACTAAGGTCGACCACATGTGTCTTATATCTGACCTTATTTTCACATTGGAGACGCCCTTATGGTAACATAGCTAGTTACCCCAAGGCTCTCTCTCATCATTTAATTGCATGCCATGTCATCTAAATGCTTAGTTGGCAATACATGTAGGACTATGTACTACCCAAATTACTCCCACTAGCACTATGATGAACCTAACTAGAACCATGAAGAGAGGACGAGCCAGGGATGATGTTGGGGAGTGACGAGGTAGCACGGCCCTGCCTTTTGTTCGAGTAGTCCACTATCAGGGTCCATTTGATTCCAAGGATTTGCCTAGGAATTTTGTAGGATTAAATCCTATAGGAAATTTTCCTATGACGATTGTTTGATTTGTAGGATTGATTTGTTGGGTCCACAACATAGAAAACAAAAAGTTTTCCTAAGGTGTGAACTACACGCCAAGATCTATCTACTAGGTACAAAGCAACGGGTGGACATACATCCATGGAGAACTTACCCTCGAAGACAACGAGCTTTGTTAACGAGTAGGAACTCATGGTTGATGTAGTCGTACACTTGCTGATCTCAAGATCGTGATGAAGTCCAGGTCCGCTCCAAAGACGTCCATCAGATCCAGCTCCAGCACCACCAAGTCCAGCACCGCAAAGCAGCGGTGCATCCGTGATCGCACACACGTCCGGTACCCCGACAACCTCCGTCCCTCGCTCCAGCAAATCAGCGGAAGCAGCAACTCCTTTCCAGATAAAGCCACCGGGAACATGTATCTCGCTAATCCGAGACCATGGGGGAATAATACTAGAGGGGGAGAGAGATCCTTCACAAGGAGGTGTGAGAGAGAAGTGAGGAGAGGGGGGCCTTTTATAGGAGGAGGGGAGGGTACCCCTCCCATGGCCGGCGCCCCATGGAGGTGACCCTTCACCTCCCCATTCATGTGGTGGTAACCCCTCCACATAAATTTGCCTCTTCACATTCTCCATTAAAGTCTCCACTTTAAATGCATTAAATTTCTCCAAATTTAATGCTCTCTCATTTAATAAAACTCTTTTATTAGTTTTATTCAGAATTTTGTTAATTACTTTAATTAACAAACATTCACATAAAACCCCCTGCAACATTTCACTATTACATGCAGAACCAATTTCAGCAATTTCACCCGAAACAGTTTCGGTGTCTATTGAAATAATTCTAGCGCTTTCTTAAATATTTATCTGAAACATATTTGCTCCAAATGGTGTCGGTATCCCTTAAGTGTGTCACCCTATGGTTCGCGAATAATGCAGACATGATCGAGACCCTCTCGGATCAATAATCGAAGCGGGACACGAGATCCATCTCGACTCCTACACATTCAACGATGACTTCGTGATCGTGAGAACCTTTAACGCTAGTAACTAAATCCCTTTGTCCCGTGATATATTACATGTCCGAGATTCGATCATCGGTATCTCCATACCTAGTTTGATCTCGTTACCGACATGCACTCTTTTATCGTTCCCGTGATATAACATTCTAGTGATCACATCACTTGCTTGCAAGCTATTTCAATGTGATATCACCGAGAGGGCCCAGAGTATATCTATCCGTCATCGGGATGGACAAATCCCACTCTTGATCCATGAGCCTCAACATAACACCTTCGTAGCACTGAACCCACCTTTATAGTCACCTTACATTACGGTGACGTTTGATGTTATCAAGATACTCTTTTGGTGTTAGCAATTAACATGATCTCATGGTCTAAGGATAAAGATTACTTCGTATGATGTTATAGCAATATAAACATAATGAATTTGATCGTAATGCTATACTTCGGATGAATGTTCATCACATCATTCCACCAATGGTGTGACCTTGTTATTAACAACATCCAATGTCCATGATTAGGAAACCTTGATCATCTTGTTAATCAACAAGCTAGTCTATAAGAGAGGCATAACTAGGAACCCTTTTTGTTTATTAAACACACATGTATTGATGTTTCCGATCAATACAATTCTAGCATGTAAAATAAACATTTATCATAAACATGGAATAAGATAATAACCACTTTATTATTGCCTCTCAGGCATATTCCCTTCAGTCTCCCACTTGCACTAGAGTAAATAATCTAGTTTGAAAAACTTTGCGTATTGAACACCTATGGCTTTCTAGTGTTGCATATATGCTATTGCTAGTGGTTAACATAATCTCTGGATCTGACAGTTTCAGGTCCATGTGTATTTGCATGTCTCTGCGTCTCTACGCATCACTCATTCTCAAATGAGATGGCATTGTGTAGATTTGGTCCTTTGGTGAGACCTTTAGTTCGTTCGGCTCAAAATATGTTGATATTATTGTCACACAATATATCTTCATAGTATTAACCCACTTTGAACCACACCTAGTTTGATAACAAACTACTTAACACAAATGCCCTCCTATGCTGCTACTATAGCAGTCATATACTTAGCCTTTTGTTGTAGTATCTGTCACAATATCTCAACTTTGTAACTCATCCAAATCCATCATGGAACATCCTTTCCATTATATTGTGCCACCCATAGTTTAAATTGAGATAAATTTAATTTGTATCTTGTGACAAAACTAGTATCAATGTAACACTTTACAATGAACTACCTTTAACTATTTGTCACTTATACATGATATATTCTTAGTTCTTCCAAAGCTCATAAGAATATCTTTACTATTGTCCAATGATCATCTTATGAATCATCCTGGTATATGCTCATAACATTTAGAGCATAGGACACTCTGGATATATACATATCATGGTATAATCGATCAAAATTTTCATGTGATTTTACTCACCAAGTGTTGAAACACTTGAATCTTGATACAATCCTTTCCATGCAGCAAGAACCTTTCTTGTCGTTTCCATATTGAACCCTTTCAATATCTCATATTGAACCCTTTCAATATCTTATATATGTATGTCTGGCACAACCATATTAGCGCCTTAATCTATCCATGTAGATATTGATGCCTAATATTCTGGGTTTGCCCAAGTCTTTCATCGAAATCTTATTTTAATGAAATCCTTAACTTGTGTCAATTCAAGATACATCATTTCCAATCAACAATATGTCCTCTACATAATGTATTAGAAATATGTCTCAGTGCTCCCACTTAATTTCTTGCAAATGCAAGCATATTCATCATCTCCGATGAATTTAAACTCTTTTAACAGTTTCATCATGGTGAAGATTCCAACTCCGCTATGCTTACTTCAACCATTGAAGTTTACATGCCCTTTTAACACCCTTTGAATTAACAAAACCCTTTGGACCATGTCATGTACATGTCTTAGGTTACCGTTCTATTAGAAGAACCTTGTTTTGTTTATTCAACTACCATATACGAAATTATATGTAGTGGTTGCTACATTAATCCGTCAAGACTATATATCGCTATGAAAGATCAAATCTTGTCATAGTCAACTCCTTGAACATTGTCGTAAACTTCTTTCTGACAGGTCGACTATTTCATAGATGTTAAACATCCATGTCTTATTTCTTTATAGATCCAAACACGACCGATAGGATTCACGCCTTTCCGGAGGGTCTTCCAAGTTCAGAAACTTGATTTCTCGTGTATGGATACTATCAGGGATTCTAAGACTTCTAGTCATTTTATGGAGTCAGGGCCCATCATCGCTTCTTTGCATGTAGTTGGTTCATCATTGTCAAAACAATAACGACTTGCTTATCAAATCTTACTATTTGATTCTTACCGACCCACACAGTTCTATAGGAACTCTAATCTCCGAGATCACATCTTTTGTAATCACGAGAGCCATGAGCATTGTGGCCGCCACCGGGACACTTTCCGGCGATGCGCTACTTAGCACATATAGCTAAGGTTCAACAACCTTATCAAAGTTCTATTGTCCTCCCACTTAACTTTTCGCGAAAAATTCCTTCTCAAGAAACTTGACGTTCCAAGTAACAAACTCTTTTGTCGTCGGTGTTATGGAGAAATTCCCAACAAATTCTTTGGGATAACCTACAAAGACGTGCTTATCCGACTTTGGTTGTAAACATTTTACTTATGCATAGCATACCAAAATTTAATAAAAGACAATTCGGGTTTTATCCCAAACCAAACTCATATGGTGTCATTTCAATGGATCACGATGGTGCTCTTTTCAGTGTAAAAGTGGTAGTATCTAAAGCATCAATCTTTAAAACATAATGGCAGTTTTATAAATGACACCTTTGATCTTACCATGTCAAACATGGTTTGATTTCATCTCTCGAATATGCCATACTCCTATGGTTTATCGAGAAAACACAAATCATGGAACAATTCCTCAAATCTTAGATGTTTTGCTAAACCTGTAACTCAAATATCTTCCTTTATGATCAAATCATAAACTCTTTTATTTTCTTGTTACAATGATTTCCCACTTCATCTTGAAAGTCTTTGAACAACTTTCAAATGTTTCATACTTCTTCCTTGTTAAGTAAATATACAGATATATTTACTCAAATTTTCGGAGAAAGCATATGAAGAAAAAAGATCCATCGCATATGGCTACACATAATGGACTATGCACATCAGCATGCACAATTTCCAATAAGCTAGTCATCCGTTCCTCTCTGGCCTATGGACGGAGTTTCAATTATCTCGAGGAAAGTCTCACATGCGTCAATTGATCAAAATCAAAAGACTCCAAAAATCCATCAACATGGAGTTTCTTCATGTTTTATTTCCAATATAATTTAAAACAGCGATGTCACTTCATAAGTGATCTTTTAATCATTTGTCTTGGGACATTTTAGCAATAATGTTTATGGATGCGATTTCTCCCACTAGACTTGTAAAAGTTCATCCATCCTTTATGGAATACGGTAATTTATTTGAACAGCCATTGTTCACATAATACCGGAACAAAATAACAATTATTTAAACAAATCTTGAAGGCTTGGTTTGATGACAACGAAAAACACAATAACACTTTATTTGTTTTCGATGAACATCATCACTCATTGTCTTGGTAGTTACTTAGGCCATTGTAGTTCATGAATTGCGTTGTCCTGTATGACACTTCATACCAACCAATTCGGTATCCAATACCGGTATCCAATACCTAAGAACCACATTGTTTAACAAGCAAGGAATATAGCCATAACATGTATATCTTCTATATACCTAAGTTGGACATCTCCAACCTTATATTTTCTGCCAAATATTTTATAGATTCTCTTTCAGCAATTCCTTTTTCCTTTTAAAAAGAATCTATCAACATCAATAGTGGTGTCATCAACATGACACATGGTACAAAGCGTATATAGTCAAATAATAATACCTTTGGACTTGCACTTTGAAGTGGATCACCATCATCAAATGTTTGGTGTTCTTTCAAAAATCCATTCTTTAGTAATATATTAGTGTAGTAAACATTTTACTTACATCTTCTATTCATCCTTATCATGACAACTTTCATGATCAAGCTACTATAGCCTATAAGGAAGAATCACGAGTATAATATCAGTTCCCAAAACCTTTTTGGTAGATTCGGATGCCTAGCATCTCCATCCTTCACAAATTCTCATACAATATGAGAACATGTATTTTGCTAAATTATACTCTATCATAATGCAACCAAAAACATTGTTTCAGATATCACAATATCTTTCACACATGATGGTTTCTGAAAGAAGTTCCAGCTCCAATATAATCTTGATATTAAAACAACTTTTGAATATCAATAATCATGGAGGCAAACATGATACTTTAGATACTAACATTGGAATTCTTACTCTTGATTTAATACTACTTATTAAACTTCATGGAGTAAACAGAGTTTGCTGAAAGTTTGCAATAGGACTTATAAACTTTAAATTGACATTCAAAACAATACGATACCAGTTCGTAAAGTAAATATCCAGAATTCTATAGTTCTATTATCTCAATTAAAACTAAGCATAAGGTAGTGAACAGATGCCAATGACTATAACAAATTATGCAAATTCACTTCAGTTTAGTTTATGACAAATTGAGTTCGACTAATCCAAATTAGAAATGAACTCCCACTCAAAAACGACATCCCTCGTGCCTTTTTGGTGATTACATGAACCAAATCCACTACACCAAGTCCGATCATCACGTGAGTCGGTGTAGCTTCAAAGGCGAGCATCAATATGGTCATCACATCAACTATATGACTCATGCTTAACCTTTCAGTCCGTGTTCCAAGGCCATGTCTGTACATGCTAGGCTCGCCAAGTAAGAACCTTAGTATTCGCGTGTGTAAAACTGTCTTACACCCGTTGCATGAAAGCGTAGAGTTGAGAACACCCGATCATCACGTGATGTCTCGAAACACGATCCATAGAACGGTGCATACTTAAGGAAGAACACATTTTTATCTTGATATCTAAATGAGGGATCATCTTACAATGCTACAAAAAACGCCAAACTAGCAGTATAAGATGCTAACATCTAATGTGTAAAGTGAGATGATATGGTCCATGCATTTGATCTCTATCACTTGCATCGTGGTATGATCTCTATCATTCCTTTGTGTGTAAGGCCAAGGTCTATGGAACTTACACGTTGAGTGTGTTGTAAGAGTATCTATCATACATCTACTTACAACAATACCATATCAATACACTAGCCCAGCAACGATCTAAACTAGACGCCTCTAATTTATCAATTGCAAGTTTTATGTGGCTTAGGGCTTTCGGAGATAGAACCGTTCTTACCTACGAACATGAACCACAACGAGGATAACCAAATTATTAGAAACTCGTTGTAAATCAGATATTGACTATAGTAGGAGAGACAAACACCTGCCAGCCACTTATGCAAAACTAGTTGCATGTCAGTCGTGGAACCGGTCTCATGTACGATGACATGCACTCTTTTCTCGTTCCCGTGATATAACATTCTAGTGATCACATCACTTGCTTGCAAGCTATTTCAATGTGATATCACCGAGAGGGCCCAGAGTATATCTATCCGTCATCGGGATGGACAAATCCCACTCTTGATCCATGAGCCTCAACATAACACCTTCGTGTAATTGAACCCACCTTTATAGTCACCCTGTTACGGTGTGACGTTTGATGTTATCAAGATACTCTTCCGGTGTTAGCAATTAACATGATCTCATGGTCTAAGGATAAAGATTACTTCATATGATGTTATAGCAATATAAACATAATGACATTGATCGTAATGCTATACTTCGGATGAATGTTCATCACATCATTCCACCAATGGTGTGACCTTGTTATTAACAACATCCAATCTCCATGATCAGGAAACCTTGATCATCTTGTTAATCAACAAGCTAGTCTATAAGAGAGGCATAACTAGGAACCCTTTTTGTTTATTAAACACACATGTATTGATGTTTCCGATCAATACAATTCTAGCATGTAAAATAAACATTTATCATAAACATGGAATAAGATAATAACCACTTTATTATTGCCTCTCGGGCATATTCCCTTCATGATTCCCATAGGATTTTTTCCTAAGTATTCCTTTGTACAGTACTAGTTTTCGTAGGAAATCAAACATTCACCCATACCTCTTTTTTAGATTCCTACTATGGTGGAATCAAACACACTTTGGTGCATATGAATTCCTATAGGATTGGAGTGGACATGATAATGCAATCCTACATTTTTCCTATTCCTACGATTTTCCTATCCTACAAATCAAACAGGCCCTCACCCATTTCCCCTGGCCTCTTCCCCCTCATCCAGGCCTGCACCATGGACTAGCCCCCGCCCCCTCCCATCCCCTCCCCTCCCCTCACCCCCAAAAAAATCCCCAAATGGCGGTGCCACCGGAACTAGAGCGCTCCTCACAGGAGCACATCATCGAGTCTGCCCCCCATGTCTTCCGTGCCTTCCGTGTCTCTGCAGCCACAACCGACTTCTCCGTCTTCGAGACGCAGTTAGTCAACGCGGCGATGTCGTACACAATGACATTGAAGATCTTCTTCTCGAGGACGTACGAGCTCAGGAGGATGCCTGGGTGCATCCCAACCCCTCTGGAGGAGGACGATGTCGCGACCACACCCTGCGAAGAGGAAGTGTTGAATCTCAGCCTGCCTCCCAGCAAGCCACGAAGAGCGAGCAAGGTCATGGGAACTATGCACAAGGTTCTTGGCCATGTATGGCTGCTGAAGAACCTGCAACTCACGGCGGGGGAGTGGGACATCATCATGCCGTATGACATTCTGCACCGGCTCTGGCTTGAGGCGTGTATGTGGGTCGACGGGTTCCACTTCGACCTAACCCTCAGCCTGAATCTCCGGCTCATCATCAACTTGCCGGTGCTTCAAGATAGTTGGTACCTGGTTAAGCAGGAGGATGGCCACTGCAACATATGCATGCAGGCACTATCGAAGCGCACAACGGTGCATCTCCGGGGATGCAACCATCCGTACCACTGCAAGTGCATCTTCACTTGGTTTGAGACCAACGCTAGCTGCCCTATCTGCCGAGACAATGTGCTCGCCCATCTCTACTGACACGAGGTGCATATGCCCCTTTCTGTATGAAACTGGTCCTTTGGTTGATAATTAATTAATGTACTGAACCAATGTTTCTGCTGCACGCCAAGTGAACCTATTCTATATATGTTTGCACTTGTTGAATTAAGCTTAATCCAATTTAGACAAGGAAAACAATTAGTCTATGATTACAATCCAACAGGAAATTGTCATCATGTCTCATACATTTTACAAAGAGAAAACCAATACGAATCACTGTTCATCATATAACTGCATAATATGAAACAATAGTATAATCATCATCACCATCTTCGCTTTTGGCACCGCCGCGTTCTAGATCCACATATTCCCATTGGGTTGGATCTTCTTCCCCTTGCCATTCATCATACATGTTCTGAGATTCATCAGGTAGAACCAGTTTATTCCTGTCTTTGTCGACTACACTAACCTCGATAGTGAAATCTACTTGTCCATCATGCGCAGAGCCGCCTCTGGCAATCATATTTTCATCAACGCCAGCCAGTTCAGTTACCATACAACCACTGGGATCATCTTGGTGGGTAACATCTGTGGTGACTGGCTCGTCATACTCATTCACATCATAGGTGCTCCTTGCCTCAAACATTTGCACATATTGCCAGTCCTTATTATCTCTATCATCCAAGAAAATTACCTTGGAAGCTTGAGTTACCAAAATATAAGGTTCCTCCTTGTACCACTGATCAGTAGTATTGATCGATATGAAATTCCCATCATTTCTAGGGCCTGTTTTCTTGTTCGGATCTTGGTCATACCAATAACACTTGAATAGAACCATAGATCAACCACCAGTCTTGTCGTTGTAATTCAACTCAATAACCTCTTATATGCGACCATAATGATCATAGTCATCTGACTTCTTCATTTTGGCTGTCAAGTGCTCTCCACTGGTCGTGATGCCACTGTTTTGTGTCTTCAGATGTTTCTCATGCTCATAAGTGTTGTAGTGGATACCATCGTTATTGCAAGATGAAGCTATCTGCACCCTCTTTACCGGACCACGTGATAGGGCATAGAGACCATCACTAACATTGCCCGGATTCTCTTCACGCAGCTTCGTGATCTGCGGTTATACAAAATAATCAAGAGGTCATCTCATGTGCACAATTCGTATGAAATTCAAAGTTCAATTGACCATCTTACATGATTCCTAAACCATTCCTAAAACCCACCCCCACATACTGGTGCAGCATAATCTTTTCCTTTGGTTGCTTTAAATAACCTACAAAGACGATACTCAAGTAAGACATCTGAACATATCTTGCTACAAGTTTCATTTCATATATGTGAGGATATGTATGAATAGTGCTCACGCAACAAAGTTTTCAGCCTCATCAGCGTTATTCAGCACATACCAAGTAAGTTGGTCATATTCGTGCTCCATTAATGTTCTATGTTCCTTCTTTCCTACTAGGCGAACACTATGGTTAAAAACAGATTTTTCAACTTCTTCAATTCTGCCACCCATACTGTATCTCGTTTTACGATCAGGAATGTATCTTGAGCAAAATGCAAATGCTTTAGCAGCAATGTATGCGTTTACAATGCAAGCCTCTTCTCTAGCCTTGTTCCTGATAGTACCCTTGAAAGTGCAAAGTGGACGTTCTATAGTGTACATCCATCCGTACTGTACGAGACCTCTATAAAGTGCATCTTCAGTTAGATGAACAACCAAATGCACCATCACATCAAAGAAGGCTGGTGGATATATCAGCTCAAGCTTGCATAGGATTTCTGCTATGTCTGTCTGAAGACGCGCTACAACTCTTTTGTCTAGAGTTTTGCTACATATTTCCCTAAAGAACTTTCCCAACTCTGCAAGCACGTTGTAAAAATCCTTATTCACTAAACCTTTAACGCCAAGAGCTCAAAGCCTTTGTAGTAGGATGTGGCAATCGTGATTTTTCAACCCTTGGAGCTTGTTCCCCTCTACATTGATACAATTTGCAATGTTGGAAGCAAATATAGATGGGAACTTCACACCTCGAAGGAAGTCACAAAATAGTACCCTTTTATTCATCGGCAAGGTAAATTCTGCACCTCGAAATTTGTAATGTTTTTCACCGCTCTTATCAACCGTATCTTCAGGATGCAGCATCAAGTTGTTGTTAATGTTGAATTTTTCACAGTCAAGCCTAGCATTATAGCTATCTTTTGTCTTAGATGGAATGTTGAGTAATGTGCCTATAATACTGTCACATATATTTTTCTCCATGTGCATGGAATCAATATTATGTCGAAGTGTCTTACCAGCCCAATACGGCAAGTCCCATAGAGTGGATCTGCGCTTATAAAATATTCTCGGTTCCTTTTCCTTTCCTTGGGAATCTGCCGCTACTTCTTCCGCTTTCTTCCTTTTGGATGTTGCTCCTACTGTCGGTGCATCTTATGTATTCTTTCTTTTACCTCGTCTGATAGCTCGTTGTTTTCTTGGTTTGACATTTTTGACCTTTTGTAAATGCACCTGCAACTCAGCTGTAGTGAACTTTTGTGGTGCAGTGCCATATTTAGTCCTCTTTCCATAGAACTGCAATTTTTTCAAGTTTTTTAAGGAATTTGTGGCCTTGAGGAAGAAAAACCCGGTGGCCAAGGAAACAAGTCTTATTTTGTAGCCTCACTGTGACCTGTTTTGTCTCACAGCGAACACATGCGTTATAACCTGTTGTCACTCTGCCTATCATAGTGCCAAGAGCTAGAAAATCATGGGTGCTGAATAACACAACAGCATGCATAGGGAACTTGGCATCTCCATGTTTGCTGGCAAGGATATCAGGAGTCATGACACCCTTCCATAGTTCCTACAAGTCTCGTATAATAGGCTACATGAACAGATCAAAATCCTTCCAAGGTGATTTGGGACCTGGGATGAGTAAAGCCAGCAAGCAGTTCGACTGATCAGTGCATGCCCAGGGAGGCAGGTTGTAAATTGTAACAAGTACTGGCCACATGTTGTATGAGTTAATCATGTTGCCAAATGGGTTAAATCCATCTGTAGCCAGGCCAAGTCTCAGGTTCCTTGGATCCGCTACAAATCCTGGATGGGCCTTGTCAAAGTTCTTCCATTCATCGCCATCAGCTGGATGTCTGAGTAAGTAATCGTTTGGCTTGAGAATCTCTTTGTGCCATCTTGTTTCCTTAGATGTTTGTTCTGACTGAAACAACCTCTTCAATCTATCTATAATTGAAAAATATCTCAGAACCTTACAAGGATCTTTCTTATTTTTATCACCATTTTTCCATCTTGATTCGTTACATACTGGGCATTCATAAAGGTTTTCATAATCCTCCCAGAACAGTACACAATTATTTGGACAAAAATGGATCTTCTCATATGATAGTCCAAGTACCTTGATGTACTATTTCATCTCACAAAAGGATTTTGGCAGTCCTCCCTAGGGATTGACTCGCTGTACACCTTAATCACTGAATCAAAAGCTTTGTTGGTAATCTTGTTGAATGACTTCTCCTTTAGTAATTTGATTACCAGTTCGAATATTGAGATACCAGAATCAGGGTCCACTGAACACTTGGCATCTTCTATCAGGTTAGAGAAAAGTGATCTTTTAAGAGAAGGAGCGCCTTTTTTGCTTGTAGTGGGGTACAAGTCCCTTAACAAACCAGGAAGGTCCTCATCCTCGATCTGATGAGCTTCAGGCAGATCAGCATCAGCTAGAGGATCAAGAACAGGCTGATCATATGGTTCACCATGTTTAGTCCACCTAATATACGTGCGTTGCATCCTATTAACGAAAGTATGGTCTGCGACACTGCTCTGACTCAGCTTTTTATAATTAAGGCATTGTCGGCATGGGCAAAACACATCCGAGTCGCTGTTATGCTGTCTAACAAACTTCATGAATTCATTAACACCTTCCCAATATGAAGGTTTTGCTTTTTTCCCATTCAGTATCCAATATCTGTCCATCTGTTGAGGATAGAGATGGTCAGAAGCTTTCAAGATATTTCACCGAACAGGTTGATTACAGATCTAATTAAGCCAAGATATCGGAGCAACCTGATTGAATGTAGAACTATAAATGCCACGTAATTTTAGCTTATTTCATAAATTGAGTGCAGAACTATGTTACATATTTGAGAGAACAGATCGACCGAGCACAAAATGACAACCAATTCGAACAAATAGATCAAGTGCAGAACAATGTCAAACGAGCAGATCGAGTATGAAACTACTTCTAGGGAATGATTGAGCGAACTAAGGATATTATAAGCATACCGTGGGGATCGACCAGCTGACCGCTGGCCAGTGTGCGTCTTGAAAAGAACGACGCCACCAGCAATGGTGTCAGGCCGCCCCGGCTGATAGACAGAGTGTGAATGTTTTGGTGCGCAGATTGTGGTTTTGACTGCCTGCGCGTCTCCAAAAGAATGGCGCAAAGAGACAGTAGCTGGCTGCTGAAGTGAAGGCGCGAGTGGGAAAGTTTTGGCACGCGCGGGGTATGTGTCCTGGTTGTCAACAATTTTCATGCGAAAATATCGGCCAAAATTTTCTCCCTTGTATTTTTCTTCCTTGTTGAGGTCTGGAATTTTTATTATTGAGCCCATGAAATTAGCCTATCAGGCCCAATCATAGCCTAAAACCTTCAATTTGGCCTTTTTATTGTCTTGTGGCCGCCGACCATAGCGCATTCAGTTTTAGAGTGACCCCATGAAGAATAGGGCATCCGCCCCCAGTTATCCCAGAATCTTTTTAATTCGGCCTTTATGGTCATCCCCTTCCCTAGCCCCCCCAAGAAAAAGCTCCGCCTACCTATGTTGTTTTGTTGAAACTACTGCATTACTAGTAAGTTCCACGTACCTTGCACGTGATAACCAAATAATAGACATATGACATATCATCACTATATAAAATTATAATAGATAATTTTCAAAAAAAAAATATAATTTGATCGACATCTATATAGTATGTGTGTATTTTTGGTCCTTTACTTTGTACCATGTATATTTAGACCTAGCAACGGACTGATGGAGTATAGCGCATGTAGATGGATCGAACTTGATACTGCTTAGCACATCTCATTGATATTTAAGAAAGGAGCCCATGGAGTATAGCGCATGTAGATGGATCATGTACAATAGCACAAAATATTTTTAATTCGGCCTTTTGAGCATTGCCCCCACCTCTTAGAAAAAACTCTGCCTCCACCGCTTAAAAAAACTCTGCTATATTTTTAAGAAACTAGTCCATTATATATGTGGCATTTTATAAATTGAAATGCCAGGAGACTGCCCTTTTATTTTTAAAAAATAAACACGGACACACGACATCTTTTTAAAAACATTAAAACATAACTTGAAGGTACTAAGGAATGTTTAATAATATATTTTCTATAAATATCTTTGGCGTAGTGGCGACACACACAGTTTAAATCTATTGGAAGTCCAAAACAGCAGACGCGGCTAAAAAAGGTCTATCATACATACACACATTTCATTTAAAGATAGACCGACATGTCGGTCCCACCAGCGCGGCCTTATACAGGTGATGTATCGAGCAATGTTGCCAAGTTCGAAACAGGGAGGCGCGAGTGATAAAAAAGTCCATCATGCACACGTTTGTTCTAATGAGAGGCTGACATGGGGGGACCCAACAGCCTGAAAAAAGGCTGATGCAACGAGCAACGTTATCAAGTTCGAAACATGGAGCACGAGCAGAGAAAAAGTCAATCATACAACCGATCCTTCTAATGAGAGGCTGTCATGTGGGACCCAGCTGCTTGACCAAACGGCAGATTCGTCAAGCAACACTATCTAGTTAGGAATAGGGTGGCGCTAGAGTAGAAAAAAAGTCTGTCATACCCACGATTCTTCTAATGTGAGACTGACATAAGGAACCCACCAGCACAGCTGATGAAGCGAGCAATGCTATCAAGTTTGGAACACGGAGGCGCAATCGAGCGAAAAAATTCTATCATAAACACATTTCTTATAATGAGAGGATGACTTGTGGGTCCAGGAGTTTGATTAAACGGCTGATGCAGCGAGCAATGCTATCAAGTTCGGAACACGAAGGCACGACAAAGGGTAAAAAATCCATCATACGCACGTTTCTTCTAATGAGAGGATGACATGTGGGGCCCAGCATCGTGATTAAACGGTAGATGCATCGAACATGGCTATCAAGTTCGGAACAGGATAGCGCGAGGCAAGGAAAAAAATCCATCATACACACGTTTCTTCTAATGAGAGGATGACATGTGGGGCTCAGGAGGTTGGTTAAACGGTAGATGCGTCGAGCAGCGCTATCAACTCGGAACAGGGTAGCGCCAGCGAAGGAAAAAATTCCATCATCCACACGTTTCTTCTAATGAGAGGATGACATGTGGGTCCCAGGAGATTGATTAGACGGTAGATGCATCGAGCAGCGCTATCAACTTCGGAATAGGGTAGCGCGAGCGAAGGAAAAAAATCCATCATACACACGATCCTTCTAATGAGAGGCTGACATGTGGGACCTAGCAGCCTAACTAAACGATAGACGCCTTGATCTACATTATCGAGTTCAAATCTGGGAGGCACGACCGAAAAGTATGGTCCGCTAGAGACACTGACGTCCGGGACCCACACGCCTCAAAAGACTTCGGCGAGTCATCATCGCGCGAGGAAACGAAAATATTGCTTCTGCCACACGCCAGCCGAGCTTCCTCCATGTTTTTAGCAGATCCATCGTAGTAGAGGGCCGCGAAACCAGAAAAAAAAGTTTTCCATCGGCCACGGCCGAGCCGAGAATTTCGTCGCGGAAGACGCGCCTTGTACGATGACCGTCGGGCCAATTTGTTGCGGAAGGAAACTTTTCTTGTAGTGTAACCAAAGTGGAGCACGCGGAGACACAAGGATTTGTTTCCCGTAGTTCCTTCCTTGTGAGGGGAAGTACGTCTATGTTTGGAGAGGGGGTGGTTTCAAACCACCAACACCATGAGAGGCCTCCCTAGTTCTCCGATGAACCTCACCCCAACGAGTTCGATTCACCCCTTCCACTATACGGCAACCTTCAAGCTAGAAGCCGGAACCTTTACAACAAGTTCGAGGCACATATCCACAACCTAATTGGAGGCTCCCGAATACAAGCTAGCTGTCAAACAATCAAAGACAAGCTAGTAAGAATCAAATCAACCAAAACAAGGCTTAGGGTTTCCAATGAAACCCTAGAGCAAGGGGCCCTCAAGTGAATCAGCGGGAAATGAAGATCTCTCTTGGTGAAGCTGTAGATCGATGCCTCCTCCTCCAATTCCCCAAAGATCAACGACTTTGGGTGGTTGGATGATGAGATGTTGGAGTTTTGGTGGCTCTAATGGTGTGGTCTTGCTTTTCTGGAACGAGCAGTTGGAGGAAGGGGATGAGGTCCCCTATTTATAGGCCACACATTGTGAACCATTTTCGGACCGTTGGGGACCAATCACACCGGATATGCCGGTCCAGACCGGAAACTCCGCCCCACCTCCAGTCCATCTCCGGACCACTACTCTGGCTGGTTTGGGCAGAAGCTTGGCGTCCACTCCGGAGACCCTGGCCGTAACTCCAGACCAGAGACACCGGAGACTCCGGTGTGTCCACACCGGAAACTCCGGCCTGAGGAGACACAATGGAGATTCTGGCTGATATCCGGTCAATCTCCGGACCACATAGAGAGAGACCCTGGGCTATGACCTGACCGCACACCGGGAATACCTGGGGAAACTCCGGACCACATCAGAGACTCCGGTGTCTGCACAGCGGAGACTCCGGTCTGGAGTCTTCAGGGAATCATAGATTTGGCCATGAGTTTTCCCACAGCATTCAGACTTTTATCCTTTTCAATGGATTGACCTGCAGACATTAACACATAGTAAAATGTACCTTGTGTTGTTAACAAACACCAAAACATATTAGGATAATAAATGTCCTTTCAATTGTCTCTCGGGCATATTCCCTTCAACATCCCACTTGCACTAGAGTCAATAATATAGATTACATTTTGATGAATCTAACACCCATTGGGTTATGGTATTGATCATGTTTTGCTCTAGGGAGAGTTTTAGTCAATGGATCTGCCACATTCAGATTTGTGTGTACTTTGCAAATCTTTATATCGCCATCCTTGACATGTTCATAGATGGAGTGAAATTGGCGCTTGATATGTTTGAAATACTTGTGAGACCTTGGCTCCTTTTGACGAG
This sequence comes from Avena insularis, assembly GCA_023614405.1. Lineage (NCBI taxonomy): Eukaryota > Viridiplantae > Streptophyta > Magnoliopsida > Poales > Poaceae > Avena > Avena insularis. The sequence continues at coordinate 412,018,314 of CM042692.1, read as the reverse complement.
GGTTTAACGCGTCAATGCCCATTGTTATGGGCTTGGGTTTTGGAGAAGGAGGGAGCACTCGAGGCATCAATCGGCTAGCAAACAAGCACACAGGGATGCAAGTTTTACCCAGGTTCAGGCCTCATAAAGGTCCCTACTCCTGCTTGTCTGCTCTTGGAATTAACAAAGGAATCGAAGATTACAAGGACGCGCAGATGCAATCTAGCGAGAGTTGTGGAAACTAAGGTGGTGATTGTCCTCCTCGCTGCCCCCTCCTAGCCTTTATATAGATAGGCTAGGTCTCGGGTAGCAGGTCGAGTCGGTTACAGATTACGATTTTCCCTTTGAACTTTCTATCTTAAGCTTCTTCTTGTCTTGCAAGCAACCGAGAGCCTGTGGGCCACTCAAATTCTTTATTGGGCCTTGGAAACACCATGGGCTTCTGCCGTATCTGGACCATATATGCCAAACACGAGTACCTGTAGGGTATACCCATGTCAGTAGCCACCGAGTGTCCAGTGGAATCGCAGATTCAACTAGGACTTTATGAAGTCTTTTGAGTGCATGACTGAGCATTTTTCGAGTGTTCTGTTTATGTAATAGGGATTGTTGATATGCGTGCCTGATTTACCCGATGTATCGGCATCAGTTAACTGCCTTAGGGAAAAACAACGCAATCTACTCAAACTCGAGTCCCCAGACTCGAATTCAGAAAAGTGCTGGCGTAATTCGACTCAGGCCGCGGAGGTCTTACATGAGTCGAATTCCAGTGTATAAGTGTGAGCACTTGACGCGTCCGTCAAGGCATGTTCATCGTGCCTGCAGGCACTGATATGTTTTTGGTAGTGTGCAGCAGATGCGTTGCCAGGCCTTATTCAGGTCTTATCTTCACGCTGTAAGCACGACATCCGAATTTTTGTCATCGTGGAGATGATTCGGGTGGCCCAGGAGAAGTAATCTCTTTGTAGGGAAAGATGTGAGGCAGAGTCACCATAGCATTCGAGTGTGGATGTTATCAGCACATAGTACGATGTACCAGCAAAATAATCATAGGGTGCGCGACCAGCGCTCCCTATGGGAGTAGCCCCCGAGTGCCTACTCGAGTCGTAGACTCGAGTAGGGACTAAGAAACATTTGCGACTACTGTCGTCTTTTGTTGCTTGTTTCAGTCGAATATGCTTTGAGTGCTCCCTATGGGAGTAACCCGCAGTTCATAGTCGAATTGATGATTCGAGTGAAGGGTTTATCGTGTATACCTACATAAAAAATCTTTCGGGTGCACGACCAACGCTCCTGTTAGGAGTAGCCCCCCGAGTGCTTGGTTGAGTCGAAGACTCGAGCAAGGACTAAAGTAGTCGAAATCTTCTGCTACTGAAATCAATGACGTCAGTGCTGACGATGTGATGACCTCGGTTGCCCGCGTGAGTGGCTTTGACGGGACATGACGAGTGGTGGGTCCCACTTTCTGACTTTGATTTGACCGGGCGTGCATAATCTTCTGTTTTAACTGTGTCTCCTCGATTTCCACGCGTAATAGGAATAGTGGGGGGACGGTTCGTGGTTCAGTTTCGCCACGTGTCGATGGCGATGTGCACCACGCGTGTAGTAGGGTTTCTACTGGCTGTTGGATGGTGTCTGCGAGGAGGTTAAGTAGCAGCATAGCTGCGGTAATTTCCCCATCCGTCTTCTTTGCTCGTGCCTCCATCGCCATTGCTGCTGCTCTCTACTTCCTTGCACACTTTCTCTTTGCAGCACTAGACCAGCTCTGTGTCTTCTCCAGCTACTTCCTCCGTTCTCAATGCCATCAGAAGATGGGCAAGAAGAAGGGAGGCGCCGCCACTGGGTCTGTGTACCGCACTCTGATACGTCCAAAATGTATCTACTTTCCCGAACACTTTTGCTATTGTTTTTCCTCTATACTTGTGTGATTTGTATGCAACTAACACGGATTGACGCTGTTTTCAGCAGAATTACCTTGGTGTCTAGTTTTTGTGTAGAAAATCAACTATCAGGAAAAATCCCGAAAAATATGCCAAAAATCCTATTTCACCAGAAGACTCCCGGAGCTAGAATACGAGACGGAGTGGGGTTGGGCCCAGGCCACACCACTTGGCATGCTGGCTAGGCTCAGCGCATCAGGGGTGGTCCGCCGCCTGCACACCCCTCGGTCTCCCTCTTTGCCTATAAGTTGCCTTCTGGTCTAAAAACTCAGGGGGGTTTGACGTTTTTCTAGAAAGAGTTCCGCTCCACCGCCACCACTAGATTTCGTGATTCGGAACCAGAAACTCCATTTTGGCACCCTGCCGGGACGGGGAATTGGAGGATATCATCACCATCATCATCACCATCGCTTCTCCATCAACAATCCTTGTTTCCCCCATCTACGAGTGAGTAATCCCCCCTGTAGGCTATGGGGATGGTAGGGATTGGATGAGATCGTTCATGTCATGGCATCAGATTGTTAGGGCATGGTGCCTAGTATCTACTATTAGTGCTTTTTGACTTTGTTGCGACTTGTTATGCTTAATGCTTGTCACTAGGGCCCGAGTGCCATAATTTCAGATCTGAACATGTTATTGATTCATTATGATAGTATTGTTTATGGTCTTACCTGCAAGTTGTATACACACGTTATTGTCCGGAAGCAAAGGCCCCGAAGTGACAAAAATCGGGATAACCGGAGGGAATGGATTTGATGTGAGGATCACATGTGTTCATGGAGTGTTAATGCTTTGCTCCGGTGCTCTATTAAAAGGAGCACCTTAATTGCCAGTAGTTCCCTTGAGGCCCCGCTGCAAACGGGCTGGCAAGGAAAAAGATGTTGTGCAAGTTCTCATTGCGAGAACGTATGACTATATATGGAACACATGCCTATGATTATTTAGTACTTGGATGCTTTATCTTATTTATCTGCAAATGCCCTATGTTCTGATTGCTATATGAATTTTCTTGTCCATGCAATGCCCGTCCATCCATCCCTATGCCTACCGCACTCGAATCCTACTATTTTCTGCTATTGTTATTACTGTCTTTGCTTTTACTATTGCTGCTACTTTACTATTCCTACTACAAAACTGTTTCTACTGATAAAATGTTGTGAGCAAGATTGTTTCCAGGTGCAGCTGAATTGACAACTCAGTTGTTAAGGCTTATAAATATTCTTTGGCTCCCCTTGTGTCGAATCAATAAATTGGGTTTCACTTCCCTCAAAAATACTGCGATACACCCTCTATACTTGTGGGTCATCAAGACTATTTTTGGAGCCGTTGCCGGAGAGCATAGCTTTATTTATCAAGTCCACTTGGAATTATTAGTGTTCACTGCCATCCATCCATCATGGGTAAGTCTCGTGATGGCAAGGTTCCTATTTTACCATCCACTACAAGAAGAGGTAGGGTTCTGAACACCTCTGTTGCTCTTGATTCACCATGTGTTATGAGTAAGCTTGTTACACCACCACACACACACATGCTACACACGCTGCTACTACTACTGAATCTGAAACTTCTGATACTTATGATGCTGCTTCTACTATGCTTGATAAGAGTAGTTCATTAGGTCCTTTCCTAGATGCTACGATTTCTAGAACTATAGCTGGAAATACCGAAACTCCTAATGAAGACACTACTACACCTGTTAGTTCACCTGAGTCTAGAGAGAGCTATGATATTGAAGACGGTTATGTTGAGATGACCGATGAATTTATTAAAGAATGTCAAAACACCCATGATAGGAGTGCTGCTAAGAGTCTCCTTGAGAGGCGTACTATTAGACCCAAATTGTCTCCTAATGCTAAGTTTGCTGCTTCTCCCATAAACATTAAAGATAAAGATTATGATTTCTCTCTTGATTTATCCTACATAGCTATTGTTGAGAAAGAACCTTTTTGTGGGACTAAAAATGAAAGTGCGGTAGCACATATGATTGAGATTTCTATCATGAGTGGCCTATTTTCTGATGATATTAAGATGCGTACTTACTTTGTTGCTAAGATTTTCCCCTTTTCACCGAAAGGAGAAGCTAAAACTTGGTTTAGTAATTTACCTCCTGGATCTATTGATAGCCCTGATTGCTTGATTAGTACTTTCCTGCAGAAATATTTTCCTCCAAGTGCTAGACATGCTATTTTGCAGGAACTTTTTGATTTTAAACAGGGAGAAAGAGAGATATTGCCTGAATCATGGGCAAGCTTTTGTGCTTTGATTCATGCATAGGTTGGATGTCCATTACCTAAGAATGAGCTTCTTGATATATTTTATAATGGACTAACTGAAGAATCTAGGACATATCTGGATAGTTGTGACAATTGTGTTTTCAGGAATAGGACTCCCAAGGAAGCTGAGGAATTAATGGCTAAAATAAGCAAGAACTATGAAGATTGGACTCCTCCTGAACCAGCTATACCTGACCCTATACCATCATCTAAGAAGAGGGGAGTTATTGAATTAAATGATGAAGTGATGAAGGAAGCTAAGAAATGTCTTAAGGAGAAGGGAATTAAAGCTGCAGATGTCAAGAATTTACCTCCTATAGAAGAATTATGTAAGCCAATTCCCCATTCATCCACTATTGAGGTACACTCTCTCCAACACTTTGATGAAGGTGATATCCCTTACTCTAAACCTCCTGATCAATGCTTAGAAGAATTTGATATTTTTATTGTTAAGCAAGATAATTTTAATAAAAGGGTGCAAAATCATCTAATGGAAAACTCTAGAGCTATTGTTGAGTTGAAGGATATTGTGGAAAGAACCTCTAAAACTATTGTAGAACCCTCTGAACCTGCTAAAGATCCTAATAGTATATCTGTCTCTGATGCTGAAATTAAAAGTGGCAATGAAGAAAATGATGTTCCTAATAAATAAAAAGTTGAAGAAGAACCTGAAGGGCACACTAACAATACTAAATACACTAAAGAAGATTTTGTTGCTAAGAAACATGGTAGTGAAAGAGAGCCTTGGGTCCAAAAACCTATGCCTTTCCCTGATAAGAAACACAAGTTAAAGGAAGATGAACACTATAATAAGTTTTGTGAGTGGATGAAACCTTTATTCCTGCAAATTCCTTTGACTGATGCTATTAAATTGCCTCCTTACTCAAAGTATATGAAGGATATTGTCTCGAATAAAAGGAAGATCCCTAATGAAGAAATCTCTACTTTGCTTGCTAATTATTCCTTTAATGGTAAGGTTCCAAAGAAACTTGGAGACCCAGGGATTCCAACTATTCCTTGCTCTATTAAAAATAGTTATGTTAGAACTGCTTTGTGTGATTTGGGAGCAGGAGTTAGTGTTATGCCTTTTTCTCTCTACAAGAGACTTCAATTGGAAAAATTAATACCAACTGATATATCTTTGCAAATGGCTGATAAATCTACCACTATTCCTGTTGGTATATGTGAGGATGTACCTGTTTAAGTGGCTCATAACCGATTGATATTAACTGATTTTGTTGTGCTTGAAATGCCTGAAGATGATAATATGTCTATTATTCTTGGGAGACCTTTTCTTAATACTGCAGGAGCTATTATTAATTGTATTCAAGGAAAGGTGACTTTCAATGTTAATGACAAGGAACATACTGTCTATTTCCCCAATAAGATTGAGACTTATGGTTTGAATTCAATTGAACATGTTGAGGGCATTCAAGTTGGAGAAATATATTGTCCAATACCAAGAGAAAAATTTGAAACTATTATGATTGGGACCATTGCTATCAAAGTTGAGGTAACGTAATCATTAGTGGAATACAAAGTTTTGTCTCATATGAAATTGTTTTGGTACAAGACCTGATCAACCTTGTTAACAAAAGGATTTCATTGAATAAAACAATGTTTTCACCATGATTATCTCCGCTTACTTCTATTCTTTCCATTTTAGTTTTTGCTTCCGTTTAGTTTTCTTTTCTGTTGTTAGTTGCTTGCATGTTAGAGTGTCTTAGAACTTCTGAAGTTCTAGCCTTGTTTTGTCTTTGCATCTTTCCAAAAACCTTTTTTTGTCAGAAAATCATTCATCTATGCCTGAAAATTGCCCAAAAGTAAAGTGTCTCGAAAAATTCCAGAAAATTCATATTAATTTTTTACGTGAAAAAGGGGCAGAGGAGTGCCTGGAAGGTACCAGGGCCACCACAGGCACACACCACCAGGTGGCACGGCCATACAGGGCGCTGCTTATGGTGTGGGCCACCCCTGGCCCTCCACTCACTCTCTCACTTGCCACTTTCTTCTCTCACCCGAGCAAACACTAGTTCATTGCTCAAAATCGCGTTCTTGCTGTGCTTGCCCTTGATTTTTTGATCTCCATGCTCAGCCCATCTTTGCTTCTGAAATTTGGAGCATTTGTTCTCCGGTATGTGACTCCTCCGCTTGTCCAAGTAGATTTGTGTTTAGTGGTTTATATCTTGAGTATTTTGCTGCTATAGGTGTCAGGTTATGAGAGCTTGTAAGCTTTTTTGATTCTTAGATATATAGTTTTGATGCATGTTTAGGCCTCATACAAGTCCCTATGAGTAGTGCCCTTCATTATATATTCACCTTGCAATCACTTGTTTAATAGATGTTTAAATTTAAGAATAGAAGATGACTGAGCATCAACTCAACCAACATGAACTGAGGGTGCCTGAGGTTATGAAGGTTCACCGAGAGGAGGAAGTTTTTCCTTCCATCTATCCATGCTCCGAATTCATGAGAGCTGCGGGAATTTCCCAGGACTTCCATACTTTGGTTGCTAATGCAGGATTGGAGCACTTTTTGGAAGATGAACCTTGTCAATTTGTGAAACTAACGATGTCTGTAGTGCACGACTTTCAATTTAGTTACTCTTTGCCTAACCCCATGGTCCACTACAAAATATACAATATAGCTGTCGACCTTTCTCTCGATGATTTTTGTGCAGCTATTAAGGTACCTCAGTGGGGATCATGTGGAAGGATTAAAGAGCGACCTGCACCACTCATGGACTTGTACGCAGAGATTTGCCAAGGGAGAAGCTTCTCGAAGGAGAGCATGGAAAATCCATAACATTCATCTCCCCTCTATTCGCTAATTTGCTTACTTTATTGCCAAGTGTGTTCTTGCTAGGAAAACTGCCAATAAGTTATCTTCGTATGATCTAGCATTCATCTCTGCTGCTCTTAAACGAGATAGGACTTATAACTTGGGTGCCTTGATAGCTTTCCGTCTTGCTGCTAACCGTGAGAAAGGTGGAATTTGTGGAGGCCTCATTGCTTCTCGTTTATTAGCATTGCATGGTTTAGTGCCTCATTATCTAGACCTATAGTTTCCCATAGAAAGGCTTGATCTTGATTTCATGATACAACATAAATTTGTTTCTTATTGGGCTAGTTTGAGTGAGTTGTCTTATGAAATAACTTTTCACAAAGCTGGTTGGAGAAGGAGCAAGTCCGAGCGCGTTGTTCTTTTTCCTGCACCTGTTTTGTTTAACCTTGATAACAGGGAAGGATGGTCCCTCACGGAGGAGGAGTTTGATATGTACTTGGAGAGCTCTCTCAACAGGAGCAGGATACTAGAAGGGAGGTCATAGATGATTCGGTCCAGCCCTCGAATGAGGAGGAGTCTTCATATCAGCAGCCTACCTATGATTGGGGAGCTTCTTCTTCTTCCCAAGGGCCTAACTACGATCATTCTTACAATGACCCGCCTGCTTGGAACCCTTACTTGTATTTGGATTGATACCCAGTTAGGCCAAAATCCTAAGCTTAGGGGGAGGTACACCGACATCACACTCATCTCCATATCATGTTTCGTCGGTACTTTGTATATTCATGTTTCGTTCTCTTTTTAGTTTTTGTTCTCTCTTTGCTTTTGCTTTCTAAAACACAAAAAGACCAAAAATTTCTTCTTCTTTTTTTCCTTGGTTTGCTTTTCCCTTTTTGCTTTGTTTGAACTATTCGAAAAACCCAAAAAGAGTTTGCTTTGCTTGTTCTTCCTTTTTGGTTCCTGTTTTAAAAATTGAAAACACCAAAAATATTTGCTGTTCTTCTTTGGTTTTGTGAGTTTTGTTGCAGGGTTCAGCAGTCCTTAGTGGGATTTGGTTTCATGTTATTATTCAAGGCACACAAGTGAAGGGCAATAATGAGGATTAATGACAACATGAGGTGTGGTAAGAGACTGGTAACAAACTCTATTTGTTTTCATTTTTGTACATATACTCATCATTGTGGGCATGCTTAGCCTGTTCGTGTAGGGTGTATGTTATTTATGGATGCTTAGTAGTTCTTGCTTTCATATGATTAGTTCCAGCTTGCTAATAGTTTGTAGCATGTCATATGAATGCTTGCTTGCATTACTCTATTCATAACTTGGTATGACACTGTGGTATCCTCCTCTGAATGTTTCATTTGAATTGACTTGGCACATGCTCACGCATGCATATGACTGAAATAATCAGTTGAGCCTCGATGAACTATTTTTCCTTGAGGGTCTTGAATCACTTTCATGCCATGATTAGTCCTGTTTTGTTGCAAGCATGATTATGACAGTTATTGCTCTCTCGTTTGTCGCTCCCTTACTATTGCTAGCCTTCACTTACACTGAGCATGTTTTACTTGTGTTTCCAACTCCCTAAAACCAAATATTGCCAAAAGTGTCCACCATACCTACCTATTAGCATCATTTGCTATCCCGTGAATATTCATTGTGCCTTGTTTTCTTCCAAATAAAATGTTTGCTTATTATGAGAAAGTTAGTTAGTAAAGCTCTCACGAACTTGATGGCACACTTTATTTCTTGCACTTAATAAACTTGAACCATTGTGACTGTCCATGAAAGTTATATGCTTGCAAATTATAGGCTGGGGATTAGCAGAACCATGATGTCATAGGGAACACTTTCAACACCTGTAAATATATACCCAGTTGATATCATGCTCTTTTGTTTGCGGATGTCGTCGGTGTGAAATAAAAGGGGAGCTTGTAAGTCCATGGAGTTATGTATGTGTGTTAGAGAAACGCCTGGGCCGCCGGTCTAATCCATGCCTAATCATGGTGGAAACCTGTAGCATAACAATAATGAGTATCTATGAAGCATTTTTCTTATAAAAAAAGAGATAACTATTGAGAAAGAAAAGGAGATATGAGAAAAGAGGAAAGAGAGAAAAAGGCACCACTTTTCCCATGGTAAATAAGAAGAGTGCTAAGATACTCGTTGTCTGCTTGCCTTGTCATTTTGATATGGGGATTCTTCCGTATCATCGGGCAAGGGGTACACCGTTGGCGGTTCTCTATGATACACACGTATTTACGATGACAAGAACTTACCGGTAACTAAAGTTGAGTAGCATGAGGAGCGGCCCTCGTACTCAAGGGACATGAGATTTCCAGTTTATAGTCTATCAAGCATATAACTCAGATTGGACCTCACTTTCACCTTAACCATATTAAAGATGCTCATGATAGGGGCAATGAGAGCTCAAAGCTAACGAGTACCATACTTTCAGCATTTGGAAGCCTTTCAAATCATTCAAAACCTTTTTCATTTCCTTGTTGAGTCACCACCCATTCTATGATCACCTTCTTGAGAGCATAGTTGTCATTCTTAGTGTAATGTGCTTGTCTCAAAACTTGATTATTTGTGTATGACTTTGATGCTTGTATCTTTGATATCTTTACTTCTAGTCTTCACCTGAACTTCAGAGGTGCCTTGGCATTCACAATCAAAGGCAAGTGAGATACCACTCTATCATACCTTGTTATGAGCATTGTAATGTTGCTTATGTTTATGTTTCATGCTACCTATTATTTTTGAGTTAGAATCTCTTCATAGCTTGCAATGCCTATTAAGTAAACTTAGTTGCATACTCTTTATTATGAATTGTCTAAGTAGTTGATCACATGCTGAGAATATATACATCATATGAAGCAAATGTGTTCGTGAAAGTTTCTTTTATCGCACTCAGTTTTCAACTGAATTGCTTGAGGACAAGCAATAAGCTAAGCTTGGGGGGAGTTGATATGTCCAAAATGTATCTACTTTCCTGAACACTTTTGGTATTGTTTTTCCACTAAACTTGTGAGATTTGGATGCAACTAACACGGACTGACGCTGTTTTCAGCAGAATTACCTTGGTGTCTAGTTTTTGTGCAGAAAATCAACTATCAGGAAAAATCTCAGAAAATATGCCAAAAATCCTATTTCACCAGAAGACTCCCGAAGCCAGAATACGAGACGGAGTGGGGCTGGGCCCAGGACACACCACCTGGCCGCGCCAGGGGTGGTTTGGCCGCCCCAGACACCCCCTCGGTCTCCCTCTTCGCCTATAAGTTGCCTTCTGACCTAAAAACTCAGGGGGGTTCGACGTTTTTCAAAAAGAGTTCCACTCCGCCGCCACCACCAGATTTTGTGATTCGGAACCAGAAACTCCGTTCTGGCACCCTGCCAGGACAGGGAATTGGAGGAGCTCATCGCCATCATCATCACCATCGCTTCTCCACCGACCATCCATGTTTGCCCCATCTATGAGTGAGTAATCCCCTGCTGTAGGCTATGGGGATGGTAGGGATTGGATGAGATCGTTCATGTAATGGCATCAGATTGTTAGGACATGGTGCCTAGTATCTACTATTAGTGATTTTTGACTTTGTTGCGACTTTTTATGCTTAATGCTTGTCACTAGGGACCGAGTGCCATGATTTCAGATCTAAACATGTTATTGATTCATTATGATAGTATTGTCTATGGTCTTACCTGCAAGTTGTATACACACGTTATTGTACGGAACCAAAGGCCCCGAAGTGACAAAAATCGGGATAACCGGAGGGAATAGCTTTGATGTGAGGATCACATGTGTTCATGGAGTGTTAATGCTTTGCTCCGGTGCTCTATTAAAAGGGGCACCTTAATTGTCAGTATTTCCCTTGGGGCCCCGCTGCAAACAGGCTAGCAGGATAAAAGATGTTGTGCAAGTTCTCATTGCGAGCACGTATGACTATATATGGAACACATGCCTATGATTATTTAGTACTTGGATGCTTTATCTTATTTATCTGCAAATGCCCTGTGTTCTGATTGCTATATGAATTGTCTTGTCCAAGCAACACCCGTCCATCCATCCATATGCCTACCGCACTCGAATCCTACTGTTTTCTGCTATTGTTATTACTGTCTTTGCTTTTACTATTGCTGCTACTTTACTATTCCTACTACAAAACTGTTGCTACTGATAAACTGATGTGAGCAAGATTGTTTCCATGTGTAGCTGAATTGACAACTCAGTTGTTAAGGCTTATAAATATTCTTTGGCTCCCCTTGTGTCGAATCAATAAATTGGGTTTCACTTCCCTCGAAAATACTGTGATACACCCCCTATACTTGTGGGTCATCACACCCGCGTTACCAACGGCGCCTGGCGCGCGTCCATCATCAAGCCCGCCGAGCTGCAACTTCATCGTCGAGATGGAGTTCTTTCGTCTGCGAAAGATGACTCGCGAGTGCCCGGCAAGGAGGCAATTCCTTGTCCTCCTCCTGGTTTCCGGGTGATGTTCCTTGTGTTCATCATCCAAGGTCTTTCTCTCCCCCTGCATCCTTTCTTCAGGGGTCTCCTTTACTTCTATGGGCTCCAGTTGCATTAGCTGTCCCCAAATTCTATTCTCCACATCTCCTGCTTCATTACTCTTTGTGAGTGCTGGCTCGGAATCGAGCCGCACTTTGGCCTCTTCAAGAGGCTTTTTAAGCTGAAATGCCAGTCAGCGTCCGGTTCGGTAGTCTATGATGTAGGAGGCTGCGGAATCCACGTCGACTCCTCTGTCACCTACTTTGATATCAAGCTCACTGCGTCCGTCCAAGGGTGGAGAGACAAGTGGTTCTACATCCACGACCAGAAGGACGATGAAGAGCACTACGGACTCGCGCCCTTCGATCCCGTGACGCCGTGCAAGAGGAGGCGCTCTTGGAAGAATATCGTGATGCCTGGCGAGTCTGAGGAAATGGATGTGCTGTATAAGCGTGTCTGCGACCTCGAGAGTCGCATAGGCAAAGAAGAGGGAGGCGCTGCCCTCATTCGCACATGGTTGCACTGCCGTGTCTAGCCTCTGCAGGCCAGAGTCCACCCCATGTTCCCCTGGGCCGGTGCGAACGATGCCACTCGCGTATCTACCAATGGCATTTCTGCGGGTGAAGTTGATAAGAGGGTGCGACTGGTGACCAAATACAACACCAAGGAGGTTCTCCCAGGCGAACCAGTCGTGCCTCCTTTCGACGCTTCTAACCCACCTCCTGAGGTAGAACTGTACTGTGAAGTAGTTTCCGTTTTGATTGCCTTTTATGATGCTTTGATATATAATGTTGTATCTTCTAAACGCAGGACTAGAAGGTGTCTCCCAATTCCCCCCCGTCCTGAAGGGGTTATCCCTCACGAAGTGGATGAAGAGGACGAGTCAGAGTCGACCATCCCAATCGAAGAAGAAGAGGGAGCCCCCGAGTCCAGCGATCAGGACACTCGCAAGCGTTCTCGCAGCGAGGATTCTAACGCTACTTCTCCGACGAAGCCGGAAGGTCCTTCTGCTGCTGCAGAGGAGCCAATCCCCGCTGTTCCTGTGCGTTCCATGGCTCCTCCTGCCCAGAAGAAGATGCGACTACCGAAGGAGTCGTCGGAATTAGAGGAGCAATCCTTCGACCTTGATAAGTTTCACTAGTGAGTTCTGCATTCGCGACTTTGTATTGGTTTCTTTTTGGAGCTGCTTTCCCTGAAGTTTTTGCTGGATGTGTTTTTGTAGTCAAGCGGCATCGTCGTCTTCTGACGAGATGTCCAATTTGTGAAATAATCCGGAGTCGCAGACTCCAAGGCTAAGGAAGTGGCCGAACGATCTCCCTCTCCTCCATTGGCGGCCCACTCCGGGCACAACTCGTCGAGTTCCCCACATGCTAGGGGAAACCAGATGTTTGCCCGGATGACTGAGCAACAGTCATCTTCGGAGTCTCTGGAGGATCATGTAAGCATCCTTTTGCTGTTTTGGAAGTCGAATTTATACCTGGTGCTGTTGCTGAACTTTTATTTTCTTCTGATGCAGCTCATCGTGAAGGAAGCTGCTCGCCTGGCGGAGCAAGTCCTTGACATGGGTCGACAACATGCACAGCTGGATAATCTCCATCGTGTTGTTGAAGTTTCGTTTTGTCTTTGTCTTCGCGAAGTTTCTAGATTCGATTGATGATACGTCTTGTGCTTTGCAGTTGAGCATAACGAACTTCTTCGTCATGCTGCTTCCCTCAAAAAGGCGCTTGCCGCGGTGGCGAAGAGTCGTGACGAAGCAATCGTGGCCCTGGAGGAGTCGCAAAAGCACGAAGAGGACTTGCGAAAACGCGAAGGGGACTTGCGTGCCTCCATTGCTGAGAGGGAAAAGTTGTTCGAGGAGCAACTTGTCTCGATTGCTAAATCCCTCTTAGGTATTCTTTCAGCTGAATTTTTGATGTTTCTTGCTTCGACATCGTGTTATTGTGCTAACACTTTGCTGTATGCAGATGCCAGCGGACTGAGCTTTGACGCTCAGGCCCTTCGTCGCAAACATGCGTTGGCTGGTGCTGTCGCCACAGTCGAAGACCGCAGCGCTTCCCTTCAGGGGACGCTGACGAAGGCCAAGGGTGTGCTCAGTCGCATACGCAAGGATCTAACCCCCAAGGCTGAGCTGATTGACAACCTTGAGGACCTGGTGGAATCCCTTGCTGGGGGTATTCCCATGGACTTCAGGAACTCCCAGCGGTCTGTTGGCGCCACCATGGCACTCACGATGGTGCAAGCCCATGGCGTGGAGGTGGACCCCGTCGCGATCTCCAAGGCAATGCCCATCGGCGCAGATGGCCAAACATGTAGTGTTTGCTCCCTTCGCTACTGGCTGTGGTAAGTATGGGCCACAACTCATCAATATAGTCGCCAAATACTCCGAAGAGCTATAGTGAGCGAAGAAGGCGGCGAAGGGCTACGACATTAGGGTCTGGCATCAGAAAGTCTGTGGCATCAGAGACCTCCACGGATTCTATGAGGCCCCCGAAGTCCAAGTCGAAGTCGAAGAAGCAGATTGCTCCTTAGTAGCTAATTTGTAATAGTTGTAGTTTATTTTGTGTTGAAACTATGCTTTTGTGGGAGTATCCCTGTCGAGACTTTTGTTATGCTTGAATGCATTCGTGGCTTTTATCAATGTGTTCTTGGTCCCTCATTTGCTCTTGCTTGATTTGTGATAGGGTACGTCGAGTGGTCCTTCGAGTGATCCTCCATCCACTGATGAAACCTTGGCACAGCCGTGCTCAAAGGTGGAGGAGTTGTTATTGCTTTCGCGATTGCACGATCGCATTATGCAGTTGGAGTGTGAGTTGCCCATCCTCCGTGGTAGCGCATATGTATGGAAGTCGAAGGCGGAGAAGGCCACTGCCCATGAGAAGTATCTCTTGGAGGAGGTGGCGCAGCTGAATGAGCAGTTCAAATGTTAATTTTCTGCCCTCTCATCTTTTCTTTTAGTCAGTCACGGTGATGCCTTATCTTCACACATAGCCATTTTGGTTGGTGTAGTTGTCAGTGCTCGTCATCCGTAGGATGAGAAGGACCGGATCGCTATTCGAATGAATGGCTTGACCCAGGAGAAATTATAGGCGAGTGGGTACTTTTGGATTGACCATGATCGTGCGGTTGCCTTGGCGACCCTGCAGGATTGTTCTTCTCGAGTGCTCCAATGCTTGAAGAAGGCGCAGTCATGCCTTAGGCATATTTATCAAGCGATGTTCCTGTTGGACGCTGTCCCTTCAAGCCTGCTGGCCCTCCTAGCGATGTTTCAAGATTTGAGTGCGGTTCACGAGTGCGTGCGACAACAGTTGGTAGCTGGTGCTAAAGCTGCATTGTCGCTGGTGCGACTGCATAGGCCGGACGTAGATGTTGCAGCCGGGCCGCCACCTCCACCAGAAGGTATGACCTGGGACATGGTTCCGTACTACCAAGCGGCTGATCGCCCAACAGAAGAAATTGTCGATTTCTTCGAGGAACAAACGAACGTTCTTCTATTGCAGCAGTAACGTGACTTGTATCCTGCACATGATTGTACAACTGTTATAAAGTTCATATGAATATGTTGGATCTAATTAATAATCATTGATATGTGAAGATCTTGCTAGCTTTTATATTTTGCGAGTGTATTTGTACTATGCAGTTCCTTTTCGTTCGCCTGACTTGTGATTATCTCAGCACCTTGCCAACCTGTCAGGTGTGTTGCAACTGGGTTGGTGTTTATCTAGGGTTCGATTGATGTTGTGTCAGCTACTCGGGAAACTGTGATTTGTTCATAAAATGAGATTGTAAAGGGTGGCGCAGCGCCCGAGTGATAAAATTGCAAGAAAATAAGGGAAACACAAAGTTTTGGGGCACTTAGCTTTATTTATTCGCATAATAGTACGAGGTACAATGTGTGGCTAAGTAGCCTGGCTGAATAGCCTTATTTGTAAATGTAAAAAACGACTAGGGGTAGAAGCGACGCAGCTGCGCGATGTTCCAGGGATTGGGTATGCGACTCCTGTCTCGAGATCTTTAAGGCGATAGGCACCACCTGGGATTACTTCTGTAATCACATAAGGTCCTTCCCAAGGGGACTCGAGCTTGAGATGCCCTTGCTGCTTCAGTCGCATGACCAGGTCTCCTTCGACGAAGGATCTGGGGCGTAGCCTTCTGCTGTGGTAGTTGTGGAGGCTTTGCTGGTAGATCGTTGACCTCTCCGCTACAATTTCCCGTGCTTCGTCAAGAAGGTCGACGGAGTCTTCGAGTGCAAGAGTTGACTCTTGCTCGCTGTAAGCAACCACCCGTGGAGCTTTGTAGCGTACTTCTGTGGGTAGCACCACTTCAACACCGTGCACCATGAAGAATGGGGTGTATCCCGTGGCACTGTTTGGAGTTGTGCGTAAGCTCCAGAGTACGGATTGCAGCTCGTCTGGCCAGCACCTAGCAACTTGTTCGAGTGGCCGGAGGAGTCGCTTCTTTATTCCGCCGTAGGCAAGGCCGTTGGCCTTTTCGACTTGACCGTTGGTCTGCGGGTGAGCCACCGAGGCATAGCTTATGTTGATTCCCAGGTTTTCACAGAATTCCTGGAACTCCTTAGAGGTGAAGTTCATCCCATTGTGCGTGATGATGCTATGTGGCACTCCAAAGTGGTAGACAATGGATTCGAAGAACTTGATAGCACTTGCTCCTGATTGATTTGTCACCGGCATGGCCTCGATCCACTTGGTGAACTTGTCGACTGCGACCAAGAGGTAAACGTAACCTCCTGGCGAAGATTTCGGGAGCTTGCCGACCATGTCGAGTCCCCATTGCGCGAAGGTCCAAGCCAATGGTATTGGCCGGAGTTCCACGCCAGGTGCATGAGGTTTGTCCGTGAATCGCTGGCAAGCGTTGCAGCGCTGGACGATGTCCTTGGCGTCGCGCATGACCGCGGGCCAGCAGAATCCAGCTTGTAGAGCTTTGGTAACGAGGGTGTGACTGCCAGCATGGTGCCCACAGGTGCCTTCGTGGATGTCGAGGAGGATGGCCCTTTCGTCCCCGTTGGAGATGCACCATTGGAGCACTCCTGTGATACTGCGCTTGTACAGTTCGCCGTTGATGAGGGCGAACGCCTTGGATCGGCACGCGATCTGCCGTGCATCAGTCGGGTCGTCTGGCAGCCTCTTGCTGAGTAGGTATGTAATGTAGGGTTGTGTCCAAGATGGCTCGATCATCATGACGCTCATTGGTCCTTCGAGTCCTGTATCGAGCTCCAGGTCGTCGAGTGTTATTGGCTCGTTGGGTGGCGTAGCCCCTGAGTCCATTGACGTGCTTTTATTTTCTGGAGCCTTTGGCTTGATGGAGCGTTCGCTGATGCGCTCGAGAAATACCCTAGGTGGTATGGGGGCGCAGGTGGAGCCAATATTGGCGAGTAGATCTGCCTCTTCATTGCTTTCATGGCCCACATGTCGCAGCTCGCAGCCGTCGAAGTCCCCTTCGAGTGTGTCGTAGAGGTCGCGATAAGCGATCATGTTGTCGCTCAGTGCGTCGCACTCGTGCATCGTTTGGTTGACCACCAGTTTGGTGTCACCATAGATGATGAGCCTCTTGGCGCCGCAGGCTTTCGCCTCCACATCCCATGGATTAGAGCCTCGTACTCAGCTTCATTGTTGGAGGCAGTGAACTACATTCACAGAATGTATTTCAGCTTGTCTCCCTGGGGCGATGTCAGTATGACACCTGCACCAGCTCCATCCTTTCGTTTGGATCCGTCGAAGTGCATTGTCCAGAGGTAGGACATATCTGGTTTGTCGGGGAGCTGGTTCTCCATCCAGTGCACGAGGAAATCAGGGAGGACTTGCGACTTGATCGCGTCACGCTTTTCATATGTGATGTCTCGTGAAGACAGTTCGATTCCCCAAAGCGCGACTCGTCCGGTGGCATCAGGGTTATTGAGTATATGCCCGAGTGGGGCGTCGTTGACCACCACGATTGGGTGCTCTGGAAGTAGTGGCGTAGTCACCTAGCTGTCATGAAGACGCTGTACGCCAGCTTCTGGTAGTGCGGGTACCGCTATTTTGTCAGTGTGAGCACCTAGCTAAGGTAGTAAACTAGGCGCTGGACCCTGTGGACCTTGTTTTCTTTGGCTCGTTCCACCACAAGCACCGTGCTGACCACCTGGTTGGTGGCGGAGATGTAGAGCAGCAACGACTCTTTTTCGCGTGGAGTCACCAGTACCAGCAAGGTGGATAGTAAACGCTTGAGGTCCTCAAATGCTTCTTGTGCCTCGTCTGTCCACTCGAATTTGTCAGTTTTGCGGAGAAGTTGGTAGAAGGGAAATGCCTTTTTGCCCATGCGACTGATAAATCGACTAAGCGTCGTGATTCTCCAGCCAGCTGCTGGACGCCTCTTGCATTCTTTGGATTCTCCATGGCTAGTATGGCCTTTATTTTCTTCATGTTTGCTTCGATCCCTCTCACGGAGATGAGATACCCGAGTAACTGCCCAGATGGCACGACAAAGGCGCATTTGTCCGGATTGAGCTTAATCCGGTAGCGGTCAAGGTTGGCGAAGGTCTCGCGTAGATCGTCGATTAGTGAGGCTTCCTCTTTGGTTTTGATGATGATATTGTCAATGTAGACTTGAATGTTGCGACCAGATTCTTGAGGCAAGCCTGCATGCACCGCTGATAGGTGGCTCCTGCATTTTTTAGCCCGAAAGGCATCATGTTGTAGCAGAACACACCAAAGGGCGTCGTAAACACCGTTTTCTCCTGATCCTCCTCCTTCATTCGAATCTGGTTGTAGCCTGATTAGGCGTCAAGGAAGCAGAGATGCTCACATCCCGTGGTGGCGTCGATGATTTTGTCGATTCGCGGCAACGGGAAGTGATCCTTTGGGCAGTGCTTATTCAAGAAGGTGAAGTCCATGCACATCCGCAGGATATCCGTGTCTTTTTTGGGCACAAGCACTCTGTTAGCGAGCCAAGTTCTTTCTTTGATCTTGCGTATGAATTTTGCATCGAGGAGTCTGTTGATCTCCATTCCGACTGCTTTTGCTCTTGGTTCAAACAGTCGCCGAATTGTCTGCTTAACTGGCCTTGCGTGTGGATTCACGTTGAGTGAGTTCTCGGCGAATTCCCTGGGAACTCCTGGCATGTCTGCTGGACACCAGGCGAAGATCTCCCAGTGCTCACAGAGGAATTCGACGAGCGGGAGTTCCTATGCAGAACTCAAGTTGTTGGTGATGAGGGTCGTCTTGGTCGGGTCCGTTGGGTGGGCCTAGACTTTCTTCGTGTGCACCGACGAGTCGAAGGACAGGTCAGGTGAACTTGGCCTGCTCAGGAGAGGCAGACTGTTGTCCGTCGACTCCTTTAATCTTGCGATTTCCTCCTACATGCCGATGGACTGGGAGATTCTATTGAATTCCGTGTCACAACTGTCGGACCTCTCGAAGTTTCCGTTGATCGTGATGACGCCATTTGGTCCTGGCATCTTCATCTGCAGGTAGGCGTAGTGTGGCACTGCCATGAACCTTGCGAACGCGACACGTCCGAGGATGCAGTGGTATTGTGAAGGCCAGTCAACGACTTCAAAGTCGATGCGCTCTCTCCAAAAGTTTTGCGGCGTGTCAAAGATGACGTCGAGGTTGATTTTGCCCAGGGGATATATGCCCTTCCCTGGGACAATGCCGTGGAACATAGTGTCTGAAACTTCCAGACACGTCAGAGGGATCCTCATCGCACGCAAGGTATTCGCGAACATGAGGTTAATGCCGTTGCCACCATCCATGAAGACGTGACTCATGTCGAAACCCCCAATCTGCGCCTCGATTACGAGGGGACAATGTCCTGGACAAGGAACTTGGCGTGGGTGGTCACGCCTGTCGAAGGTGATGCAGGAGTCGCTTCCACTGAGGTACTTAGTGGTGGAAGGTGGAGAGTTTATCACCAAGTTGCTTGGCGAGTGATGGCCTTCTACACTTGATTTGAGGGACGCCCTTTTTGGATCATCCCCATGTTGCCCACAACTTGTGGGTATGTTCGCCTCCGTGATGCTGGACCGGCGCGGCCACGGGTGGTGGTGGTCTGGGCGGTGGTGGAGGAGCTCCATGTGCCACAGCGTCTTGGGCGGCTCCATAGCCCCTGTTGACCGCGTCACGATTCATCCAGGCCAGGGCCTCGTGAAGTTTGAGGAACTCGTGGCAGTCCTTGATAAGGTGGTTGGATTTGTTCTTGCCATCGTGCTTGTCGATGTAGAAGTGCACGTTGCATGGCCCGAACAGTTTGTCCTTGATAGATGTTGCGGGTGCCTCTTTGCAAGTGCGGCGTTGCCACACCTGCGTGGTTTTCCCGCTGTTGTGGTTATCGTCGCGTTTGTCGGCATAGCCGGCTGTGACCATGTTGGCCTCGTCACGGTCGTCGTAGACGCGCATCTGACGTTTGCCTCCGCGGTCACGTCTACACCCGAGGTCGTTGTCGTCGTTGTCGGAGTAGGTACGGTTCTTCACCGAGTCTTCTGCGTCAGCCCACCAATTCGCGATTTCCATCAGGTGGTCGACCGTTTTGGGCTTCGAGCGGCCCAGCTCCTCCCTGGGATCTATACGGCAAACGCCGCTGTTGAATGCGTCGATTGCGCTGTCCTCTGAGATGTTTTCTGCGGAGTTCTTGATGATGGACCACCTCTAGATGTACGAGCGTAGCGATTCTCCCGATCTTTGCTGGCAGCTTCTCAGCTCTTCGATTGATGCGAGCCTTTTGTAAGTGCCCTTGAAATTGCGCATGAAGCTGTAGACCAGCTCTTCCCAGCTGCAAATGGATCCGTGCAGGAGGTTGTTGAGCCATGCGCGAGCGACGCCCTGCAGCTGTAGCTGTAGGCATTGCATGGTCGTGCTTCGACTCCCACCATGTAGTCTGACGGAGGAGATGTGGTCCTCCAACCAGATTTTTGGGTCCTGTAGACCGTCAAATTTTGGGTTCTCCGATGGGAGTTTGAACCCTTTAGGCATTTGCTTCTGCCTGATGGCCCTGCTGAAGCATGTGGCGCCGCGGAGCTCAGTCTCGTCTTCTTCTGAGTCAGTCGAACGAGCGTGTCTTGCCCGCATCTTGTCGACTTTGGCTGCGTGAGGTCATCGCACGCATCGTAGCCGTGATCATGCCGCCGTGAGCAGCAACGCCGAGACAGATCGTGACTATCGTCGCTGGACGAGGGCGAGGAGTAGAGTTTTGCCAGAGCCTTGCTTTTCTTTGGCTCTGGTCCTGGCTCTTTGTCGAGGGCAGCCTTGACTAGCCCCAAGCCAGCGATCGTAGATCGGTGCATGGCAGCTCGTGGATCTCCAGCTGGCGGCTGGTTGTTGAGGAGGTACATGGTGGCTTCCGTTACAGCGGCTTGCGACATCTTCGGGAGCACGTTGCCCCGCATATCCACCGTCATGGAGCCGAAGTTGAGGAATTTCGCGGCTTCTACGTGCTCTTCCTTGGTGAGGTGAGCCAGTCGAGATCTTCTCTTGTTGGCGAGGTACTCGTTGCCTTTGGAGGAGGATCCTCCGTGGGAGGAGAGCCCGAATCGCCGAAGGCTTGACTCGTCCGCCGCCTTTTTACGCGCCTCGAGTTGCACGATTGCATGTAGCTGGCGTCTGTATTCCTCCTTCAGTAGCCAATGGTAGCCCATCAGCATGTCTTGCGGGGAGTTGAGGGGCAGAGGATTGTCTCGTAGAGCTTCTCGATAGTGGGCCCACTCGTTGTCGTTGAGGCTGATCACTACACACTCTCCAGTGTGTTTGTTCACTATGGTCGGCGGTTCTCCTCCCGCTCCATTATTGATGGGTGCGCTGTTGCCACCATGGGTGTGGCTGCCGTTAGGTATGTCGCCATTGGGTGGAACACCGTTAGGTATGCCACCATTGGGTGGCCCGGTGCCAGATCTGGTGCCAGCGTTATCGCGATTGGCAGTGATGTCGCCCGCGTTGATGACGGCACACATGAAGTTGTTGTGGAAGCCGTTGCTCCCGCAAATTTCAGATCTGGAGCCGTAGGCTCCATCTTCTATGGCTAGGTCACCAGATCAGATCCACGACTGCTATCTCTATCCATGCTCCCGACTGTTGCTGGGGCATTGAGCTCGCTGAGGGTGCCGATTGGTGGAAGGAACCACAATGCTGGAGCAATCGTGGGTGCCGTTGGCTGGTCAGGCATACGAACAAGCCCAGCTGACCAACCTGGAAGCAGAAGCTCCCAATCGCCAGGCTGATCCCATCGCCCACGGACTCGAAAGCCGGCCGAGTGGGCGTTTGGACGATGAAGTCGAACACGGTGAAGAGCTGGCGAATCTCCGATGTTGCGGAGTTGTAGATCGCGGTTGATGGGGCCGAAGAAACCACAACATCAGCACTCCGGTTCCCATAGACGACACCAATTGACGCGGGTTTAACTCGTCAATGCCCATTATTATGGGCTTGGTTTTTGGAGAAGGAGGGAGCACTGGAGGCATCAATCGGCTAGCAAACAATCACATAGGTACGCAAGTCTTACCCAGGTTCAGGCCTCGTAGAGGTCCCTGCTCCTGCTTGTCTGCTCTTGGAATTAACGAAGGAATCGAAGATTACAAGGACGCGCAGATGCAATCTGGCGAGAGTTGTGGAAACTAAGGGGGTGATTGTCCTCCTCGCCACCCCTCCTACCCTTTATATAGATAGGCTAGGTCTCGGGTAGCAGGTCGAGTCGGTTACAGATTAGGATTTTCCCTTTGAACTTTCTATCTTAAGCTTCTTCTTGTCTCGCAAGCAATCGAGAGTCCGTGGGCCACTCGAATTCTTTATTGGGACTTGGCAACGCCGTGGGCTTCCGCTGTATCTGGACCATATATGCCAAAACTCGAGTACTTGTAGGGTATACCCATGTCACCTTTGCATTGGCTATGGCTGCATTGTTGTTATAATATATGCCCATTGGGTCCAACGCGCTAGGAACCACACCAAGTTCAGTTATGAACTCCTTCATCCAAACCGCTTCCCACGCCACTACCGAAGAAGCAACATATTCTGCCTCTATCGATGACGCTGCCACCACGCGTCGCTTGGAACTCATCCAACTTACTTTTGCTCCATTCATGGGAAATAGGTATCCGGATTGTGACTTAGAGTCATCCGGATCAGTGTCGAAGCTAGCATCAACGTAACACTTTGTGACGAGCTCTTCTTCACCTCCATATACGAGAACCATTTGTTTAGTTCTTCTCAAGTACTTAAAGATATTCTTGACCGCTATCCAGTGTTCCGAACCTAGATAAGATTGGTACCTGCTAGTCGAACTAATAACATGTGCCACATTCGATCTAGTACATAGCATGGCATACATGATAGGTCATATGGCTAAGGCATAGGGAATCTTATTCATTATTTCTCTATCTTCTTTCGTAGCTAGACTTTTAGTCTTTCTCAATGTCTTGCCTTGCAACATAGGTAAGAATCCTTTATTACTTCCGTCCACATTAAACTTCTTCAAAATCTTGTCAAGGTATGTACTTTGTGATAGCCCAATCAAGCGTCTTGATCTATCTCTATAGATTTTGATATCAAGTATATATGCCGCTTCACGAAGGTCCTTCATTTAAAAACTACTGTTCAAATAATCATTTACACTCTTCAAAAGTTATATATCATTTCCAATCAAGAATATGTTGTCCACGTATAAAATTAGAAATCTTACAGAGCTCCCACTCACTTTCTTGTAAATACAAGCTTCTCCATAAGTTTGGACAAATCCAAACCCTTTGATGACTTCATCAAAATGGAGATTCCAACTCCTAGATACTTGATCTAGTCCATAAATGGATCGTTGAACTTTGGATATCTTGTTAGCATCCTTAGGATCAATAAAACCCTTGGGTTGTACCATGTACAACTCTTCATCAATGTTTCCACTAAGGAACGCGGTTTTCACATCCATCCGCAAAATTTCATAGTAGAAATATGCATCAATTGCTAACATAATCCTAACTGACTTTAGCATTGCTACGGGAGAGAAAGTCTCATCATAGTCAACTCCTTGAATTTGTCGGAAACCTTTTACGACAAGTTGAGCTTTATAAATGGTCATATTACTGTCAATGTCGGTTTTCTTCTCGAAGATCCATTTATTCTCAATGGCCTTTCGGTCATGGGGTAGGTCCACCAAGGTCCAAACTTGGTTTTCGTACATGGATCCTATTTTGGATTGCGTGGCTTTTAGCCATTTGTTGGAATCCGGACTTCCCATCATTTCCTCATAGGTCGTAGGGTCATCATTTCCATCTACCATGAAATTCATAATTGGATTACCATACAGTTTAGGAGATGCACGTGTCTTAGTTGACATGTGAGTTTTAGTAGTGTTCTCTTTCAGAGTTTCATGATCATTATCATTAGTTCCCTCTTCATTTGGTGAAGTTGACATCAGAACATCTTCCGATGCTGCGCCACTCGCCGTTTCCGATTGAGCACTATTCGTCATTTCATGAAAGAGAAGGTTCAATAACCTCGTCGAGTTCTACCTTCCTACTTATCACACTTTTCGAGAGAAACTCCTTCTCCAGAAAGGATCCATTCTTTGCAATGAAAACTTTGCCTTGGGATCTATGATAAAAGTTATACCCAATTGTTTCCTTATAGCATCCTATGAAGACGCATTTTTCCGGTTTGGGTTCAAGTTTATCAGATTGAAGTTTCTTCACGTAAACATTGCATCCCCAAACATTTAGAATGATAACTTAGGCTTGTTACCAAACCACAATTTCATACGATGTCGTTTCCAAAAATTTAGATGGAGTCCTATTTAAAGTGAAGCAGTTGTTTCTAGTGCATATCCCCAAAATGACGATGGAAAGTCTGTGAGAGACGTCATAGATTGAACCATATCTAATAATGTACAATTACTATGTTCTAACACACCATTTAGTTCTGGTGTTCCGGCGGATGTGAGTTGTGAAACTATTCTACATTGTTTCATGTGTATGCTAAACTTGTAACTTAGATATTCACCTCCGCAATCCGATCACAGAAATTTAATCTTTCTGTTCGATGATTTTCCACTTCACTCTAAAATTCCTTGAACTTTTCAAAGGTTTCAGACTTGTGTTTCATCAAATAGATATACCCATATCTACTCAGATCATCTGTGAAAGTAACAAAATAACGGCAACCTCTGCACGTTGACACACTCATTGGTCCATACACATCTGAATGTATGATTTCCAGTAAGTCTGTCGCCCATTCAACATAACCAGAAAATGGGGTTCTAGTCATGTTGTCCATAAGGCATGGTTCACATGTCTCAAATGACTCATAATCAAGTGATTATAGCAATCCATAAGAATGGAGTCGTTTCATGCGTTTTACACCAATATGACCAAGGTGTAAGTGCCACATATATGAAGCATTATCATCACCTCAATTTAATTCCTTTTGGATCCACACTATGAATATGCGTATTACTATCAAGATCCAAATAAAACAAACCTTTATTCACATGTGCATGACCATAAAAGATATTATTCATATAAATAGAACAACCATTGTTCTCAGATTTAAATAAATAACCATCTCGCAACAAACATGATCCAGAAATAATGTTCATGCTTAACGCATGCACAAGATAACAATTATTAAGGTTCAAGACTATTCCTAATGGTAAGTGAAGTGGAAACATTCTGATGGCGATCACATCAACCTTTGATTCATTCCTGACATGCATTTCACTTCATCCTTGGCTAGTTGACGATTGGTCTATAGCCCCTGTTTGGAGTTACATATATTAGCAATTGAACTAGTATCAAATACCTAGGTGCTAATGCGAGTACTAGTAAGGTACACATAAGTAACATGTATATCGTATATACCTTTGTTCACCTTGTCGGCTTTCTTATCAGCCAAATACTTGGGTCAGTTGCACTTGTAGTGCCCCGTGTTCTTGCAATAAAAGCACTCAGTCTCAGGCTTCGGGCCATTCTTGGTCTTCTTCTAAGGCACGACAACAGACTTGCCACCCTTCTTGAAGTTACCCTTCTTCTTGCCTTTCTTGCCTTTCTTACTAACCATCAACACTTGATGCTCCTTTTTGATCTTCACTTTAGCCATTTTTAGGATGGAAAGAAGCCCAGGTAGCGACTTATTCATGCCTTGCATATTATAATTCATCACAAAGTTCTTGTAACTTGGTGGGAGTGATTGGAGAACCCTATGAACTCCTAGATCTAGAATCACAATTCCTAGAGCTACGAGTTTATTGGCATACCCAGAAATTTTGAGTACATGCTCGCTAACGGAGCTATTCTCTTCCATCATGCAGCTAAAGAACTCTGCATCAGCTTCATAACTTTCTACGGTGACATGGTTATCGAAAATCATTCTCAATTCAACCATTGTATCATAGGCATTGATGAGCTCGTAAACGCTTTCGAAGCTCAGGATCCAGCCCATATAGTATACCGCAATGAACTAAGTGGTGATCCTCCCGACAGGTGAAAACCACATGTTTCTCATCATCGGTAGAATCTTCAGCAGGAGGGGTTCCTAGAGGTGCATCTAACACATAGCTCCTTTGAGCCGCCGAGAGGAGTATTCTCAGGTTAGGGGCCCAGTAGGTAAAGTTGCTACCATTGGTGCTAAGTTTCACCTTCTCCATGAATACATTGAAATTGAAAACAGGTGGTGCCATGATCTACAACATATTTGCAAATACTATTTATACTAAGTTTATGAAAGATTGACTTCAAACTAATTCAAAGTTACTACTAGAACTCCCACTCAAAAAAAACATCCTCTAGTTGTTTTGGTGATTACATGAACCAAATTCACTACACCACAAACGATCATCATGTGAGATGATGTATCTACAAAGGCGAACATCGACATGTTCATCATATCATTCATATGTCTCATGCTTTACCTTTCGGTTCGTGTTCCTAGGCCATGTATGTACATGCTAGGCTCGCCAAGTAGAACCTTAGTAATCGCGTGTGTAAATTTGTATTACACCCATTGTATGTGAACGTAGATTCTATCACACCCAATCATAACATGGTGCTTCAAAACGATGAACTTTCTTAACGGTGTATACTAAAGGAAGAACACATGTTTATCTTGATATTTTAGTGAGAGGGATCATCTTATAATACTACTGCCAAGTTCTAAGCTAGACATAAGCACAAATAATATGCATAAAAGGGATAAACATCACATACATATATAATGTGATATGATATGGTCCTTTCTTGCACTTCGATCTCCATCATGTGCTCCATGGTGTGATCACCATCATTCCACCGGCGTGGCTCTAAGGTCCATGATGCCACCATCTTGGTTGTTCTCCACTAATTCAAATTGCATGGAATTTCCATTTCCGGCATGTAGGTCTTTAAAAGAATAAAACAACCATATGGATCCAACCGGTTGTCATAACTTACAAATGATATCATTGCATACAGAAAATTTATAACATATGATCATATCACATCACATGCCTTGCAAAAACAAGTTAGACGCCTCTAAATTCTTTCACATATTTATGTGGCTTTGGGCTTAAGAAGAATCGTTCATCCTATGAACTTCAAACCACAACGGTGATAAACAAATTAGTAATAACCCATTGTAAATCAGATCTTAACTATAGTAGGAGAGACAGACACCTGCTAGCCACTTATGCAATACGAGTTGCATGTGAATCATGGAACAAGTCTCATGTGCGAGGACATGTAAAGTTAGTCTGGGCCGCTTCATCCCACTATGCCACTAAGATCCAATATACACAAAAAGTTGCAATAACATGATCATCAACATCTACAGACATATGTGTTCTACTCATACGGAACATCTATGCATAGATATGGCTCTGATACCACTAAAGGGTTCGCAACATAGAAAACAAAAAAACCCTATGATAAGAACACCAATTGCACAAATATTTAATCTAGTAGATGCTAGTAAGGAGTAAGAGAGTAACCAGAGTAACTTACCCTCGAAGACCGAAAAGCTTTTTACGAAAACTGATTTCATTGGTGATGTAGTCGATCACTTACCAATCTCAATATCATGTTGAAGAACGCCATAACACCGTCCTCGGTCACACGTCCGGCTCCTTACAACCTCTAAGCCTCCACCCTAGGAGAGCAGCAGAAGGAGTAGATAAATCTTACTCTAAGAATCCAATAGAACATGTACCTCGCTAATCCGAGACCATGGGGAAAATGCTAGAGGGGTAAGAGAACCTTGACGAGTAGGTGGTGCATCTAGCGAGGAGGAGGAGGGCTCCTTTTATAGGGAAGGGGAACCCAAGGGGGCATGTCCACTGACCATGGAGGGTTCCCCCACCTCTCTTCATTCATGTGGTGGACACTCCACTCACATAAACTCCATCTCCACTCACATGCATTTATTAACCATCAACATAAATGCAATTTTCTCTTTAAATAAAACTCTTGTATTTATTTTATTCAGAATTTTGTTAATTACTTTAATTAAAAAACATTCACATAAAACCCCTTATGTTGTTTCAATATCACACTTGAAACCATTTTCAGCAATTTGACCTGAAACACTTCAGGTGATCATCGAAATAATTTCATCTCTAACAAAATTATTCTCCGATATGTTTTACATACCACTTAGTGTCGGAGAACCTTAAGTGTGTCACCGTACAGTTCACGAGTATTGTATACATGATAGAGACCCCTCTCTTATCAATAATCAGAAGCGGGACCTGGAGATCCATACTGACTCCTACACATTAAACGATAAATCTTGTGATCGTGTGAACCATCAATGTTGTATACTATTCCTTTTGTCTCTTGATACTGTACTTGTCCTAGATCCAATCATAGGTATCAACCATACCCTAGTTTGATCTTGTTCCCGACAAGTACTCTTTACTCACTCTATGATACAACATCCATGTGATCTAGTCATGTCCTTGCAAGCGGTGTTGATGTGATATCATCGAGAGGGACCATGGTATATATCTTCGTCATTAGGATGGAAAAATCCCACTCTTGATCCATGAGCCTTAACATAACACTTTCGGAATATCTAAACCCACCTTTATAGTCACCCTGTTATGGTGTGACGTTTGGTGGTATCAAGGCACTCTTCTGGTGTTAGTGATTGACATGATTTCATGGTCTAAGGACTAGGAATACTTCATATGTGTTTGATGTAGCAATGTAAACTTAATGACTAGTTCGTATTTCTAAATCTACTCAGGGTGTATGTTCCTCATATCATTCTTATAATGGTATGATCCCGTTATTAACAACATCCAATATTCATGATCAAGAAATCTTGATCATCTGTTAATCAACGAGCCAATATATATGAGAGGCATTACTAGAAACTTTGGTTTGTTTATTAAACACACATGCATTAACATTTCCTATTAATACAATTCTAGCATGAAAAATAAACATCAACCATAAACTTGGGATAAGATAATAACATTTAATTATTGCCTCTCGAGCATATTCCCTTCCGTTGAACCATGGTGAAGGGTGGTTTCATCGCCGCGTTTGCCAAGATTTTGTTGATGTCTGGGCATGGATTTTAGGGCCTTAACCAGACACTGCTAATCATGCCGCCTAAACGTCCGGATGCAACATTTTTTTGTGATTATCACCCATTAGCCTAATACAAATTTTTGCTAAGTGGGTGGCGAAGACCTTGGCAACTAGGCTTTATCCCAAGATAGGGTCGCTAGTGGGTCGTAACCAACGTGATTTAATAAGGAAGCGGAACATCTATAACAACTTTATGTTCATACAATAGATGGCTAGGTTCCTTCACCGCCTTAAAGAGCCCAAGGTGATGCTCAATATTGACATTGCCAGAGCCTTCAACTTTGTATCCTGGGGGTTCACTTTCTAGGTTCTTTGGCAGGTGGGGTTTGCACCGAGGTTATACGAGCCTATGGTCATTCTCTTGTCCATGGGCGGCATGAGGGTGATGCTCAATGGTGAGCTAGACCCCTCCATATGGCACCAGAGGGGTCCGAGACAGCGCCGCCACTATTCATGTTGATCAAACACACTCAATAGACTGTGAGTTTATGTAGTTGTAATCTTGCGATCTGATCCGAGCACTGCATGAATGTCGCCTCTGAGTTATGTATACATGTGGCTCAACGTCATCTCCTCCTTCTTGATCTAGAAAGTAAAGGGGATAGGTTGATGAGATCGATCCTAGTAGCACGATGGCATGGTGGTGGAAGTTTTGTGGATGTTGGAGAAAGAGTCCGACATGGGACAAGGGGTCCAACAAACCCTTAGTTCGAGAGCGGGATGAATCACGTGTTCCGAGATTCTTGGCGACGACATAGACGGTAGCGAACGGACATGACACAGAGGTTGACACATGTTTTTTAGCTAGGTTTGGGACCCTCGTGAGGAGGTAAAGCCCATACTCCTGCTTGGTTGTATTGCTCATGGTGCTTCGCGAGAGTAGAGTGGTGAACCATGTCTAGGGTTACAGATTGCAAGGATCGACCCCTTCCAAGGTAGGAGAAGGTCTCCTTATATAGGGAGGCTGGGCCTATTCCCCCCAAATGTTGGGCAGGGTCACCACACTGCCGTCCCTCGAAGACCTGGTCTATAGGACTAGTTTTGGTGGACTCGGTCCTCTCGTCTTGGTCGCCCTCTGGTTGCAAAGATGGGCTTCCTTGAGCCGTCCTTTGCTAGCTGATGCCCCCTTATCCCCTTAGCAACAAAGTGGCAAGGGACAACTGGCTTGGCTCCGATGACGTCCTCGACGTCTTTGCATCAGAGGGTGGGCGGTCGGGCCTTTCTGTACCAAGGCGACCCGTGTGGGCCCGGTCTTTCTGGTGGGTTTTGTCTTCTTCTTCCTCATCGTTGTAGGATTACGAACACACCCCTGGGCACGCCTTGAATCACCCAAGGCCTATCTTGGGACCCAGACGAGCCGGCACTCTGCTGAGGTGGACGGTAGGGCCCGGGAGTGTTCCTCTCATGAGGCGGTAGCCTCAGGTTTCCCCCGCGCAGCCTCCTGCCTCGTCCCATCGCTTCAGGAGGGGACAGCGGCCCTGTCGGTGGGCCTGTCGCTCGTAGGGTCGTGGTACCCCAGGTGCCAGGACTCTGACAGTAGCCCCCGGGCGCTTGCCATGCACGTGTCTCCTCGAAGGCACGAAGGGGCAAGGGCCCGAACGGTCGGCGGGCCCCACCGCGGGTGCGGTTGAAACAGCAACCGGCCTCAGGCGTATCTCTGCCATGCATTTGGACCGTCGGGCTCGAGGAACCGTCAGAGGGGAAAGGATCCGCCTTGCCTCAGGAACCGCCTCTCTCAACATGACGGTATGCCTGGGGGGGTCTGTGACTCGTGCCACACATCTAGCGTAATGACGCGACCCTTCGCCTTGTTAAATCATGGCCCCGACGCGACACCTTCTCCTTGATGCCATCTTCTCTTACTCCCCGTCTCTTCTCCCATGTCGCTGAGCGCTAAAAACCCCATTTCTTCCCATGGCACCCAAGCGACTCTTTACTGGCGAGAAGGGAAAATCCTTGGCGACGGACGAGGTGGAGACCCTCTTGGTGAAGTGTGGCCGTGGGAGGCCGCGGGAGGCGTGGTGGTCACTCAGTGACTGTCGGCCCCATCCCTTCCACCAGGGCCATCACGGTTAAGGAGGGGGAGACATTGGCAAAGCACGGTCAGGGGCGACCATGCGGGAGCAGGAGTGGACGACGCGGGGGGGGGGGGGGGGGGGCAAAACGGGGGCCGGGGTTGTCCTGGAACCCGCACTGGTCCCCTCACCGCCTTCCCCGCCTATCGTGATCAAGATCGAGGATGACGCCGAGCCCCCGCGGGTCATCGACTTCATCGTCCTCCTCGGGAACCCAAATTAGTTCACGAGAGAGCGACTCCCCCAGCCCTTCGCGCTCGGGATGGCCGATGAGCTCAGAGGTGTTGCTGCGCCACTCTGGTAGTGTCACGAGAGGTGGGTAAGTCAGCGTTGAGGTCCTCTTGCCCGGTGATGTACCTCACGGACGACTGGACCCGCTTGCTCATGAAGCACGGTATCTAGTAGGGCACGGTGCTCCAGTTCCGCTATTCCCACGAGGGCTTCTCGATGGCCATCTACAACCCGCTGATGTGTCGCGCCGCTTGCCCGAGCCACCTCAGGTAGACTGGGGCGGAGCTGCTGCTGGAGCTTCCACAATGCTAGGGGGAAGTGTCGGTCCCTTAGCGGTGCTCGCCATGTTTGATGATATTTTGTCTTCCAACCGTGAATGTAATGAACCTTGTTAGCTCTTTATTCTCATGGTTGCCTTCTCTTGTGCATGTCGTCGGGCTGTGTTTTGTGTGGCCAGCCCCTGAGTTGGGAGGCTCCGCCGTGGGTTAGAAGAGCGCTCTATGGAAAGCCACGCTCCGATCGGCACGACTGTTGTAGACCTTGAGACCATCGCTCGGTCCTGGCTGTTAAGGAGAAGTCCTCCCGAGACCCCTGTAAGCCTCACGTGGAGGAGGCCACAGGTCCGCATACATCTTGGAGGCTCTCGACGGTGAGGCCTCCATGAGCGTGAGCTCCCTGGGCCGCTACTCAGGTCTCTCTTGTCGCGAACTGTAGGGTAGCACGAGGGCAACAGGATCCTCGCATGGGGGCTGAAGGGGCAGCCACCGAGGGAGAGTAGCCCCGCTAGCCACTTCGTAACCCTCTAGAGGAGGGAGACCGTGCAGCGAATATGTACTAACATGACCCCACATACGCAGGGTATGCGAGATCATCAATCTCCCGAAGCCTTGTCACCAAAAATGGTCCGTAGGTCCAGCGCCCGGCACTTTAGGTCTTGGTGCCGATTGGCAGTGCCCGTTTGGAGGGGAGCATCCTTGTGACCCACCCCATAGGCCTCTCGGGGAAAGCCATGAGGCCACGTTGTCCCGCTGGCCTCCCGAGGAAAGACCGTGGGTATAGTCTGAGGTCTGGCCACTGGAGGGGATTACCCTCACAAGCCGCCCCATGGGCCTCTCATGGAGAGGATCGTAGGATAGGGTTTAGCCTATTGGTACCTCAGGGAGGAGACTGTGGGGCTAAACGTGTGCCGCTGGGGCTCCCTATAGGTGTATTGCGAGGGTCTCAAGTGTCAGGATACGTGGGTGTATTGTTGTCAGGGCCGGCCTTGAAATTTAGAGCTCGACACTTTAGGCCCTAGGTCGATGGGGATGACCGTTTCGAGCACCAGGTGCCGTGGGTGAGTTAACTTGTTGGCAAAACCGTCCCTTTCGAGCTCCAGGAACCATGGGTGAGGTGACTCGTGATGAGTGCATATTTGCATCATGTTTTATATTATTATTTTGCATTGTAGATGTAGGATCTTGGTATTTTACAGCACTCGCGCGCACATTTTATGTATGTTTTCACCAGGATCAAGACAAATGATGGATAAAATGGACACAATTCTTGACGCAGTTGTACTGAGGAGAAAAGGAGTCAAAAAACAACGTAAATCATTTATTTGAGAAATATCAATAATACTAGAAGAAAACCCGAAGCGAACAAACGACACAGACGGTTTAACAACCAACTATATGACAGGAAAACCTTTTCTGGCCGTATAGTTCCCATCGTATAGTTAGCGCCGCCACCGCCTCCTCAAATAGTTTCCCCCGTGCAACTGGATCAAAGAGACGACATACAGAACACCTTGAAATCGCCAAAACCTCACCTCCGAAAGGTATCTGGAGGGGGAACTCATCCATCGGGGATCCATCTTCGCCCTGCACAGATTCAGGAGGCTAAGGCATCGATCTCAATCATCAACCGCTACATCACCATCATCTCCATCCATCCGAGCTACATCTTGTCTAGATCTTGTTGTAATTTCCGTACTCGTTGTGGATTTATACAAGTACTTTTCATCTATGATAGATTCCATTGTTATTGCCATGATGTTGATTACCTCCATGTCTGAGTAGATGTCTAGTTCTAGGGGAGATGTAGAAAGCCTAGTATGAAAATGAAATAAGATAACGTTTATTATGATATTCATCACTGTTACCATGTGTTAGATTGTCTTCATTTTGATGTTGGGAGAAGTCGACCTCTCAATATTTGCCTCTTATGGGGACTTGATAGAGGGAACTACTTGTTGGTAGATGAAGGTGTGTTAGCATTTACAGTGACTATAAAGCTATTGGCACTCCTTACGTATCAACTTGGGAACCGAGGAAACTCACGGAACAATATCCATGCCATGGGATACTGATACGTTGCAAATGTATCCATAATTTTTGATGTTCCATGCTTGGTTTTTATCTACTTTCTTATGTTTTGACCACACTTTGGAGTACTTTTTATACACTTTCTTGGACTAACCTATTAACAAGATGCCACAGTGCCAGCTGCCTGTTTTCTGCTGTTTTTGGTTCCAGGAAAGTCAGAAAATGAATATTGTCGGAATTGGATGGGACAAAAGCCAAAGTTAGTTTTTCACCGAGGGGTCACGGAGCCAGAATACGAGACGGAGAGGGGCCAGGGGCCGGCCACACCACATGGCCGCGCGGCCAGGCCTGACCCGTGCCAGGGGTGGTCTAGCCACCTAAGCCACCCCCTCGGCCTCCCCTTTCGCCTATATATCGCCTCCGATACAGAAACCCTAAGTACCCGATCAAAATTCCACGAAAGAGTCTGTAGCCGTCGTCATCCCCATCCCTAGATCGGGAGGGATTTGAAGCTCTTCCCGAAACCCTGCCGGAGGGGAGAATTCACCCTGGAGGCCTTCTTCATCACCATGCAAGCCTCCGGTGTGATGCGTGAGTAGTTCATCCTTGGACTACGGGTGCATGTAGTAGCTATATGGTTGGTTCTTCTCCTTTGTGCTACCATGTCTAGATCTTGTGAGCTCCGTTCATGATCAAGATCATCTATTTGTAATCCTACATGTTGTGTTTGTGGGGATCCGATGGATATTGAGATGCTATTTCAAATTGATTATTGATTCTATCACGTCTTTGTTATTTGTGATCTTGCATGCTTTCTGTTGTTAGTAGCTATCTTGGCCAAGTAGATGCTAGCAACTCAAAGAGTTCGTATTTATGCTTGATAGTGGGTTAATGCCTCTAGTAATCTGGGGAAGTGAGAAATCTCTGAGGTACTAGATGTGTTGTTGCTACTAGGGAGAAAACAGCAATCCTTTGTTCATAGAACAATCATATTGTTTACTTTACACGCAATGCGTAATGCAATTATCTGTTGCTTGCAACTTAGTACTGGAGGGGGTTCGGATGATAACCTGAAGGTGGATTATTAGTCATAGATGCAGTTGGATTATGGTCTATGTATAATGTTGTAATGCCCAATCAAATCTCAAAGGAGTCAAGATGATTAGTATATGCTTGTATGCTTTCTCGATGTTTGTCAATTGCCCCGCTGTAATTTGTTCACCCAACATGTCATCTATCTTAAGGAGAACCACCACTAGTGAACTATGGACCCCGGTCCTTTCTTTTATCATCAATCTACAATTGTTTACTACTTTCTGTTTACTTTCTGCAAGCAATTACTTTCTTCCACACAATACGTTTAATCCTATGTTTTCAGCAAAACCGGTGAGATTGACAACCTCACTGTATGTTGGGGGCAAAGTTCTATGGTTGTGTTATGCAGGTTTCCACATTGCTGCTAGCACCGGTAGTGCGCCCTGCCAAAGTCCAGCTATCAACACCTTGGAGGTGTTTCCTTGCTCCTACTGGTTCGATAACCTTGGTTTCATAACTGAGGGAAAACTTGCTGCTGTGCACATCATACCTTCCTCTTGGGGTTCCCCAACGAGCTCGATATATTTTGGGCCATCAAGCTATTTTTCTGGCGCCATTGCCGGGGAGTCAAGGACATCTTCACAAGGGGAGTCCCTCATAACCAATCTCTTTACTTTGTTATTTCTGTTTTGCTTAGTTTATTTTTGCTTTGTTTGCTTGTTTCTTTATCAAAAACACAAAAAAAATAGTTTTACTACTTTGCTTTCTTTATTAGAAAACACAAAAAATGACTACTCTTGAAAACACTAAGTTGTGTGACTTCACTAGCACCAACACCAATGATTTCATGTGCACACCTATTGCTCCACCTGTTCCTGAAGCTACTTTCTTTGAAATTAAACCTGCTTTGCTCAATCTTGTTATGAGAGAACAATTTTCTAGTATTAGTAATGAAGATGCTGCTGCTCATCTAAATAACTTTATTAAACTTTGTGAGATGCAAAAGCATAGGGATATAGATGGGGATATTATTAAGCTTAAATTGTTTCCTTTCTCTTTGAGAGGAAAAGCTAAAGAATGGTTGCAATCCATAACTAGAAATAGTATTGATTCTTGGACTAAATGCAAAGATGCTTTCATTGGAAAATACTATCCTCCTTCTAAGATTATATCTATGAGAAGTGAAATAATGAAATTTAAACAATCTGATAATGAATATGTTGCTCAAGCTTGGGAAAGAATGAAATCTTTGGTAAAGAATTGTCCCACTCATGGACTGACTACTTGGATGATTATCCAAATCTTTTATGTAGGATTGAACTATTCTTCAAGAAATCTATTGGATTCTGCTGCTGGAGGTACCTTTATGACCATTAATTTGGGTGCTACAACAAAGCTTCTAGATAATATGATGGTTAACTATTCTGAATGGCACACTAAAAGAGCTCCACAAGGTAAGAAGGTAAATTCTGTTGAAGAAACCTCTTCCTTGAGTGATAAAATTGATGTTATTATGTCTATGCTTGTTAATGGGAAAGCTCATATTGATCCAAATCATGTTCCCTTAGCCTCTTTGGTTGCTCAAGAAGAGCAAGTTGATGTGAACTTTATAAGAAATAACAATTTTAGCAACAATGCCTACAGGAATAATTTTGGTAACAACAATTATAGTCCTTATCCTCCCAACAATGGTAATGCTTATGGAAATTCCTACAACAATAATAGGAGTGCTCCCTCTGAACTCAAAGTTATGCTTAAAGATTTTATTAGTAAACAAACTGCTTTCAATAAAACTATTGAGGAAAAACTCTCTAATGCTGAAAGAAATATAGCATCATTGGTTGAAGCTCAATCTCCTTTGAATAAAATGGCTGCTAAACCAGAAACTATTGATATTTCCTTTGCTGCTACTAATGCCATACAAGTTAGAATTGATGAAAATGTTAGACTATTAGCTGAATTGGATGTTAAGTGGGAAAGAGAAGATGAAATTGCTAGAAACATTAGTGTTTCTACTATCACTACAATTAGCGTTGAGGCTAGTAATAGCTCTACTACTTTAGATGATAATTATGATTTTGATCTTGATGGTTGCATATCTCTAAAGTTATTAAGTTCCTACAAAATCTTGCTAAAAGTCCTAATGCTAGTGCTATGAATATGGCCTTTACAAAACACATTACTGATGCTCCCATAAAATTTAAGAAGAAAAGATGAAACATAAAGCTTCTATTCCTATAAAACAAGAAGATGGTTGGGAACCCATCATTAATATGAAAGTGAATGATTTTGATTTCAAAGCTTTATGTGATCTTGATAGTAGTGTTTCTATTATGCCTAGAAGGATTTATGATATGCTTGATTTGCGACCATTGGAAGATTGTTATTTGAATGTCCCACTTGATGATAATGCTAAAAACAAACTCATGGGGAGTATTAATGATGTTCTTATTATGGTTAACAATGCCTATGTCCCCGTTGATTTCTATGTTTTGGATGTTGAATGCAATGCTTCTTGTCCTATTACTCTGGGAAGACCTTTTCTTAGAACTGTTGGTGCCATTATTGATATGAAAGAAGGCACCATTAAATATCAACTTCCAATCAAGAAAGGTATATAACACTTCCCTAAGAAGAGAGATAAGATTTCTTTTGCCTCTCCTATGAAAACAAAATTTGCCCTTAATGCTTCTTCATTTGAGAACACTTGATTCTTTTTCTTGCTTCTTATGCCTAACTTAAAGGCGTTAAAGAAAAGTACTTATTGGGAGATAACCCAAAAGTTTTAGACGAGTCTTGGAAGTTATTGCTTCAGTAATAACCTCTGCTTATCCTTTTTATTTTCTTTTTGTGCCAAGAGTAACCTCTAATGAGAGAGAAGTAATGGTTGGGAAAGTTGCTATCCGGAAACAGATTTTTGTGCTTCACCGTAAAAATTCGTGTAAAATCTCTATACTTCGTTTTGAGGCATGAAGTTTTGTGCTTCGGCCCCAGGTTGTTATCTAACTTTCGTTAGTTCAACACTTTTCGATTTGAGCAACAAAAGGTCTTCGAAAAAATTGGTTTTTACCTGCTGGTCTGTTTTGACAGATTTCTGCCATTATTTGCATTTGCTTCTTGTTGGTTCCTTTTTGAGTTCTATGCATTTAAACTATTTGTATCTAGTCACTCTTATGAACTTTGAAGGTGTCCTATGCATTTATGTTTGCTACTCTATGAGGTACAAGCTGAATACTACTATGCTATGTTTTCTTTTTGTGAAACAAACAAACGTCTTGCAAAACATTGTTATTCATGAATCTTTTGTTTGTGCCTTTTCATGTTGCAACATAGTTTCTTTGTCTTATTGCTAGAACTTTGTATTTCATGTTATGATTGAAGTACTATGATCCCAGCTTCGAATGTTTTACAAATACTTTGATCAAGTTTATGATGGTGCATGTCACCTTTAAAACTATTCTTTCTTTTTATCACTTACCTACTCGAGGACGAGCAGGAGTTAAGCTTGGGGATGTTAATACATTGCTAATGTATCCATAATTTTTGATGTCACGTGCTTGGTTTTATCTACTTTCTTGCGTTTTGTCCACACTTTGGAGTACTTTTCATATGATTTCTTGGACTAACCTATTAACAAGAGCCATAGTGCCAGATGCCTGTTTTCTGCTGTTTTTGGTTCCAGGAAAGTCAGAAAATGAATTTTCTCGGAATTGGACGGGACAAAAGCCAAAGTCAGTTTTTCACCAAGGGGGACACAGAGCCAGAATACGAGAAGGAGAAGTGCTAGGGCCCGGCCACACCACCTGGCCGCCCGGCCAGGCCTGGCCCGCACTAGGGGGTGGTCTGGCCACCCCAGGCACCCTCTCGGTCTCCCCTTTCGCCTATAAGTCGCCTCCGATATAGAAACCCTAAGTACCCGATCAAAATTCCACGAAAGAGTCTGTAGCCGCCGTCATCTCCATCCCTAGATCGGGAGGGATCTGAAGCTCTTCCCAGCACCCTGCCGCAGAGGGGAGAATTCACCCTAGAGGCCTTCTTCATCACCATGCAAGCCTCGGGTGTGATGCGTGAGTAGTTCATCCTTGGACTACGGGTCCATGTAATAGCTAGATGGTTGGTTCTTCTCCTTTGTGCTACCATGTGTAGATCTTGTGAGCTCCGTTCATGATCAAGATCATCTATTTGTAATCCGACATGTTGTGTTTGCGGGGATCCGATGGATATTGAGATGCTATTTCAGATTGATTATTGATTCTATCATGTATTTGTTATTTGTGCTCTTGCATGCTTTCTGTTGTTAGTAGCTATCTTAGCCAAGTAGATGCTAGAAACTCCAAGAGTTAGTATTTATGCTCGATAGTGGGTTCATGCCTCTAGTAATCTGAGGAAGTGATAGAAATCTCTAATGTACTAGATGTGTTGTTGCTACTAGGGAGAAAACAACAATCCTTGGTTCATAGAACAATCATATTGTTTACTTTATACGCAATGCGTAATACAATTATCTGTTGCTTGCAACTTAATACTGGAGGGGGTTCGGATAATAACCTGAAGGTGGATTATTAGTCATAGATGCAGTTGGATTACGGTCTATGTATAATGTTGTAATTCCCAATCGAATCTCAAAGGAGTCAAGATGAGTAGTATATGCTTGTATGCTTTCTCGATGTTTGTCAATTGCCCTGCGGTAATTTTTTCACCCAACATGTCATCTATCTTAAGGAGAACCACCACTAGTGAACTATGGACCCCGGTCCTTTCTTTTATCATCAATCTACAATTGTTTACTACTGCTTACTTTACTCGCAAGCAATTACTTTCTTCCACACAATACGTTTAATCCTTTGTTTTCAGCAAAACCGGTGAGATTGACAACCTCACTGTAAGTTGGGGGCAAAGTTCTGTGGTTGTGTTGTGCAGGTTTCCACGTTGCTGCTAGCACCGGTAGTGCGCCCTGCCAAAGTCCAGCTAGCAACACCTTGGAGGTGTTTCCTTGCTCCTACTGGTTCGATAACCATGGTTTCATAACTAAGGGAAAACTTGCTGTTGTGCTCATCATACCTTCCTCTTGGGGTTCCCCAATGAGCTCAATATATTTTGGGCCATCAGATACGTCCTACAGGATTACGTCCCTTAATAGCGCAGTAATTCGATTGATGTCGATTGCTGACTGCTGTGGTTATGAGGATGATGTGAGCAACGGTTGCTGCCTATTTGTCCATATACGGAGTTCCTCCCACACATACTCAGTTGAGAATGTTCATGATAATAATCTTTACCTTAGCTCTTTATAATGCTAGTGGTGTATCTACTACTCCCTGAGAACGCTTTTCCCTAATGCTGTTCCAGTCTCTTTTACATACGCGATACTTATTTTCTATGTTTAGTTATTTTACTTTACTTATTGTTGCTCTTATACCAAAAACCCCAAAAATACCTTTTTACATAATACTCGCATTTTATCTTGTCGCTTAGAACTTTATTTAGCATTTCTATTGTAGTATTTAATTCAAGAGTTATTAGATTTCAGTCTCCTGCTCCCTGTGGGATCGATATCTTTATTTCAAAACTAGCTACAAACGATCTGTGCACTTGCAGTCATCAAGCTATTTTCTGGCGCCATTGCCTGGGAGCTAAGAGCTGTAGGTCTTTTAGTTTTTTCTTATTTGTTTTTGTGTTGCTAAGTTTTGTTTTGAGTTACAGGTTTCCACCAACATGATGGAGTTTGAGCATATGACTAGTGCTAACCCACTCAGCCACTTTTGTAAGCCCTATGATCTTTATAAAAGAGACAACTCCAACAAGAGGACAAGGGGGTTTGAAATAAATCCTCTATTTCTTGGTATTCTACACAAGAAGCAATTTACTAGGGATGAAGAAGATCCTGATGCATATGAGCATATTGGATGCTTCAAAGATATATTAGGCACTTTTCAATTGACGGGATATACCGCCAATGAGGTAAGGGATAAACTTTTTAGTTAGACTTTGACTAGTTCGGCTCTCTCATGGTATAGATCTCTACCCCCAAAAGCCACTACTACTTGGGATAATTTATCTTGTGAATTTCTAGCAAAATATTACCCATTATCAAATTCTTTTGGAAGCAAGCATCTTATAATGACTTGGAGGAACCGTCCTAATGAAGTACTGGTAAGAGCTTATATCAGATTTAAAGATTTACTTAATCTATGTCCTCATCATGATTTACCTAAATGGTATTTGTTGCATATCTTTTATGGAGGTCTAATTGAACCTAATAAAATTGAACTAGACTCTTTCGCGGAAGGAGCCTTTATGAATCTTCCTATAACTAAGGCTTGGGCTTTACTTAATAGAATTCACGATCATAGAGTTTCATGGAATCTTGGTCTAGGAAGCCAAGGAGGTGTAGAAATAGATCATGAGTGTATTCATGACTATAACAAAAAAAAGGCCATGTTAAAGAATTATCTAAAGAACTTTATTTAGATTCAGATCTTGGTTGCAAGTTGTTAAAGCTTTTACAGAACACATCAAAGCTCCAAAAGAGTGTTTGGTCAAGTATGATCCACCACCCAAACCTGAAAAGAAGAAAGAAGTTAAAGCAACACTGGCCTCCCTAGAACCAACATATGAGATACCTTTCCCTAACACTGCACAAAAGCATATTTCTGAATATGAACAGGTTAAAGCAGTACAGGAGAACAAGGAAGAGGAAATTATACCAGTAGTTGTAGAACATATGGAAGAAACCAAAGATGAAGAGGTAACCAAGGAAGCAATTATG
The DNA here is from genome assembly GCA_023614405.1 of Avena insularis. NCBI lineage: Eukaryota > Viridiplantae > Streptophyta > Magnoliopsida > Poales > Poaceae > Avena > Avena insularis. Next base: position 411,976,876 of record CM042692.1, on the reverse strand, counting down.
GCTATGTATGCACATTGTAACATAGTTGAACTTGATAAAGAGATTTCCGTATTGGTTGAAGGTAAGACAAAGGTAAAAGCTATGGGTAATCCTATTCTTCCCATCATATTTAAAGAAACTTTGCATTATGGTTTATGTGATCTTGGCACCGAAGTTAATGTCATATCTTATGATTTCTATCTAGAAATAAAAGAAGAAATAGAACCAGCTACAATTGAAAATACTGATATGACAATGATGTTAGCCAATAAGACTCTTAGAATCCCAATGGGAGTAGTTGAAGATGCAACTGTCACAATTGGCAATAAAAGCTTTCCTATAGATTTTGTAGTTGTTGATATGCCAGCTGACACTCTTTGCCTTATTACATTTGGAAGAAACTTTTTTTTGAGAAACACAGTACGATCGTAGACGCTCACAACACGTACATGCACCCACCCCTATGAACGCACACACGCACACCCTACCCCTATGAGCACCTCCGAGAGACCGAGCCGACGGATCGGGTCTTGAGATTGACGAAGTCACCACGGGCGCCTCGCTGTCGATGGGAACGTCGCCTCCCACTAAAAGAATATTCCGCCTTTTTATGTAACACACAGTGTCAAACCGGGGGTTTGAACTCTAGTGAGCTTGGGGTATAACCACCCTCCTAACCACCCAACCATAGGTTGGTTTGCTACAAATAAATTTCCTATTATTAGTGCTAAACTTTCAAGAGAAGAAGAAGAACTCAGATAAATACCTAAGGAGCATCGCAAGGCCTTTGGGTACTCAATGGATGATTTGAAGGGCATTAGTCCCATGATAACCGTCCATCGAATATTCATGGAGGAAGGTGCTAAACCAGTTGCAGAATTTAATAGAAGGCTGAAGCTCGAAATGAAGGAAGTGGTAAGAAAGGAAATTGTACGCCTATTGGATGCAGGTATAATCTATCCTGTAAAGGAAAGTGAATGGGTAAGTCTTGTTCATTGTGTCCCTAAGAAGGGCGGTTTTACTGTTGTTCCTAATGAAAACAATGAATTGATACCTACTAGAACTATTGTTGGACATAGGATGTGCATAGATTTCAGGAAATTGAATAAAGAAACTAGGAACGATCATTATCCTTTACCGTTTATAGATCAAACTTTAGAAAGGTTAGCAAACCACACTCATTTTTGCTACTTGGATGGATACTCTGGTTTTTCTCAAATAGCTGTTCATCCTAATGACCAACTTAAAACAACTTTCATTAGTCCTTATGGTTTACATGCTTCGATGTATGCCTTTTGGATTATGTAATGCTCTGGCTACTTTTCAAAGATGCATGACTTCTATTTTTGCGGATTTCATATAACTGATAATGGAAGTATTTATGGATGACTTTTCTATCTATGGAACTTCATTTACTAGTTGCTTGGATAATCTCAAAAGAGTTTTGCAGCGTTGTGAAGAAACAAATCTCATTCTAAACTTGGATAAGTGCTATTTTATGGTCAAAGAAGGTATAGTCCTTAGACATAAGGTATCAGGTAAGGGAATTGAAGTGGATAGAGCCAATGTTGAGGCCATATATGGAATGCCACAACCTAGGGATATAAAAGGTATAAGAAGTTTCCTTAGTCATGTGGGTTTTTATAGAAGGTTCATTACAAATTTCTCTGGAATATCTAAACCTTTGACTAATCTCCTGCAAAAGGGAGTAAGAGTTAATTTTGATGAGAAATGTTTTACAGACTTTGATAAACTTAAAAATGCTTTATCCATGCTCCTATCATTAAACCACCTGTCTGGGATATGACTTGTGACTTAATATGTGAAGCTAGTGATGATGCTGTAGGAGTAACTCTGGGACAACACATAGGTCGCATATTTAATATTATACATCATGCTAGTAGAACTCTCAGTAGTGCCCAAAAGAATTATCCTAAGGAAGAGAGGGAACTTTTTGCTGTATTTTTCTCTTGCGATAAATTTCGTTCTTATATAGTTGATTTAAAAGGAAGAGTTCATACGGATCGTGGTGGTTTAAAATAACTCCTTGAAAGGAAGAACCATAAGCCAAGACTGATCTGATATTCTTTTACTTCAAGAATTTGAACTACAGGTCATGCAGAGGCAAGGAATAAAAATGTTGGATGTAGTGTCCATATTTGCCCAGAAAGACACCAACCTTATTGAGAGGGACTTTAGTCCTGGTGATTTTCGCTTATGAGAATTATTCAATGAACTAAGGTCAATCCCTCAAAAATAGAAGAAGTCTTTGTTGTTGGAGGAGCTTGTCGTCCCTGAATAAGTAAATGGTAAGTTCAAGGTAAGTGTTCTTACTCCAATAAGTGATTTATTTTCATAGATTTTCCTCCTAAAATTTCTGTCTTTGAATTCCTTGTGTTTTTCTGAAGTTTTTGAGGGTTTTACCAACTATACGGGTGGAACTATACGACCGGAGAGGAAGCTCCCTCCGTATAGTTGGTTGTTAAACTCTGTATATCCTCTTTGTGAAATTGTTTTTGATGTCTAGAACTATATGGGCGCAACTATACGACCGGATGAAATAATTCCGGTTGTATAGTTGGTCGTTGAACTCTTAGGTACTTTTGATTTTTGATGTCTGTATCTATACGATCGAAACTATACGACTGGGGATGAAATTCCAGCCGTATAGTTGGTCATTAAACTATCAAACATCTTCGTTCAGTTTTTCGTTTTTCCAAAAAAACGGTATTGTCGGTTCCAAGTCAGTAACTTAACCAACCTGTACTCGAGATATTTGGAAATATATGCCCGGAAGCAACTATACGGCCAGAGCTATATGGGCCACACCCGTATAGTTGGTCCTTACGTAGCAGGACTCTTCCAAATCCGTGATTTGTTTCCATGTTTCATTAAGATTCTTTTCTTGGGTGTGAATTTGGTGTTTTTCGCGACTTTTACCGACCTCTGACCCCCCTTATATACTACCATTGTCTCTCTCTCTAATCATAATCTCCAAGAACCAATCTAGCAATGCGCTATCTCGCCATAGGCCGTGGAAAACCCTTGGGTCTCATCGCTCCTTCCCCCTTGGGTCTCGTCTCTCCTTCCAGGGACTCTAGCAGCCCGTCCATGGAGGACGACGACGAGGAAGTGGAGAGGTTTAGCCCGAGGTACAAGGAGTATGTCGAGCCAATCTTCATACGATTCCGACAAAGATTGGAGTGACATCTACATATGTTGTGATGTCTATGATCCACCTGAGATCAACTGGGCGGCGATGAAGAGAGCTCAAGAAGAGAGAGAAGGTAGCAAGCCACATGGAAAATGGCGTGTGGAGACGGTCAAGTTCATCACCTCGGACCCCAGGCTGCACAAGCGTAAGGAAATTCCTAATACTAGTGCATGTGCTAGCAATGGAGTGACGGTTCCACTCTTGAAGCCTACTATTGGTGCTCGTATGAGGGTGAAGCCTCAAGAAGAGTGGAAGAACGGTTTCCACTTTCTCGATCCATCAATCATGGATGCGGAAGAGGAAGCTGCTCCCAGGACTAAGGACCGCGTGCGAGCACTAGAGATATATCAGAAGTAGGAGCTACTCCATCGCGTCGAAGTCCGCCACCATCTCAAGGAGATAGAGAAGAAGGATGATCTTATCCCACTGGTGACTAAACTAGCGGATAAGGTGGACACTTTGCAATCTGATTTCCGCAGGTGCTACAGCCGCATCACCACTTTGGAGGATACCAACAAGAAGCTATGCACCACAGTGTTACATGCCATGGTGCCATAGTGATTTACAATAATCACAGTATCAAATAATCGCAAGGGATTATTTGATCTCGCCTGGATTGATTCCAAGCTTGGGGAGATCTTTAAGACCTGGTAATCTATCCTATAAGTTTTATATTATTATTTTACCTTTACATTAGTTCAAACTAGAAATAAAGTTTGCATCATTAGAATTCCCTTCAGGAATAGTCGATCCCTTTTATGAAATTCCGAGTTTATTATTATATATGGAGCAATATTGAGTTTGTGCTTGTCTTATTGGATATGTGAATGGCTTGAGTATAATTTTACTTGCACTTGATGATAGCAATAGGAGTCTTCCACACCATTGGTATTAATGGAATGTACAAATATAATTTGGTCAATATGTTGTAGGTGCATGGTTCGATTTACAAAGACAGAAAAATTATCTAATCAAATCAAAAAAGAAACCTTAAACAAAGGAAAATAAAAGTGTTATCAAATTAGAGTGAGATCATGAAGAGGTAGAATATTCAAGCTATAAAGATTGCTTCATATACAATTGGAATTTGGTAATTGAGATCATTTAACTTTGAATTCCTACATGAAGTGGAATGTATGGCTAGCTTCTTTGCATAGCACTTAAACAAAAGTGTGAGCATCTATAAAAATAAAAAGAGAAAAATAAGAAGAAGAAAAAGAGCGAATGTGCAGAGAGCAAATAGGAATACACCACTATATTGTAGTATGACAAAGAGACGCTTTGAGATTTTGAATCCCAAGTGAACATGTTAAATCCTAAAACACTTGGGACTACCTTGCTAACTCATTCGGTTGAACTGAATACTTTTACATCATATTGAGAGTGATCTTTTGTGAACTGTTAAATGCTACGGTGTGGTAGCCTGCTAATATTATTCGGATGGTTCGAGTAAGGTACTATTCATGAACTCATTCCTATGTATCATGTATGATAAACACATGCTCCAACTGCCTCATTTATTTTATCGACTCAACATCATGAATATGGGGATCACATCCATTAAGCTAACTTGCTCGGGATGAGCAAGAGTCTAAGCTTGGGGAAGTTGATGAGTGCATATTTGCATCATGTTTTATATTATTATTTTGCATTGTAGATGTAGGATCTTGGTATTTTACGGCGCTCGTGCGCACATTTTATGCCTGTTTTCACCTGGATCAGAACAAATGATGGATACAATGGACACAATTCTTGAAGCAGTTGTACTGAGGAGAAAAGGAGTAAAAACAACATAAATTGTTTATTTGGGAAATATCAATAATACCAGAAGAAAACCCGAAGCAAACAAAGGACACAAACAGTTTAACGACCAACTATATGGTGAGAAAACTTGTTCCGGCCATATAGTTCCCGCCTTATAGTTGGCGCCGCCACCACCTCCTCAAATAGTTTCACCCCGTGCAACTAGATCAGAGAGACGACATACAAAACACCTAGAAATCACCGAAACCTCACCTCCGGAAGGCATCTGGAGGGGGAACTCATCCATCGAGGATCCATCTTCGCCCTATGCAGATTCAGGAGGCTAAGTCATCGATCTTCATCATCAACCGCTGCATCACCATCATCTCCATCCATCCCATCTACAACTTGTCTAGATCTTATTGTAATTTTTGTACTCGTTGTGGATTTATACAAGTACTATTCATCTATGATAGATTCCATTGTTATTGCCATGATGTTGATTGCCTCCATGTCTGAGTAGATCTCTAGTTCTTGGGGAGATAGAGAAACCCTAGTATGAGATTGAAATAAGGTAACGTTTATTATGATATTCATCGCTGTGACCATGTGTTAGATTGTCTTCATCTTAATGTTGGGAAAAGTCAACCTCTCATTATTTGCCTCTTATGGGGACTTGATGGAGGGAACTACTTGTTGGTAGACGGAGGTGTGTTAGTACTTATAGTGACTATAAAGCTATTGGCACTCCTTACGTATCAACTTGGGAACCGAGGAAACTCACAGAACACTAAGCATGCCATGGGATACATCCTATAGGATTAAGTCCCTTAATAGCATAGTAATTTGATTGATGTCGATTGCTGACTGCTGTGGTTATGAGGATGATGTGAGCAGCAGTTGCTTCCTATTTGTCCATATACGGAGTTCCTCCCACACATACTCAATTGAGAATGTTCATGATACTAATATTTACCTTAGCTCTTTATAATGCTAGTGGTGTATCTACTACTCCCTGAGAATGCTTTTCCCTATTGTAGTTCCAATCTCTTTTACATACGTGAAACTTATTTTCTGTGTTTAGTTGTTTTACTTTACTTATTGTTGCTCTTATACCAAAAACCCAAAAAATACCTTTTTACGCAGTACTCACATTTTATCTTATCGCTTAGAACTTTATTTAGCATTTCTATTGTACTATTTAATTCAAGAGTTATTAGACTTCAGTCTCCCGCTCCCTGTGCGATTGATATCTTTATTTGGAAACTAGCTACAAATGATCTGTGCACTTTCACTCAACAACTTGTCGCTGGAGCTGGTCTGTAAGTCAGAGCTTGATATCTTAGGCACTGGGTCGACGGACGGTGCCCCAGAGGTAAACACCGTGGAGAGGGCCACCAAAAAACACAAGGACCGACTTCCCTAAACGTGTCATGCGAGGGTTTCAATCACCAGACACCACGGGTGAGTTGACTCATGGCTGAAGCTAGTCCGAGAGTTCAGAGCTCGACACTTTAGGTCTTGGGTTGTGGCCCGGTGGTACACACCGTGGAGGGGGTCATTGATGACTGCAAGTGCACAGATTATTTGTAGCTAGTTTCGAAATAGATATCGATCACACAGGGAGCAGTAGGTAAAAGACTAAAATGCTTTTAACTATAACTAAACTAGGTACTGAAGAAATAACTTTAAGATGCAAGATAAGTAGAGTTGTTTTTGGGTTTTTGGTTGAACAAGGTAATTTAAAGTAAAGAAAAACTTAATGCCGAAAGTAAGAATCGCGTGTGTAATAGAACTTTGGAACTACAATAGGGAAACGACGTTCTTAGGGAATAGTCGATACACCGCTAGAAATTTAGACTAAGTAATCTAGAGTATTATAAGGAATAATCTCATAATGTGTATGTATGTGGGAGGAGCTCCATATAAGGACGATTTTCTAGCAACCGTTGCACACATCGTCCTGGTAACCACAGCATACAGTAACAGACAACCATCATGTTACCATGCTATTAAGAGATTTATCCCGTGGCATGGCCATGGCTTGATGAGTTATCCTTGATTCCCAAAGTTGATACGTAAGGAATGACAACAACTTTATAGTCACAGTAAGTGCTATCATCCCTCTGTCTACCAACAAGTAATCCCCTTCATCGAGTCCCCATAAGAGGCAAATATTAAGGAGGTTCACAACTCCCAATATCAAGATGAAGACAATTAACACGTACACATAATGATGTATAACATAATAATCTCTATCTCATCTCAGTCATATTCTAGGCTTTCTCCATCTCCCCAAGAACTAGAGATCTACTCAGACATGGAGGCAATCAACATCATAGCAATGGTAATGGAAACAATCATAGATGAATAGTACTTGTATAAATCCACAATGAGTACGGGAATTACAACAAGATCTAGACAAGATGTAGATGGGATGGATGGAGATGGTGGTGATGCAGCAGTGGTTGATGAAGATCGATGCCTTAGCTTCCCGGATCTGCGCAGGGCGAAGATGGATCCCTAGCGGATGAGTTCCCTCTCCAGATGCCTTCCAGAGGTGAGGTTTTCGTGATTTCTGGGTGTTCTGTATGTCGTCTCTCCGAAACAATTGCACGGGGTGAAACTATTTGAAGAGGCGGAGGCGGCGCCAACAATATGGCCGGAGCTATACGACCAGAAAAGTTGCTTCGGTCGTATAGTTGGTCGTTGGACTCTCTGCCTCCCTTGTTTGCTTCTGGTTTTCTTCTGGTATTATTAATATTTCCCAAATAAGCGATTTACGTTATTTTTGACTCCTTTTCTCCATAGTACAACTGCTCCAAGAATTGTATCCATTGGATCCATCATCTGTCCCGATCCTGGTGAAAGCAGACACAAAATGTGCACGCGAGCACCATAAAGTACTAAGATCCTACATCTACAACGTAAAATAATAATGTAAAACATGATGCAAATATGCACTCATCAACTTCCCCAAGCTTAGACTCTTGCTCGTCCCGAGCAAGTTTTAGCTTAATGGATGTGATCCTCATATTCATGAAGCCGAGTCAATAAAATAAATGAGGCAATTGCAGCATGTGTTTATCATATATGATATATAGGAACAAGTTCGTGAATAGTACCTTACTCGAACCATCTGAAGTATTAGCAGGCTTCCACACCTTGGTTATCAATAGTTCATAAAATATGAATCTCAACATAATGTAAAAGTATATGGTTCAATCGAATGAGTTAACACGGTAGTCCCAAGTGTTTTAAGATCAACATATTCACTTGGGATTCAAAATCTGAAAAGTGTCTCTTTGTCATACTACAATACAGTGGTATATGCCTATTTGCTCTTTGCACACTCGCTCTTTTTCTTCTTTCTTTTCTTTTCCTTTTGCATATATGCTCACACTTTTGTTTTCAAATGTTGTGCAAAGGACCTACCCATATATTCCACCTTATGTAGGAATTCAAAGTCCAACGATCTCAATTATCAAATTCCACCTGTATTTGAAGCATTCTTATGACTTGGAGATTCTACCACGACTTGTTGTCACTCTATTTCGATAGCACTTTCATTTTCCCTTGTTCAAGGTTTCTTTTTCAACTTAATTGTATATATAATTTTTCTTTGTAAATCAAACTGTAGACTTACAGGATGTTGACCCAATTATCTTTATGTGTTCCATTAAGACCAATGGTGTGGAAGACTCCTATTGCTATCATCAAGTGCAAGTAAAATCATACTCAAGCCATTCATATATCATTAAGGCAAACACAAACTCAATATTGCTCCATATATAATAATAAACTCGAAATTTCTTAAAGGGATCGACTATTCCTGAAGGGGATTCTAATGATGCAAACTTTATTTCTAGTTTGAAATAATGCAAAAACGGTAATATAAAACTTATAAGAAAGATTACAAGGTCTTTAAAGATGTCCCCAAGCTTGGAATCAAGCCAGGCGGGATCAATTAACTCCTTGTGGGTACCTATTCCTCCTCTTGGGTAGATAGAGCATCGCCTTCTTCTTTTAAGTTTCTCGCTTTAACTATGCTTTCAAAGTGAATGCTGAGCTTGGTCATGTTGTATTGGAGCTCCAACATTTTCCTCTTAAGGAATTTCTTCTCATATGTTAACTCAAAGATAGTTTTAATCAGGAAACCAACTCTACCATCGATTGCATCGACCTTCTTCTCAAGGTCTTTGCTCATCATCCAGTAGGAGTCAATCCCTTCTCCAATTGTTTCAACGCATGCCTTAGAAGCCTTTTGTAACTCACAAATATAATCATGAATCTCATCTTGCCGCACCTTCTTAGGTTTAAGAGGTGATGGCCAAAGAGGTGGTTTATAATAGGATCCTATGTTGTAACGATAAGGATTAGGGAGGTACTCATCCTTGTTCCTTCCCCGCTTAGTTTGTCTCATCATCTCCATCCTTTGTGGGAACATGTCCTCCCAATTTGGGAGAGGCTTGATCTCCGGGCTGGATGATGACGATTATCCTTTTGGTTCTTCTTCCTCGATCCTCTTCATGGGCTTCTCTTCTTTCTTCTTCAGATCTTGTTGGCATGGAAGGGCTGCATGGCTTCGTTGCATGGATGTTGTTAAAGGGGCCTATATAGGGATGACGAAGATCTTTCGAGGATGGAGGCTGTAGCTCTACAAAAACTGAATGAAAAAGGTTAGATGTGATTAGCTTTAAAAGGAGGGGTCAAAAACCCTAGCCGCCTTGCATAACGAGCAACTATACGGGCGCATCCCGTATAGTTCCTGCCATATGGTTGTGAACCGACTATAGATCAGATCTACGGCGGAACCTAACTATACAGATGCAACTATACGGGTGATTTTTTAATTCCCGTTGTATAGTTGGTTGTTAAACTCTCTGTATCCTGGATAATTTTTTTTGGAGAAGGGTCGACAACTATATGACCACGACTATACGGGCGGAATTTTTAATTCTGGCCATATAGTTGGTCATCAAACTCTCAACACTCTAGAAATTATTTTGTCAAAGGTGTTGACAACTATACAACCGCCACTATACAGGCATAATTTTTAATTCCGGCCGTATAGTTGGTCGTTAAACTCTTAGTACCTTTTGTGTATGGAAGCGTTGATGTCGGAACAACTATACGACCGGAACTATATGGCTAGAATTTTTATTCCGGCCGTATAGTTGGTCATTAAACCTTCTGTGTCCACCAAAATTTTTCTGCTTCTCCAAGTATTCTTTATTAATTTGAAACTTAACGAAATATTGAGTTTTGATAGAGAAATGTCAGCTTAGAATTTCGACTAATTTTGGCATCATCAACCTGCCTTCTTCTTTGCTAGAGCATGAATTGTTCTCATTAAAAACAATACTCAAACTAGACTTTCTTGAAAATTTAAAAACTTACTCAAACCTTTATTTCACATGGGTTGCCTCCCATGAAGCGCTCTTTTATGGTCAATAGCTTAACCGTAGTACCACTCATTCCGTCTTGAGTCCATTCTTCTTGTACTTGCCATTATTCGTATATCTTTGTTTTATCACTTCTTCAGGAGTGCTCAACTCTATAGTGATTGCACTTATATCTTATTTCACCCGATAATGCTTCAAGTGTTCTCCATTTACCACCCATGCAAGAGATGGTGTTTTTCCTTGGAGCTTCACTGCTCCCGATGAATAGGATTCTTCAACTACATATGGACCTTCCCACTTCGATCTGAGTTTTCCTGGAAACAACTTAAGACGAGAATTATAGAGCAACACTTTGTCTCCAATTTTAAAAGTTTTATTCTCTATTTTTTTTATCATGCCATCTTTTAACTTTTTCCTTAAACAACCTAGCATTCTCATAGGCTTCACTTCTAAACTCATCTAAAGCATGCATATCTAATAAACGCTTTTCCCATCCTACTTTGAGATCATAATTTAGATCCTTGATTGCCCAAAAAGCTTGGTGTTCTAGTTCTAACGGTAAATGGCATGCCTTACCGTACACCATCTTATAAGGTTTCATACCCATTGGATTTTTAAACACAGTATGGTATGCACATAGAGTGTCATTTAACTTGTATGACCAATCTTTTCTTGATTTGTCCACCGTCTTCTCGAGTATGGTCTTTAGTTCTCTATTTGAGAGTTCCACTTGACCACTTATTTGGGGATGATATGGTGAAGCAACATGGTGAGTTACTCCATACTTTCTCAGGATTTTCCTGAAGGTCCCTTTCATAAAATGAGAACCACCGCCAGTAATTAAAAATCTAGGAACTCCAAACCTGGGGAATATGACATCCTTGATCATCTTCACTGAGGTAGCTGCATCCACATGATTTGTTGGGATAGCTTCAACCCACTTAGTAACATAGTCAACAACAACAATAATATGAGTATTACCATTTGACTTTGTAAATGGTCCCATGTAATCCATTCCCCATACATCAAAGGGTTCAATTATTAGACTATAATTCATCGCCATTTCTTGTCTCCTAGTCAAATTACCTCTTCTTTGGCAAGCATCGCAGTATTCCACATACCTGTGTGCATCCTTGAGCAAGGTGGGCCAATAGAATCCAAATTGAAGTACCTTTGCAGTAGTTCTTTTACCTGCATGATGGCCTCCATATGGACTGTCATGACAAGCCTTCAATATGGCATTCATTTCGTGATTAGGAACACACTTCCGAATCATTCTGTCAAGTCCATGATGATATAGATATGGATCATCCCAAAAGTGATACTTAAGATCATTAAAGAATTTCATTCTTTGATTTCTTGACATACCGAGAGGTAAATTTTTTGTTGCTAGATAGTTAGCATAATCTGCATACCATGGATCAGCAATTTCTACCATTGCTAAATATTCTCCCGAAAATGATTCATTAATAGGTACGGAGTCATTAATTATTCCCTCCATCCTAGAGAGATGATCTGCTACTGGATTATCCTTACCCCTCCTATCTACTATTTGCAAATCGTATTCTTGTAGTAATAAAACCCACCTAATTAACCTGGTCTTAGCATACTTTTTCACAAGGAGGTGATGCAAAGCTTGGTGATCCGTATGAATTATTACCTTAGAATTAATTATGTAAGATCTAAATTTGTCGCAAGCAAAAATTATAGCTAGAAACTCTTTTTCTATAGTAGCATAATGCTTTTGAATCTTATTAAGAGGTATACTAGCATAATAAATAACATTCAAATTCTTTCCATCTCGCTGTCCCAACATAGCCCCTAAAGCATAATCACTAGCATCACACATAATTTCAAAAGGTTCATCCCACTTTGGAGATTGCATGATAGGTGCTGAAACTAGTTTATCCTTAAGGTTCTCAAAAGCTGCAATGCAGTCATGGTCTAAATAGAATGGAGTTTCTTTATCAAGAAGATTGGTAAGGGACATATCAAGTTTAGCAAAATCTTTTATAAACCGCTTGTAAAAACCTGCATGAACCAGAAACATTTTTAAGTTTTTAATGTCCTGAGGTATTGGGAGATTTTCTATAGCATTTATATTAGTTTTATCTATTTCTATTCCCTTCTCCGAAACTTTGTGCCCGAAAACTTTACCTTCTCTTTCCATGAAACGGCATTGCTCCTAATTCAAAACCAAGTTTGATTGCCTGCATCTCTGCAAAAATTTGGTCAGACTATAGATGCAATTATCAAAAGTTTTTCCACAAACAACAAAATCGTTTGTTAGGACTTCCATAGTTTTCTCAACAAAATCATCAAAAATCTTTAGAACACATTCCTGAAAGGTTGCTGCTGCATTACATAGGCCAAATGGAATTAATCTATAAGCATATGTGCCATAAGGACAAGTGGAAGTTGTTTTCTCTTGATCTTCCGGCTGTAAGGAAATTTGAGAATATCCAGAATAACCATCAAGAAAACAAAAGTAAGAATTATTACTAAGTCTTTCTAGAATTTTATCCATGAATGGTATAGGTTTATAATTCTTTTGTGTCTCACAGTTTAGTTTCCTAAAATCAATGCACATACGATATCCTACAATTGGTCTCACAGGAACTAGCTCACCTTCCACATTCATAACAACATGAATACCACCTTGTCTTGGTATCCAATGGGCTGGGCTAACCCACTTACTGTCAGAAATAGGATATATTATGCCAACATCAAGTAAGCACATAACTTCTTTTCTTACTACTTCCTTCATCTTAGGATTATGCCTTCTTTGCGTATCTACTATAGGTTCAGCATCATCAAGCATGGTAATCTTATGTGTTACAATAGATGGATCTATTCCTTTAATATCAGTCAATGTATATCCAAAGGCTTCACGATGCATAACCAAAACTGAAATGAGTTTATTCGTTTCATTTTCTGATAGATTCTTGCTAATAATAACAGGACATTTATTTTCATTATCTAAAAACTCATACCTCATATTGTCTGGAAGTTTTTCGATTCTGTTGGTGGAGGTTCTTCATCTCCCGTGCTTACCAATTCTTCATAGTCATGTATATTTTGTGCTTCTGGAATTGAATCAAGGTAATCATCCATGTCTTATTTCTTCTCATCATCTGGTGCTTCTTCCCAATTAATCAAGCTCCTTTCTAATTCATCTTGTGGAGTACTGAAATGAATTGCCGCTAGCTCGGCAATCGTCTTTTCTTCCTTGATATCCTCCACTTCATATGGCCTCTTCTTTAGTTTGGCGAAGTGGAATGCCATTTCCTCTTCTCCAAACTTCAGTGAAATAGTTTCCTTCTGATTATCTACTCGAGCTTTGGTGATGGAAATAAAAGGCCCGCCTAAAATAATAGGACAAAAAGAATCTCGAGGCATATCAACAATGTGAAAATCAAGGGGGTACATGAGTGAGCCAAAAAAGACATAGATATTTCTGATTACCCCTTCCGGTTTTATATTGGTTCTATTAGACAATTTAATAATAGTGTCTACCCATTCAACATCTGGATTATTTAAGTTGTAGCAAAGTTCTTCATAAACTGATGACGGCATAATATTTATGGTGGAAATTGGTTCACAAATTCCATATAAGAAAGTTTCTCCACAAAATATAGGGGTCATTGGTTTTGAAGTTTCGTTACCTCAAAGCTTACCTTGGATGAATTCCGAGGTTTCATGGTCTAACATAAGATCTTTTATTATAACATTATTTATATTTGTTGCTTCAGAATTCCTTTCTAGTTTCTTCGGTCTCTTCTTTATTTGTTCTTCCTCTCTTTGTGTTTTTTCAAATATCCTCTGTATAGGTATCGAGGAGAACTCTTCCATTAGTGCCCTTGCATGCTTCTTTTCTTTGAGGGGTTTGCGAGGTTCCCATTCTGTAGGTACCTGAAAATTCCCTGCATATTTCTCAATAATTTTCTTTACTGAGTAAGAATCAATACCGAGGGTTTTAATCATTATATCTTTCCTCTCATCTGTAAGGAAATCGTTAATGCAAGCATATTCGGAAAAACTATTTGTAATATTTTCCTTATCTTTAAAATTTTCAGTTGCTTCTCTCATTTTTATTATTAGATTCCAAGCCTCGTCATAGGTATAAGATAGAAAACTACCATTTGAAGCAGTGTCTAGATTCGTCCTATTTTCAATATTTAGCCATCCATAAAAGGTATGGGTGATTAACCAATCAGGCAAACGATGATGGGGGCAATTATCTAGGTAGCTTTTATACCTTAGATATCCTTCATATAAGCCCTCACTAGGATTATTTTTAAAACTGATAATAATACCTCTCATCCTGTGAGCTTTGCTTTCAGAATAATATTTTGATAGGAACTTAGTTGTCAATTCCTCCCAAGTCCTTGGTGCTTCTACACAAAAATATCTATACCAGTCGCGAACATTATTAGAGAGAGTTTGCCTAAACAACTGGGTTTTAACCATATCAAGATTACAGTCATCGAAGATAAAGGAACTGAGAATGTCTTCAAAGAATTGTAAGTGTCCATATGGACTTTCTTCATTGGTTCCTACAAATTTCTTAGAATGTAATAATTCAAATAATAAAGGATGGATCTCGACTCCATCCGTATTTATGCTTTTGTTGACAGTTATAAAAGCGTCCATGGGCGAACCCATTTTCCTTACTGCCTCAAGCTGGTTTAAATGCTGAGTATTGTCCATTGTTGTGGTCCTGCAACTCAAGTAAAAATTAGTACACCGAAAGTAAATAACTAAAAGTAAAGTGACTTATAGTGCTAAGCTCCCCGACAACGGTGCCAGAAAATAGCTCGATGACTATAAGTACACAGATTGTTTGTAGCTAGTTTCAAAATAAAGATATCGATCCTACAGGGAGCAATAAGCAAAAGACTAAAATGCTTTTAACTATAACTAAACGAGGTACCTAGGAAATAACTTTCAGATGCAGGATAAGTAGAGTTGTTTTTGGGTTTTTGGTTGAACAAGGTAATTTAAAGTAAAGAAAAACTTAATGCAGAAAGTAAGAATTGCGTGTGTAATAGAACTTTGGAACTACAATAGAGAAAAGGCGTTCTCAAGGAATAGTGGATACATCGCTAGCAATTTAGACTAAGTAATCGAGAGTATTATAACGAATATTCTCATAATGTGTATGTATGTGGGAGGAGGTCCATATATGGATGATTTGCCAGCAACCGCTGCACACATCGTCCTCATAACCACATCAGAAAGTAACAGACAACCATCGCGATACCGCGCTATTAAGGGATTTCCCCCGTGGCATGGACATGGCTTGATGATTTCTCCTTGATTCCCAAAGTTGGTACGTAAAGAATGACAACAAATTTATAGTCACAGTAAGTGCTATCATCCCTCCGTGTACCAACAAATAATCCCCTTCATCTAGTCCCCATAAGAGGCAAATATTAAGGAGGTGCAAAACTCCCAATATCAAGATGAAGACAATTAACACGTACACATAATGATGTATACCATAATAATGTCTATCTCATCTCAGTCATATGCTAGGGTCTCTCCATCTCCCCAAGAACTAGAGATCTGCTCAGACATGGAGGTAATCAACATCATAGCAATGGTAATGGAAACAATCATAGATGAATAGTACTTGTATAAATCCACAATGAGTACAGGAATTAAAACAAGATCTAGACAAGATGTAGATGGGATGAATGGAGATGGTGGTGATGCATCGGTGGTTGATGAAGATTGATGCCTTAGCCTCCCAGATTTACGCAGGGAGAAGATGGATCCCTGGTAGATGAGTTCCCCCTCCAGATGCCTTCCGGAGGTGAGGTTTTCATGATTTTTGGGTGTTCTGTATGTCGTCTCTCCGAACCAATTGCACGGGGTGAAACTATTTGACGAGTAGGAGGCGGCGCCAACTATACGGCCGAAGCTATACGGCTGAAAACGTTGCTCCGGTTGTATAGTTGGTCATTGGAATCTCTGCCTCCCTTGTTTGCTTCTGGTTTTCTTCTAGTATTATTAATATTTCCCAAATAAGCGATTTACGTTGTTTTTGACTCCTTTTCTCCATAGTATAACTGCTCCAAGAATTGTATCCATTGGATCAATCATCTGTCCTGATCCTAGTGAAAATAGACATAAAATGTGTGCGCGAGTGCTGTAAAATACCAGGATCCTACATCTACAACATAAAATAATAATGTAAAACATGATGCAAATATGTCACTCATCAGTCGTAGAGCAAAAAATGTACGCAACCGATTTTCCCTACAAGTGTCTCACGAGGGTCCCAAGCACCAGGCACCGTGGGTGAGTTGACTTATGGTCAGAGCTAGTTCGAAAGTTCAGAGCTCGACACTTTAGGCCCTATGTTGCTGGGAGGCGGCCCAGTGGTAGACACCGTGCAAAGCCCCCCACTCGCATGGAACCCGTTGAGGAGCCTCAACCGCGCGTAGCTTTTGAAGACGTTTTCTCAAAGGAAAAACAAATGGCAGAGTTGGCGCCAGGCGCAAAATCCAAATGGAGAAGTACCAAACAGGTCCAAATTATTACAATGCCGCCATGATCCGCACGGGGTCTCATGGCAAATAAGGCTCCAGAGGATGGGAGTTTAGAGCATCACCTTCAAAAAAGGGCTGGTAGCTAATCGCCCTTCGCGAGAGGGGGGGGCTTGTAAGCCCTCCCGATGCTAGGTACCCCCGGACGCCCTTCAGACGCTGCCGGGGAAGGAGTTGGGGTCGAGCACGCGCTGGGTGCAGTCCAGTGGGAAGTCAGGAATTCCGGTGTTTATGTCACCCTCGCGAGCCCCACTGATGCTGGCGAGGGTGTGGGGAGCCTGCACCGGGGTCTCGCGTGGCTACGGGCGGCAGCCACAATGTGCCCTAGTCAGATGGGTACAATGCGGTGGGTGCCCTCTTTGCCAGTGTGGTCTCTTGAGCCATCATCTGCTTTTTCCTCATGGTACCCCCGGTATAATCGAGAGCATCCACGTCCTCCTGGTAGGCAGTGGGTGTGGTTTTGTAGGCGTACTCGAGAGAGTGCAAGGCGTCCTTTTTGTCGCACCAGATGGTGATGACCTCGCCATTGCCTCCCGGCATCTTGACGATGTTGTAGGCGTGGTGACTGGCTTCCATGAACTTGGCGAGGGTGGGGTAGCCCAACATTATGTTGTAGGGGAGACCGATATGTGCCATGTCGAAGTCGATGAGCTTCGTCTAGTAGTTGTCCCGAGACCCGAACGTGACGGAGAGGCGCACCTGCCTGATGGGTATGGTAGTGCTATTCGTGACCCCAAAGAAAGGCATGATCAGCATCAGTCGGTCGTACAACACTTGTAGCTTGACGAACGTCTCGGTGGAGATTACGTTCAGTCCGGTCCCGCCGTAGATGAGCATCTTGGCGACCACAATGTTGTTGATGGTGGGCATGCAGATCATGGGCAGAGCTCCCACAACCCTAGTGGAGGCTGGGTGGTCCTCAACGTTGAAGGTAATGGGGCACTGCGACCACTTGGGCGGGGATAGGGCCCCAGGCCAAGTGGCAACGACCTCTCGGGTGAGCTGCTTGAAGTGCCTGTTGGACGCTAGGGCCTAGGAGCTGCCGAGGATGCAGGCTATGGCGTCTTTCGGCTCCTGATAGCCCCCAATGCTCCCTTCGACCTTCTCGTGAGCGCGGGGAAGCTACTGGGCAGCGTTGTCTTGGTGTTCCGCATGGGGCGCACCTTGGCTACCGTGGTTGTTATCCTAGCGCCCCCCGCCTCGATTGCCGCCGTGGTTGCTCCTGCGCTCGCCTTCCTATCGTCCCTTCCTATGGCTGTTGCACCGATCGTGAAGCTTTTTGAGATCTTAGCAGTCATCCGTGGGATGCCCATGCTTCTTGTAGAAAATGTAGTATGAGTGGTCATCACGCTCCCTCTCGCCACCAGCCTCCCGAGGGCTCTTTCGCTCGGGTTCGGCGGCCAAGACGGTGGCGGGCTTTTGCTTGGGGTCCTTGTTCGTGCCCTTGGAGGCACTCGAGGCCTTGGGGGTGCCCTCTGTCTCAGTAAGGCCGAGCATCCACCCTACCTCAGCCTTGGTGCACTTCTCCAGCATGACGAATAGCTCGGTGTCTGTGATGAGGTTCTCCCCACAGATGCCAATCTTCTCCCTCATGCGGACGTCCTTGGCCCCCTTGGAGAAGGCGGTGGTCACGTTGGAGTCTAAGATCTTAGGGATTTTGTTGTGAATCTGGATGAACCTCTGCAGGAACTTGAAGAGGGTCTCGCCTGGCTGTTGACAAACCTGGCGAAGGTCATCGTAGGTGAGCGGGCGTTCGTAGGTTCCCTTGAAGTTGGCGAGCAAGAGGGAGCAGAGGGCAGACCATTAGTCGATGGATTCCTCAGGGATGTTCATCATCCAGGTACGTGTTGTGTCCTTGAGGCTTAGTGGGAACCAGTTCACCATGATGTGGTTGTCGCTGCCCACCGCCTCGATGCCCGTGGTGTAGAGCTGCAAAAACTCACATGGATTTGCGGTTCCATCATAACGCGACGGTATCTCGGGGCAGAACTTGTGCGGCCACACCACGCGTCAGATCTCCTTCGTAAAGGCGAGGCATCCGTTTCCTTACACTTCTTTGCCATTGGCGAGGGCGGCGCGGTTCTACTATCCCACCATGGTAATCTCCTCGATGATGCGGTCCTCCCACCCGCGTGGGAGTATGATGGCCAGATCAGCGGCGGCTGGAGGAGGGGAGATGATCTGGAAGCTATGGCTGGGGCGGGACGCAGCGTCGCGGGCCTCGGGTGCCCCAGCAGATTCCCGGGCGAAGGTTGGCTAACAGCCCTCGGTGCTTGGGTAGAGACGGTGGTGATGTCGAGGAGCTTGGCAAGCCGCTCGCACCACTTCACCTGCCCCATCTCCACCGGTGAGTGGTTGAGCAGCTCGTGCACCATGTGCTTGGTGGCCTCCGGGGTGGGTTTCTCCGGCTGGCTGCGCGAGGACGTGATGTGGGAAGGCGACGTGTTGCCATGGGAGGAGAGCAGGAGCTCCCAAGATGGGCGGAAGGAGGGGCCTTGCTCGTCTTCCATCCATGACGATGGCTCTGGTGAAGTGCGTCGGCGCGCGAGATCCGTCTAAGCTCGACTCACAACGCGGTGGAGAGCATGCTCTGCCTGTGTCTCGGTGCGAGCCAACATGTTGGTGGAGTTGGCGAGGGTCTTCGGAACAAGCCTCAGCCCCCTACCTAGTGCACTAAATGTCGGAGAACGAGTACGCGTGGGAACAAGGGATCCAAAAAACCCTCAGTTCGAGAGGGGGCTGAATCACGCGTTCCGAACTTCTCAGCGACGGTGTAGACGGTGGCGCACAGACATGACAGAGAGGTTGACATGGTTTTTTACCCAGGTTCGAGACCCTCTTGAGGAGGTAAAGCCCCTACTGTTGCTTGTTTGTATTGCTTGCGGTGCTTTGTGAGGGTACAATGGTGAACCAATGTCTAGGGTTATAGATTACAAGGATCGGCCCCTTCCAAAGTAGGAGAAGGTCTCCTTATATAGGGTGGTGATGTCTAGGGTATTTTTACCCAGGCCTCTTCCCCCCAAATGTTGGGCGGGAAGGGTCACCACACTGCCGCCCCTCGAAGACCCGGTCTACATGACTACTTTTGGTGGACTCGGTCCTCTTGTCTTGGTCTCCCTCTGGTCCTTCGCAAAGCTGGGCTTCTCGGTGCCGTCCTTAGCTAGCCGACGCCCCCTTGTCCCCTTAGCACCAAAGAGGGAAGGGACAACTGTCTTGGCTCCGATGATGTCCTCGGCGTATTTGCATCATAGGGTGGACAGTCTGGCCTTTCTTTACAGAGGCGACCCGTGTGGCCCCGGTGTTTCCCGTGGGTTTTTTCTTCTTACAAATTGTTGTAGGATTATGAACATGCCCTTGGGGAAGCTTTGAATCACCCAAGGCCTATCTTGGGACCTAGGCGATCCGGCGCTCCG
Organism: Avena insularis; assembly: GCA_023614405.1. NCBI lineage: Eukaryota > Viridiplantae > Streptophyta > Magnoliopsida > Poales > Poaceae > Avena > Avena insularis. The sequence goes on along the minus strand of CM042692.1, from coordinate 411,956,568 downwards.
CTGTGCTGGACGGTAGGGCCCGAGAGTGTTTCCCTCATGAGGCGGCAGCCTCGGGTTTCCCTCGTGAGACCTCCTGCCTCGTTCTACCGCTTCAGGAGGGGACGGTGGCCCTATCGATGGGCCCGTCGATCGTAGGATCTTGGTATCCCGGGTGCCAGGACTCCAACAGTGGAAACCCAATAGAGCTTCGCTAAGAACTGTTAGAGTGGAGGAGGAGAATATCGTGGAGAGAGATGACGACCAGGAGTAGGAGGGGTCAACTGCGGCAAACAGTGAAGTGGTCGGCTGCGCCCAGCTCTTGCTCCTATTAATATAGGGGGACACCCTCCGGGGGATATAATATCCCAAAATTTACCATTTTAGAATGTAAAATAAAATAAATATTTTGATGAATGGGGGTTACTATGATTGTGTTGAATTTCTGAAGAAATTAGAACTTATTAGGACTTCTTTGATTTTTTTAACCTTGTTCAAATTAATATGAATTTTGGTTGGAGAAATTTTCTCTTGTCTAATTTGAATTCTTTTTAATCTATTTGGAATCTTGGTACATTTAAAATTTTTTTCCAACCATATTTAATATAATGAATATTTGTGAAAAATATATTATTATGTGTCTTTTTGCATAATTGGATTTTTCAAAATAAAATAGGATTTACTAAAACCTAGAAATAATTTTGGGATTTAATAAAGTTCTATTAAATTTTATAAACAAAATAATATTTACTAGACTTCTCCTTGTGTCCCCGGACACGGCTGTTAAAAAAACGTTTGATGACATGGTCGTAAGAGGTTTTTCGTGTCCAAATTGCGATTATCATGTACATGTTATGCGTCGATTATCATATATACATGCTGTGTTCGATAACACGTTACTGATACATGTTGGTGATGGCTGTCAAAGAATGATGTGGTATATCAAAGAAAATATTTTTACCGCAGGACGTTGATGAGAAAACCAAAGCAAAACGTCTGACCTAAAATGTACTATTTCCTTAGAAAAATAAATTAATTTAATTTCTTCAGCCAGATCATCGTACGATAAATGCTGAACCTATGCATAGGTTGTCTGATAAATTTCAAAATGAATTAAATTAACTTATAGAGATACGCTACATGTTTCGAATGATGGACTACGAAAAAAATCTAAAAAACATAATAAAGCAATAAACTATATGGTCGGTGTCTCTGTTGTCCTCCAACTAGACTTCCCCGTCGTGCATCATGTATTTCTCCCAACAAATATCTAGTGACGGATGCACTGCTTTTGAGATCTTGTTCGGCATATGCGCACACTGTCAGTGGTTGAACTGGAGCCCGCGCTTGTCGTAGCGAACGGTAAGCGGAGGTTCAAAGTTGAACCACTCCCCTACCAAATCGCTTCCCAGATACGCACCTTCAGCAGCCGCAGATTCCTTGATCTTGGTCTCGAGCATGTCCTGAGTGTAGGTAATAGCCATAAGAGGATCGATAGGCTCGAGAGTATCGAATGCACCTTCGCTGGCCGCAGGTTCGTCAACCTTGGGCTTGAGCATGTCTTGAGCGTAAGCAAGGGCGAGCAAAAGATCGATAGGCTCGAGAGGACCCAGGACGGCGATGTCTGATGGCTCTAGCTCAAGTCGTCTTGCCAAGTGATGGCTCTGAAATATAGCCATCTACGTCTATATTTAAACTGGATATTATTCATAATTTTGATAAAATATCTCTCTAAACCCTGCCACTAATGCTAATATTCAGTGGGGTATGCAATTTTTTCTTTTATATTTTTCTTGCACAGATAATGTCGTTTAAAGGAAGAAATCACTACATTAAACTCAAAGATACGAGATTTTCAATAACTAGAAGAAACCAGGAGCCATAAGACGGAGGCAGACGCTTTAACGACCAACTATACGACCGAAGCAAAAATTTCGGCCGTATAACTCCAGTCGTATAGTTGGCGCCGCCACTGTTAGGTCAAATAGAACAACTTTCGTGAAGGGACCCCTATATAGAGAAGCCTCGGGCGATGAGAAAAGAAGCCTGACCTTGCCAAAAAGTCTCTGCCACAGATCACCAGCCGCCTCCAGATCTCAAAACCCTTCTCTATCTCCATAGCCATATTCCACCACTTAGAATAGTAGATCTCTTCTTTGATTGGCGACATTGTAAGACTATTGCTATCAATCTTTTGATTTTCATTTAAATGTTTGTGATTGTTGATCTCATCTCTATGTGTGAGTAATTCTCCTTGGGCTAAGGGCTTTGGCCTAGCCATGTAGCAATTGTGCATGTTATTTATCATAGATGGGATCATGTATTAGTTTATATGACATGATGATTATTGTATCTTATCTTGCCTCAATCTAAGAACATGTCAGGTACCCAAGACCCCGAGGGTTGATCCAGGTATAGGGAGTATGAGTAATGACAGATCTGTAGGTTGGGAACCCCAGTGACAGAAGGGGAAGTACGGCTGTATGTGAGGGATTTACTTGGGATTAACGGTGACATCACTATGCATATCATTAGTTCTCTTTCTTCGATGGATGAGACTAGTAGGTTATTTCTATAAGCGGTTGCGGAGGCAATAGCAAGTATGGATGCACTGTCCACATATAATTTATCTTGCTCTAGCAAGTACATGCATACTTTATTTCTATCTTTTATTCCCATTAGATGTTTTGCACAGCTACAGGTGAAACCAAATGCCCTAGGCCCTCTCTCTCCATCATAGACAACAACAAAAAGACGCAAGCTATTGGTCCGGTAAAAATACAAAAAGAATTCTAAAACTCTCAAAGGTCCGTTAAAGTAACTTCACTATGAATTCGCTTCCCGAGTATTCGATAACCTAGGTCTACTAGGGAAATGAGGCTACACTACATCCGTAATCCGGATCGAAGGCATCACCAAGCCGAATGCTCTCTAACCGTTGATTCCTAGTGGCAGAACTGACCGCTTCTTCGCAAGCGTGAAGCAGCAAGTGTAGAAGCAGTAGTGACATGGGTATGATTACTCGGGTGCTTATGTTTGGTTACCCTAGCTACATGAAGGGTCACGACCCATGAAGACTAAAGAAGAAGGCCCAAGAAGCATCCAAGGGAAGTCATAATTTTACTAGATAAGGAAATAGAAACCGACATTGTATCACCGTTGTAATCATAGTCTGTAACCTATCCACATATGGCCTCGGGACCCAGCCTATTATATATAGATTGGGAGGAGCCAACGGAGAGGAACCGAAAAACTCCTGAGAAATTTGTAACCTCATTGTCCAACAATAATCTGACGACTTCGACTCCCTTGTCTGTCTGACATCCGACGAAATCCCCAGTGTTTTCTTTTCCTCAAAACCCTAAGTCCATAACTATGGGCATTGGAAAGGTTACCCCCTTTCATCAAGCACCAATCCGACAGAAGCGACACCACGCCCGCCCACCCCTTCCTCGGCTCCCATCGATTTCAATGGTGGATCCGACCTCATCATCGAAAGTTTCCACTTTCAGGAACCCAAAGAACCGCGCCTCTCGACTCCGATTTCATCGGGAAAATCGGTCAAAAAAGTTGCGCCTATGGCGATACCCACATATTCTATCGAATCATCCGTAGAGGTCACACCCCAACTGGAGAAAGTTGAAGAAAACTCTAAAAATGTAGCAGATCTGGAGGATCTTGATGGTCTCTACGAGGATCTCTCCCTCGGATCAGAGTCCCAGCTAACTCCACCATGTGGATCGAACCTAGCAAACTCGGAACCCGAAGAAAATGGTGAAAATATCGACTTCAGAATCAGGATGGCCGAAATCTACCCAGAACAAAAATTACTAGATTTCACTGATCCCCTAGACAGTGTCTCCCTCGGATCCAATGACGATGTCACTAGTTCATACATAACTCACCACCAAGTGTGCGTAATCATCGGGGATGCCTCAACTCAGTGTGACTCTAACGGTAACCCTATCCTTGACCCTAATGATATTTTGTCGGATGACAATATAGGAAATTACGAAAACGAAGGAGATCATGAAAATGGAGGAGATCCAACAAAAAACTGCATAATCCAAGGAGGAGGAGAACCATGTAGAGGCGAGCGGCAAACTCTCCAGCTACTAGCTGAAGCATGGCAAAAATCAAGGGAAGCAATTTCAGGTGCGGTCCCAATGATAGCCGAGTCCACACGTGAATATCTAATAGCCTACCAATATTTGCTTCATCACAAAAAAGGGATCTACTAAGGATGCAGAGGCAACTCTAAGAAATAAAAAGGCTAGCCAAAAAATCTAGCCTTCAGCGGGCGCAACTAAGCTCCACCAGTGGATCAGGAGGTGTAACCGGAGGAGCACCGCCAAGGAGAGGAACCTCACGACTACAAATAATCCCCAAAGCTAAAAGAATCAAACTGACCCAAGATCTAGATTTATAATTTATGTCAGTAGATCCAACAGGACACATCAAAGCAAAAAACAGCTCAAGCCGTAATTGTAGCTGCGCAAACATGATCACAACTCAACCCGCACCTAATGATCCTCATGCAGATCTCCATCGCCCTGATCTCATGAACCTCGACCTGGTGGGCGCATTGATGTCTACGCACTTCTATTCTTGTAGACAGTTGTTGGGCCTCCAAGTGCAGAGCTTTGTAGAAGAGTAGCAAGTTTTCCCTTAAGTGGATCACCCAAGGTTTATCGAACTCAGGGAGGAAGTGGTCAAAGGTATCCCTCTCAAGCAACCGTGCAATCAAGATACAAGAAGTCTCTTGTGTCCCCAACACACCCAGTACACTTGTCAGGTGTATAGGTGCACTAGTTCGACAAAGAGATAGTAAAATACAAGTGGTATAGATATAAGACAACGGTGCTAGAAAATAGCTTGATGGCGTGGAAGAGACTAAAGGCAAACTGAAATAAAGATGGAAGCAAGCAAACATGTAATAGATTTAGTTGCAAACGGTGTTTCAATGCTAAGAAACAAGGCCTAGGGATCCTACTTTCACTAGTGAACACTCTCATATAAATATGTTCTCTTTATGATACTAGTCTTAACTACTCTCCGGTTGGACACTCTAATCCATGGTAAGGCTATAACAACACTCCTCAAAGTTCGCTTTCCCCATCTAGATAACCCCACACTATCACCTTGAGCACTAGATGGTTCCAACAAACACCACAATTTCATAGAGACATCCAACTCCAAATATAACTCATAACAAGTATTTGTAATCTCTAGCCTAAGTGCCACCATCTTGTGCACTCTATCACTTTCACACACATGGGGAGAGCAGAGATCTATTAAAGCACTTGAGTAGCAAGGTAGATCTACTTGATTACAAAGTTCATGATCACAATATGATCATGCATAGAGAGAGAGAGGATGAACACATATCTACCGGTAGAACCCTTAGCCTCGAGAGAGAACTACTCCCTCCTCGTCATGGGAGTCAGCAGTGGTGATGGAGATGGTGGTGGAGATCGATGGAGATGGCTCCGAGGGCACTTCCCCATCCCGGCAGGGTGCCGGAACAGAGACTTTCTGTCCCCCGAATCTCCCCTTTGGTGGCGGCGGTGCTGCGGAACTTTTCATGGCTGGAGGCTTGATTATCTAGTGTTTATGCATCGAAAGTCTCTTATAGGCGAGAAGGGAGACCGAGGGGGTGCCGGAGGGGCCCACACCACCCCCTGGCGCGGCCTGGCCTGGCCCGCGCCACCAGGTGGTGTGGCCACCCTATGGCCCTTCTCCGCCTCGTATTCTGGCTCCAAGTGTCCCCCGATAAAATAATAACTTTGGCTTTTGTCCCGTCCAATTCCGAGAATATTCATTTTCTGACTTCCTAGAACCAAAAACAGCAGAAAACAGGCAGCTGGCACTATGGCTCTTGTTAATAGGTTAGTCCAAGAAATCATATGAAAAGTACTCCAAAGTGTGGACAAAACACAAGAAAATAGATAACACCAAGCATGGAACATCAAAAATTATTGATACATTTGCAATGTATCAACATCCCCAAGCTTAACTCCTACTCGTCCTCGAGTAGGTAAGTGATAAAAAGAAAGAATAATTTTTGAGGTGACATGCACCATCATAAACTTGATCAAAGTATTTGTAAAGCATTGAAAGCTGGGATCATAGTACTTCAATCATAACATGAAGGATAAAGTTCTAGAAATAAGACAAAGCAACTATGTTGCAACATAAAAAGGCATCAACAAAAGATTCATGAATAACAATGCTTTGCAAGACGTTTGTTTGTTTCACATAAAGAAAACATAGAATAATAATATTCAGCTTGTCCCTCATAGAGTAGCAAACATGAATGCATAAGACACCTTCAAAGTTCATAAGAGTGACTAGATACAAATAGTTTAAAACAAGCAATATCAAGTTATGCATCAATCAACTAGTCTTGGGACAATGCACATAGAACTAAGAATGGCCACTATGCTGTCAAAGTAGGTGCATAAAGGTAGAAGGTGGAGACTCAATATAATGGTGGAAGAAAGGCCTTCATAAAAGGAAGCAGAGATTCAAGTTTCATAAAGAGCTTCCAAAAATTATGGTACTTATAGCTTTCAGCTCTCATTGCCCCTATCATAAGCATCTTGAAGTGATTAAGGTTAAAGTGAACAAACTATGGTGTATATGCTTGACGAAGTATAAGTTAGAAATCTCATGTCCCTTGTATACGAGGGTCGCTCCTGATGCTACTCAATTTTAGTCAACGGTAAGTTCTTGTCATCGTAAGTACATGTGTATCATAGAGAACCGCCAACGGGGTACCCCATGCCCGATGATACGGATGAATCCCCATATCAAAATGACAAGGCAAGCAGACAACGAGCATCTCAACAATCTTCTTATTTACCATGGGAATATGGTGCTTTTTTCTCTCTTTCCTCTTTTCATAATCTCTTTTTTTTTCTTTTTCTATTTTTTCTCAATATAGGACTCTTTTTTTTATAAGATGAATGCTTCATAGACAGCTCACATCTCATTATGGTTACTCTGCAGGTTTCCACCATGTCAGCATGGATTAGACCAGCGGCCCAGGCGTTTCTCTAACACATATACATAACTCCATGGACTTACAAGCTCCCCTTTCATTTCACACCGATGACATCCATAGACAAAAGAGCATGATATCAACTAGGTACAAAGTACCCGTGCAATGTTGAAAGCATTCCCCATGACAGCATGGTTCTGCTAATCCCCAACAAATAAGTGCAAGCATATACAACATAGATGACACAATGGTTCAAGTTTATTAAGGGCAAGAAAAGTAAAGTGTGCCATCAAGTTCATGAGAGCTTTAATCACTAGTTTTCTCATAACAAGTTTAATTTGGAAGGTAAAAAAAGCATGAATATACTTGGCATAGCATAATCTAATAGGTAGGTATGGTGGACTCTTTGGAATAACTTGGTATAGGGAGTTGGATGCATGAGTGGAACTCATACTTGGTTGTGGAGGCTAGCAAAAGACTGGGAGCGACAAACTAGGAGAGCAATAATGGCCATAATCATGCAGAGCGACAAAACATCATTGATCAAAGCATAAAGTGATACTACAAGTTGAAAACTAAAGGATCATAAAGGCTTATGGTGACTTGAGATAGTCATAACATGGTGTGAGCATGCGCCAAGTCAACCCAAATAAAGCATCAAAGGAGAATACCACTATACTATGCTTTAATATGGTAAAACAACGCATGATTCATCCAAGGCACATTAAGAAATCTCAATTGTTTATAACAAGTCATGCTACAACAAAGAATACTAAGCATAAAGACAAAACAATATCAAGGATGGCATGACAAAGCATAGGCCACAGTTAAAAACAAACTCTCTTTACCACTTAAGCATGAACTTTCCTACTCTTTTCCAATCCAAACAAAACTATTTGAAAACCAATGTATGAAAGAGGGGGTCCAAAAAATTTATTCAGAAAACTAAGCAAACAAAAGCAAACGAAAACCAAAACGAAAACTAAAAAGAAGACGCTCCAAGAACAACACAACTGTGCATGAAACAATAAAAATGAAGCGTTTGGAAGAAACCTGAGATTTTTTATTGATGAAGAAGGGGATGCCTTGGGCATCCCCAAGCTTTGGCGCTTGTACTTCTTGGATATCATGGGGTGACACGCGTGGCATCCCCAAGCTTAAGCTTTAGTCCATCCTTCATCTCATTACTCATTCCTTCCTTACACCTGCAATTTTTCCTTCATACAAAACTTCACACCATCTTTATTAGCAACATTAGTGCACTCCAGATAAATAAGTCTTAAGGTTCAGTTATAACACCAAATAAACTTCCATTAGAATACTAGATACTGTAGCACTTCCCCCAAAAAGCTCAATTCCCCAAAAGAACTCAAAAAGGAACCAACAAGAAGCAAATGCAGAAAATGGCAGAAATCTGTCAAAACAGACCAGCAGGTAAAGACGAATTTTTTCGAAGACCTTCTGTTGCTCAAATCAAAATGTGTTGAACTAACGAAAGTTATATAACAACCTGGGGCAGAAGAACAAAAATTCACGCCTCAAAAATATGTTCAGAGATTTTACACGAAGTTTTACGGTGAAGAACAGAAATCTGTTTCGGGACAGCAACTTTGCAATCATTACTTCTCTCTCATTAGAGGTTACTCTTGGCACAAAAAGCAAATAAAAATGATAAGGAGTGGTTATTACTAAAGTAATAGCTTCCAAGACTCATCTAAAACTTTTGGGTTATCTCCCAATAAGTACTTTTCTTTAACGCCTTTAAGATAGGCATGATAGTTTGAGAAGATGCTCACATAAGAAATATGAATTGAAGTAAAAGAGAGCATCAAGAAGCAAATTCAAAGCACATTTAAGTCTAACCCACTTCCTATGCATAGGAATCTTGTAAATAAACAAGTCATGGAAGAACAAAGCAACAAGCATAGGAAAGCAAAACAAGTGCAACTTTAAAATTTTCAACATAAAGAGGGGAACTTAATAATGTTGAGATACATAAGACCATGTTTCCCTCTCTCGTAATAACTTTCCGTAGCATCATGAATAAAATTAACAATACAACTATCACATAAAATATTCTTATCATGAGCCACATGCATAAAATGATTATTACTCTCCACATAAGCATAGTCATTCTTATTATTTGTAGTGGAAGCAAATTCAACAAAATAGCTATCATTATTATTCTCATCACCATAATCATCAAATATAGGAGGAATATTGTAGTCATAATTAATTTCCTCCTCAATAGTAGGTGGACTGAAAATATCATATTCATCATTGTAATCAACATATATTGGAGGTATAGTATCATCAAAGCAAATTTTCTCCTCTAAAGATGGGGGACTAAAAAGATCATTTTCGTAAAAACTAGCTTCCCCAAGCTTAGAATTTCCATAGCATTAGCAATAATGGTGTCCAAAGAATTCATACTAACAACATTGCTATTATCATGCAAATAAAGTTCCATAGGTTTTTTAATTTTCTCTTCAAACACTTCATGTCCTAACTCAAGATAAATACTATAAAGCTCTCTAATTTTGTTGTTGTTTACCATTAAGCCTAACTAGTGAAAACAAGAAACAAAAAGACAAAATTGCAGAATCTAAAGGAAATAACTTCGAGCACTCACACCGGAGGATGTGAGTACCTTTTACCTTACCTCCTCGACAACGGCGCCAGAAAATAGGCGTTTGCCGTGGGAGGTTCTTCTTATTTAATCCTCCGGTGTGAATACCTTTCACCTTACCTCCCTGGCAACGTTGCCAGAAAATAGCTTGATGTCTACGCACTTCTATTCTTGTAGACAGTTGTTGGGACTCCAAGTGCAGAGGTTTGTAGAATAGTAGCAAGTTTTCCCTTAAGTGGATCACCCAAGGTTTATCGAACTCAGGGAGGAAGTGGTTAAAGGTATCCCTCTCAAGCAACCCTGCAATCAAGATACAAGAAGTCTCTTGTGTCCCCAACACACCCAATACACTTGTCAGGTGTATAGGTGCACTAGTTCGGCGAAGAGATAGTAAAATACAAGTGGTATAGATATAAGACAATGGTGCCAGAAAATAGCTTGATGGCGTGGAAGAGACTAAAGGCAAACTGAAATAAAGATGGAAGCAAGCAAACATGTAATAGATCTAGTTACAAACGGTGTTTCAATGCTAAGAAACAAGGCCTAGGGATCATACTTTCAATAGTGAACACTCTCATATAAATATCTTCTCTTTATGATACTACTCTTAACTACTCTCTGGTTGGACACTCTAATCCATGGTAAGGCTATAACAGCACTCCTCAAAGTTCGCTTTCCCCATCTAGATAACCCCACACTATCACCTTGAGCCTAGATGGTTCCAACAAACACCACAATTTCATAGAGACATCCAACTCCAAATATAACTCATAACAAGTATTTGTAATCTCTAGCCTAAGTGCCACCATGGTGTGCACGCTGTCACTTTCACACACATGGGGAGAGCAGAGATCTATTAAAGCACTTGAGTAGCAAGGTAGATCTACTTGATTACAAAGCTCATGATCAGAATATGATCATGCATAGAGAGAGATGAACACATAGCTACCGGTAGAACCCTTAGCCTCAAGAGAGAACTACTCCCTCCTCATCATGGGAGTCAGCAATGGTGATGGAGATGGTGGTGGAGATCGATGGAGATGGCTTCGTGGGTAGTTCCCCGTCCCGGCAGGGTGCCGGAACAGAGACGTTCTGTCCCCCGAATCTCCCCTTCAGTGGCGGTGGTGCTGCGGAACTTTTCATGGCTGGAGGCTTGATTATCTAGGGTTTATGCATAGGGAGGCTCTTATAGGCGAGAGGGGAGACCGAGGGGGTGCCGGAGGGGTCTACACCACCCCTGGCGCGGCCTGGCCTGGCCCGCGCCACCAGGTGGTGTGGACACACTCTGGCCCTTCTCCGTCTTGTATTCTGGCTCCAAGTGTCCCCCGGTAAAATAATAACTTTGGCTTTTGTCCCGTCCAATTCCGAGAATATTCATTTTCTGACTTCCTAGAACCAAAAACAGCAGAAAACAGGCACCGCTTTGTGGCTCTTGTTAATAGGTTAGTCCAAGAAATCATATGAAAAGTACTCCAAAGTGTGGACAAAACACAATAAAGTAGATAAAACCAAGCATGGAACATCAAAAATTATAGATACATTTGGAATCTATCACCCATCTCTTGCACAAGCAAAATAGGGAATCACACGACAACCCGACATATCCCCATGCTATCACATCAGCCCTTGGTAGGTGGGGCACACCCGACGATCATGCTCGTCACATCGGGTGCACTTTTCAGGCTCTGAGCCACGAAATGACCCATGATACGACATCACATAGTGCAGGATCGATAGATCTAGGGAAGAGCGCAGCAATCGAAGATACTACGACGGTGAAAGAAAGGATGAGTATGAATAATGTGGAGTCAGTTGCTTTACCCGATGGGTTCGCAAGACTCCAGTACCAAAGGATTTCAAACTCCCTCACAACCGCCAAAAGTAAGACGGCCTCCAGGAACCCAAAGCTTGGTTGACATAGTATCTGGCTACCATCAAATTACAAGGTGGATCCAAGGCCACCGCTGTAACATCTCAAAAATATTAAACAAGATTATCCCATTCTAATCACCCAAGTTTAGGGTTAACAAAACTTTTACTATTAAACTCTATATGGATGCATATGTGTTTATTATTAATGCATGAATGCTTGCTATGCCATCACTATAAGAAAAGTTTCCTTCCACAACGAATTGGCTCGACGGTCATCGTAGAAGGCGCGTCTTCCGCGACGAAATTCTCGGCTCGGCCGTGGCCGATGGAAAACTTTTTTTTCCGGTTTCGCGGCCCTCTACTATGACGGATCTGCTAAAAATGTGGAGTAATCTCGGCTGGCGCGTGGCAGAAGCAAGATTTTAGTTTCCTCGCACGATGTTGACTCGCTAAAGTCTTTTGAGGCGTGTGGGTCCCGGACGTCAGTGTCTCTAGTGGACTATACTTTTCGGTCGCGGCCTCCCTGATTTGATCTTGATAACGTTGCTCGAGGCATCTGCCGTTTAGTCAGGCTGCTAGGTCCCACATGTCAGCCTCTCATTAGAAGGATCATGTGTATGATGGATTTTTTCCTTCGCTTGTGCTACCCTGTTCCGAAGTTGATAGCGCTGCTCGATGCATCTACCGTCTAATCAACCTCCTGGGACCCACATGTCATCCTCTCATTAGAAGAAACGTGTGTATGATGGAATTTTTTCCTTCGTTGGTGCTACCTCATTCCGAGTTGATAGTGCTGCTCGACGCATCTACCGTTTAACCAACCTCCTGAGCCCCACATGCCATCCTCTCATTAGAAGAAATGTGTGTATGATGGATTTTTTTCCTTCGCTCCCGCTACCCTGTTCCGAACTTGAGAGCGCTGTTCGATGCATCTACCATTTAATCACGATGCTGGGCCCCACATGTCATCCTCTCATTAGAAGAAATGTGTGTATGATGTATTTTTTCCTTCACTGGAGCTACCCTGTTACGAGTTGATATAGCTGCTCCATGCATCTACCGTTTAACCAACCTCCTGAGCCCCACATGTCATACTCTCATTAGAAGAAACATGTGTATGATGGATTTTTTCCTTCGCTCGCGTTACCCTGTTCCGAACTTGATAGCGTTGTTCGATGCATCTACCGTTTAATCACGATGCTGAGCCCCACATGTCATCCTATCATTAGAAGAAACGTGTGTATAATGGATTTTTTACCCTCTATCACGCCTTCGTGTTCCGAACTTGATAGCGTTGTTCGCTGCTTCAGCCGTTTATATAGGCTGGTGGGCTCGACATGTCAGCCTCCTCTGTGCAGGAAACGTGTGCATGCTAAACTTTTTTTCTTCTCTCGCGCCTCCCTGTTTGGAACTTGGCAACATTGCTCGATACAACACCCATATAATGTCTCCCTGCTGGATCCACATGTTAGCCGCCTATGTAGAGGAAACGTGTGTATGTTAGACATTTTTTTGGTCGTGTCCGCTGGTTTGACCTTGGTAACGTTGTTCCATGCAGCAGCCGTGTATGGTCTTGCTACTGGGGCCCACGTGTCATCCTCTCTCGACAAGAAACATGTCGATCTTGGTCTTCTTTTTTCGGTCGAGACTGTTGTACAAGTACTTTTTAAACGCGCTCGTTAAACTTGATCTCTTGTATGGTAAGGTTGATGGGCGCTAGCTGCAGGCAGGTGGGTCGGCCATGTCAGCCTCTCAGTACAAAAATGTTGCTACAGATAAAGTGCATGCCTTGCCACTACACAAGAAAATTGTTATCCTTTTATAAAACGTAAAAAATATATACTAATATCATATATACCTTATTTATTTTTCTTCATAAAAAATTGCTTGTCCATATGCTACGTGTGATTGCTAGAAGCTCAACTATAAAATTTTAAGTATAAATAATATAGTAGGTAGTACTTAAAAACATGGATAGGCGGAGTTTTTTTAGGGGTGGGTCGATGGTGCCCAGAAAAGGCCGAATTGAAGAAAAATGGGCCAAGTAGGGATTGATGGGCTATTTTTCATGGGCTCTCTCCCAATCTAACTGGACTATTTGCACGGCCGAATGACTCAAAACATGGCCGAGTTAGAAGGTCTTGGTCTATAATGAGGCCGGATGAGCTAATTTGGGCTCGATAGTTAAAATCCCAAGGTACATGCTGGGGCTTGGCCGAATTCGAAACAAAGCCATCAACAAGGGGAAAAAGGTATAAAATATGAGCGCCTAGATCCCAGGCGCCTGAGAACTTGTTATGTTAAGGAGCTGACGTCACCCTACTAATTGTGCTAATACTCAGTTGTAACGTAGTAGTTGCAACTCATTAAATTCCCAGTTACAAACTGTTGCAACAAATGTGTAACCCTCACGTTGCACCAATCGCGAGGTAAATCCAATGGCGAGAGAGGTGACTCTTGAGAACTGGCAAATCCGATAAAATATTCACAGATATTTCTATGAAAATTGTGGACAAACACCCCGCGCCCGCCAAAACTTTCCGCCGAGATCCCAAACTTTCCTAAGCCCTCCCTCAATCGAGCGACCAGCCCCTGTCTCTTTAAATTTTGCGCCGTTCTTATGGGAGATGCACCGGATTAGAACCAGGCCGCAAACTTCTCCATGCCTTAAAAAAACTTCTCGACACCTTTCTATCAACAGTGCCGACCTACCACCATTGGCCGCGCTGTTCTTCACGCGATGCACTGGCCGATGGTCAGCTAGGAGATCCCCACGCTTCGCCTTCTAGATTCAAGCACAAGACATTCTTCTTGGATTTGGTTTTGTTCTCCACCTCTCCTAGAAATAGTTAAAGCTTGTGACCATCTAGATTTACAAGGTGCTTGCAGATTTGCGTAGGTATGTTCTTTAGGTAAATCTATAGTAAAGCTCTGGACAGAAGAGTTCGAAAACATCTTAAAAAGGACTTGGCAGAGATCCTGTGCAAGATTTTGACCTGATATATTCCCCATCCTTCTTTGATACGATGGAGCATTTGGTTGTTGATGTACCTGATGAGGAAGTACTTAGAGGTATAATACAGTATAGATGGATGTACCCTATAGAACGTTGACTTCGCATTTCCAAGGAGCGGGAAGATATCCGTACACAGTTTGATAAGTGAGTGTTATGCAAAGATAGCTTCACATATAAGACTATAGAAACGTTAGATATATTCAGATGTCTCACTTGGCTATCTTTTGTAGGTTCTTCGCAGAAATAAAAGTACCAGCAAATTTCGTTCCACCAATAAAAAGACCGGATGGACTAAGATCTAAGGATCATGTAAGACGCTCAAATTGCACTGCGAATTGTCTATGAACTGTCCAGATGGGGTAACCTCTTGTCTATTTTGTAACGCAAGATTTTGGAGCTTGAATTTCTGGCCCTTATCTGTGGTCCTGATAGGAGTATAACAAAAGCTTCACCTTGCATTTCCAATGGTGTCTGCCATAGCACTGATGTACCTTCTGTGGAGACTGACGCGACTGGAGGTTGTCCTGATGAACCTGCACTAGACTGCGTTTAGATTCGAAATCCTGCACTTGACATTGTTGTCCCAATGAAAAGAAGGTTGTGGATCTGGTAATAACGCCTTCTGTAGAACAATATGCTGGAGGTGATGATTTATGAATTGCATGTCCCTCTCTATCAATGAAAATGGCATATCGTTTGCCTTATTTCAAAAATAAATAAATATTTGCCTGAATTCTTGTGTTAGTCGATGCAAAGAAGATACTTTTTTCTGTTCAGGTCATGTGAACAAATACGTTTGTATGTAGAGACATAAATGCGGATTGGGTGACAAAATCAGCATAAAATTGCCAGATCAATAACACAAGCATAATGGCATTGCAAGAAAAGGAACAGAACCATCTTTTCACCGTGCTTGTGAAAAGGAGATGAGCCAGGAACCACGCCTGCAATTGGAAGATGCCAATTCTCATGCAGCTCAGCTAGCATTGGTTTATCATCGATAATACTCAAGCATCCAAATATTATGATTACATACTTGGAGTAGTTCCAGTTCCACACTACAGTTCAACAGGCAAAAGTGTATGAAATGCGTAAGGTAGCTCCATAATACAGGTTCTAGAAAAAAGCATACAAATCATAAGAAAGAAAGCTCCACATCACAGTTCACCACCTTCAGGTGTGATAGTTTCTACAGATTGTAAACCCAAATCACTGCCTCCTTCAGATGGCACGATAATTTCGGGAGCGGGATCAGCAACACCAACAGCAGCGCCAGCATTGGTAGCATGAGTCTCCACAATAGGCGAACTATCGAGCACCACAATGTCCTCTGAAGGCTCTTCACTACTAGCTCTAGTCGCACAAGTCTCCACAGATGGTAAAACCAATCCACCACCTCCATCATCTGGCACGACGATGGCAGGTGCAGGCTCATCAGTACCTGCTACAGCTGCAACTGCATCAGTCTCCACAGAAGGTAAACAAAGGAGGCGTCTTAGGTGTAGCAATCTGACATCCATTTTGTACTCCGTCATCAGGAAACTGAGAGTCTTCTTCAACTTTGTGCTTCCGCGGTTACAAGATAAGCAGAGATTACAGCGAAAGAATCTACGCGCAACGACAAGAACATATGTCATTCTATTGATTTACCTTGTCATCTGGGATAGCAGAAGTCATAGGATTGGAAGCTATTTCATCGAGAATCCTCTTTTTCGCTCCTTCCCCTATCTCTTTTTCGCTCCTTCTGCAGCAAGTTGTAATATTGATTACATGACATTAACTGACAAATATATGCAAATGTTCAAAAGTTTGCACTGTCGAACTACCAACTTCGAACGGATCCCCACTGTTCTTAGTTATGGGATCTAGCCCAGAAAACAAGCTTCTATGGAATCCTAGTCTACAAAAAAGGATGCATACCCAGGATAAGAACTACCCTACACATGACAATGTTGCGCAATCGACAATAAAAATTTAACCGCATCATCAACTCTATCATGTAAGTTCGGAGTGAATCTAGATACACTCGTTTCACATAAGCTAAAACATCTTATATTATGAAATAGAGGGAATATGTACGAGTGTTCTAGTATTTCACAAACCGCCATTGCTACCACGGGATAGTGATGACGGATGCTCCACTGCCCTACAGAAGGTTGCCGCGCCGATCTTGCTGCCACCTGTAGAGGACGGAGCCGACGAGCTGGTCGGCAACAATATGGAGCGAGAGGCCAGGGGGCGGTAGTGGATGGGAAGAAGGGACTGAGTAAAAGAGGTTGTGTGTGCGTGGGGGGAGGCCGGTGAGGGACTTAAATCCATCTTGTCTCGGAAGAACGCGCTACCACGTGCATCAGCGTGTGCAAAACTCCCTCCCTCTCTCTTCTGCAGCAGCTACTGACAGTAGTACTCCAGCTAGCTTCATCGAGTTCTCTCGTACTCCTACTAGTAGACCTTTAGTACTAATACTAGGGTAGACAAGGAGTACTTGTTCAGAAGAAGAAAAAACTAGACTAGCACACCATCGTACAGTATTGCCTTGTCAAATCACTGGTGATGCCATGATGAGCGACATGTTTTTCCTGGTAAACCTGGAAACATCGTGTTCCTTCCACTGCGTGCAGTTTCTGAGCGAAGTAGTACTTACCAACACGTCCAACTTAGGCTTACAAGACCCAAACTGCATTGAAAAAGAAACAAAACTACGGACCTGCAAGGAGTAATACTAACAATACTACTATTACACAACATTCTGGAAGAAATTATGTACGGAATAGTAGTTGTAGAGTACAACTGTACTCCTAATAAGGTTCTTTTAGAAGCTTGGTAAAATATACATACTGGAGAAACTACCAAGTGTACAAAAGGGGTTTTTGGTCATATGGAGTATTTTACAAGCCGGACCGGGTGCAAAACTAAATGCTGAGTACTCGTACATCAGCTAAAAACCAGCCAAAAGAAAGAGTTCGATAGAAGGCCGAGACCAAATGAGCTATCCTTGAACAGGCTCGTTCCACTCCAAGGCGTTTGGGAAGCTTGGGATGAACCAAAATGGAGTCTCCGACCATGTCCAGCGAGTGTTGGTGTGGAAACCAACAGCCGCGTCCCCATTCAGACTGAAGCGGCAAATTTCAGGACGCGGCCTGTACTCGTAGCCAATTTCTTGGTGTGATGTGTAAACACAGTTCCTTCTCATCATATGTCCTTGCGGATCATTTGCATCACCTACTACAATGATAATCGGATAGTTCATGCCAAGGAAAACAGAATATGATCCAAGGTCAGTAACCCTTTTCCATCGATAGCTGCAGTTAACTGGCTTGTGTCCATCGAGAACACCATGCACTCAAACCCAGAAGGATAGGTGTGAACGGTGCGACGATAGTGAATAACACTAGTATCATCAGCAATTGCATTGCTTGAGACACCATATGTATATACCAGAAGAAGTCTTGAACCACCGGCAGATCTTGCTAACCACCACCTACCAGGATCATTCTCCTCATCGTCCTCAACAAACCCATGTGTCAGGCACAACACATCGCGTGGAGACAGGATAAGGATAGGACCTTCAAAGGGAAAGGAAATGTAACATGGCAATAATATTGATATTGATCTGACATTGTAGAAGCTGATATACATTACTATTTTCAAAAATCTTGATTATACTTAAGATGTTTGATTGCGTAAAAAAATGCCAACCTAGGGAGATGCTATGGAAATTCTAATTCTTTTCAAAATGGGGATATGCTATGGAAATTCTCCTAGCGACACGGTTTGATCCATGGGATCAAATGAAATAGGAAATAATCCTATAGGATCTTGAATGTAAAGTTCATAGGGAAAAAAGCAAGGTTGGATCCTACAAGATTTTGGTGTCTTATATACCAAAGGAAAACCAACAAGGATTATTTCTAGGAGGTTTAATATCTTATCTTATATTACCACTATGTAGTGTATGAATAACTTTGAATATTCACTATTGGATTAGGACTTGCGAATCCCAACATTGCCAGCAGTTGGATCTTCTTTTCCATTCTAGCATCTACTTGAAGATTCTATTGACAGTCTTTAGCACAATGAATGCTATGCACAATCCTCAAAACACACTTCTCCATCATTCTAGAATCTTCTCCTTCATTTCTCAAGACCATGTTAACAAAATTTACAAGTACTAGTACCTAATAAACATCGACTTCTACATGATAGAAAATACAAGAACTAAAGATGCGCTCATACTTTATAGATGTCGATCAAATTTCTAATTTTTTGAGCTTTACCTCTTATTATAATTCTATATAGATATGACATGTCATATGTCTAGTATCAGAGTCTCACGTAAATACTACTAGTAGATACCATATTTTCCATGGATGTACTACTACTAGGAGACAAGACAATACTATCAGCAGAACTCAATCCTATGAATCAAATTACTTATATGTAAGAAAACATAGTAAGGATTGCATTCCTCTAAAATTCCTAGGGAATTCGTACGAATCAAAGTGGATAAAATTCCTATGAAATTCCTACTAACCAAAGAAACTTCAGAAAAAACAACTTACATTGATTTAGGAATAATATCTGGGTCTCACATAAGTACTTACTACTACGTAGTAGATACCATAGTTTCCATGGGATGTACTAGGAGACGAAGCAATACTATCAGCATAACTCAATCATATGAAAAAAGTACTTATATGTAAGAAAACCTCCTAAAGATTGCATTCCTCTGAAATTCCTAGGGAATTCCTTTTAATCAAAGAAACTAAAATTTTAATGGAATTTCTACTAACCAATGAAAGTTCAGAAAAAATAGCTTGCATCGATTCAGGAACAAAGCTAATAAAATACGCAGGGAGGAGAACTTACCAAGTTCCAGAGACTTCCATGCATAAACACATCCGTTCTCGGTCACGGCAAACACACGATCGCAGTATCTGAAGTAGCCCTAGAACTCGTTCACACAAACTGACCATCCATGACTATCATCCCCATTGATGACAGCAATCTTGAATTCAAAAATGGCGACAAGAGAGAAAACTTTGTATCCCCCAACAGCTGTCGGAACTTGGAAAATGACTATCTTCTGCAGTTTAGTATGTTGACCTTCATCAGCATCATCCTGAAATGTAAGTGCAGAACCTTTGGTCGGTTCAAACCCCGACACTTGGGGAATAACAATCTTGCGACGAGTGTACACGTTGACAAGGTCCCACATGAAATCGGGCCCAACTGTGATGATCCAATCTCCATTGCCGCCTGCTCGCTGCTCATCAAAACCATTTGGTATCACAGCATCGGAGAAGAACCAGTCCAGCAGCGTCAGCTTGCACGGGCTACCCGCCACTTCGAAGCAGTCTTTGGATTCCCACGGTCTCACCATCAGGTGAGAATGAAGAACACATGGGAGGCCAAACGGATGAGAAGAAGGCATAGTTGAGCTCTCTTTTGCTGATTGAAGAATATGTTTGGACGAACCGACGAGGCTCGCGGCAGTGGTGGCGTCGCAATGGTTGATGAGTACTTGAAGAGGGACTTCGGTGAACACCTTCTAAAACTGCTCAGGATCTTTACAGACCTTGCTCGATCTCACCATGGAAGGAGGCTGTGGATGGTGTTTTGGGGGCTTTCTTTGGGGTGGGTGGGGTGGGGGAGGGAGGGAAGATCGTTGGCGTGAGCTGGCGGCCGGGGTGCGATGGAGAAGACAAAGGCTGATGGTGCGTTACTCTACTACTAGTAGTACTGCAGAAGGTGGGCGAGTGGGGGTGGGGCTCCAATTGAGGGTAGTTGCACAAACCTCCAAGAATTAGAGTCGTAGTTGCAAAGAGCTCCAACTGTTGAGAAATAATGCTAAGAGGGCTAATCGAGAATTTTGTGCTATGTGCAACATTTGTACCCAAAATTAATTGTAGTACAGTAGTTTCTTGCAACTAGACTATCCTGATTATCTGGAGTTCCCTGCAATTTCGAATCCAATTGTGAGGTTTGTGCAATTTCCACCCTCCCCATGTTTCGAGGAAGCTCTATGACCCTATGTTCAAACAAAAAAATGATCAAAGACAAAAAAAAGAAAGACCATCTCTCATGGCTCGTTTGATTTACAGGATTCTCAAAACATAAGAAGAGAAAACTACAGGAATTTGGATCAAGTATGTGTTTGACTCACAAGGAAAGCAAAGGAATACTTTGAAGGAATCTCAATTCCCGTGTTTTTCCTATTCCTATATTTTTCTTATCATGCATTCCAAACGGGACATAATTCCTACATATTGGAATCCTATGAATCAAAAAAAACAGCGTAGGATTATTTCCTAAGGGACAAGATCCTTCACAAAAACTTTGAATTTTCTTTGAATCAAAGAAGGAATAAAAAGGTTTCCTCTCTCAGGAAAAAAAGGAACTCCACCTATTGGAGAAAAAAAAGGAACACCACCTCTTGAAAAAAAGGAACTCCACCTCTTGGACAATTCACTGTGATGAGAGTAGCTACTAAAGTCTATGTCTAGTACTAGCTATAGGGCCCAACCATAGCATGTTATTTACAAGTAGTACTACTAGTACAGTACAGTATCAGTCTTTGCAGGTGCCTAGGAGGAAAGAAAATAAAGCTCTGCAGGTAATAAATGGCCATAGCAATTTCCAAGATACACAATCTTTTGCTTGTTCATTTTTATCCGGGCGACAGCAAGAGGATAGAGGAGTACTAGCTACTCCATGTCTTGAGCCATCGAGCTGGAGTAGAAATTTGGATATCTAAGAACCTTAATTGTCATGTCAAACCAATGCTCGTTGCATGCAGCTTGACCAAACAGACTTACTGCACTACTTTACTGCATGTCCGAAAAACTAGGAAGTACAAGAAGTACTAGTACACTAATGTTACACAGAAAGTTTTTTTTTGAACGGACACAGAGAGTTCCACATTCATCTTGTAGCGCCAAAAGCAGAAGTTGTGCTAATATAGTACTATAGTAGTCATGTCCAGGTTGCCTTACAGGGAAAACAATAGTATGATGAGCAACAAGATCTATCTATTTTTGTACTCCTATTTGCGTATACTAGTAGTATTACTACGTACTACTTAGGAACGGAACGAGCGTGTGCTCCACTAGTGCGCCTCCGCACGTAGGGTCAAACTTCAGCTACAAAGTAAGCGCGATAGATTGCTCTTGAAATATATGACTTTTCAGAGGTAGATGGGCGTATTTTTCTATAGTAAATAATGTCGTCAGTGTGATTTTCCAACTATCAGGAAAGAACATTCAATTCTCAATTTTTTGACTGATGACGAGCGAGGTTGTTCTTTTCTGTAAAGAAATGTCCGACGAATATTGGATCTGAATGCAAGAAGCCAAGTTTACCGACATATATAGTGGGCCAACATGTTATACCAATGATTCCCATGTTTTATGAATTTTCAAACTTCCTAGCTAACTCTGCCCATTTAACCGAATGACTTTATGTCGATTTATCAAAATTAGGTCAAATTCGAAACTTCAAGTACATTATAGGTTGCTTTGGTAGTTTTATAGAAAAACTTTTGGAGGTACCCATCGACGGGTCACAATTAATATATCATAAAACACCGAGAGTTTTGACGATAGGTTCAACTTGCTAAGATTTTGCATCTTGACAATTTAACGAAATTAGGTCAAATCTGAGCTACAAGTAATTAAGCGCGATAGATTTCTCTTGAAATTAAATGTATTTTTAGAGGTAGATTGGTGTATCTTGTTGTAGTAAATAATGCCATCAATGTGAGTTTCCAACTATCAGGAAAGAACATTCAATTCTACATTTTCCAGGTGAAGACAAGCGAGGTTGTTCTTTTTCGTAAGAAGTCCGAAGAATATTGGATGTAAATGCCACACCAAGTTTACACACATATATAATGGACCAACATGTTGTACCAACCATTCCCATATTTTATTTATGAGTTTTCAAACTTCCTAGCTAACTCTGCCCATTTGACCGAATGATTATATGTCAATTTATTAAAATTAGGTCAAATTTGAAACTACAAGTAAATTGTAGGTTGCTTTTAAAGTTTTAAGAATTCTTTTTTGGAGGTACCCATCGAGGGGTCACAATTAATATATCTGAAAACAACGAGAGTTTTGACGATAGGTTCAACTTCCTACTAAGATTTTGCATCTTGACAATTTAATGAAATTAATTAGGTCAAACTTGAGCTACAAGTAAGCGCGGTAGATAGCTCTTGAATTAAATGTCATTTTAGAGGTAGATAGGTGCATTTTCTAGTATTAAGCAGTGTCGTGGGTGTGAGTGTCCAACTACTAGTAAAGAACATTGAATTCTATGTTTTCCGAGTGAAGACGAACGAGGTTAGTTGTTCTTTTCCATAAAGAGAAGTCCAAAAAATATTGGATGTGGATGCCACAAGCCAAGTTTACATACATATATATATATAGTGGATCAACAACATGTTGTACTTGTGATTCCCATGTTTTATGGGTTTTGAAGCTTCCTATAGCTAACCACGCACATTTGAATAACTTTATGTCGATATCTCGGAATTAAGTCAAATTTAAAACTACAAGTAAATTGTAGGTTTTGCTTTGATAGATTTACGAAAAAGCTTTTGGACGTACCCATCGAGGGTTCAAAATTAATATACCAGAAACCAGCAAGAGTTTCGACGATAGGTTCAACTTCTTGCTAAGACTTTGCATATTGGTAATTTAACAAAATTAGGTCAAACTTGAGCTAGCTACAAGTAAACGCCATAGATTGCTCTTGAATTAAATTTTTCATAGGTAGATCATCGGTGCATCTTCTTGTAGTAAATAGTGTCGTCGGTGTGAGTTTCCAACTATCAAGAAAGAACATTCAATTCTACACATTTTCTGAGTGAAGAATACGAGCGAGGTTGTTTTTTTCCTAAAGAAAAGTCTGAAGAATATTGGATCTGAATGCCACAAGCCAAGTTTACATACATATATATTGAACCAACATGTTGTACCAACGATTCCCATGTTTCATGAGTTTTCAAACTTCCTAGCTAAGTCTGCCCATTAGAATGACTTTATGTCGATTTATCGAAATTAGGTCAAATTTGAAACTACAAGTACTTGTAAATTGCACGTGCCCTGCACATGGGGATCAGATAATAGACATCTGGCATATCATCACTATATAAAATAATAATATGCAAAGCGTAAAAAATATAATAGGTAAAATTTGAACTACTACAAATAAACCTTGTAGGTTGCTTTGAAAGTTTTAAGGAAAAGCTCTTAGAGGTACCCATCAGAGGGTGCGCGTGGAGGGGGGGGCAATTAATATACTATCAGGAACCAAAAGAGAGTTCTGACGATAGGTTCATCTTCTTGCTAAGATTTTGCGTCTTAATAGTTTAATGAAATTAGGTCAAACTTGAGCTACAACTAAGTGCGATAGATTGCTCTTGAATTTAATGAAATTAGGTCAAACTTGAACTACATGCAAGAAATTGTATGTTGCTTTGAAAGTTTTATGAAAAAAGCTTTTGGAGGTACCCATCGAGCGGTTAATTAATATATCAGAAACCACAGAGAGTTTTGACGAGTGGTTCGACTTCTAGCTAAGATTTTGCATCATGAAAATTTTGAACACCTTTTGAAAATGATCACATGAAATAAGGAGACAGGGGAAATGATATTTCTATTCTCTATGGGCAACCCACAAGCTTCAGGTGCACCTTAGGCTTAAAGATAACTTTATTTTTTTCACTATGTATAAGGTGAACCTTAGCGGATGCCACATAGTAGGCCATTTTTTTTAAACGGGTAGTAGGACATATTAAGGTGTGCTTTTTTACACAATGCGGGTGTAGTATATTTCTTTGCTTAGACATATGGTCACCTTTATCCACACGCTGTACATGCTGAGAGAATAAAATGTTGGCAGGGGAAGAGGGCAGCAGCGAAGAGAAGTTGAAGGCGGTTCCATGTCAGAACAAAGTTATGATGGGTTTCTTACACGAGTTACTCCTGCGGCCTTATAGTGTACTACACTATGCTAGTACTAGTAAATTTCAGTACCTATGCACGCAAAACAAATTGTGTGTTTTCTCTCTGCTTCGATGCCTCTCACCATCCATCCTCCCTCTCTCCTACCCTTTCCCCTCACGCACCGGCCCGACTGATCTCTCCCTCGTCCACAGCGTGGTGCTGTGCATGTTTGCCTTGGTATGGCGGATCTGTGTTTCTGGCGTGTTGGCAGCCGTGTTGGTGTGGAGTAGGGACGAGGAGTACATAAGAAGGAAACCACTTTGGTCCTTGGCGGCAAAAAAAATCAAACTCTTCTGGTTTTCGAAATTTTCACTTGCTTCCCAAACATCGAGAGGGAAGATTACTCAAAAGATCAGCCATTCCTAGTACTTCTTATCTTATCTTTATCTTGTCTTATCTCTTACAATACCATACCATACCACTATATAGTATACGGATAACTTCGAACATTGACTGTTGGGACAAGACCGGGAAATCCAAACATTGCTAACCATTGGATCTTCTTTTCCATTCTTAGCATCTACACAGATTCTACTGATAGTCTTTAGCACGATGAACGCTAGTATGCACAAACCTGAAAACACACACTTCATTGCTCAGTTTCAGGGTCCTTGTGCTAAATGCATGTACTTGGGTACAATTTTTATTTTTATGAGGTCCTTGATGTAACTTGTACTTCCACCGACCGTGTTAACTCTCAAGCACCTCGCTCCTACGAGACCTACCATGGTCAAAATAAAATGCAACCGCCCCAATTATCAAACAAACTGGACCATAGTTTCTTATACGTAATACCCAAGTTTTTAGTAATAGGATTTTTCAAGCTTCCTAGCTAACTTCGCACACTTCAGTGACTTCTTGTCGATTGACGAAATTAGGTCAAACTTGAGCTACAAGTAAGCTCGATAGATTGATCTTAAATTAAATGTATTTTCGGAGGTAGATGGGTGCATCTTCTTGTAGTAAACAATGTCGTCAGTGTGAGTTTCCAACCATCAGGAAATAAACTTCTCAGTTTTCCGAGTGATGACGAGATGGTTCTTTTCTGTAAAGAAAGCTCGAAGCAGAATATGGATCTCAATGCCGTAAGCCAAGCTTCTAGACATATTAAGTGGAAGAACGTGTTTTACTTACAATTCCCATATGTTTTTTCAGTTTTCAAACTCCCTAGCTAATTAAATTCGCCCACTTGAATGACTACATGTCGATTTATAGAAATTAGGTCAAACTTGAACTATAACTAAATTGTAGGTTACTCTAAAAGTTTTACTAAAAAGCTTTTGGAGGTACCGTACCGATCGGGAGGGGTGTCACAATCAATATGTGAGAAAAAACCGAGAGTTTTGACAACAGGTTTGACTTCTTGCTAAGATTTTGCATCGCATGACACTATTTAATGAAATTGGGTCAAACATGAGCTACAAGTAAGCATGATAGATTGCTATTGAAATATATTACTTTTCAGAGAGGTAGATGGGTGCATTTTTTGTAGTAAACAATGTCGTTGGTACGGTGTGATTTTCAAACTATATCAGGAAAGAAGATTCAATTATTCTCAATTTTTCAAGTGATGACGAGCGAGGTTGTTCTTTTCCGTAAAGAAATGTCGGAAGAATAATATTGGATCTGAATGCCACAAGCCAAGTTTTCCGACATATATAGTGGACCAACATGTTGTACCAACAATTCCCATGTTTTATTTATGAGTTTTCAAGCTTCCTAGCTAACTCTGCCCATTTGACCGAATGACTTCATGTTGATTTATCGAAATTAGGTCAAATTTGAAACTACAAGTAAATTGTAGGTTTCTTTGAAAGGTTTACAAAACATCTTTTGGAGGTACCAATCGAGGGGTAACAATTAATATATCATAAAACACCGAGAGTTTTGACGATATGTTCAACTTCTTTCTAAGATTTTGCATCTTGACAATTTAACGAAATTTGGTCAAACTTGAGCTATAAGTAAGAGCGATAGATTGCTCTTGAATTAAATGTGTTTTTAGAGGTAGATCAGTGCACTTTGATGTAGTAAACAATGTCGTCGGTGTGAGTTTCCAACTATCAGGAAAGAACATTCAATTCTACATTTTCCGAGTGAAGACGAGTGAGGCTACTAGTTGTTATTTTTCGTAAAGAGAAGTCCAAAGAATATTGGATGTGGATGCCACAAGCCAAGTTGACAGACATATATAGTCGATCAATAACATGTTGTACTTGCGATTCCCATGTTTTATGAGCTTTCGAACTTCCTAGCTAACTCTTCCCATTTTAATGACTTTAAGTCGATTTATCGAAATTAGGTCAAATTTGAAACTACAAGTAAATTGTAGGTTTTAATTTTTAACTTTTACGAAAAAGCTTTTAATTTGGAGCTACCCATCGAGGGGTCACAATTAATATATCTGAAAACAACAAGAGTTTTGACGATAGGTTCAACTTCCTGCTACGATTTTGCATCTTGATAATTTAACGAAATTAATTAGGTCAAACTTGAGCTACAAGTAAGCGCGATAGATAACTCTTGAATTAAATTTCTTTTTGGAGGTAGATGGGTGCAGTTTCTAGTAGTAAGCAGTGTCGTGGGTGTGAGTGTCCAACTACCAGGAAAGAACATTGAATTCTATGTTTTCGGAGTGAAGACGAACGAGGTTAGTTGTTCTTTTCCGTGAAGAAAAGTCCAAAGAATATTAGATGTGGATGCCACAAACCAAGTTGATAGACATATATATATATAGTGGATCAACAACATGTTGTACTAGCGATTCCCATGTTTTATGGGTTTTGAAGCTTCCTATTGCTAACCCCGCACATTTGAATAACTCTATGTCGATATCTCGGAATTAGGTCAAATTTGAAACTACAAGTAAATTGTAGATTTTGCTTTGATAGATTCACAGAAAAGCTTTTGTATGTACCCATCGAGGGTTCAAAATTAATATACCAGAAACCAGCGAGAGTTTCGATGATAGGTTCAACTTCTTGCTAAGACTTTGCATATTGGTAATTTAACGAAATTAGGTCAAACTTGAGCTAGCTACAAGTAAACGCCATAGATTTCTCTTGTATTAAATGTCTTTTCATAGGTAGATCATCGATGCGTCTTCTTGTAGTAAATAGTGTCGTCGGTGCGAGTTTCGAACTATCAAGAAAGAACATTCAATTCTACATTTTCCGAGTGAAGAATACGAGCGAGGTTGTTCTTTTTCCTAAAGAAAAGTCCGAAGAATATTGGATCTGAATGCCACAAGCCAAGTTTACATACATATATATTGGACCAACATGTTGTACCAATGATTCCCATGTTTTATGAGTTTTCAAACTTCCCAGCTAACTCTGCCCATTAGAATAACTTTATGTCGATTTATCGAAATTAGGTCAAATTTGAAACTACAAGTACTAGTAAATTGCACGTGCCCGGCACGTGAGACTTAGATAATAGACATCGAGCATATAATCACTATATGCAATTATAATAGGCAAAGTGGAAAAAATATAATAGGTAAAATTTGAACTACTACAAGTAAACCGTGAAGGTTGCTTTGAATGTTTTAAGGAAAAGCTCTTAGAGGTACCCATCGGAGGGGGCATGCGGGGGGGGGGATTAATATACTATTAGGAACCAAAAGAGAGTTCTGCCGACAGGTTCATCTTCTTGCTAAGATTATGCATCTTGACAGTTTAATGAAATTAGGTCAAACTTGAGCTACAACTAAGTGCGATAGATTGCTCTTGAATTTAATGAAATTATGTCAAACTTGAACTACATGTAATAAATTGTATGTTGCTTTGAAAGTTTTATAAAAAAGCTTTTGGAGGTACCCATCGAGCGGTTAATTAATATATCAGAAACCATAGAGAGTTTTGACGAGTGGTTCGACTTCTAGCTAAGATTTTGCATCATGGAAATTTTGAACACCTTTTGAAAACGATCACATGAAATAGGGAGAGAGGGGAAATGATATTTCTATTCTCTATGGGCAACCCACAATCTTGAGGTGCACCTTAGGATTAAAGATAACTTTATTTTTTCCACTATGTATAAGGTGAACCTTAGCGGATGCCACATAGTAGGCCATTTTTTTTGAACGGGTAGTAGGCCATATTAAGGTGTGCTTTTTACACAATGCGGGAGTAGTATATTTCTTTTCTTAGACATATGGTCACCTATGTCCACGCGCTGTACATGCTGAGAGAATAAAACGTTGGTAGGGGAAGAGGGTAGCAACGAAGAGAAGTTGAAGGCGGTTCCATGTTAAAGCAAAGTTATGATGGGTTTCTGACACGAGGTGCTTCTGCGGCCTTATAGTGTACTACACTATGCTATTACTAGTAAATTTCAGGACCTATGAACGCAAAACAAATTATGTGTTTTCTCTCTTGTTCGCTTCCTCTCACCATCCATCCTCCCTCTCTCCTACCCTTTCCCTTCGCGCACCAGCCCGACTGATCTCTCCCCCATCCACATCGTGGTGCTGCGCACATGTGCCTTGGTATGGTGGCTCTGTGTCTCTGGCGTGTTTGGCAGCCGCAAATGTGTGGAGTAGGGACAAGGAGTACATAGGAAGGAAACCACTTCGGTCCTTGGTGGCAATAAATTCAAACTTTTCCGGTTTTCGAAATTTTCACTTGCTTCCCAAACATCGAGAGGGAAGGTTACTCAAAAGATCGGCCATTCACAGTACTTTTATCTTATCTTTATCTTGTCTTATCTCTTACAATACCATACCATACCAATGTATAGTGTACGGATAACTTCGAACATTGACCGTTCGATCAAGACCGTCAAATCCAAACATTGCTAACCGTTGGAACTTATTTTCCATTCTTAGCATCTACAAAGATTCTACTGATAGTCTTTAGCACGATGAACACTAGTATGCGCAAACCTCAAAACACACACTTCATTGCTCAGTTTCAGGGTCCTTGTGCTAATTATATGGACTTGGGTGCAATTTTTATTTTTATGAGGTCTTTGATGTAACTTGTACTTCCACCGACCGTGTTAACTCTCAAGCACCTCGCTCCTACGAGACCTACCACGGCTGAAAGAAAATGCAACCGCCCAAATTATCAAACAAACTGGACCATAGTTTCTTATAGGTAATACCCAAGTTTTTAGTACTAGGATTTTTCAAGCTTCCTAGCTAACTTCGCACAGTTCAGTGACTTCTTGTCGATTGATGAAATTAGGTCAAACTTGAGTATAAGTAAGCACGATAGATTGCTCTTGAATTAAATGTATTTTTTGAGGTAGATGGATGCATCTTCTTTTAGTAAACAATGTCGTCAGTGTGAGTTTCCAACTATCAGGAAATAAAATTCTCAGTTTTCTGAGTGACGACGAGATGGTTCTTTTCTGTAAAGAAAGCTCGAAGCAGAATATAGATCTCAATGCCATAAGCCACGCTTCTAGACATATTAAGTGGCCAACGTGTTTTACTTACGATTCCCATATGATTTTTGAGTTTTCAAACTCCCTAGCTAATTAACTCCGCCCACTAGAATGACTACATGTCGATTTATAGAACTTAGGTCAAACTTGAACTATAACTAAATTGTAGGTTGCTCTAAAAGTCTTACGAAAAAGCTTTTAGAGGTACCGTACTGATCGGGAGGGGTGTCACAATCAATATATGAGAAAAAACCGAGAGTTTTGACAACATGTTTGACTTCTTGCTAAGATTTTGCATCGCATGACACTATTTATCGAAATTGGGTCAAACTTGAGCTACAAGTAAGCGCGATAGATTGCTGTTGAAATATATGACTTTTTAGAGAGGTAGATGGGTGCATTTTCTTATAGTAAATAGTACCGTTGATATGGTGTGATTTTCGAACTATATCAGGAAAGAAGATTCAATTATTCTCAATTTTTCGAGTGATGACGAGCGAGGTTGTTATTTTCCGTAAAGAAATGTCCGAAGAATAATATTGGATCTGAATGCCAGAAGCCAAGTTCACCGACATATATAGTGGACCAACATGTTGTACCGACGATTCCCATGTTTTATTTATGAGTTTTCAAGCTTCCTAGCTAACTCTGCCCATTTGACCGGATGACTTCATGTCGATTTGTCGAAATTACGTCAAATTTGAAACTACAAGTAAATTGTAGGTTGCTTTGAAAGTTTTACGAAAAATCTTTTGGAGGTACCCATCGAGGGGTCACAATTAATATATCATAAAACACCGAGAGTTTTGACGATATGTTCAACTTCTTGCTAAGATTTTGCATCTTGACAATTTAACAAAATTAGATCAAACTTGAGGTATAATTAAGCGCGATAGTTTCTCTTGAATAAATGTATTTTCAGAGGTAGATCGATGCACCTTGTTGTAGTAAACAATGCCGTCAGTGTGAGTTTCCAACTATCAGGAAAGAACATTCAATTCTACATTTTCCGAGTGAAGACGAGCGAGGCTACTATTTGTTATTTTTTGTAAAGAGAAGTCCAAAGAATATTGGATGTGGATGCCACAAGCCAAGTTGACAGACATATATAGTCGATCGACAACATGTTGTACTTGCGACTCCCATGTTTTATGAGCTTTCAAACTTCCTAGTTAATTCTACCCATTTTAATGACTTTAATTCGATTTATCGAAATGAGGTCAAATTTGAAACTACAAGTAAATTTTAGGTTTTCTTTTTTACTTTATGAAAAAGCTATTAATTTGGAGGTACCCATCGAGGGGTCACAATTAATATATTTGAAAACAACAAGAGTTTTACGATAGGTTGAACTTCCTGCTAAGATTTTGCATCTTGATAATTTAACGAAATTAATTAGGACATACTTGAGCGACAAGTAAGCGCGATAGATAGGTCTTGAATTAAGTGTCATTTCAGAGGTAGATGGGTGCATTTTTTAGAAGTAAGAAGTGCCATGGGTGTGAGTGTCCAACTACTAGGAACGAACATTGAATTCTACGTTTTCCGAGTGAAGACGAACGAGATTAGTTGTTCTTTTCCGTAAAGAAAAGTCCAAAGAATATTGGATGTGGATGCCACAAGACAAGTTGACATACATACATATATATATAGTAGATCGACAACATGTTGTACTTGCGATTCCCATGTTTTATGGTTTTTGAAGCTTCCTATAGCTAACCCCACACATTTGAATAACTTTATGTCGATATCTCGAAATTAGGTCAAATTTGAAACTACAAGTAAATTGTAGGTTTTGCTTTGATAGATTTACGAAAAAGCTTTTGGACCTACCCATCGAGGGTTCAAAATTAATATACCAGAAACCAGCGAGAGTTTTGACAATAGGTTCAACTTCTTGCTAAGACTTTGCATATTGGTAATTTAATGAAATTAGGTCAAACTTGAGCTAGCTACAAGTAAACGCCATAGGTTGCTCTTGAATTAAATGTCTTTTCATAGGTAGATCATCGATGCATCTTATTGTAGTAAATAGTGTCGTCGGTGCGAGTTTCGAACTATCAAGAAAGAACATTCAATTCTACATTTTCCGAGTAAAGAATACGAGCGAGGTTGTTCTTTTTCTAAAGAAAAGTGTGAAGAATATTGGATCTGAATGCCACAAGCCAAGTTTACATACATATATATTGGACCAACATGTTGTACCAATGATCCCCATGTTTTATGAGTTTTCAAACTTCCCAGCTAACTCTGCCCATTAGAATGACTTTATGTCGATTTATCGAAATTAGGTAAAATTTGAAACTATAAGTACTAGTAAATTGCACGTGCCCTGCACGTGAGACTCAGATAATAGATATCTGGCATATCATCACTATATAAAATTATAATAGGCAAAGCGGAAAAAATATAATAGGTAAAATTTGAACTAATACAAGTAAACCGTGTAGGTTGATTTGAAAGTTTTACGGAAAAGCTCTTAGAGGTACCCATCAGAGGGGGAACCCGTCGGGGAATTAATATATTATCAGGAACCAAAAGAGAGATCTGACGACAGGTTCATATTCTTGCTAAGATTTTGCTTCCTCACAGTTTCATGAAATTAGGTCAAACTTGAGATACAACTAAGTGCGATAGATTGCTCTTGAATTTAATGAAATTAGGCCAAACTTGAACTACATGTAATAAATTGTATGTTGCTTTGAAAGTTTTATAAAAAAGCTTTGGAGGTACCCATAGAGCGGTTAATTAATATATCAGAAACCACAAAGAGTTTTGATGAGTGGTTCGACTTCTAGCTAAGATTTTGCATCATGAAAATTTTGAACACCTTTTGAAAATGATCACATGAAATAGGGAGAGAGGGGAAATGATATTTCTATTCTCTATGGGCAACCCACGAGCTTGAGGTGCACCTTAGGCTTAAAGATAACTTTATTTTTTCCACTATGTATAAGGTGAACCTTAGCGGATGCCACATAGTAGGCCTTTTTTTGAACGGGTAGTAGGCCATATTAAGGTGTGCTTTTTTACACAATGCGGGAGTGGTATATTTCTTTGCTTAGAGATATGGTCACCTCCGTCCATGCACCGTACATGCTGAGAGAATAAAACGTTCGTAGGGGAAGAGGGCAGCAGCGAAGAGAAGTTGAAGGCGGTTCCATGTCAGCAAAGTTATGATGGGTTTCTGACACGAGGTACTCCTGCGGCCTTACAGTGTACTACACTATGCTAGTACTAGTAAATTTCAGGACCT
Source organism: Avena insularis (assembly GCA_023614405.1). Classification (NCBI taxonomy): domain Eukaryota; kingdom Viridiplantae; phylum Streptophyta; class Magnoliopsida; order Poales; family Poaceae; genus Avena; species Avena insularis. Next base: position 411,923,409 of record CM042692.1, on the reverse strand, counting down.
ATGCACGCAAAAAAATTGTGTATTTTCTCTCTCCTTCGCTGCCTCTCACCATCCATCCTCCCTCTCTCCTACCCTTTCCCCTTGCGCACCGGCCCAGCTGATCTCTCCCTCATGCACAGCATGGTGCTGCGCACATGTGCCTTGGTACGGCGGCTCTATGTCTCTGGCGTGTTCGGAAGCCGCGTTGGTTTGGAGTAGGGACGATGAGTACATAGGAAGGAAACCACTTTGGTCCTTGGCAGCAAAAAATTCAAAATTTTCCGGTTTTCGAAATTTTCACTTGCTTCCCAAACATCGGGAGGGAAGGTTACTCAAAAGATCAGCCATTCGCAGTACTTCTTATCTTATCTTTATCTTTTCTTATCTCTTACAATATCATACCATACCACTGAATAGTGTACGGATAACTTCAAACATTAACCATTGGATCAAGACTGGCAAATCCAAACATTGCTAACCATTGGATCTTCTTTTCCATTCTTAGCATCTACAAAGATTCTATTGATAGTCTTTAGCACGATGAATGCTAGTTTGCACAAGCCTCAAAACAGACACTTCATTGCTCAGTTTCAGGGTCCTTGTGCTAAATGCATGGACTTGGGTTCAATTTTCATTTTTATGAGGTCCTTGATGTAACTTGTACTTCCACTGACCGTGTTAACTCTCAAGCACCTCGCTCCTACGAGACCTAGCACGGTTAAAAGAAAATAACTTCGCACACTTCAGTGACTTCTTGTCAATTAACGAAATTAGGTCAAACTGGAGCTACAAGTAAGCGCGATAGATAGCTCTTGAATTAAATTTATTTTTGGAGGTAGATGGGTGCATCTTCTTGTAGTAAACAATGTCGTCAGTGTGAGTTTCCAACTATCATGAAATAAAATTCTCAGTTTTCCGAGTGATGACGAGATGGTTCTTTTCTGTAAAGAAAGCTCAAAGTAGAATATGGATGTCAATGCCATAAGCCAAGCTTCTAGACATATTAAGTGGACCAACGTGTTTTACTTGCGATTCCCATATGTTTTTTGAGTTTTCAAACTCCCTAGCTAATTAACTCCGCCCACTTGAATGACTACATGTCGATTTATCGAAATTAGGTCAAACTTGAACTATAACTAAATTGTAGGTTGCTCTGAAAGTTTTATGAAAAAGCTTTTGGAGGTACCGTACCATTCAGGAGGGGTGTCACAATCAATATATGAGAAAAAACCGAGAGTTTTGACAACGGGTTTGACTTCTTGCTAAGATTTTGCATCGCATGACACTATTTAACGAAATTGGGTCAAACATGAGCTACAAGTAAGCCGATAGATTGCTATTGAAATATATGACTTTTCAGAGAGGTAGATGGGTGCATTTTCTTGTAGTAAATAGTGTCGTTGGTACGGTGTGATTTTCGAACTATATCAGGAAAGAAGATTCAATTATTCTCAATTTTTCGAGGGATGACGAGCGAGGTTGTTCTTTTCCGTAAAGAAATGTCTGAAGAATAATATTGGATATGAATGCCAGAAGCCAAGTTTACCGACATATATAGTGGACCAACATGTTGTACCAATGATTCCCATGTTTTATTTATGAGTTTTCAAGCTTCCTAGCTAACTCTGCCCATTTGACCAGATGACTTCATGTCGATTTATCGAAATTAGGTCAAATTTGAAACTACAAGTAAATTGTAGGTTGCTTTGAAAGTTTTATGAAAAATCTTTTGGAGGTACCCATCTAGGGGTCACAATTAATATATCACAAAACACCGAGAGTTTTGATGATATGTTCATCTTCTTGCTAAGATTTTGCATCTTGAAAATTTAATGAAATTAGGTCAAACTTGAGCTACAAGTAAGTACGATAGATTGCTCTTGAATTAGATGTATTTTTAGAGGTAGATCGATGCACCTTGTTGTAGTAAACAATGCCGTCAGTGTGGGTTTCCAACTATCAGGAAAGAACACTCCATTCTACATTTTCTCAGTGAAGACGAGCGAGGCTACTAGTTGTTATTTTTTGTAAAGAGAAGTCCAAAGAATATTGGATGTGGATGCCACAAGCCAAGTTGATAGACATATATAGTCGACCGACAACATGTTTACTTGCGATTCCCATGTTTTATGAGCTTTCAAACTTCCTACTTAACTCTGCCCATTTTAATGACTTTAAGTCGATTTATTGAAATTACATCAAATTTGAAACTACAAGTAAATTGTAGGTTTTTATTTTTAACTTTTATGAAAAAGCTTTTAATTTGGAGGTACCCATCAAGGGGTCACAATTAATATATCTGAAAACAACAAGAGTTTTGATGATAGGTTCAACTTCCTGCTAAGATTTTGCATCTTGATAATTTAGCGAAATTAATTAGGTCAAACTTGAGCTACAAGTAAGCGCGATAGATAGCTCTTGAATTAAATGTCAATTCAGAGGTAGATGGGTGCATTTTCTAGTAGTAAGCAGTGCCGTGGGTGTGAGTGTCCAACTACCAGGAAAGAACATTGAATTCTATGTTTTCCGAGTGAAGAAGAACGAGGTTAGTTGTTCTTTTCCGTAAAGAAAAGTCCAAAGAATATTGGATGTGCATGCCACAAGCCAAGTTGACAGACATATATATATAGTGGGTCAACAACATGTTGTACTTGCGATTCCCATGTTTATGGTTTTTGAAGCTTCCTATAGCTAACCCCGCACACTTGAATAACTTTATGTCGATATCTCAGAATTAGGTCAAATTTGAAACTACAAGTAAATTGTAGCTTTTTCTTTGATAGATTTACGAAAAAGCTTTCGGACGTACCCATCGAGGGTTCAAAATTAATATACCAGAAACCAGCGAGAGTTTTGACGATAGGTTCAACTTCTTGCTAAGACTTTTCATATTGGTAATTTAACGAAATTAGGTCAAACTTGAGCTATCTAAATGTAAACGCCATAGATTACTCTTGAATTAAATGTCTTTTCATAGGTAGATCATCAGTGCATCTTCTTGTAGTAAACAGTGTCGTCGGTGCGAGTTTCAAACTATCAAGAAAGAACATTCAATTCTACATTTTCCGAGTGAAGAATACGAGTGAGGTTATTCTTTTTCCTAAAGAAAAGTCCAAAGAATATTGGATCTGAATTCCACAAGCCAAGTTTACATACATATATATTGGACCAACATGTTGTACCAACGATTCCCATGTTTTATGAGTTTTCAAACTTCCCAGCTAACTCTGCCCATTAGAATGAGTTTATGTCGATTTATCGAAATTAGGTTAAATTTGAAACTACAAGTACTAGTAAAGTGCACGTGCCTTGCACGTGAGACTCAGATAATAGACATCTGGCATATCATCACTATATAAAATTATAATAGGCAAAGCGGGAAAAATATAATAGGTAAAATTTGAACTACTACAAGTAAACTGTGTAGGTTGCTTTGAAACTTTTACGGAAAAGCTCTTAGAGGTACCCATCGGAGGGAGCGTGGGGGGGGGGGTCAATTAATATACTATCAGAAACCAAAAGAGAGTTATGACGATAGGTTCATCTTCTTGCTAAGATTTTGCGTTTTACAGTTTAATGAAATTAGCTCAAACTTGAGCTACAACTAAATCTGATAGATTGCTCTTGAATTTAATGAAATTAGGCCAAACTTGAACTACAAGTAATAAATTGTAGGTTGCTTTGAATGTTTTATGAAAAAAGCTTTTGGAGGTACCCATCAAGCGGTTAATTAATATATCAGAAACCATAGAGAGTTTTGATGAGTGGTTCGACTTCGAGCTAAGACTTTGCATCATGAAAATTTTGAACACCTTTTGAAAACGATCCCATGCATCTGGACATAGTTCGTGCCCCAGAATTTCATATACTTCGAAATTCCCATTCACTCGTAATTTTCCCAGTATAGTGCTAGCAGTACCTAAACCCAACCCCCCTCCCCCTCTCTCTCCTTCAGGAATACGTCACCGGCCGGAACATCCCCGCTGCACTTTAGCCGGCGTACCCGCACACCAGATCTGCTCAACGAACCCTCTTGTCTGGCGCGTGATGTCTATGCACGCTTCTATTCTTGTAGACAGTGTTGGGCCTCCAAGTGTAGAGGTTTGTAGAACAACAGCAAGTTTCCCTTAAGTGGATCACCCAAGGTTTATCGAACTCATGGAGGAAGTTGTCAAAGGTATCCCTCTCAAGCAACCGTTCAATCAAGATACAAGAAGTCTCTTGTGTCCCCAACACACCCAAAACACTTGTCAGGTGTATAGGTGTACTAGTTCGGCGAAGAGATAGTGAAATACAAGTAATATGGATGATTATAAGTGGTAATTGCAATCTGAAATAAGAGTGACAACAAGCAAACATGTAACATGACTGATTGTAAACGGTGTTTAAATGCTTAGAAACAAGGCCTAGGGATCATACTTTCACTAGTGGACACTCTCATATAAATATCTTCTATTTATGATGCTACCCTGAACTATTCTCCGGTTGGACGATGTAGGGATATAACAGCACACCTTAAAGTTCACATTCCCCATCAAGATAACCCCTCACTGTCACCTTGAGCGCTAGATGGTTCCAACAAACACCACAATCTCATAGAGACATCCAACTCAAATTATACTCATGATAAGTATTTATATAACCTTAGCCTAAGTGCCACACGGTGTGCATACTGTCAACTTTACACACATGGGGATAGCAGAGATTAATTAAAGCACTTGAGTAGTAGAATAGATCTATATTACAAAGTTCATGATCTCAATAAGATCATGCATAGAGAGAGATGAACACATAGCTACTTGTAGAACCCTTAGCCTTGAGAGAGAACTACTCCCTCCTCATCATGGGAGTCAGCAACGGCAATGGAGATGGCGGTGGAGTCGATGGAGATGGCTCCGAGGACACTTCCCCATCCTGGCAGGGTGCCGGAATAGAGACTTCTGTCCCTCGAATCTCCTCTTCGGTGGCGGTAGTGCTGTGGAACTTTTCGTGGAATTCTGATCTTCTATTTAGGGTTTTTCTCCCGGGAGGCTTTTATAGGCGAAAGGGCGATGTTAGAGGGTGGCCCATGGGCCCACACCACCTCGTGGCGTGGCCAGGGGGTACCCACACCACCATAGGGTGTGGCCAGCCCTTGGCCCTGCTTCGACTGCCCTCTGGACTCCGTGTTCCTTCTGGTAAAATATTCACTTTGGCTTTCGTCCTGTCCAATTCCGAGAATATTTCCTTACTAGCTTTTCTGAAACCAAAAATAGAAGAAAACAAGCAACTAGCACTTTGGCATCTTGTTAATAGGTTAGTTCCAAAAAATGTGTAAAAATACTCCAAAGTGTGGACAAAACATAAGAAAGTAGATATAAAACAAGCATGGAACATCAAAAATTATAGATACGTTTACAACGTATCAACATCCCCAAGCTTAACTCTTGCTCGTCCTCGAGTAGGTAAGTGATAAAAAAGAATAATTTTTGAGGTGACGTGCACCATCATAATCTTGATCAAGGTATTTGTAAAACATTGATAGCTGGGATCATAGTACTCTAACATAGACACGGAAGATATAGTTCTAACAATAATACATAGCAACTATGTTGTAACATGAAAAGGTACAAACAAAAGATTCATGAATAACGATGCTTTGAAAGACGTTTGTTTGTTTCACATATAGAAAACATAATGAGAATGGTATTCAGCTTGCCCCTCATGGTGTAGCAAAACATAAATGCATAGGACACCTTCAAAGTTCATAAGGGTGACTAGATACAAATAGTTTAAGAACAAGCAATATCAAAGTTATGAATCAATCAACAAGTTTTGGGACAATGCACATTAAACTAAGAATGACCCCTATGCTCTCTCAATAGGTGCATAAAGATAGAAGATGGAGACTTAACATAAAAGTAAAAGAAAGGCCCTTCATAGAAGGAAGCAGGGATTCAAGTCTCATAGAGAGCTTCCAAAAATTATGGTACTTATTAGCTTTCAGCTCTCATTGCCCCTATCATAAGCATCTTTAGGTGATTAAGGTTAAAGTGAACAAATATGAGGATATGCTTGACAAGTTATAAGCTGAAAATCTCATGCCCCTTACTTACGAGTACCATTCCTCATGCTACTCAAGTTTAGTCACAGGTAAGTTTTTTTGTTATTGTAAGTACATGTGTATCATCAAGAACCGCCAACAGGGTACCCCTTGCCTGATGATACGGAAGATTCCCCATATCAAAATGACAAGGCAAGCAGACAATAAGCATCTCAGCATCCTTTTATTTCCTATTTGCATAGGCCTCTTTTTTTTCTTTCTTTCTCTTTTTTCTTTCCTATTTGCATAGGTTTTTTATAGAGGATTCTTCATAGATTGCTCACTATGGTTACGCTGCAGGTTTCCACCATGTTTCGGCATGGCTTAGACCAGCCGCCCAAGCGTTTCTCTAACACATATATGAACTCAATGAGCCTTACAAGCTCCCCTTTCATTTCACACCGTCAGGATCCATAAGCAAAAGAACATGATATCAACTAAATAAAGTGCAATGTTGAAAGTGTTCCCCATGATAACATGGTTCTGCTAATTCCCAACTTACAAAATGCAAGCATATATGCAACATAGATGGGAACAATGGTTTAGGTTTATTAAGTGCAAGAAAAGTAAAGTGTGCCATCAAGTTCGTGAGAGCTTTAATCACTAATTTTCACATAACAAGTTTAATTCGGAAGGTAGATAAACAGATGCATATACTTGGAATAGCAAATGCTAATAGGTAGGTATGGTGGACTCTTTGGAATAACTTGGTTTTATTTGGAGTTGGATGCATGAGTGGAACTCATACTTGGTATGGAGGCTAGCAAAAGACTAGGAGTGACCAACTAAAAGAGCAATAATGGCCATAATCATGCAAAGCGACAAAAAATTATTAATTAAAGCATAAAGTGATATTACAAGTCAAAAACTAAATGACCATAGAGGCTATGGTGACTTGGTATAGTCTTAACATGGTGTGAGCATGCGCCAAGTCAACCCAAATGAAGCATTAAAGGAGAATACCACAATATTATGCTTTTATATGCTAAAACAATGCATGATTCTTTCAAGGCACATTAAGCAATCTCAATTGTTTGTAACAAGTCATGCTACAGCAATAATCACTAAGCATAAAGCCAAAATAATATCAAGCATGACATGACAAAGCCTAGGACACAGTCAAAACAAGACTCCTTTTGTACCACTATAAGCATGAAACTTCCTACTCTTTTCCAACACCAATCGAAAACTAAAGCTAAACGCAGTGCTAGCAAAGGAGAACACTCACGGAACAATAAGAGTGAAAAACTAGAGTGTTCTAGGCAATGAATAACGAGGTGTGTCTCTCTCCAAAAGTAGTGTGTTGGGATCCAACCAACTTATTTAAGCAAACCAAACAAAAGAAAACTAAAAACAAAACGAAGACGCTCCAAGAACAACACAATTGTGCATGAAATGTTAAAAATGAAGTGTTTGGAAGAAAACCTGAGGTTTTTATTGATGAAGAAGGGGATGCCTTGGGCATCCCCAAGCTTTGACGCTTGTACTTCTTGAATATTTCTTGGGGTGACACTGGTGGCATCCCCAAGCTTTGACGCTTGTACTTCTTGAATATTTATTGGGGTGACACGGGTGGCATCCCCAAGCTTGAGCTTTTGTCCATACTTCATCTTATCACATTACTCTTCCCTACACTTTAAATTTTCCTTCATACAAGACTTCGCATAATCTTCATTAGCAACATTAGTGTACTCAAGTAATAAGTCTTTTGGTTCAGTTTCAACACAAGTAAAACTTCCATTAATACACAAGCTACTGTAGCACTTCACTTAAAAAGTTCAAGTGAACAAAGAGAACTCACAGAGAAAGAGATTAAGAGGCAAATGCAAATAACGGTAGAAATCTGTCAAAACAGACCAGCAGGTAAAAACCAATTTTTTCGAAGACCTTCTGTTGCTCAAATCGAAAAGTGTTGAACTAACAAAAGTTAGATAACAACCTGGGGCAGAAGCATAAAAAATTACAGCTCAATCCGACATACAGAAATTTTTCACGAATGTTTACAGTGAAGCTGAAAAATCTGTTTCAGGACAGCAACTTTCCCAAGTCTTACTTCTCTCCCATTAGAGGTTATTCTTGGCACAAAAACCACACAAAAAGGATAAGGATAGGTTATTACTGAGGCAATAACTTCCAATACTCAACAAAAGAAAAACCTACTGAATATCAATTTGGGTTATCTCGCAATAAGTGCTTTTCTTTAATACCTTTGAGCTAGGCACGATAATTTCGATGATGCTCACATAAAAATATGAATTGAAGTAAAAGAGAGCATCAAGAAGCAAATATAAAACACATTTAAGTCTAACCCACTTCCTATGAAAAATAATATTGTAAAGAAACAAATCATGAAAGCACAAAGAAACAAGCATACGAAAGCAAAACAAGTGCAACTTCAAAATTTTCAACATAAAGAGGGGGAACTTAATATTGTTGAGATACATAAAACCATGTTTCCCTCTCTCATAATAACTTTCAGTAGCATCATGAATAAATTTAACAATATAACTATCACATAAAACATTCTTATCATGAGCCACATGCATAAAAGAATTAATACTCCCCACATAAACATAGTCATTCTTATTAATTGTAGTGGGAGAAAATTCAACAAAATAGCTATCATTATTATTCTCATCACCATAATCATCAAATATAGGAGGCATATTGTAATCATAATTAATTTTCTCCTCAATAGTAGGTGGACTAAAAATATCAAATTCATCATTGCAATCATCATATATTGGAGGTATAGTATAATCATAAGCAATATAATAGTTATCTTCCAAAGTGTGTTCACTTGTAAACATATCATCATTGGAAGGAACATGGATAGTACTAATAGTACAGTAATTATTAATATCATCATTTTCAGAATTGGTACCAAAGAGATTTTCAATATCAAAAGTAGTGTGGTTTTCCCAATCATGATCACTACTATAGGTAATAGGCATAGGAACATCATCGAGTTCAGACTCATCAAAAACTATAATAGGAGCAATATGCTTAGGGGAAAATACCGTTTCCTCCCTCCCTTTACTCCTCCTCTTCTTCTTTTTCTTCTCCTCTTTAGGAGGGAGAGGCTTGGAAGGAAGCTTCTCCATATACCCTGGTTTATTGTTAGAGACAATAGAAGAAACTTTGGAGGATTCCTCCTTTTCATTAATAAGAACAAAACACATATTAGTCCTGTCATATTTTGGTAAAATCTCATCTTTTATAATATTTTGTATGTAAGTATTTGTGTGACAATTATCAATACAATAAAGATGACAACCATGCAGGATGCTATTCATATCAGAAGCACTCATATCTACCAAAGAAGTTTTTCTTGATAATTCTTCACACCCCAAAAATAATGTAAGTTTATCATGCTGATTAGGAGTGATCATGTTATCACAATACAAACTTATAGTACTCATTGGATTAGAAGGGCTATTATTATGGCCTGAGCATTGAAAATTGAAATGACCCACTTCATAGCAAAGTTCACAAGTAAAAGGATAGAGGGCACAAACTTTTTTACCAAGATCATTTAGAGCCCTATGCCACGTTCTAGTTTTTTCATTCCTATGGGTGCTACAATATTCTTCTTCAATTTTATTCTTCTCACAAGGTCTATATATTCCACAAAAATTAACATGCTTATAAGAAATAGTACTTTCAAAGGTTTGAGCATGTTTGTTGCTATCATTAATAACAATTTAATTTTCCATGAAAGTGTCTTTAAAAGGCTCATGATACATGTCCCATTTTTCTTTAGGAGCATTAATATGAGAAGCAAAGGCTCTACAACAATAAACAAGAATTTGATGATCAAGACCATATTTAGCACTAAGCTCTTGAAAATCAGCAGTTTTAGCGAAAGACTTAATGCAATCATACTCATAGTTTATACCTAGTTCTTTACCTTTGTCGTTATCCCAATCTTCGGTATTGCTTTGAATTGTTTCAAGAAGATCCCACTTAGCTTTGACCTCCTTACTTGTGAAGGATCCCTCTAAACAAGTATCTAAGTAGTCCTTGTAATGTCCTGAAAGCCTTGCATAAAAATTATTAATAATAATATTACTAGGGAGCTCATGAATGGGACATTTGAGCAGTAGTGACTTCAATCTCCCCCATGCTTGGGCAATACTTTCTCCATCACGAGGATGAAAATTATAAATATAATTCCTATCTTTATGAATTTCATGAGGAGGATAAAATTTAGAGTAAAAGAGAGATTCAAGTTCCTTCCACTCCAAATGATGAGGATCATCTAGTAGCTCATACCACTCCCTTGCTTTTCCCTTAAGTGAAAAAGGGAATAGCTTCCTCTTAACTTGGTTCACTGAAAAACCTGCACACTTGAACAACTCGCATAATTCATGTATAAAGAGTAAATGATCACCAGGATGGATAGTTCCATCTCCAAAATAACACTTATTCATAAACGTTCGACAATTTCCATAGGTATTTTAAAAAGGATGATTTCAGTATGTGCATTTAAAATATCACAAGTATCATTAGAATTGCCACATATGGGAGATAAAGTATCATCAGAGCAAACTTTCTTCTTTAAAGTTGGGGAACTAAAAATATCATTTTCATAAAAACTAACTTCCCCAAGCTTAGACGTTTCCATAGCATTAGTAACAAAGGTGTTCAAAAAATTCATACTAATAACATTGCTATTAGCATGGAAAGAAAGTTCCATGGGTTTTCTAATTTTCTTTTCAAACCATTCATGTTCTGCCTTAGGAAAAATACTAAAAAGCTCTCTAATTTTGTTGGTGTTTTCCATTAAGCCTAACTAGTGAAAATAAAAACAAGAAAAAAAAGATATAATTGTAGAATCTAAAGGAAATAACTTCGAGCACTCACACACCAGCAATAGTACTAGAAGATAGCTTAGTAGCCAGAAGATGTGAGTACCTTTTACCTTACCTCCCCGGCAACGTCGCCAGAAAATAGCTGGATGTCTATGCATGCTTCTATTCTTGTAGACAGTGTTGGGCCTCCAAGGGCAGAGGTTTGTAGAACAGCAACGAGTTTCCCTTAAGTGGATCACCTAAGGTTTATCGAACTCAAGGAGGAAGTGGTCAAAGGTATCCCTCTCAAGCAACCCTGCAATCAAGATACAAGAAGTCTCTTGTGTCCCCAACACACCCAATACACTTGTCAAGTGTATAGGTGCACTAGTTCGGCGAAGAGATAGTGAAATACAAGTAATATTGATGATTATAAGTGGTAATTGCAATCTGAAATAAGAGTGGCAGCAAGCAAGCATGTAACAAGACTGATTGTAAACGGTGTTTCAATGCTTAGAAACAAGGCCTAAGGATCATACTTCCACTAGTGGACACTCTCATATAAGTATCTTCTCTTTATGATGCTACTCTGAACTACTCTCCGGTTGGACGATGTAGGGCTATAACAGCACAGCTTAAAGTTTGCATTCCCCATCTAGATAACCCCTCACTGTCACCTTGAGCGCTAGATGGTTCCAACGAACACCACAATCTCATAGAGACATCCAACTCAAATTATACTCATGATAAGTATTTATATAACCTTAGCCTAAATGCCACACGGTGTGCATACTGTCAACTTCACACACGTGGGGATAGCTGAGATTAATTAAAGCACTTGAGTAGCAGAATAGATCTATATTACAAAGCTCATGATCTCAATAAGATCATGCATAGAGAGAGAGATGAACACATAGCTACTTGTAGAACCCTTAGCCTCGAGAGAGAACTACTCCCTCCTCATCATGGGAGTCAGCAACGGCAATGGAGATGGCAGTGGAGTCGATGGAGATGGCTCCGGGGGCACTTCCCCGTCCCGGCAGGGTGCCAGAACAGAGACTTCTGTCCCCCGAAACACCTCTTCGGTGCCGGTGGCACTGTGGAACTATTCGTGGAATTCTGATCTTCTATTTAGGGTTTTCGTCCTGGGAAGCTTTTCTAGGCGAAAGGGCGATGTCACAGGGTGGCCCAGGGGCCCACACCACCTGGTGGCACGGCCAGGGGTGTACCCGCACCACCATAGGGTGTGGCCAGCCCTTGGCCCCCCTCCGGCTGCCCTCCAGACTCCGTGTTCCTTCTGGTAAAATATTGACTTTGGCTTTTGTCCCGTCCAATTCCGAGAATATTTCCTTACTAGATTTTCTGAAACCAAAAACAGTAGAAAATAGGCAACTGGCACTGTGGCATCTTGTTAATAGGTTAGTTCTAGAAAATATGTAAAAATACTCCAAAGTGTGGACAAAACATAAGAAAGTAGATATAAAACAAGCATGGAACATCAAAAATTATTGATACATTTACAACATATCAGTGTGCTGATCACATCATCGACCGCCTAGGATCTGCTCCACGAACACCGTGGTCCAGCGTTTTGCTCGTATCCTCGCCCGCCCAAGATCTGCTTCCCCGACATCGACACCCACTACGACCATAGCACCTTCGGCGACCTCGACGTGACCCGTGAGGATGCGGAGGAGGCCTAGACGCCGCCTCGACCGAGGTAAAACCAGATCTCCCTGCACTATTTGTTTGTTGGCAATGTACTATATTTGTGATAAATTTCTAACTAACAGGTTCTTTACTTGATATACACCTGTTATGTACTCCCTCTGTTTCAAAATATAAGATGCTTTAGCTTTGTGAAAGAAGTGTATCCAGACTCATTTTAGTGTGTAGGTTCACTCCAAACCTAGATGAACCTAGATACTAAAAGAGGTCTAGATGCACTCTTTTCACAAAGCTAAAACATCTTATATTTTGAAACGTAGGGAGTACTAAACTAACCCGTTGTGGTTACGCTTAAACTCCACGCATTGAACTATTTTTATGTACTATACTATTTCTTTGTGAATTATTAGTCACTTAACATATTTGTTTACATTCTCTGCTATACCTGTCCACATGAGATATGATTATATAATATCTCTCTCATTCGCCGATTTACGAACTATAGTATTTCCATCGTGCTATTGTCCTGCTATCCTATACTACATGTTTACACACGTCATACTATTTGACCATTATGTACTGCCGATTTGATCCCTCTTAACCTGCGGATCAAATTGTTTGTTGTTATTATGCAAGGAGCAGTCTCAGTTTGCATACAATATCATAGAGTGAATGGCTCCTATAATCTCGTAAGACCCCATCACTTTTGTTTCACTTCATACCAACGTATATCATGTTGGAACCTGTTTGTATTTATAGTTGGCCTTACCTTTATGCAGAAGAGCAACAATGGAGTACAAACTCTGCCCATCCACACGAACCGCCGTAGATCTCGTGTAACACCTACCGTAAGGCCCCCCACCCGAAGTTTGGTCCTTGCCACATTTTTTGTTTGCTTAAATTTACCATTTGTCTTTCTTGTTTTCATTTTTTTGCCAAAAATTAGCGTCAAACATTTTAGCCCCACTATGGTCTGCTTTTGTTCCATGTGCTTAGTTCAATTTCCTAGATATGGAGAGGCCGGCTGTATTGCATCTGAGTTGTCTGATAATAAGAACAAGGCCACACTAGCGATAAGATCCACACATGTATCATAAGGAACTCTGTGCAGTTCATCTCACTCTTGTGTCTACTATGTATCATAGTTAAATGAACTGGCTATTTTAATACGAGGCACTTGATGGTTCAGTTTGTTGTTCTCAGGCCACCGAAGCGTTGAAATTATCTAGCTATTCACGAATAATTCAATGTATGATTGCTTGATTCATTGTTTGTCTGAAATTATCTAGCTAGCATATTCGAGGCTCACAATTGATGTGTTTTTATTGGCTGAGTTACTCTTTTTTTTCTATGATTAAATTAGTGGAAGATTTCGTTGTGTAGTTCTTGGCTAATTTATATATGAGAAAAATAATGGCTTAGTTTTAATATTCGTTTTATTCATGTTCTGCACATTCTAGTTTGAGCAGTCTGCATCAGTTACTTTGGTTGATTGCTCGCATTGTTATTCAAAATGAACTTGTAGTTTGTTTCCCAAGTCTGTTGTTTAAGTAACTTGTTTTGTCTTGGTCTCAGCCATCTTCAAGTAGAGCAGCCATTTCAAAGAGCAACACATGCTCACATCGCTCCATGGCGCCAGCTGGTCCACTTATTCAAGAAGAAATAGATGTATGAGCCACCACTGTTAATTGCTTCCTTCCTTATATATTACCACATTGACACATTTAAAATTCATGGTGGTCTGATTGCATGGTAATGTTGTCATAACTTGTTTTGTGTTTATTTCAAGCTGCAAATGACCCTCTGAATGACAAACAAAGACCCGCTTCTCCAAGTTTAGATTTTGTCTCACACAACAGCAGTGACAATACCTATTGCTCATGGCACACTGTAACACCTTCATATCGGCGCTATGCAAGTTTTAGTTATTCCCGCCAAACCTGCATAGAAATGATTCAAAGGTGCCCACCAAGCACTTGCATGTGGGTGGAAAATAAAGTAATACCATTACACATTAGTCCATGATGGAACCCACAGAACATATATATACATCAACGACTCATCGAGTCAAGAATACAAATATATAGTACAATGATCCAAATCACCTTGAAATCGATACAACATCCGAGTACGGATAAGAAGTAAATTGGGCTAAGAACCCTGAAGAATAACCAAAGACGTCCATAACCCTGCCGAGGCCAAGCCAGAAGGGTAACCCTGCTAACGACGTCGAACTTATACCTGTCAAACAAAAGGGGTGCCGATAAAGGGCAAAGGAAAAAGGGAGCAGTCAATACTGAGGCCAGTACATGGCGAGTCTAGAATTCGGCAGCTCTCGCCTACATAGGTATGGTGGACTGAAGCGGCAGCGAAGCATGCACTAAACAACCTATAGAGACTCGATACAACTGACGGTATTGGAGAGATACAAGAAAGACCTATGCAGAACCAACCTGATACTAACACCAATCATACCCATCCTGGTATTTCCCCCTCGAGACCAAACGAGGAAGTCCAACCAAGGAACTCACACAGTTGGCAGTTTTATTCATTTCATTATAGTTGCAGCACTTATTAGTCAGATATAGATATCATGAGTCATCCTGATATCATAAACAATGGCAGTTTTAGTTAACCATTCCGTTGTAGTTTCAATACTTACTAGTCAGATGCAATTAGCTAGAGATACCCCAAATCCAACAGTGATTGGCACTTTTATTTACTCATTCCATTGTAGTGAACCTGATTACTAGACATGTCAAAGTCAAATTTATAGCACTACTTTAGTTATGGTTGTCTATGATCGAGATATTGTGCTCAAAGTCGTCCATAATCGCAGACACGGCTTTCAGAAAGATTTACCCTGCAAGGGTGCACAAATAGCAACACACGCACGATCAACCTCGGAAAAACCAAATAAAAACCCAACGAGGCTTTCACGGCAAAGCAATCACAAGATTCATAAAATATTTCAGGGGCCACCCATTAAGCTACCCGCAACGAAGTTGGCCAGCTCCGAGACGGACCCAAGGTTTGCGCCAATGGCTGTAAACAACTGGGAACCTGTCGTGGTGGTATCACGGCATATGCCATGGGTAGGCTAAAGTTGGGGCCGATGGGCGTGGAGGAATCCGGGGAGGGATGATGCGGTGAAGACCGCACTCATATGAACAAAGTGAAATACAATGTATACATCTATTCCCTCATAATCTTGCCATACATGTGGCTACAATCATGCTCCCTGAGCTATTTCCCCTATGCTTCTATCTAAGCTCTCTGCGAGAGTGGAGGAAGAGGAAGAAGGAGAGCTCCTAGAGAGCAGAAAGTAGAGGAGCCCTTTGGGCCCTCTCTGAGAACGATCCCCCTGGTGCTCCTTATAAAGGGGAGCCCAGGGGACAAAGCTTGTTCCCCACGATTGGCATCTCCTCAGCATATTCCGGGCATCTTCTAGAGATGCCCAGCATATGCCTTGGCATCTTTGGAGATGCCAGGGCATATCCTCTAGCATCTTCTTGATGCCATGTGCATATTCCCTGTGCCCCTATTCTAGTCTAAGCGATGGGTCCCAAAATTGGCTCCTGCCACGAAGATCTTGACTTTACTTGATCGTATGCCGATGTAGTTGTTGAGACTGCATTCTGGAATAAATAATAAGGTGTCTGGAGCTTTATAACTCGGCCCAAACGCCCCGGGATGAGTGGAGATTCGGCCCGAGGGAAGCTTGATTCGGCCTGTCAGCGGGGAGAGTCGGCCTGAAACTGTAGAGGCCCGGGTTTGATTGCCTTCACCGAATATTGAAACAGGCCCAGCCGAGGTGTCCTGTCGATTCGGCCCAGTCGGAATACAGCTGGGGTCAGGCCCAGCCGGAGTGAGTTGGTCCAGCGGAGCTGGTGGCGTCGACCCCCGTGGTGGGCCGAGCTAAGCCTCATTCGGCCCACCCGGACGACGGGGTGATGGAGCTGGCGTTGTGTCCCGCGATGGGCCGAGATGATCCTCATTCGGCCCACCCGGGCGATGAGGCGAGAGAGCGGGGAGTCTCGGCGGGAGAGGGCATCGATCTGCCGAGGTGGCTTGGCGGGAAGGAGAGTGGACGTCGAGTTAGTTCGGAGGGAGTCAGGTCGGCGGTTTCCAGCGGGAGCTGAGCGGCGGAGCCATTCTCCTGTGGGCCGACATATTGGGATTCGGCCCAAGCAAGTTTAGTTCGGCCTTGAGCCTCTTACTCAGCCAATTCGGCTTGGGTGGATCCTGTCCAAGCCATGCTTCGGTTATCTCGGCCCAAGACGAGTTTGCTCTTGTTTTTTATGTGTTCCTTCTTCTATTTCTTCATGTTATTTACATCCAATGATTTTCCTTCTTTCTGTTATGCAGACGACATAACTCTGGGGTACCTGGGGTCATATCCCCAACATTAGTCCCCGAGGCTATGTGGGACTCGTAGAGTCGCTCATAGGCTTTACATCAAACATTCCCAGAGTTATTATCTGTTACATGTTTTCTTTGTCATATATATCTTAGCCATACAACCCATTTGGGTAAATTATTGATGCCTTGCCATTTTTAGCACTGCTCTTTTAACCTCCTTGGGTAAGTTTAAGAGTTCTAGCCTTCTTGGGCACTCCTCTCTTAACCCCTTTGGGTAATATATAAGTCCTGGCCTTCTTGGGCACTCCTCTCTTAATCCCTTTGGGTTATATATGAGTTCTGGCCTTTTTGGCACTACTCTTTTAACCTCTTTGGGTAAGTTATGAGTTCTTGCTTTCTCGGGCGCTGCTGTTTTAACCCCATCGGGTAAGTTATGAGTTCTGGCCTTCTTGGGCACTGCTCTTTTAACCCCATCGGGTAAGTTATGAGTTCTGGCCTTCTTGGGCACTGCTCTTTTAACCTCTTTGGGTAAGTTATGAGTTCTTGCCTTCTTGGGCATTGCTCTTTTGACCTCTTTGGGTAAGTTATGAGTTCTGGCCTTCTTGGGCACTGCTCTTTTAACCTCTTTGGGTAAGTTATGAGTTCTGGCCTTCTTGGGCACTGCTCTTTTAACCTCTTTGGGTAAGTTATGAGTTCTGGCCTTCTTGGGCACTGCTCTTTTAACCTCTTTGGGTAAGTTATGAGTTCTGGCCTTCTTGGGCACTGCTCTTTTAACCTCTTTGGGTAAGTTATGAGTTCTTGCCTTCTTGGGCATTGCTCTTTTGACCTCTTTGGGTAAGTTATGAGTTCTGGCCTTCTTGGGCACTGCTCTTTTAACCTCTTTGGGTAAGTTATGAGTTCTGGCCTTCTTGGGCACTGCTCTTTTAACCTCTTTGGGTAAGTTATGATCCGAGTCATCTGTTTCCAAATCCGAGTTATTTTACTCAAAATTGACTTATGTCTTAAGTCTGAGTCATCTGACTCAAATCCGAGCTATATGATTCAAATCCGAGTCAACTCATCTCTGACCCGAGTTACTTTACTCAAAAGTGACTTTATGTCTTAAGGATGAGTCATCTGGCTCCAATCCGAGTTATATGATTCAAATCTGAGTTAACTCAACTCAAATCCGAGTTACTTTACTCAAAATTGACTTTATGTCTTAAGGATGAGTCATCTGACTTCAATCCGAGTTATATGATTCAAATCCGAGTTAACTCAACTCAAATCCGAGTTACTTTACTCAAAATTGACTTTATGTCTTAAGGATGAGTCATCTGACTCCAATCCAAGTTATATGATTCAAATCTGAGTTAACTCAACTCATACCCGAGTTACTTTACTCAAAACTGACTTTATGTCTTAAGGATGAGTCATCGACTTCAATCCGAGTTACATGATTCAAATCCGAGTTAACTCAACTCAAATCCGAGTTACTTTACTCAAAATTGACTTTATGTCTTAAGGATGAGTCATCTGACTCCAATCCAAGTTATATGATTCAAATCTGAGTTAACTCAACTCAAATCCGAGTTACTTTACTCAAAACTGACTTTATGTCTTAAGGATGAGTCATCTGACTTCAATCCGAGTTACATGATTCAAATCCGAGTTAACTCAACTCAAATCCGAGTTACTTTACTCAAAATTGACTTTATGTCTTAAGGATGAGTCATCTGACTCCAATCCGAGTTATATGATTCAAATCCGAGTTAACTCAACTCAAATCCGAGTTACTTTACTCAAAATTGACTTTATGTCTTAAGGATGAGTCATCTGGCTCCAATCCGAGTTATGTGATTCAAATCAGAGTTAACTCAACTCAAATCCGAATCATCTATTTTCCACGATATAACTTGATTCGGCGTGATGACGATAATTTGCCTTTGATATGGATCCGAGATATAGATCCAAGATTAAGCTTAGGGATATGATAATAGGGATAACCGCTGAGAGATCTGATTCGAGATGTAGATATGAGATATAGGTTCGAGATATGATAAGATAGCCAATAGTCGTCCGAGATATGGGATAACCTGGCAAGATGGTGAGATATCGATCCGAGTCATAACATAACCTGGCAATCTGGTGAACTGAATAAAGCTTCAGCCTGAATCAGAGATATGATTAGTACTCCGAGTCTGAATACCAATCCGAATTATAATATACCCTGGCAAGCTGAATCAAATGTTAGTCCGAATCAGAGACAATCTACTGAGCTGAGTTAAAGGTTAATTCAAAGCATAAACAAATTGACTTCAAGTTATATCTGAATCAACAATAAGCTGGCCGGTAATCTGAGTTAGAGGACAATCCAAAGCATACATAAACTGACTCAAATTCTATCCGACTCATAAATAAGCTGACTCAAATTCTACCTGGATCATAAATAAGTTGACTCAACTTCTGTCCGAGTTATTGATAAGCTGGCCTGTGAGCTGAGTTACAGGATAACTCAAAACTTAAACTAACTGACTCAATCTATCTGAATCACAAATAAGATGATTCAACTTATGGCCGAGTTATAAATAAGTTGGCTGGAGTATAGATCTAAATCACCATAATGCTCTCTTAATCTAAAGGTGACTCTACGGATAAGTTGACTAGTCCCCGGGTTGAGTTATTTTCTCCCTGGGATGAAGGATTGAGTGTAGGTGGTTGAGTTACACAGCACTTACAAGATACTAGGAGAAGTGTTTGGGTGAGTTTTGCTAGGTCATACCTGCCCTGCTGAGTTACTTGGTACTTACAGTAAGCTTGGAGTAGTGCTTGAGTCCTTCCTGCTGAGTCTTACCAGTTTTGATGAGTTAGACTTGGTGAGCCTCTGCGCTTACCTCTTTGTTCTCTGTTGACTTGGTGAAGCTGAATGAGCCCTATGAGGAAGAAGTTGATGAAGATGTTCCCGTCCGGATGGAAACCCAACCAACGCCACTAGAAGGCCCCACGGTGGGCGCCAAATGTCGTGGTGGTATCACGGCATATGCCATGGGTAGGCTAAAGTTGGGGCCGATGGGCGTGGAGGAATCCGGGGAGGGATGATGCGGTGAAGACCGCACTCATATGAACAAAGTGAAATACAATGTATACATCTATTCCCTCATAATCTTGCCATACATGTGGCTACAATCATGCTCCCTGAGCTATTTCCCCTATGCTTCTATCTAAGCTCTCTGCGAGAGTGGAGGAAGAGGAAGAAGGAGAGCTCCTAGAGAGCCGAAAGTAGAGGAGCCCTTTGGGCCCTCTCTGAGAACGATCCCCCTGGTGCTCCTTATAAAGGGGAGCCCAGGGGACAAAGCTTGTTCCCCACGATTGGCATCTCCTCAGCATATTCCGGGCATCTTCTAGAGATGCCCAGCATATGCCTTGGCATCTTTGGAGATGCCAGGGCATATCCTCTAGCATCTTCTTGATGCCATGTGCATATTCCCTGTGCCCCTATTCTAGTCTAAGCGATGGGTCCCAAAATTGGCTCCTGCCACGAAGATCTTGACTTTACTTGATCGTATGCCGATGTAGTTGTTGAGACTGCATTCTGGAATAAATAATAAGGTGTCTGGAGCTTTATAACTCGGCCCAAACGCCCCGGGATGAGTGGAGATTCGGCCCGAGGGAAGCTTGATTCGGCCTGTCAGCGGGGAGAGTCGGCCTGAAACTGTAGAGGCCCGGCCGGGTTTGATTGCCTTCACCGAATATTGAAACAGGCCCAGCCGAGGTGTCCTGTCGATTCGGCCCAGTCGGAATACAGCTGGGGTCAGGCCCAGTCGGAGTGAGTTGGTCCAGCGGAGCTGGTGGCGTCGACCCCCGTGGTGGGCCGAGCTAAGCCTCATTTGGCCCACCCGGACGACGGGGTGATGGAGCTGGCGTTGTGTCCCGCGATGGGCCGAGATGATCCTCATTCGGCCCACCCGGGCGATGAGGCGAGAGAGCGGGGAGTCTCGGCGGGAGAGGGCATCGATCTGCCGAGGTGGCTTGGCGGGAAGGAGAGTGGACGTCGAGTTAGTTCGGAGGGAGTCAGGTCGGCGGTTTCCAGCAGGAGCTGAGCGGCGGAGCCATTCTCCTGTGGGCCGACATATTGGGATTCGGCCCAAGCAAGTTTAGTTCGGCCTTGAGCCTCTTACTCAGCCAATTCGGCTTGGGTGGATCCTGTCCAAGCCATGCTTCGGTTATCTCGGCCCAAGCCGAGTTTGCTCTTGTTTTTTATGTGTTCCTTCTTCTATTTCTTCATGTTATTTACATCCAATGATTTTCCTTCTTTCTGTTATGCAGACGACATAACTCTGGGGTACCTGGGGTCATATCCCCAACAGAACCCGAAAGTGTGACTGGGCTTGTCGATACCGCGAAAACATTCCACAATCCTAAACAGTACAGGTGCTCCACGCACAATCATAAATAAAGCAGTAAAGCATGCCATAAGTACAGGATAGTAATAAATCCCCAAACTAGTTTGTGGCCCCAAGAATTAAGAAATGAATCAAGCTCTGGCTAAGGGGATTCATGGTCCCACATGCGGATAATGCGATAGTCAAGGAACATGTAACAAGTACTCGGGGCCTACGGGACACAAGTGAGCGGTTAAAAACCAAATATTAGATATTGCTCACCGGTGCTTCTGCATTAGTTATATCTATTCCCAGCATTTTAATTATCAAGTGGTAATTAAATCCATGATCATCTCCACCATTAAGCATCTATACCATTAAGCATGTGCCAACCTTCCATCAACGGTGGAACGACAACGACACGAAGCGACACCTGAGCAAGCAACTATGACTCGCAAGACCGACTATCTATCAAACAACAGGCAATAGGATGTGTCTATGGAAATATAGAGGCTGCAAGGAATATAAATGGTGCACGGGAACTAAAGCATCGCAACACGGATAGCGATAGATCAACAGGAGGAAGTAAAGACTATAAATGCAAAATAGGTAGAAAGGGGGAGAATGCTCGCCTGGGAAGCATAGCCAAAGATACACCGAAGAACTTGTCGATACTCACATCCAGTCAACGGCCTAATACATGAAGAAGCAGAACACTAAAAGAAACATCGGATGCACTATTTAATACTACGGGAAAAGATCTGGCATGATGCATGTATGATGTATGACATGATAAAGATGCAATGCAACTAGGCAATATTAAGCGGAACCGGGGGCCCGATAATTAAATAGAAGGTTCAGGTTGTTTAGATACTGATACATTGCAAATGTATCTATAATTTTTGATGTTCCATGCTTGGTTTTATCTACTTTCTTGTGTTTTTTCCACACTTTGGGGTACTTTTCATATGATTTCTTGGACTAACCTATTAACAAGAGCCATAGTGCCAGCTGCCTGTTTTCTGCTGTTTTTGGTTCTAGGAAAGTCAGAAAATGGATATTCTCGGAATTGGACGGGACAAAAGCCAAAGTGTCTATTTTTTCGGAAGACATTAGATGCCAGAATACGAGTCGGAGAAGGGCTGGGGGCCGGCCACACCACTTGGCCGCGTGGCCAGGCCTGGCCCGCGCCAGGGGGTGGTCTGGCCGACCCCAGCACCCCCTCGGCCCCTCCTTCCGCCTATATATTGTCCTCAGGACCAAAACCCTAAGGACCCGATCAAAAAATCCATGAAAGAGTCTGTAGCCACCGTCATCTCCATCCCTAGATCGGGAGGGATCTGAAGCTCTTCCCGGCACCCTGCCGGAGAGGGGAATTCACCCTGGAGGCCTTCTTCATCATCATGCAAGCCTCCGGTGTGATGCGTGAGTAGTTCATCTCTGGACTACGGGTCCATGTAGTAGCTAGATGGCTGGTTCTCCTCCTTTGTGCTTTCATGTCTAGATCTTGTGAGCTCCGTTCATGATCAAGATCATATATTTGTAATTCTGCATGTTGTGTTTGCGGGGATCCAATGGATATTGAGATGCTATTTCAGATTGATTATTTATTCTATTATGTCTTTGTTATTTGTGATCTTGCATGCTTTTTGTTGTTAGTAGCTATCTTGGCCAAGTAGATGCTAGCAACTCCAAGAGTTAGTATTTATGCTCGATAGTGGGTTCATGCCTCTGGTAATCTGGGGAAGTGACAGAAATCTCTAAGGTACTAGATGTGTTGTTGCTACTAGGGAGAAAACAACAATCCTTTGTTCATAGAACAATCATATTGTTTACATTACACGCAATTCGTAAAGCAATAATCTGTTGCTTGCAACTTAATACTGGAGGGGGTTCGGATGATAACCTGAAGGTGGATTATTAGTCATAGATGCAGTTGGATGGTGGTCTATGTATAATGTTGTAATGCCCAATCAAGTTCCAAAGGAGTCAAGATGATTAGTATATGCATGTATTGCTTTCTCGATGTTTGTTAATTGCCCCGCTGTAATTTGTTCACCCAGCATGTTATCTATCTTAAGGAGAGCCACCTCTAGTGAACTATGGATCCCGGTCCTTTCTTTTACATACACTCTACAAACTGTTTACTGCTTTGTGTTTAATTTTTGCAAACTATTACTTCCTTCCATTCGATACGTTTAATCCTTTGTTTTCAGCAAAACCGGTGAGATTGGCAACCTCATCGCAAGTTGGGGGCAAAGTTCTATGGTTGTGGTGTGCAGCTCTCCACGTTGCTACTAGCACCGGTAGTGCGCCCTGCCAAGGCTCAGCTAGCAACACCTTTGGGGTGTTTCCTTGCTCCTACTGGTTTGATTAAATCTTAGTTTCATAACTGAGGAAAATTTGTTGCTGTGCTCATCATACCTTCCTCTTGGGGTTCCCCAATGAGCTCCACATCAATACCGAGCCATCAAGCATTTTTCTGGCGCTGTTGCCGGGGAGTCAAGGACATCTTCACCAGGGGAGTCCCTCATAACCAATCTCTTTACTTTGTTATTTTTGTTTTGCTTAGTTTCTTTTTGCTTTGTTTGCTTGTTTGGTTATCAAAAACACAAAAAAAATTAGTTTTACTAGTTTGCTTTCTTATTCCTAAACACACAAAAATGACTACTCTTGAAAACACTAAGTTGTGTGACTTCACTAGCACCAACAACAATGATTTTATGAGCACACCTATTGCTCCACCTGTGTCTGAAGATACTTTCTTTGAGATAAAACCTGCTTTACTCAATCTTGTTATGAGAGAACAATTTTCTGGTATTGGTAATGAAGATGCTGCTACCCGTCTAAATAACTTTGTTGAACTTTGTGAGATGCAAAAGCATAGGGATATAGATGGTGATATTATTAAGCTGAAATTGTTTCCTTCCTCTTTGGGAGGAAAAGCTAAAGAATGGTTGAATTCCTTAACTAGGAATAGTATTGATTCTTGGACTAAATGCAAAGATGCTTTCATTGGAAAATACTATCCTCCTTCTAAGATTATATCTATGAGAAGTGAAATAATGAAGTTTAAACAATCTGATAATGAACATGTTGCTCAAGCTTGGGAAAGAATGAAATCTTTGGTAAAGAATTGTCCCACTCATGGACTGACTGCTTGGATGATCATCCAAACCTTTTATGCAGGATTGAACTATTCCTCAAGGAATCTATTGGACTCTGCTGCTGGAGGTACCTTTATGACCATTACTTTGGGTGCTACAACAAAGCTTTTGGATAATATGATGGTTAACTACTCTAAATGGCATATTGAGAGAGCTCCACAAGGTAAGAAGGTAAATTCTGTTGAAGAAACCTCCTCCTTGAGTGATAAGATTGATATTATTATGTCTATGCTTGTTAATGGGAAAGCCCATATTGATCCAAATAATGATCCTTTACCCTCTTTGGTTGCTCAAGAAGAGTAAGTTGATGTGAACTTCATAAGAAATAACAATTTTGGCAATAATGCTTATAGGAATAATTTTGGTAACAACAATTATAAGCCATATTGACATGGGTATACCCTACAGGTACTCGAGCTTGGTATATACGGTCTAAATACGTACAGGCCCACGGTGTCGCCAAGGCCCAAACGAAGGATTCGAGTAACCTACGGACTCTCGATTGCTTGAAGAACAAGAAGAAGCTAAAGATAGAAAGTTCAAAGGGGAAAACCCTAATTTGTAACCGACTCGACCTGCTACCCGGGACCTAGCCTATCTATATAAAGGCTGGGAGGAGGCGGCGAGGAGGACACACACACAACCCTAGTTTCCACCACCCTCGCCAGATCGCATCTGCGCACCATTGTAACCTTCGGTTCCTTCGATAATTCCACTAGCAGACAAGCAGGAGTAGGGACCTCTACGAGGCCTGAACCTGGGTAAATCTTTGTCCCCTGTGTGCTTGTTTGCTAGCTGATAGATGTCTCCAGCGCTCCCTCCTTCTCGAAAACCCAAGTCCATAACAATGGGCATTGATGAGTTAAACCCTCGTCAATTGGCGCCGTCTGTGGGGATAGGGAGTGCTGATGTTGCGGCTTCTTCGACCCCATCAACCGCGATCTACAACTCTGCAGCAGCGGAGATTCACCAGCTCTTCGGCGCGTTCGACTTCACCGTCCACACGCCAGCCACTCGCCCGGCCTTCGAGTCCGTGGGCGACGGAATCAGCCTGGAGATCGGGAGCTTCCACTTCCAAGTAGGTCAGATAGGCACGCTTCGCATGCCTGATCAGCCGACAGCACCGGCGATTACCCCAGCATCATGGTTCCCTCCATCGATCGGCACCCTCAGCGAGCTCAACGCCCCGACAACAGTCGAGAACACGGTCAGCGATAGCAGTCGCGACTCCAATCTGAGCGATCTGGCCACTGAAGATGGAACCTACGGTTCCGGATCTGAGAGTTGTGGAAGCGGCAGCTTCCCAAATCACTTCATGTGCGCCGTCATCAACGCAGGCGACACCTCTGCCAACCGTGACAACGACGGCAATCGTGGCAACAGAACTGACCCGCCTAATGGCGGCAACGGTGGCAATGGCGGCAATGGTGGCAATCGCGTCCCTGTTGACAACGGAGGGGCAGTCGAACCTCCAACCATAGTAAATGCACAAACCGGTGAACGCGTTGTAATCAAGATCAACGAGCAAGAATGGGCTCGCTGCCACACGGCCCTGCGAGGCACCCCTCTACCCTTCGGATCCCTGCAGGAGCTGCTGATGGGCTATCACTGGCTCCTGAAGGAAGAATTCAAGCGCCAAGTACAAACAATCACGCAACTCGAGGCGCGCAAAAAGGCGGCAGACGAGTCGAGCCTTCGTCGTGCTGGACTCTCCTCCTATGGAGGATCCTCCTCAAAGGGCAACGAGCACCTCGCCAAGAAGAGGCAGTCTCGGATGGCCCATCTCACCGAGCAGGAACACATAGAGGCCGCAAAGGTCCTCGACTTCGGCTCTATGACAGTCGACACCAGGGGCAACGTGGTCCCCAAGACGCCACAGGCTGCGGTGATAGCGGCCACCATGTACCTCCTGAACAACCAACCACCAGCTGGAGACCCCCGAGACGCCATGCACCGATCTACGATCACGGGCTTGGGATTAATCGAGGCCGCCCTCGACAAGGAGCCGACACCAGAACCAAAGAAGGGCAAAGCGCTAGCAAAGCGTTACTCCTCGCCCTCATCCAGCGATGACAGTCACGACTTGTCTCGACGTCGCCGCTCATGACAACATGACCACGACTACGACGCACGTGATGACATCACGCATCGCAAGATCAACAAATCAAGAGCACGACATGCTCGGTCGACTGACTCAGAAGAGGAGGACATGGAGCTCTGTGGCGCTAGATGCTTCAGCAGATCCATTAGGCAGAAGCGAATGCCTAAAGGGTTTAAACTTCCGTTGGAGAACCCGAAGTTTGATGGCCTACAAGACCCGAAGATCTGGCTGGAGGACCACATCTCCTCCGTCAGACTCCATGGAGGCAGTCGAAGCACGCCCATGCAATGCTTGCAGCTACAGCTGCAGGGCGCCGCCCGAGCATGGCTCAACAACCTCCCACGCGGATCCATTCCGCCCGAGCATGGCTCAACAACCTCCCGCCCGAGCATGGGACGAGCTGGTTTACAGCTTCGTGCGTAACTTTAAGGGCACATACAAGTGGCCCGCATCAATCGAAGAGCTGAGATGCTGCTAGCAAAGATCTGGCGAATCGCTGCGCTCCTACATCCAAAGGTGGTCCATCATCAAGAACTCCGCAGAAAACATCTCGGAGGATCGCGCGATTGACGCATTCAACGGTGGCGTCCGCCGTTTAGAACTCAGAGAGGAGCTGGGCCGCTCAAAGCCCAAGACCATCGACCACCTGATGGAGATCGTGAATCGGTGGGCCGATGGAGAAGACTCGGTGAAGAATCGCGTTCACTCCGACGAGGAGGTGGACCTCGAGCACAGACGTGATCGCTAAGGAAAGCGTCGCATGCGCATTTATGACGACCGCGACGACGTCAATATGGTCGCGGCTAGCTACGCCGAAAGACACGACGACAACCGCAACAGCGGATACCATAGCGGTGGATACCGCGACTCCAGGAAAACCACGCAAGTGTGGCAACGCCGCACTCGCGACGAGGCACCCGCAAGCTCCATTGAGGATAAACTGTTCGGGCCATGTACGGTGCACTTCTACATCGACAAGCATGATGGCAAGAAGAAGTCCAGCCACCTCCTCAAGGATTGCCGCGAATTCCTCAAGCTACATGAGGGACTGGTTCGAATGAACCGCAATGCAGTCGAAAGAGGCTACGGAGTCGCTCCAGGCGCCGTGGCACATGGCGCTCTGCCACCTCCACCTGGGCCACCCCCGAATGTAGCTGCACCGGACCAACACCACGGAGGCGAGCCGTACCCACGGGCCATGGGCACCATGATGATCCAAAAGGGACGCCCCTCCAATAGGGTGCAGAAGGCCATCACTCGCCAAGTCAACTTGGCCACACACTCGCCACCATCCACCACTGAGTACCTTAGTGGAAGCGAGTCCTGCATCACCTTCGACAAACGCGACCATCCGCCTCAGGTAACCCGTCCAGGCCATTGCCCCCTCGTACTCGAGGCGCAAATCGGAGGCTTCGACATGAGCCGCGTCTTCATGGATGGCGGAAGCGGCATCAACCTCATATTCGCGAGTACCTTGCGAGCAATGAGAATACCTCTAACCTGCCTGGAGGCATCGGACACAACGTTCCACGGGATCGTCCCAGGGAAAGGCGTATACCCCCTGGGCAAAATCAACCTCGACGTCATCTTGGGTACGCCGAAGAACTTCCGGCGCGAGCGCATCGACTTTGAGGTCGTCGACTGGCCCTCATAGTACCACTGCATCCTCGGGCACGTCGCGTTCGCGAGGTTCATGGCAGTACCCCACTATGCCTACCAGCAGATGAAAATGCTAGGTCCCAATGGCGTCATCACAATCAATGGGATCTTCGAGCAATCTGACAGTTGCGACAGAGAATTCAACAGAATCTCCCAGTCCTTCGGCATGCAGGAGGAACTCGCAAGACTGAAGGAGACGACAGACAATAGTCTGCCTCCCTTAAGCAGGCCAAGCTCACATGATCTCTCCTTCGAATCATTTGTGCACACAAAGAAACTACAGGTCCACCCATCGGATCCCGCCAAGACGACCCTCATCGCCAACAACTTGAGTCCCGCATAGGAACTCACGCTCGTCGAATTCCTCTATGAGCACTGGGAAATTTTCGCCTGGTGTCCTGCGGACATGCCAGGAGTTCCCAGGGAATTCGCCGAGCACGCACTCAACGTCAACCCCGTCGCACGGCCAGTCAAACAAACAATGCGGCGATTGTCTGAGCGAAGAGCGCAGGCAGTCTCAATGGAGATCAACAGACTCCTCGAGGCCAAGTTCATACGCGAGATCAAGGAAAGCACTTGGCTCGCCAACACGGTGCTGGTACCGAAAAAGGACACGGATATCCTGCGGATGTGCATGGACTTCACCTCTCTGAACAAGCACTGACCAAAGGATCACTTCCCGTTGCCGCGGATCGACCAGATCATCGATTCCACCACGGGATGCGAGCGCCTCTGCTTCCTCGATGCCTACTCAGGCTATAATCAAATTCGAATGAAGAAGGAAGATCAAGAGAAAACAGTGTTTACAACACCCTTTGGTGTGTTCTGCTACAACACAATGCCCTTCGGGCTAAAGAACGCGGGAGACACCTACCAACGATGCATGCAGGCTTGCCTCAAGGAACACCTGGGTCGCAACATTCAAGTCTATGTTGACGACATAGTAATCAAGACCAAGGAGGAAGCCTCTCTAATCGACGATTTGCGCGAAACCTTCACCAACCTCGACCGCTACCGGATCAAGCTCAATCCGGACAAATGCGCCTTCGGCCTACCATCTGGGCAGCTGCACGGGTACCTCATCTCTGCGAGAGGAATCGAGGCGAACCCAAAGAAGATAAGAGCCATAGTGGCCATGGAGAAGCCGAAAAACATAAGGGGCGTCCAGCAGCTGGCTGGACAAATCGCGACCCTCAGTCAATTCATCAGTCGAATGGGCAAAAAGGCGCTGCCCTTCTACCAGCTCCTCCGCAAAACTGAAAAATTCGAGTGGACCATCGAAGCGCAAGAAGCATTCGAAGACCTCAAGCGCCTGCTATCCACTTTGCCAGTACTGGTGACCCCACGAGAAAGGGAGCCACTGTTGCTGTATATCTCCGCCACTAACCAGGTGGTCAGCATAGTGCTTGTCGTCGAGCGAGCAGAGGAAAACAATGTCCACGGCATACAATGCCCAGTATACTACCTTAGCGAGGTCCTTACGCCAGCAAAACAGCGGTACCCGCACTACCAGAAGCTGGCGTACGGCGTCTTCATGACCGCCCGGCGACTGTGCCACTACTTCCAGGAACACCCAATCGTGGTGGTCAACGACGCCCCCTTGGGACACATCCTCAATAACCCCGACGACACGGGACGAGTCTCGCTTTGGGGAATAGAATTGTCTCCACGAGACATCACGTACGAAAAGCGTGACGCAATCAAGTCGCAAGTTCTCCCGGACTTCCTAGTGCACTAGATGGAAAACCAGCTCTCGGACAAGCCAGATATGTCCTACCTCTGAACAATGCACTTCGATGGGTCCAAGCAGAAACACGGAGCAGGCGCAGGTGTCATACTGACATCACCTCAAGGGGACAAGCTGAAATATATCCTGCGAATGCAGTTCACAGCCTCAAACAACGAGGCTGAATACGAGGCCCTGTTGCACGGGATGAGGATGGCAAAAGCCTGCGGCGCCAAGAGGCTCATCATATACGGCGACTCCAAGTTGGTCGTCAACCAAACAATGCATGAGTGCGACGCACTGAACGATAACATGATCGCGTATCATGACCTCTATGACACACTCGAAGGAGACTTCGACGGTTGCGAGCTGCGACACGTAGGTCGTGAAAGCAACGAGGAGGCGGACGCACTCGCCAACATAGGCTCTACCTGCGCCCCCATACCGCCCGGGGTATTTCTCGAGCGCATCTGCGAACGCTCCATCAAGCCAAAGGCCGCAGAGAAGAAAACAAGTGCAGCAACGGACTCGGGGGCTACACCACCCAATGAGCCAAGGGCACTCTATGACTTGGAGCTAGACACAGGACTCGAGGGACCAACGAGCATCATGATGATCGAGCAATCCTGGACACAGCCATACATCACGTACCTCCTCAGCAAGAGGCTACCAGACGATCCGATAGATGCACGTCACATCGCGCGTCGATCCAAGGCATTCGCTGTTATCAACGGCGAACTATATAAACACAGCATCACGGGAGTACTCCAACGATGCGTCTCCATCGCCGATGGAAAAGCAGTTCTCCTAGACATTCACGAAGGGACCTGCGGGCATCATGCCGGCAGTCGCGCCCTCGTTGGCAAAGCTCTACGAGCTGGATTTTACTGGCCTACGGCCATGCGTGACGCCAAGGACATAGTCCAAAAATGCAACGCTTGCCAGCGATTCGCGGACAAGCCACACGCACCACACGCACAGCTACGGCCAATCCCATTGGCCTGGCCCTTCGCACAATGGGGGCTCGACATGGTGGGCAAACATTCAAGGTCCTCGCAAGGAGGCTACGTCTACCTCTTGGTCGCAGTCGACAAATTCACCAAGTGGATTGAGGCCATGCCAGTGACCAACCAATCAGGACACAGCGCAGTCAAATTCTTCGAGTCCATCATCTACCGCTTCGGGGTGCCGCACGGCATCATCACCGACAACGGGACGAACTTCACATCCAAGGAGTTCCAAGAATTCTGTGAGAACTTGGGGATCAACATCAGCTATGCCTCAGTAGCACATCCACAGACCAACGGTCAGTTGGAAAAAGCAAACGGGCTCGTCTGCAGCGGCATCAAGAAGCGACTCCTCCGGCCACTCGAACAAGCCGCGGGTTGCTGGCCAGACGAGCTGCAATCCGTACTCTGGATCCTACGTACAACTCCAAATAGAGCCACGGGCTACACGCCATTCTTTATGGTGCACGGAGCTGAAACAGTGCTACCCGCCGAGGTACTGTACAAGGAACCACGCGTGGTCGCTTACAGCGAGCAAGAGTCATCCCTCGCACTCGAAGACTCCGTCGACCTCCTTGGCGAGGCAAGGGAAATCGCCGTGGAAAGATCCACGATCTACCAGCAGAACCTGCGCAACTACCACAGTAGGAGGCTTCGCCCTAGATCCTTTGTCGAAGTTGATCTGGTCCTGCGACTAAAGCAGCAGGGGCATCTCAAGCTCGAGTCCCCCTGGGAAGGACCATACGTGATTACAGAAGTAATCCCAGGTGGCGCCTATCGCCTTCAAGATTTAGAGACAGTAGTCGCATACTCCAACCCCTGGAACGTCGCACAACTGCGACGCTTCTACCCTTAGTCGTTTTTACTTTTCATTACAAATAAGGCTACTCAGCCAAGGCTACTTAGACACGCATTGTACCTTGCACTATTCTTCGAATAAATAAAAACTAAGTGCCCCAAAACACTGTGTTCTCCTTTACTTTTTCAATTTACATACTCGGGGGCTGCGCCACCCTATATACATATGTTCTTCGAACCAAAACGTGATATCCTGAGTAGCTGGTACATCAATCGAAATCCTTAAACACAACCTCAATCCAGCTGCAACGCACCTGGCAGGTTGACAAGGGACTGAGATAAAACATGGACAGGCTAACGAAAAGGACTCGCATAGTGCAACGCACTCCATGCTAACAAAGCTCTTTATGCACATTCGACAATAAATTATTTACAAGACCTATACGAACTTTACAACACAAGTACACTTATGTGTAGGATGCAAACTAGGCTACTACTGCAGCAGGAGAATGTTGGTTTGTTCTTCAAAGAAGTCGACGATCTCTTCTGCTGGGCGATCCACCGCCTGGTATTGCGGCACCATATTCCAAGTAGAACCTGCTGGTGGGGCAGGCGGCCCAGACGCAATCGCCGCAACATCTACGTCAGGCCTGTGCAGTCGCACCATTGACAGGGCAGCCTTGGCACCAGCCACCAACTATTGCCTCACGCATTCGCGAACCGCGGACAGATCTTGAAACTTGGCAAGCAGGGCCAGCAAGCTTGATGGAGTATCATCCAACGGGAACATCGCCCGATAAATGTTCCTCAAGCATGACTGCGACTTCTTCAGAAAAAGTAGCACTCGCGACGCACGATCATGATCTACCCAGAAGTATCCACTCTCTTGAAGTTGCTCCTGGGTAAGATCATGCAGGCGAATGGCAATCCTATCCTTCTCCTCCTCCGGATGACGCGCGCTGACAACTACACGAAGCAGCAACAGCACCATGAGTACAACGTACCAACTATGAGTGACTGCAAGGAAAAGATGAGAACAAGCAAACTAACACTTGAATTAGTCGCCTAACTGCATCACCTCGCCAAGCAAATATTGCTCTCGGGCGGCGGCTTTCTCCGCCTTCGACTTCCACACATCCGCGTTACCACGGAGCACGGGCAACTCACGCTCCAATTGCTTCACGCGGTCACGCAGTCGTGAAAGCAAGGACAACTCATCTACCCTAGAGCGCGGCGGCGCCACTGTATCATCAAGGGTCGGCGAATCCTGCGTTTCCCTCAAAGGATCACTCGATGTACCCTACCACAAGTCAAGACAAAAGCAAATAAGATGACCAAATCAACACAAAGACAAAAGGATCAGATGCATTCAAGACTAGCAGAAGTATCAGCAGATACACTCGCCAGCAGGCATGTCTTTAAAACAAAAGGAAACAATCTAAACTACCTATTACAAAACTATCTAAGGAGCAGCTGGCTTCTTCGACTTCGGTGGCTTCGGGGGCTTCATCAAGTCCGTGGCAGTGTCAGACGCCACTGACTTTCCGCCGGCCCCTGACGCCGAAGGTTTCGCCGCCTTCTTGGCACGTTGGAGCTCCTCAGAGTACTTCGCAATAGTATTTATCAAAGGATGCCCATATTTGCCATAGGCAGTCACGAAAGGAGCAAAGACTACCTGCTGACCGTCCGCGCCAACAGGCATCGCCTTCAACACCGCGGCAGGATCGATCTCGACTTCGTGGGCCTGCACCATGGCAAGCGACATGGATGCACCAGCCGTGCGGAGTGAGTTCTTGTAGCTAGAGGGCACACCCCCGGCGAGTGACTCCACCAGCTCGTCCATATTATCGATCAGCTCCGCCTTGGGCATCAACTCCTCCCGGAGACGGCTGAGGGCGCCCTTGGCCTTGGAAAGTGTATCCTGGACGGTGGTGCTACGGTCCTCGACTGCCGACAGCGCACCCGCCAGAGCGTCATCACGACGAAGGGCCTGTGGGTCGAAGGTCAAATCGCCAGTATCTGTACATAAACCCACACATGGACAAAAACATCAACACCACCGGTGAAAACATTAGAAGCAGAGAAGGATAACAATATCCACAACCAAAAAAAACTGAGAGGGCCTTGGCGATTGAGAATAGTTGTTCTTCGAACAACTTTTCTCTGGCCGTGAAGTGGGCACGCAGATCCTCTTCACGCTTCCGTGCCTCGTCACGCGCTGCGATTGCCTTGTCGCGACCCTTCACAGCGGCGGCAAGTGTCTTCTCCAAGGTGGCGGCGTTACGCAATAAGGCATTATGTTCAGCTACTCGACAAACAAAAGTTGATTATCAGTCGACTATATCAAAAGGAGAGGACGAAGAAGAATAAGTGTAAACACTCACTTTCAACCACGCGGTGACGCGTCTCCAGCATTGCTTGTTGGCGGCCCATCGCCATCACTTTTTCGGCCAAGTGCGCGGCTTCCTTCACAAGGAGCTGTCGCACAACAAAGAATCATCAGAAGCAATAAATAACATCGACTGCAACACTACAAAGGAGAAAAGTTACACTTACATGGTCCTCTAGTGACTCCGACGATGTCTGCTGTATCGTCATCCGGGCAACCATTCGATGCTCCCGTGCATGAGGAGAACTGGAAGAGTTGTGCCCGGAGTGGGCCGCCACTGGAGGGGAAGGAGCGTGCTCGACCTCTTCCTTGGCCTTCGAGATCGCCACTCCTGACTCCTTAAAAAATTGGATGTCGCCAGAAGATGACGATGCCTCTTGACTGCAAGATAAAAACCATATCAACAAAATGGCAAACCCAGAGACAGGCCAACAAGGGCAAAACAGAAAAGGACAAGTAAGCTAGCAAACTTACCAGTCAAACTTGTCAAAATCAAATGTAGCCTCCTTCGACTCTGACGAAGACTCCTTGGGCAATCGCATCTTCTTGCGAGAAGATGGTGCCACAACGCTCACGGGAACAGCAGGAATTGGCGACTCTGCGCCAACGCCCGTACCCTTCGGAGTCGAAGGAGATGACGCGTCGGAATCCTTGCTGCGCGAACGCTTGCGAGTGTCCGGACTATCATACTCGGGGGCTTCCTCATCCACATCAGAAGGGACGGTCGACTCAGACTCATCCTATTCCAAGGCTTCGCGAGCAATAATCCCCTCAGGAAGAGGAGGCATGCAAGGCGGCACCGCCTAATCCTGCATACAGACAACGAAATTCAGCAAAAAGCAAGTAAACAACAGAAAATCAATCGACAAAATCAGCTACTGCGTAGCACAACTATACCTCAGGAGGAGGGTTCGAAGCATCAAAGGAAGGAACAACTGGCTCGCTGGGAAGCACATCCTTGATGGTGTACTTGGTGACCAGTCGAACCCTCTTGTCCACCTCACTCGCGGACATGCCATCGGCAGACACGCGAGAGGCATCATTAGCGCCAACCCACTGAAACATGGGATGGACTCTGGCTTGCAGGGGCTGGATGCGATGGCACAGCCAAGTATGGATGAGAGCGCAGCCTCCCTCCTCTTTGCCTATGCGACTCTCGAGGTCGCAGACGCGCTGATACAACACGTCTGTCTCCGCGAGCTCGCCAGGCATGACTACATTCTTCTAGGAGCGCATCCTCCTGCACGGCATCGCGGGATCGAAGGGCGCGTGTCCAAAGTGCTCACCATTGGCCTTCTAATCACGGATATAGAACCATTTGTCCCTCCACCCTTGGACAGACGCCGTGAGCTTGATGTCGAAGTAGGTGGCGGATGGGTCGACGTGGATTCCGAAACCACCTACATCGTAAACTAAAGAGCCAGACGCAGACTGTCGCTTCAATTTGAAGATGCGCTTGAAAAGGCCGAAGTGTGGCTCGATTCCGAGCCAGCACTCGCAGACCGTGATGAAGCAAGAAATATGGAGGGTCGAATTTGGGGACAGCTGATGGAGCTGGAGCCCGGAAAAACAAAGAACACCCCTAAAGTAGGGGTGAAGAGGCAAGGAGAGACCGCGAATGATGAATGCTAGAAACATCACTCGAAAACCAGCGGGTGGAGCAGGAATGGTCTCACCGCTGGGGACGCACGCGTCTGCGACTGCGGCAGACAATACTCCGTCTTGGCCAATAAGACGGAGATCAGACGCCTTGATGATGGAAGTGCGCCACGCACCATTCGTGACGCGGGTGCCGGCGACTTTCTTCTTCCCGCCGGCGGCGGTGCTGGAGCCCGCAGCAGCAGAGCCGCCCTTCTTTTTCGCCGTGACAACAATGGCTGCAGAAACAGTAGCAGCGCCTCCCTTCTTCTTCCCCATTGCACGACGACGATGCGAGCGAAGAAAGTAGCTCGGAAACAAGCGGAGCTGGTCCAGCATCGTGGAGGAAATGGGCGCAGAGAAAAGCAGAGGAGCAGCGGCAATGGCGATGGCAGCAAGGATGAATGAGAACAGATGGGAAAATTACCGTCGCATCGCTACTACTTAACCCCTGGAAGATGCAATCCAACGGCTCAGAAAAACCTTACCGAGCGCGTGGCACACGTCGCATTGGACACATGGATAAGGGAAAGCGTGAACCGTCCCTCCACTACTCCCATTACGCACGGAAATCAAGGAGACGCAGTTAAAATAAAGATTATGCACGCCCAGTCAAATCAAAGTCAGACAGTGGGACCCGCTGCTCGTCACGTCCCGTCAAACTCGCTCACGCGGGCAACTAAGGCATACAAGCGTCAGCACTGACGTCATTAAAGCAACACAATGGAAAACTTCTACTACTTTAGTCCTTGCTGGCTTCTTCGACTCCACCAAGCACTCGGGGGCTACTCTCATAGGGAGCGCTGGCCGCGCACCCTAAGATTTTTCTTTTCTTTTTTTAGGAATATGGACAATTAGAAGCAAACCCAAAGCACTCGAAACACGGTTCGACTATGGACATGGGTTACTCCCATAGGGAGCGCTGGAAAAAAATTCGACTGAAATAAGCAAGCAAAAGACGACACCAGTCACAAAATGATTCTTTAGTCCCCGCCTAAGTCTTCGACTCAACCAGGCACTCGTGGGCTACTCCAATAGGGAGCGCTGGTCGCGCACCCTATGATTATTTATGCAAAAACTGTGTGTCGATAACATCCACACTCGAAACTCATGGCGACACCGCCTCATAATTTTTCCCTACAAAGAGATTGCGTCTCCTGGGTCACCCGAATCATCTCCGTGATGATAAAATTCGGATGCCGTGCTTACAGCGTGAAGGTAAGACCTGAACAAGGCCTGGCAATGCATTAGCTGCGCACTATCAGAAACATATCCGTGCCTGCAGGTACGATGAATATGCCTTGACGGACGCGTCGAGTGCTCACACCCATATAACTGGAATTCGACTCCTGTAAGACCTCCGCGGCTTGAGTCGAATTACACCAGCACTTTTCCGGATTCGAGTCCGGGGACTCGAGTTCGAGTAGATTGGGTTGTTTCACCCTAAGGTGGTTAACTGATACTGATACTTTGGTTATATCAGGCACGTATATCAACAATCCCTATGACACAATTAAAATAAGTCGAAATATATACTCGTTCAGGCACTCGAAAGACTTCAAAAAGTCCCCAGTCGAATCTGCGATTCCACTGGACACTCGGGAGCTACTGACATGGGTATACCCTACAGGTACTCGAGCTTGGTATATACGGTCTAAATACGTACAGGCCCACGGTGTCTCCAAGGCCCAAACAAAGGATTCGAGTAACCTATGGACTCTCGATTGCTTGAAGAACAAGAAGAAGCTAAAGATAGAAAGTTCAAAGGGGAAAACCCTAATTTGTAACCGACTCGACCTGCTACCCGGGACCTAGCCTATCTATATAAAGGCTAGGAGGGGCGGCGAGGAGGAAACACACCCTCGCCAGATCGCATCTGCGCACCATTGTAACCTTCGGTTCCTTCGATAATTCCACGAGCAGACAAGCAGGAGTAGGGACCTCTACGAGGCCTGAACCTGGGTAAATCTTTGTCCCCTATGTGCTTGTTTGCTAGCCGATAGATGTCTCCAGCACTCCCTCCTTCTCCAAAACCCAAGTCCATAACAATGGGCATTGATGAGTTAAACCCTTGTCACATATCTTCCCAACAATGGTAATTCTTATGGAAATTCTTACAACCATAATAGGAGTGCTCCCTCTAAACTTGAAGTTATGCTCAAAGACTTTATTAGTAAACAAACTGCTTTCAATAAAACTATTGAGGAAAAACTCTCTGATGCTGAAAGAAATATAGCATCTTTGGATGAAGCTCAATCTTCTTTGAATAAAATGGGTGCTAAACCTGAAACTAATGATAATCCTTTTGTAGCTACTAATGCCATACAAGTGAGAATTGATGAAAATGTTAGACTATTAGCTAAATTACATGCTAAGTGGGAAAGAGAAGATGAAATTGCTAGAAGCATTAGTGTTTCTACTATCACCACCACTAGTGTTGAGGGTAGTAATAGTTCTACTACTTTAGATGATAAATTTGATTTAGATCTTGATGGTTGCAATATCTCTGAAGTTATTAAGTTCCTACAAAAGCTTGCTAAAAGTCCTAATGCTAGTGCTATGAACATGGCCTTTACAAAACACATTACTGATGCTCTTATAAAGATTAAAGAAGAAAAGATGAAACATAAAGCTTCTATTCCTATAAAACAAGAAGATGGTTGGGAACCCATCATTAATATGAAAGTGAATGGCTTTGATTTTAAAGCTTTATGTGATCTTGATAGTAGTGTTTCTATTATGCCTAGAAAGATTTATGATATGCTTGATTTGCCTCCACTTGAAGATTGTTATTTGAGTGTCCCACTTGATGATAATGCTAAAAAGAAACTCATGGGGAGTCTTAATGATGTCCTTATTATGGTTAACAATGCCTATGTCCCCGTTGATTTCTATGTTTTGGATGTTGAATACAATGCTTCTTGTCCTATTACTTTGGGAAGACCTTTTCTTGGAACTGTCGGTGCCATTATGGATATGAAAGAAGGCACCATTAAATATCAATTCCCACTCAAGAAAGGTATAGAACACTTCCGTAAGAAGAGAGAGAATATTTCTTTTTCCTCTCCTATGAAAACAAAATTTGGTTTTAATGCTTCTTCATTCGAGAACACTTGATTCCTTTTTTTCTTGCTTCTTATGCCTAACTTAAAGGCGTTAAAGAAAAAGTACTTATTGGGAGATAACCCAAAAGTTTTAGATGAGTCTTGGAAGTTATTACTTCAGTAATAACCATTCCTTATCCTTTTTATTTGCTTTTTGTGCCAAGAGTAACCTCTAATGAGAGAGAATTAATGATTGGGAAAGTTGCTATCCCGAAACAGATTTCTGTGCTTCAACGTAAACATTCGTGTAAAATCTCTGAAAGTCCTTTTGAGGCGTGGATTTTTGTGCTTCTGCCCCAGGTTGTTATCTAACTTTCATTAGTTCAACACTTTTTGATTTGAGCAATAGAAGGTCTTCGAACAAATTCGTCTTTACCAGCTAGTCTATTTTGACAGATTTCTACCATTTTTCTGCATTTGCTTCTTGTTGATTCCTTTTTGAGTTCTTTTGGGGAATTGAGCTTTTTGAGGGAAGTGCTTCAGTAGCTAGTTTTCTAATGGAAGTTTATTTGGTGTTAGAACTGAACCTTAAGACTTATTATCTTGAGTGCACTAATGTTGCTAATAAAGATTGTGTGAAGTTTTGTATGAAGGAAAAATTTCAGGTGTATGGAAAGAATGAGTAATGAGATGAAGGATGGACTAAAGCTCAAGCTTGGGGATGCCACGCGTGTCACCCCAAGAAATATCCAAGAAGTACAAGTATCAAAGCTTGGGGATGCCTAAGGCATCCCCCTCTTCATCAATAAAAATCCCAGGTTTCTTCCAAACGCTTCATTTTTATTGTTTCATGCACAGTTGTGTTGTTCTTGGAGCGTATTCTTTTTCGTTTTCATTTTGGTTTTTCGTTTGCTTTGTTTGCTTAGTTTGCTGAATAAATTGGTTGGACCCCCTCTTTCATACATTGGTTTTCAAATAGTTTGGTTTGGTTTGGAAAAGAGTAGGAAAGTTCATGCTTATGTGGTAAAGAGAGCTTGTTTTTGAGTGTGGCCTATGCTTTGTCATGCCATGCTTGATATTGTTTTGGCTTTATGCTTAGTATTCTTTGTTGTAGCATGACTTGTTATAAACAATTGAGATTGCTTAATGTGCCTTGGATGAATCATGCATTGTTTTAGCATATTAAAGCATAGTATAGTGGTATTCTCCTTTGATGCTTTATTTGGGTTAACTTGGCACATGCTCACACAATGTTATGACTATCTCAAGTAACCATAGCCTTTATGATCCTTTAGTTTTCAACTTCTAGTATCACTTTATGCTTTGATCAATGATGTTTTGTCGCTCTGCATGATTATGGCCATTATTGCTCTCTTAGTTTGTCGCTCCCAATATTTTGCTAGACTCCGCAACCAAGTATGATTTCCACTCATGCATCCAACTCCCTAAACCAAGTTATTCCAAAGAGTCCACCATACCTACCTACTAGCATATGCTATTCCAAGTATATTCATGCTTTTGTTTACCTTCCGAATTAAACTTGTTATGAGAAAACTAGTGATTAAAGCTCTCACGAACTTGATGGCACACTTTACTTTTCTTGCCCTTAATAAACTTGAACCATTGTGTCGTCTATGTTGTATATGCTTGCACTTATTTGTTGGGAATTAGCAGAACCATGCTGTCATGGGGAACGCTTTCAACATTGCACGGGTACTTCTACCTAGTTGATATCATGCTCTTTTGTCTATGGATGTCGTCGGTGTGAAATGAATGTGGAGCTTGTAAGTCCATGGAGTTATGTATATGTGTTAGAGAAACGCCTAGGCCGCTGGTCTAATCCATGCTGACATGGTGGAAACCTATAGCGTAACCATAATGAGTTGTCTATGAAGCATTCTTCTTATAAAAAAGAGTCCTATATTGAGAAAAAAGAGAAAAAGAAAAAAAAGATTATGAAAAGAGGAAAGAGAAAAGGGCACCATATTCCCATGGTAAATAAGAAGATTGCTGAGATGCTCGTTGTCTGCTTGCCTTGTCATTTTGATATGGGGATTCTTTCGTATCATCAGGCAAGGGGTACCCTATTGGCGGTTCTCTATGATACACGTGTACTTACGATGACAAGAACTTACGAGTGACTAAGCTTGAGTAGCATGAGGAGCGGCCCTCGTATTCAAGGGACAAGAGATTTCTAACTTATACTTCATCAAGCATGTATACCATAGTTTGTTCACTTTAACCTTAATCACTTCAAGATGCTTGTGATAGGGGCAATGAGAGATGAAAGCTATAAGTACCATAATTTTTGGAAGCTCTTTATGAGACTTGAATCCCTGCTTCCTTCTATGAAGGCCTTTCTTCCACCATTATATTGAGTCTCCACCTTCTACCTTTATGCACCAACTTTGAGAGCATAGTGGCCATTCTTAGTTCTATGTGCATTGTCCCAAGACTAGTTGATTGATGCATATCTTGATATTGCTTGTTTTAAACTATTTGTATCTAGTCACTCTTACGAACTTTGAAGGTGTCCTATGCATTTATATTTGCTACTCTATGAGGGACAAGCTAAATGCTATTATGCTATTTTTTTTACGTGAAACAAACAAACGTCTTGCAAAGCATTGTTATTCATGAATCTTTTGTTTGTGCCTTTTCATCTTGCATCATAGTTTCTTTGTCTTATTGCTAGAACTTTGTCTTTCATGTTATGATTGAAGTACTATGATCCCAGCTTGAATGTTTTACAAATGCTTTGATCAAGTTTATGATGGTGCATGTCACCTCAAAAATTATTCTTTCTTGTTATCACTTACCTACTCGAGGACGAGCAGGAGTTAAGCTTGGGGATGTTGATACATTGCAAATGTATCTATAATTTTTGATGTTCCATGCATGGTTTTATCTACTTTCTTGTGTTTTGTTGACACTTTGGAGTACTTTTCATGTGATTTCTTGGACTAACCTATTAACAAGAGCCATAGTGCCAGCTGCCCGTTTTCTGTTTTTTTTGGTTCCAGGAAAGTTAGAAAATGAATATTCTCGGAATTGGACGGGACAAAAGCCAAAGTGCCTATTTTTCCGAAAGACATCAGATGCCATAATACGAGACGGAGAAGGGCTGGGGGCCGGCCACACCACCTGGCCGCGCGACCAGGCCTGGCCCACGCCAGAGGGTGGTCTGGCCGACCCTAGCACCCCCTCGGCCTCTCCTTCCGCCTATATATTGCCCTCGGGACCAAAACCCTAAGGACCCGATCAAAAATCCACGAAAGAGTCTGTAGCCGCCGTCATTGTAACATCCCAAAACTCTAACCCAAGGTTATTAAGATCCAAATCATCAAATTTAGGGTTAACAAAAACTTTTCCATTTAAATTCATTAAGCATTCATTTGTGTGTGCATTTAGATTAAGAGTTGTTTTGAATTGCCATGTTTGAGTGATCCATTGGTTGTAAAATGATTCTAAGGTGAATTAAACATCATCTAGATCATTCCCAAACAAATCCCAAAGAAAAAAATCAAAAAGAATAGAATAAACAAATGGTCATTTGTGTCATTTTAATCACCTAGCCTACTTTGGCTATTCCTAGAACTCAAATCTAAACAGAAACAATTGTGGTTCTTTGCACCCCTTGCTAGTACAAGTAGTGATGTACCAAGGCCCACTTTGTTTCACCCCAAAAACTTTCAAACACTAAATTTAAATGACATTTGAAAATTGAATGTAGTTCATATGTATAGATCACACTTTTGAAAAACCACTCAAATGAATTCCACTTTTAAAACCCAAGTACACCTAGAAGCTCAAGCATAAGATACATCACTCCACGAAAAATCAGCCCAAAATTCAAACATTTTGTTCTTCCGGCCATTTGATCGAACAGGTTGCAGACAGAAATAAACCTGCCTAACTAACACTGCTCCTAGTTAAACCCTTGTCCCCCAATTGACCCTCTCTAGTCTCCCCTGTCCCCCTGAGACGAACCAAACCCCCAGCTAGCCCCTCCCTTAGCCGCAGAAGCACTGGAGCGCCGCCACTTTGTGGTCACCGCCGGCCAGAAGAGGGCAACGCGCCAGGGACCGCGCCGTGCCAAACCAGCAAGTCCCCTATCTCCGTCCAACCCTACCGCACCTCCCTGTCCACCCCTCGATAAACCCCAGCCCCTGGACCACTCCCCAGCGTCACCGCCAGCACGCAGCAGACCGCCCCTTGACCCCATACCGCGCATGCCACTCCGCCTCGACCCCAGCACCCCCTAGACACAGTCGTGCACCGCCGCGCGACCCACAGTCGCCATGCACCCCGTCAAGCACCGCCTCTGTCTCCCAGAGCGTGCAATGCTCCTGACCATATGCCACCGTCCCTAGCCGCCATTACGCCGTACAGAACCACCAGGGAACCGCCCACCGTCCGCCTACCTCACCCACGCCGATAGCCCCCTGTACCACCCTCGCCGGAGACGCCTGCCCACACCTCTCGGTCTCACCGTGGTGCCTATTTAAGCAGGCCTCCCTAGCATGAATTTTCACACCATTCGACTACCCTCTCACTCCCAGTCCTTCCCTACCTCTCGCCAGAGTAGCTCGAGAAGCAGGCCACCGGAATTTCACCGGAGGCAGCCGCTGCAGAGGAGGAGACGCTGCCGTCGATTCCGTCCATCGTAGCCCCTGCCGTGACCTCGCCTAAGTCCGCCGTCGCTGTCCAGTTCGACCGCCCGCCTCGCTGCACTAGCTGGAGCCCTGGTACGTACAAGTAGACCCCCACTAGCCGTTTCGGGTTCGGTCTCGCCGGCGACGAGTCCATCGTCGACGACGACTGTGAGCCGTTGATCCATGTTATAATCGTGTGGCCCAGATTGTTTGATACCGTTTCGGGTTTTAAGTCTCGCTGACAAGCAGGACCATCCTGTCAGCCACCCTCTGCGCCGCTGAGCGTCACTGGGCCGGCACATTTCCTTTCCCGCGCGACCCAGTTAATTCAAATATAGATTTTTCTATTTAGGTTTAAACTCAATTCTGCCCCTTAGTTTAAAAATCAATTCAGGAAGATTTACTGAACCAAATTGAGTGATTCCAATTTTTTTGGAAAGTTTCTGAAAAGTTCTATCCAAGCCCGTTGGATTTAATTCATTTAGAGTTAGAGATCTCTCCTAGTAAAAATAACAAGACATAAGCATTTGCACATTCAAACATTTTTATAAAATCAACCATAATGGCTTTTGAGTTGATTCCAACTCTCAAAAATCACATTTAACCATACCTATCTGAATATGTAATAATATTAAGGTTTACATGCAGTGACTTTGGACTAGTACCAAAATAATGCTATATAGGCATTTCTAGTCACTTTAAATCATTAAATATTAAACTTAAACTTATTAAAATGTGATCCAACCTTTAAATCACATTCCCATATGTTAGAATATGTGGTGATGACATGTGTCCACATGATCCCATATTTTAATTGGAGAATATTAAATCT
Organism: Avena insularis; assembly: GCA_023614405.1. Classification (NCBI taxonomy): domain Eukaryota; kingdom Viridiplantae; phylum Streptophyta; class Magnoliopsida; order Poales; family Poaceae; genus Avena; species Avena insularis. Next base: position 411,879,148 of record CM042692.1, on the reverse strand, counting down.
TAGTTAATTTCAATGAGTAGAAATTACTTTTCTCAAATAAAATAAATGAAACTAGTTCATTAAGCCTTGTGATGCTTGTGATGATAATAGATCATCCAATGAGTGCCTTAGTGTGCTAAGTAGACTAGTTAAGTATGGTTTGGTGATTGTGTACTCCGTATGTATTTATAGACGATAGTACCGACCAAGCTTACGAGGAGGAGGAGTTCTACCAAGAGGAGGAGGAAGAAAACTTCAACCACTACACCAATCAAGGCAAGCTATTATTGGCAAGCTATTCTTGGCAAGCTAAAACTTGCAAGACATCTTTAACAATGCAAGCTAACCCTTGCAAGCTAGATAATCTAAGCAAATGCATTAGGCATGCTTTAGTTATACCACTTTGACTTATACCTATTCCAAGTTTTATTTACAAGCTTTACTTTCTTTACTTTACCAAAATCCTTTACTTGTTTAAAGGTAGCATAAAGAGTATACAACTTGACCTATCTAGTTAAAATTATATGTCATTCTATGGCATGAGATTGAGATTAGCATCCCACATTAGTGAACACTCGTAACTTAGTAGTTTAGAGCTAAACCAAAAACTAGATCACATTAGATGGGAATACTTGGTGAAAATGAATTGTGAAAACCTTGGAATGATGAGTCATTCTATTGAGATGTTTTGACATGTGTTGAGAAACACAAATGGTTTATGATGATGAAAATGTTGAGGCATGAACCTTAGCCCTTTTATAAAACTGATGGTTGGGTTCGGATGCGATACCATTCCAATTTTACCGTACAACCACAATACCTGAATTGGGTAAGGCTAAGCCAGAAATTTATATGCATTAGTATTAGTTCCCTCGCGGGAGAGGTTTGAGCTGAGGCTACCTCTCAATGTTGTCCACCTATGCAGTGCCCAAGATGACACATGATCATGGTTGGTTGGCCATGCTCATAGGAGAGGTGCTTATACTAGGGTGTGTAAAGGAAAGGTTATGTTTGATTATCTGCATACTAAGTATGATGATTCAGGGTTATCCATGATAGATGTATCGAATCTTGTGGTGAAAGTGTACCACCTCTGTAGAGTGTCAAACTATTCGAATAGCCGCGTCCGCGGTTATGGACAGTTGGAGTGGCCATACTGTTTCGTTGTTAGATATTTTCAAAATGACTTATGAAATGAATGATGAATCTTGACTTGACCACAACAGGGTTGTGACTATGACACTAGCTTCCCAACTTAAGTGATTCTATAACTTGTTTTATCTTTCTTTGTTTCTGAACTTAGCTTAGGTTTCGAACTTAACTTTACAAGTAAACTTAGAGTTAGCATTTTTCTACTACAGCTATCTTACTTGTTAGTGGTAGTTTGCGAGTACTTAAAGAGTACTCATGGCTTTTGTCCCTGGCTATTCCCATGGCCAGACTATGAAGGAGATTACCAAGATGAAGGACAGCAGGACGGCTATGATAACTAGGATCATCTCCCATCGTCAGCATTGCATGTGACTCTGAAGATGGACCCCACCGCTATGCTATTTATTCTGCTGCTTGTTGTATTAAGACTGGATCATGAGATCCTATATTTGTGTAAGACCTTATTATGGTTTGTAATGGATGATGTACTATGATATCCAATCTGTTATGTCTCTCAAAAATGGTAATCCTGGGATTGCGATGTATGACATAACAGGCATCTGGGATTAAAAATCCGGGTGTTGACAAGTTGGTATCAGAGCCATCCTGACCATAGGAGATCCTAGTTAGAATGGACGTCCGAACAAAAACTTAGTTTCAAAAACTATTTCCTTTCTTACCCTTGGGAATTCTTTCTCTCAAAAAAATTTATGTTCCTCCAAATTCTTACTTTACTACATAAAAATTTGACACACTTGATCACTTCACTAACTTCCTCATCCTAAATTCTTATAGATGGAAGCTCAATACAACAAGTTCTACCAGTTGGGCAACGGAGGCCAACTGATCTTCGAGAGGGACTTGGATGCACTGTCTGAGTTCTTGGAGCGTCCTCATCCGGAATTCCTTGGAGCTCAACTCCCAGGTCCACTAGGAGGAGATTTACAATGGCTAGTGATTGCTGATCTTCGAGGCAAGATAGAAGCACCAGTATCTGGGAGGATTCAGTTCTCGGTGAGGGAGAACAACTGGCTAGATGGATTAGCCAGGGCAATGCATGAAGCTCTCGCACGTCTATGTGCCCTCAGTGTCAACCTCATCCAGGGAACCCGCTTTGTTCACTATGCAAGGCGAGATTCCATGGTAATGCCACTCGAGATGCCAAGTCACCCAATACTGAAGCGCCAAGTGGAGAACCTCGACTTCCTATTGTACGACCGCCAGAAAGAGTTAGACAACACAAGAGAGCTAGCCAACCACAACCTTGCTTTTGCTGCCCAGAAGGCCTAGACTTTCTCACTGCTAGTCCAGGATCGTCAGTCTCTTCATCGTCAGCGTGCCAACAAGGATAGAACCATCAACCGTATTTGCAAGAAGGTGGCCGACCTCGAGAAGACCATCAAGGAGCAAGAAGCTCAGCTTGCCGTAAAGGAAGAAGAAGAGGAAGGTGAAGATATCCAAAGGGATATTGACTCCTACCTCAGCAATGATGATGACTTTCTAGAGGAGGATGCCATGGACTTCTACACCGACGATGACGACTCCAACTTCATCAACGATGAGTAGATGCACTAGATCACTGTCATAGCATGAGATGTATCGGTCCCATTGTATCGTAGCTTACAGAATGGTTCTTAAAACCATCTGTTTTCCCTTGTTGTTGTGGTGTGTGTGTGTTTGTATCGTGTGCCTGTCTGAATGAATGAAATGGAATTAGTTGCAAAACCTGAGTCAAACTCAAAGTTTTAGCTTTGAAATAAAAAACCATAAACCCTAAAACTTTCCCTCTTACCTCTTTATCCATCTCAATCTTCAGATGACTCGTGGAAACCCCAGAGGGAGCAGCTCATCGCAAGACCCAATGCTGCAGATTATGCAAATGTTAGTTGCAGACCATGAAGCAAGCAGGGCAGAGCGCCAGGCCAACTAAGCAACACTGCAACAGATAGCCCAGATGGCCCAAGACAACCAAGGGCATGGAAATCAGGATCATCAAGGATCCAAACTGAAAAATTTCCAGAATACCAATCCCCCAATCTTTAACACTTCGGAGAACCCATTAGATGCTGATGACTGGTTGCAGACGATGGAGAACAATTTGGAAGTAGCTAGAGTTGATGACAATGAGAAAGTTCTCTTTGCCACCCACTATTTGGCAGGAGATGCAAGAGCATGGTGGAACAGTATCCGCACAATGAACCATGGTCAAGTGATGACATGGGAAGCCTTCAAAATCAAGATCAGCCGCACCCACGTGCCGCAGGGTCTAGTCACCCAAATGAGGGATGAATTCCGAGATTTGAAGCAAGGCAGAATGACTGTAGTGGAGTACCATGATCGATTCTTGTCCCTTGCAAGGTATGCACCTGATGAGATCAACTCGGAGGCCAAGAAGAAGGAGAGATTCCTGAATGGACTGCATGATGAGATGCAGACTGTCCTCGTCAACATCCGTTTCCAGGATCTTGAATAGCTAGTCGACTCCGCAATTCAGATGGAAGGGAAGATCAACCAGGCAAACGACAACCGATAACATCGTATGATACCCCAAACTGGATCCAACAGTCACCAGAAGTACCGTCCCAACCCCTCACCAGGATATGCACCAAGGAACAACCGACCCCCAATGTCTCGCCCAAGCTACCCCAACCGTAGCGGAGGAAATGTGAAGCCTGGAGGAAACAACAATCACTCTGGCAACACTAGATTTCAACCGTGCCCCTCCCAAGAGCAACAACAACAAAAATAACAACATTGCACCCCGAACTGGAAGCAATGTTGTGCCGGTCGCAGCTAAAGACAAGTCTCAAATCACTTGTTTCGAGTGTGGAGTGAAGGTTCACTATTCCAATGAGTGCCCCAAGAAGATTGCTGCCACTGCCAATGTGAATGCCCCAGTTCAACAGCAGCGTCGTGTTCAACCAGGAAGAAGATTCGCCCCAGGAAACCCTCACAACCGCAATGGCCGTCTCTTCCACATGAACGCCGAAGAAGCCCAAGAAGCGCCATATGTTGTGCTGGGTATGTTTTATGTCAACTCAGTTTTAGCAAGAGTGTTGTTTGATTCTGAAGCATCGCACTCATTTGTCACTAAAGAATTTGCATGCACTAGTAAGATCCACCCAACCAACTTGAAGCATGTCATGATAGTTCAAATCCCTGGTTCAACTACAAAATCTAGAAAAATCTGCAAAGCTGTGCCTATCAGAATACATGGGATAGATTTTTATGCTAATCTAATAGCACTTGGAACCAAAGGTTTGGAAGTAGTACTAGGAATGGACTAGATGTCAAAGCATAAAGGACTGATAGACTGTGCCAAGAAAGCCATCACCATGACCAGTACCTCTGGAGTATCAGTAGAACATATATCTGAAACCAAGTGCAACAAGAGTCTAGCCCTGCCCACCATTGACCAAGTCAGAGTAGTCTGTGAATACCCTGACGTATTCCCAGATGAATTGCCCGGTATGCCCCCGAATAGGGATATTGAGTTCATTATTGAGCTAATCCCCAGAACCGGACCCATAGCCCAGAGCCCTATAGCATGAACCCCTCAGAGTTAGTAGAATTGAAGAAGCAGTTGGATGCTTTGTTAGCAACCGGCTTGATTCAACCAAGCGCATCTCCATGGAGATCACCAGTGTTATTTGTCGACAAGAAAGATGGAGGCAACCATTTGTGCACCGACTATAGAAAGCTGAATGATGTCACCATCAAAAACATGTACCCTTTGCCAAAAATAGAAGATCTATTTGATCAATTGACTGGTGCCCAGGTATTCTCAAAGATTGATCTTAGAACTAGTTATCACCAACTTAAGATCCGTGCAACGGATATTCCGAAGACCGCCTTTACTACTCGCTATGGTTTATACGAGTATACGGTCATGCCTTTTGGATTAACAAATGCCCCTGCTTATTTCATGGATCTCATGAATAAGATCTTTATGAATTTCCTGGGTAAGTTTGTCGTTGTGTTTATCGATGATATCCTTATCTACTCCAAGTCAGAAGAAGAGCATGAGCAACATCTCAGAATCATCCTTGAAACCCTTAGAGAGCATCGACTGTATGCCAAGTTCAGCAAATGTGAGTTTTGGCTGAAAGAAGTAGGATTCATAGGACATATTGTGTCTGCCGGAGGAGTCTTTATTGATCGCACCAAGATCAGAGATGTCGAAGCATGGGAAGCCCCAACCACTCAAACCCAAGTCCGTGCATTTCTCGGATTAGCGGGATACTACCGCAAGTTCGTCGAAGGATTTTCTAGCATCACCAGACCCATGACCCAATTGATGAAGAAGGACAAGAAGTTTGAATGGACCGACAAATGTGAAACTAGTTTCCAAGAGTTGAAGAAGAGATTGATTTCAACCCCAATATTGATCATGATAGATATCAAGAAGCCGTTTTATGTGTATTGTGATGCATCCAAGATTGGTCTCGGATGTAAGAAGGCAAGGTTATCACTTATCTGTCTCAACAACTGAAGCAGCATGAGCAGAACTATCCGACCCATGATCTGGGTTAGCAGCCATAGTTTTGGCATTGAAGACATGGTGTCATTATCTTATGGGTAATCGCTGTGAGATTTACTCAGATCACAAAAGCTTGAAGTATATTTTCACTCAGAAGGAGCTGAATATGAGGCAAAGGAGATGGATAGAGTTAATCAAGGATTATGACCTTGACATTCACTATCACCCCGGCAAAGCCAATGTGGTAGCAGATGCTCTTAGCAGATTGCCGTGTAGGCTAAACACTATGATCAAGGAGAAGCAGCCAAGTTTGTATGAGGAGTTGGAGCAGTTTAGAACTGAACTAGTTAGCAAAGGATTCTTAGCTAGCAATAAACTTCAACCCACTTTGATTAGCCAAATCAAGGAATCCCAGAAGGGAAATGAAAGTATCGATAGAATCAAACGTCGTATTGGTACAGGAAAAGTACCTAGATTCACTGAAGACGAAGAAGGAGTTTTGTGGTACAAAGGCCGTATCTGTGTCTGGCAGATTCGGAGCTAAAGCAAGTTATCATGCAGGAAGCTCGTGATACTCTTTATTCTATCCACCCCGGAGGAACAAAGATGTATCAAGATTTGAAAGAGCAATTTTGGTGGCACAAGATGAAGAGAGAAATCGGGAGCTACATCGCCAAGTGTGACATCTGTCAAAGAGTCAAAGCTGAGCATCAGAGACCCGTAGGACTGTTGCAACCATTGCAGATTCTAGAATGGAAATGGGATTCCGTCGGAATGGACTTTATCACCGGTTTGCCTACTTCTAGTAGGGGAAATGACTCAATCTGGGTCATCGTTGATAGACTGTCCAAGGTAGCTCACTTTATACCTATCAAGACAACTTACCAGAGTTCGAAACTAGAAGAGTTGTATATTGCTAGAATTGTTAGTCTGCATGGGACCCCCAAGACCATCATATCATATCGAGGAACCCAGTTTACCTCGAGATTTTGGCAGAAAGTCCAAGAAGGATTAGGAACCAAGTTGAATTTCAGCACCGCTTATCACCCGCAAACTGATGGACAGACTGAAAGAGTCAACCAAATCTTAGAAGATATGTTGAGACCTTGTGTGTTAGAGTACGGATCAAAATGGGAAGACTGCCTGCCTTTCGCAGAATTCTCATATAGCAACAGTTATCAAGCTAGTTTGCAAATGTCCCCATTTGAGTTCCTATACGGAAGAAAGTGTCGCCCCCTTTGAATTGGTCGCAAGTAGGAGAGAGTCAGATCTTTGGACCTAACATTCTCCGAGAAGCTGAAGCGAAGGTTCACAAAGTCCGTGAGCACCTCAAGACCGCCCAATCCAGACAGAAGAGTTATGCTGACAAGAGAAGGAGAGACCTGACTTTCAATGTCGGAGATTTTGTATATCTCAAGGTTTTGCCATTGAAGGGAACCCAATGTTTTAGTCTAAAAGGAAAGTTAGCCCCCAGATATATCGGACCCTTCAAGATTCTGAACCGTCGAGGAGAAGTATCGTATCAGCTGGAACTACCAGAGGAGATGTCAGCCATCCACAATGTGTTCCATATCTCGTTACTTTGCAAATGGCTAGAAGTGCCGGAGAAGACCGAAGTGTTCAATAACATCGATCACCGAGTTGTTGATATCAACAAGGACCTGACATATCAAGAAGTGCCCATCCGTACCCTGGAGGAAGCCTACAGAACCACCAGGACCAGGAGTATCAAGTTTCTCAAGATTCAATGGAGCAACCATACCGAAGAGGAAGCCACTTGGGAGCGAGAATATTACATTAGGACTGAGTTCCCAGATCTCTTTAGTTCCTAGTTTTCTTTCTAAAATCTTGGGACGAGATTTTGTTTAAGGGGGGAAGGTTTGTAACATCCCAAAACTCTAACCCAAGGTTATTAAGATCCAAATCATCAAATTTAGGGTTAACAAAAACTTTTCCATTTAAATTCATTAAGCATTCATTTGTGTGTGCATTTAGATTAAGAGTTGTTTTGAATTGCCATGTTTGAGTGATCCATTCGTTGTAAAATGATTCTAAGGTGAATTAAACATCATCTAGATCATTCCCAAAGAAATCCCAAAGAAAAACAAATCAAAAAGAATAAAATAAACAAATGGTCATTTGTGCCATTTTAATCACCTAGCCTACTTTGGCTATTCCTAGAACTCAAATCTTAACAGAAACAATTGTGGTTCTTTGCACCCCTTGCTAGTACAAGTAGTGGTGTACCAAGGCCCACTTTGTTTCACCTCAAAAACTTTCAAACACTAAATTTAAATGACATTTGAAAATTGAACGTAGTTCATATGTATAGATCACACTTATTCAAAAACCACTCAAATGAACTCCACTTTTAAAACCCAAGCACACCTAGAAGCTCAAGCATAAGATACATCACTCCACCAAAAATCAGCCCAAAATTCAAACATTTTGTTCTTGCGGCCATTTGATCGAACAGGTTGCAGACAGAAATAAACCTGCCTAACTAACACTGCTCCTAGTTAAACCCTTGTCCCCTAATTGACCCTCTCTACTCTCCCCTGTCCCCCTGAGACCAACCAAACCCCCAGCTAGCCCCTCCCTTAGCCGCAGCAGCAGTGGAGCGCCACCACTTTGTGGTCACCGCCGGCCAGAAGAGGGCAACGCGCCAGGGACCACGCCGCGCCAAACCAGCAAGTCCCCTAGCTCCGCCCAACCCTACCGCACCTCCCTGTCCACCCCTCGATCAACCCTATCCCCTAGACCACTCCCCAGCGTCGCCCCCCTTTCTCTCTGCGAGCTAGCCAGAGCACGATACCCGCCAACACGCAGCAGACCGCCCCTCGACCCCATACCGCGCACGCCGCTACGCCTCGAACCCAGCACCCCGCCAGACACGTCCGTGCACCGCCGCGCGACCCACAGTCGCCATGCACGCCGTCGAGCATCGCCTCTGTCTCCCAGAGTGCACAACGCTCCCGACCATATGCCACCGCCCCTAGCCGCGCCATTACGTCGTAGAGCACCGCCAGGGAACCGCCCGCCATCCGCCTACCTCACTCACGCCGATAGCCCCCTGTACCACCCTTACCGGAGACGCCTGCCCACACCTCTTGGTCTCACCATCGCGCCCCTCTCACTCCTAGTCCTTTCCCACCTCTCGCCGGAGCAGCTCGAGCAGCAGGCCGCCGTAATTTCACCGGAGGCAGCCGCTGCAGAGGAGGAGACGCTGCCGTCGATTCCGTCCACTGCAGCCCCTGCCGTGACCTCGCCTGAGTCCGCCGTTGCCGTCCAGTTCGATCGCCCACCTCTCCGCACTAGCTGGAGCCCTGGTACGTCCCCGGTAGACCCCCACCAGCCGTTTAGGGTTCGGTCTTGCCGACAACGAGTCCGTCGTCGATGACGACAGTGAGCTGTTGATCCACGTTATAATCGTGTGGCCCAGATCGCTTGATACCGTTTCGGGTTTTAAGTCTCGCTGACAAGTGGGACCATCCTATCATCCGCCCTCTGTGCCGCTGAGCGTCATTGGGCCAGCCCATTTCCTTTCCCGCGCGACCCAGTTAATTCAAATTTAGATTTTTCTATTTAGGTTTAAACTCAATTCTATCCCTTAGTTTAAAAATAAATTTAGGAAGATTTACTGAACCAAATTGAGTGATTCCAATTTTGTTGGAAAGCTTCTGAAAAGATCTATCCAAGCTCGTTGGATTTAATTCATTTAGAGTTAGAGATCTCTCCTAGTAGAAATAAGAAGATAGAAGCATTTGCATATTCAAACATTTTTATAAAATGAACCATAATGGCTTTTGAGTTGATTCCAACTCTCAAAAATCACATTTAACCATACCTATCGGAATATGTAATAATATTAAGGTTTACATGCAGTGACTTTGGACTAGTACCAAAATAATGCTATATAGGCATTTCTAGTCACTTTAAATCGTTAAATATTAAACTTAAACTTATGTGGTGATGACATGTGTCCACATGATCCCATATTTTAATTCGAGAATATTAAATCTTAGTTAATTTCAATGAGTAGAAATTACTTTTCTCAAATAAAATAAATGAAACTAGTTCATTAAACTTTATGATGCTTGTGATGATAATAGATCATCCAATGAGTGCCTTAGTGTGCTAAGTAGACTAGTTAAGTATGGTTTGGTGATTGTGTATGCCGTATGTATTTATAGACGATAGTACCGACCAAGCTTACGAGGAGGAGTTCTACCAAGAGGAGGAGGAAGAAAACTTCAACCACTACACCAATCAAGGCAAGCTATTATTGGCAAGCTAAAACTTGCAAGCCATCTTTAACAATGCAAGCTAACCCTTGCAAGCTAGTTAATCTAAGCAAATGCATTAGGCATGCTTTGGTTATACCACTTTGACTTATACCTATTCCAAGTTTTATTTACAAGCTTTACTTTCTTTACTTTACCAAAATCCTTTACTTGTTTAAAGGTAGCATAAAGAGTATAAAACTTGACTTATCTAGTTAAAATTAGTTGTCATTTTATGGCATGAGATTGAGGTTAGCATCCCACATTAGTGAACACTCTTAACTTAGTAGTTTAGAGCTAAACCAAAAACTAGATCACTTTAGATGGGAATACTTGTTGAAAATTGTGAAAACCTTGGAATGATGAGTCATTCTATTGAGATGTTTTGACATGTGTTGAGAAACACAAATGGTTTATGATGATGAAAATGTTGAGGCATGAGCCTTAGCCCTTTTATAAAACTGATGGTTGGGTTCGGATGCGATACCATTCCAATTTTACCGTACAACCACAATACCTGAATTAGGTAAGGCTTAGCAAGAAATTTATATGCATTAGTATTAGTTCCCTCGTGGGAGAGGTTTGAGCTGAGGCTACCTCTCAATGTTGTCCACCTATGCAGTGCCCAAGATGACAGATGATCATGGTTGGTTGGCCATGCTCATAGGAGAGGTGCTTATACTAGGGTGTGTAAAGGAAAGGTTATGTTTGATTATCTGCATACTAAGTATGATGATTCAGGGTTATCCCTGATAGATGTATCGAATCTTGTGGTAAAAGTGTACCACCTCTACAGAGTGTCAAACTATTCGAATAGCCGCGTCCGCGGTTATGGACAGTTGGAGTGGCCATATTGTTTCATTGTCAGATATTTTCAAAATGACTTATGAAATGAATGATGAATCTTGACTTGACCACAACAGGGTTGTGAATATGACACTAGCTTCCCAACTTAAGTGATTCTAGAACTTGTTTTATCTTTCTTTGTTTCTGAACTCAGCTTAGGTTTCAAACTTAACTTTACAAGTAAACTTAGAGTTAGCATTTTTCTACTAGAGCTATCTTACTTGTTAGTGGTAGTTTGTGAGTACTTAAAGAGTACTCATGGCTTTTGTCTCTGGCTATTCTCGTGTCCAGACTATGAAGGAGATTACCAAGATGAAGGGCAGCAGGACTGCTATGATAACTAGGATCATCTCCCATCATCAGCATTGCCTGTGACTCTGAAGATGGACCCCACCGCTATGCTATTTATTTCGCTGCTTGTTGTATTAAGACTGGATCATGAGATCCTTTATTCGTGTAAGACCTTATTATGGTTTTTAATGGATGATGTACTGTGATATCCAATCTGTTATGTCTCACAAAAATGGTAATCCTGGGATTGCGATGTATGACATAACAGTCATCTGGGATTAAAAATTCGGGTGCTGATAGTCATCTTCATCCCTAGATCGGGAGGGATCTGAAGCTCTTCCTGGCACCCTGTCGGAGAGGGGAATTCACCCTGGAGGCCTTCTTCATCATCATGCAAGCCTCTGGTGTGATGCGTGAGTAGTTCATCTCTGGACTACGGGTCCATGTAGTAGCTAGATGGCTGGTTCTCCTCCTTTGTGCTTTCATGTCTAGATCTTGTGAGCTCCGTTCATGATCGAGATCATCTATTCATTATTCTACATGTTGTGTTTGCGGGGATCTGATAGATATTGAGATGTTATTACAGATTGATTATTGATTCTATCATGTCTTTGTTATTTGTGATCTTGCATGCATTCCGTTGTTAGTAGCTATCTTGGCCATGTAGATGCTAGCAACTCCAAGAGTTAGTATTTATGCTCGATAGTGAGTTCATGCCTCTGGTAATCTGGAAAAGTGACAGAAATCTCTAAGGTACTAGATGTGTTGTTGCTACTAGGGAGAAAACAACAATCCTTTGTTCAAAGAACAATCGTATTGTTTACATTACACGCAATTCGTAAAGCAATAATCTGTTGCTTGCAACTTAATACTGGAGGGGGTTCGGATGATAACCTGAAGGTGGATTATTGGTCATAGATGTAGTTGGACGGCGGTCTATGTATAATGTTGTAATGCCTAATCAAGTTGCAAAGGAGTCAAGATGATTAGTATATGCATGTATTCCTTTCTCAATGTTTGTCAATTGCCCCGCTATAATTTGTTCACCCAGCATGTTATCTATCTTAAGGAGAGCCACCTCTAGTGAACTATGGATCCCGGTCCTTTCTTTTACATACAATCAACAAACTGTTTACTGCTTTGTGTTTACTTCCTGCAAACTATTACTTCCTTCCATTCGATACATTTAATCCTTTGTTTTCAGCAAAACCGGTGAGATTGACAACCTCATCGCAAGTTGGGGGCAAAGTTTTGTGGTTGTGTTGTTCAGGTCTCCACGTTGCTACTAGCACCGGTAGTGCGCCCTGCCAAGGCTCAGCTAGCAACACCTTTGGGGTGTTTCCTTGCTCCTACTGGTTCGATTAAACCTTGGTTTTATAACTGAGGGAAACTTGCTGCTGTGCTCATCATAAATTTCTTGGGGTTCCCCAACGAGCTCCACATCAATACCGAGCCATCAGATACCCCGCAATTTAAATGTTGACTTAACAAGGCAAAACATGGCATCGGTTCACTACAAAAATTTAAATGGAGCCAATATAAGACTAGCATGGGCCACATATGGTCTGCATATTTAATTATGAGGTGAATCAACAAAGTATCCCCATGCATATAAACATGTATGAGAGTATGTATGATTTAATATGCAACAAGTATATGTCATATATTATAAAAATAAGGGGGTCTCGGATAGGGTCACACATTGGGTTCCGGCGGTCTTGGGGCTCGAAGGGGTTCGAGTTCAGGTTCAGACTCCAGAAGATCTTCGGGGTTCGACGGGATCGGTCTTTGGGATCCGTGAGGAGAACTTGGTGTTCGGCATCACCGGATCTGTGGATCGGGGTCTTCGGTCTCCATGTGGGTAGTCCTGTCACTCCGTGTAGGCGACCTTGGCGTCGTGGTGGTCGATGACAAACTTATCGGATGGCGTGGTCTTTGGAAGATCTTGGCATGGGGACGGTCCTCGTCGGGGTCATCCGAGCATCATCGATATAATTGCCCAAACTTGGTACTTGTCCATATCGAGGTCTTGATCAACAACACAAACATCTCCATGCCATCATCACCATACCAAAAGTTCACTGGTGCCCTTTGCGTCAACGTGACACTTCAGACTCAACACCGAGCCTCACTTAACACCTCAACAATGTTGTCTCTAGTATGTTCCAGAAATAGGGAGGCACGACCGTCGTCAACAGCCTCAGCAGAGGATGAGCGTCCGACGGTGCCGCAGCAGCGAGGGTTGAAGAGGCGGCAGGGCTGGTGCGCGGAGGCCGACGCGTCGCAGGGCAGAGGCGCAGGGCTCAGGGAGGCAGAGGCGCAGGCGACCTCGGGAGAAGCGCTAGGGCAAGGCGGCTCGGGGACATGCACGTGGCCTAGGCGATGGCGACAGACACTGAACCTTGGTGCCTGCACAGAGCTCCAAGAGGCGGGTGGCAGTGAGCGAGAACGCCTCAAGAGAGGGAGGCACGGCAGCAGAGGGGGTCGCGCACCCCTGGCGGTGCAGGCAAGGGACAGCGGCGCTCTGCGGCTCCGGGATGAGGGAGGCAGGGGCTGCACGGGCGACAACGTGAGGTGGCGCAGGCGGCCGGAGCAGGGTCATCGCGGGGGCGGAGGTCGACCATGAGAGGCCAGGGCGGCGCCTAGGGAAGCGGGAGGGGGAGGACGGCGGGCTAGAGGAGAGCCTGGCGGCGGAGGACGGCGAGCTTGTGGCTGGGGCGGATCGAGACGTGATGGGGAGCGATGCAGAGGTACGGGGTGTGGGTCGCGGCGCGAGGATTATGGCGTGAGGTGGTGGGCCAGGTACCACGTGGCGAGGGAGATGGGGCAGGTTCGAGGCAGGGTGACCGCGCGCGTGAGCAGGGTGGGGCCATGCGAGGTGTGGGGATCGGAAAATAATTTTATGGGACCTGGTCTACAAATTTAGCTCCGTGGACCAAGTTCTGCAAGTGACACGTGTCCAGGAGAGAAAAACCACAACAGTTGATTGTCTATTTTTAGATCTAAATGGTCACAAATGCCACGTGTTACTTGCAGAACTTGGTCCACATGCTAAATTTGTGGACCAAGTCCTATAGAATTATTTTTCATTTGGATCGGGGCTAGGCGTGCGGTGCGACGTGCCAGAGTGCGTGCTGCGGCGCGGGGTGGACGGTTTCGGGATGAACCGGGTGTGGCTGGCGGCGGGTGGAGGGAGTGTGGGGGTTTGGGGATAGATTAGGGTTTGGGGTGGCTCTCGCTGGGGGATTTGACAATTTGCCCCGTTTTATTTTACAATTTGATCATTTGCCACACCCTGTGTCACTGACATGTGGTGGTCAATGTGGCAAATGATCAAATTTCAGAGTAAAGTGGGGCAAATGATCAAATATCTCCTCTCGCTGGGATGGTAGGTGGCTGGCAGGCTGGGCCACTTGGGCCTGGTCGGTTGGCTGCCTCCCCTAGTTTTATAAAAATATTTCATTTTTATTTTTAGAACAAAATCTTTTTGTAAATAGTTTGTAGACAAAACAAAATATCAGGAAAGATCGTGTCGTGGTGTGGAACACGACAGTACCATCGGGGATGGCTTGAAGGGGACAATCAGGATGCTATCGGTGGATACTCGCAATGGGTTGGGCATAGATACTGCAAACACAGCGATGTACCCAGGTTCGGAGCCCTCTTGGCAAGGTAAAGCTCCTACTCATGCAAAGGATCTAATATCAAAGGGGTGAATGCCCAATATAGGTGCTCCTTGAGCTGTTTTCCTAGCTAACCCTTGCTAGAAGGAGAAGAAGGTGCTACTCAACTTGTCTAATGTGGAGAACTTCTAACTTCTAAATGTCTACCTAGAACCCTAGCACTACCCCCCTTATATACTGGTTGAGCAGGCAGTTTACAAGATGGGTTTTAGGGTTTACTGTTTGGATCTGGGCCTTACAAAGAGGGCCGGCTAGACAGGGCCAAACGATAGGCCCGGGTCCAGTTAAGCCCTCAGTACAGGGAAAGACAGCGCTATAGTGTCCAGCGTCCCTGCTTTACTCGTCAGCCGGCTCTTTTATCCGTCAGCCGGCTCTTTATGCGTAAGCCGGAACTTTCCTCGTCAACCCTTGCTTTGCTCATCAACCTCCAGCTTTGGCACAGTTGGCCGGTAGCGCCGGCCAGGCTAGCCAGCCTGTCCGGTCAAAGGTGCACTCAGCAAGGAGCGTCATTCCCACCATACTACCGCCAACTGATCCAAGGCGGCCGGCTAGGAGCGGCCTCCCAGTCGGTTCTTCTGGCTACCCGACTAGACGGGCCAGCCAAGCAAACTTGGATGCGGACCGGGTGGGGGATTCCACCTGGCTATGGTTCCTTGATCTGGGTCCAGACGGCATGATCTCCTTAGAGCTGGCCGGTTGGTCCCGTCTTGGCCTACCCAGGGGTTATCCCCCCGACACTAGTCCCCGAGCGCGTTAGGACTTGGCCCCGTGGAGAAGTTCTTGCGTGCTCATTTGAAATGATTGATGGTGCAGATGCTTTGTCGTTTTCTTTTCTCTTGTAGTCATTCTCTTGTACCGGCTTGAGATTCTTTGTTGTTTCCCGGCTGGGGTTTACCAGCTGTGGATCCGATGGCCCCACCCACAGGGTGTGAGCAGGGATCTACTTGACCGGCTACTGCACCTGGTCGGAAGAGGGATCGCCGGTTTGATGTCGTTGTTTCTCGCGTCAGCCACGCCTGCCATTTCTGGAACGCGTCGCGGCAGTTTGACCTCTTGATCTGCCGTGACAGTTTTGGTAACTATGTGCACGCTTTCATCATTCCGGTTTCTTGGAGATCATGGGCGCGGTTTGCCTCCCGCAGTAACTCCCGCGGGGTCTTCTGTGCACGTGACGCTGGCGCACGCGATCTGCCCCGAACCTTCGTGGAGAAGTGGGGCAGTTTCCTGCCATGTGGCGGAGGGAGGGCAACTGGCGCGGCCTTTCTTCCCCGGTAAATAGGGACGCTAAAGAGCGAGGGCTCTTCACTTCGTCTTCCTGTGCTTGCTGCCCCTACTCGCCTTCGCGCTCTAGCCCTCCACTTCTCCTTTGCACCGTTGCTTCTTGGTCGCCGGTGCCGTTCCTTTTCTTCCGTAGGAACGGGCCCCCGCGCTTCAAACATGGCCACCTTCCCGAACAATATGCTGCCCGATGTCGCCGGCGGGTGGTGTGGCTCGTAGGTCACCGAGGAGTTGGTGCAGAAGTACCGGCGGGGGAGGTTCCTGTCGTCGGAGCGCTTGGTGAAGCACCGCCTCGTGCCGGAGGGAGAGCGGGTGCCCAACCCTTAGCCTAGCGAGGTCGTCGTCTTCCTCGCCCACTTCGCTCGCGGCCTTGGGCTGCCGCTGAGGCGGTTCGTCCTGGAGCTGCTTGTCTCCTTCGACCTCCAGCTCCACCATCTCGGAGCCAACGTCGTGGTGATGCTATCGCATCACGCGGCTTGCTGCAAGGCGTGCCTCAGTGTCCTTCCCGATGCCGCGAACTTCTTGAAGTTTTTTCACTTCAAGGTCCAGGTGGTTGGCAAGGGCGGCCCACTGACAGAGACATGCTGCTGCGCCATCTATCTGAGGCCATCGACGATGATGCCGCGTCTAGAGCTCCCGTACACCATCAAGTTGTGGCAGCGCTTGTATTTCTACGTGCGCAATGCCACCGAGGTGGACTGGAACAAGATTCTGGTCTTCGCGAACGTCCCTTCCACCCGGAAGGCCTGGAGCGTCCAGCACTTGGGCGCCCAGGGTGACATCGACCGGATGGCCGCCCGGCTGGTGGTCCTGGTAGAGAAGGAGCGACTCACCGCCCGGGACATTTTGCTGTCCTAGATGCCGCGCCGCGTGCTCCCGCTGCAGCACTAGTCGCACAAGATGTGCCACCTCTCCGGCCATTTGGACCCCACCCGGGTGTCCCGGCTGGATGTGTCGTACGCGGCCCTCCGCGAGGCATTGGAGGAGGACTGGGAGTTCTCCTGCCGGTCGTACCACCGCGGCCGGCCCCTGCCGAAGGTGTGTCTTTTCTCCTCTTTTCCTGGTGGATTTTCCAGAGGGATTCCTCTTATCTTCCGTTGTTGAGTAGATTTTTACGGTGCAGCTAGCGGAGGAGGGCATGGGAGACAATGAGCTCCCCAACTTCGCCGCGGACCACAAGCCCGCAAAGGCTCTGCCGGTGGAACCGGAGCGGTTCCCCATGCGGGCCGACGAGGGTTGCGAGTTCCCACCCAGTGAGAGTTTTTGCCTCGTCCTTGCCTGCTTTGCTCCTGCCACGCTCTAGCCGCGAACTTGATGTTTTGCTTGTGTTGGAACAGCCGCACATGGCGAGGATGTGGATCTTGCCGACGCCACCGCACCCAGGGCCAGGGGGAAGCGTGTTGCCCCGACCAGCGCTGCGCCGGCTCGAGGTGGCACCAAGAAGAGCCGCCGCCCCAGACCCACGGCCACCATGCCGAGCATTGCTGGGTAGGTGTTCCTTCACTCCTGATACTTGTATTGATTGGCTCGCACTTGCTTTGTTCACCCTTGTCTTTACCGCAGCAAGGCGATAGCCTTGCCCAACTCCACGACCGTCGCCACCGTGTCCGCCCCTCCGCCTGCAGGGGTCGGAGGTGCGCCGCCCGACGCCAGTGGTCGTGCGGATGCAACTCGAGGCGCACCTGCCACTTGGTAGGATGGGGAAGCGTAAGAGGTGGTCTTTGCCATTCGCCGTGACGCTTCACCGGGCCATGGCGTTTTCTCGGCTCGCCGAGGGTCTTCTGCATGTGCGCACTGGCACGGCTGCGCCTCCCTCTGGCTCGATGGTGGGTGCTGACTCTGGCACCTACCGGGCGGAGGATCCAGTAGAGGTGCCGCAGCCAGAGGTCCCTGTCCAGCCGGCGGGTGGGCCATCCACGGCCCTGGGGAGCGACGATGACCTTCAGGTCACCAGCTGGGCTCCGACTTGGGCTGTACCACCGCTGGACGCCGCCCTGGCGCGACTGTCGGGAACGGCACCATTGGCCATTGGCCAGGCTTGCTAGCTGGTGGAGGCGCTAGAGCAGGGGCTTGGCCAGGCCAAGGCGCTGGGGGCCTCCGTCGAGGTATGCGTCCTGTTGCTGATCTTGATGTTTGTTCACCATCTCGTGCCGCAGCCGGTTCTTACTTCTCTCTTTTACGCAGAGGGCTCTCGTCGATGCCGCCAAGACCTCGCGGGACCTAGGCCGTAAGATTGCTTGCTCTGCCGTGTCTTCCCGATTGCGTGATTTCTCGCGCTTCTTATTGAATATTGATTACCCTCCTGCAGATCTGCTGGCGGACCGGGACTGTGAGGTGGCCCGGCTGGAGGAGTCCAACAAGGCTCGCTAGGACCAGATCGGCCAGCTAGCTGCGCATCAGCAGCATATGGAGATCAAGGCTGGCGAAGCCAAGAAGGTGGCGGACACTCGGACTGAGGCGCTGAAGAATCTGCAGGTACTCTATGCCACCTAGGAGGATGCCCTCAAGGATTCCAAGGCCAGGGAGGAGGCAACGCTAGTAGAGCTTTGCCAGATCGCCGAGATTGTCATCAGTAAGTGTTCTCAATCCTAGCCGGTATTGCAATTTTGCCTTCTGCATCCCACATTGACCATTGTCTCTTTTCTCGGATGCAGCTCAGTATCCTGAGTCGACTGATCAGGCGCTGGCCCGCATTCTCAAGACGGTTCCAGAGCAGGATCTCCACCCAGGGGAGCTGGTGGCGGTTGTCAGCGAGGAGGCGAACCGGCTTCGTGTCGCTGCTCTCGATGTCCATGACTATGTCTAGCCCGACACCGTCCAGCCAGCCACCATGGACGCTCTGGCCGGGAAGTTGTCGGGTGCTCCAAATCTTATGGATGTGGCTCGAGAGTGGATGGCTCATGGCTGTGTAGTGATGGTGTTGGTGCTGTTGAAGTCCTGGTACCCAGATATGGATCTGCGGAGCCTTTCTCGCAGATGTCACTAGGGGACCAGCTACGATCAGCTTCGCGCCGAGGATCCTGATATCCGCTCTGGTGGTGTGAATATCGGGAACTTCGTCTAGCTGGACCAGGACTTCAGTGACCCGGCTGGCACGGAGCCGTATCACCACGACCCGGTTGTGCCGCACACTGAAGCCCCGGTTGTGCCCAAGACCGCCTCGGCTGACGTTGCCTCCAGCAGCCAAGCCCTAGCCAGTGCCTCCGGCCCTTCTGCCAGCTAGTTAACTTGATCCCCGGTATGCCGGGAGTATTTGTGGATGAAGAACCTATTTTTTTCTTGTGATGTTGTACAGTCGTCTCTGTTCTTATTACTGAACTCTGGTGGGATCATCGCCTCCCTTTGGATAGTTGCCCGTGGTTTTTCATTTGCACTTTCTGTTTGGCATTTACTGCATGCTTGTTTCTATGTGGGGGCACGTAAGCGCACCCACAGGGTGTAGTCCCCGAGGTTCGGGCCGGCTGGAGGATACAGCCGGGTCGAAGCTCCTTTATGCTGTTGTCTGTTTGCAGGTTTTTGTGTGGCACGTGCAAGCGCACCCACAGGGTGTAGTCCCCGAGGTTCATGCCGGCTGGAGGATACAGCCGGGTCGAACCTCCTTGACCTTCTCTGCTGCCACCTGGAAGCTACTAGCCTCCGGCTTGGGTGTTCATCGTGGAACTTTGGCTCATGCAAACATAGAAACAAGCAAGTTGTTTGCCTGGTTAAGCAGATGCAAATTGAATTATAATCTTAGATTCACTAGTTTTGAAGTTTTGCTGTTTCGCACAAATCCAATAACTTTGCCCTTTTCTCAGTGAGCATTGGCCAGTTTTGATGATGTTCCCTTGCTGGCTTCGAGCCGGAGTCGAAGGGGTAGCTTAATAGGCGTACTCCATGATACTTCGGGTTTGGGTCATTGGTCTTGGGCGAGCGAGTGCAGCCGGGACGTCCAGACGTCTTTGTTTTCCTCGTAGCTTTTTCGTGTAGAGGCCTTCGAGCGTTCTGCTCTTGCCAGATCTGTCAGCCGGCTTAAGGTCTGCAGCTGGAACCAAAGAGGAAGCCCTAGGAACCGCGCACAGTACTTTGCCGCGTGGGTCGCGCAGCCGTCTGGGCCAACCGGCGAGTCCCCGAGACGGATCGCCAGCTCCGGGGTTAGAGTAATGCAGCCAGAAAACCAAATTGTGCAACATGACTTGCTAATTTATTGCGAAGTCCCCGAGACTGTGTCGAGGCTCCGATTTAGTTCAAGTGTAAAAGGGGCAAAGCAGGCTCGCATTCCATGGGCATTTAGTTTCTTCGCCTGAGTGATCCGTCTTATTCTTTTCTGGCTGGCGGGCTTCAATGAGGTAGTATGAGTTGTTCTGCAGTACCCGGCTGATGATGAATGGGCCCTCCCAAGGCGGAGATAACTTGTGCATCCCCTTGATGTCTTGTACCAGCCTTAATACCAGGTCGCCTTCGCGGAACGAGACGCTGCGGATCCGGTTGGTGTGGTAACGACATAAGTTTTGCTGGTAGATGGCAAATCTGGACAAGGCCAGCTCGCGTGCTTCTTCGAGAAAGTCGACGATGTCCTCCCGTGCTTCTTTGGCTTGCTACTCTGTGTAAAGCAGTTTGCGGGGTGCGTCGAACTCGATGTCTGTGGACAAGACCGCCTCTGCCCCGTAGACGAGGAAGAAAGGAGTGTAGCTGGTGGACCGGTTTGGCGTGGTGCGAAGGCTCCAAAGCACAACCGGTAGCTCCTCAATCCAGTAGCCGGGGGATCACATCAGTGGCTCGATCAGCCGGGGCTTGATTCCAGCTAGGACTAGGTCGTTTGCTCGCTCGCACTGTCCGTTGGATTGGGGGTGAGCCACAGATGCAAGGTCCAGGCGGATGCCCTTGTCTCCGCAAAATTGTGCAAAAGCTCACTTGGTGAAATTTGTGCCGTTGTTGGTTATGATGCTGTTGGGGTAGCCAAAGAGTGTGATTATGTCCATGAAGAACTTGACCAATGTTGGTCCATCTAGCTTCTTTATTGGCTTTGCCTCTATCCACTTGGTGAATTTCTCCACTGCCACCAGCAAGGGGAATGTTCGTTTGTGGTACCAAACTTCCCGGGCGAGTGCATCACGGTACCCGAGTTGTCATCAATCGCGCGGAGGGGCCGTAGTAGAATCGCCAATTGTCCAGAAGGGCCAAATGGGGATGAATACAAATCTAACGGCCAAACGGTCGTTTGAACCAGACGAAAAACGGTTGAACTCAAATACCACCGTTAGGTCAACTCTACTTGGCCCGCCCTCTCAGTATTCCCCATTATATTTTGTGGTCCTAGACTAGCTTACCCCTGCGTGGCCCAGATCCCTGAGTGGACCAGATCTATTTCTTTGCTCTGCTCTGGTCTTCTCCCCTGCTCCCCTCCCCATAACATTTGCTCAGCTCCGGCTGCTCGTCTCAGATCGGAGCTCGCACTTGCTCTAATTTGCGTCCCCGCCATGTCCGGCCAACCTCCCACGCCTCTAATCGAAGCTCGCAGCCGTCATCGTCGCATCATCCGCCGTATTGGAGCTTCACGTCCTCGGACTAATATCTCGCCTCTGGCTAGTCCTTCTCGCATGGCGGAGTGCGTCCCGCTGGGCGATCTAGGCCGGCGACCGTCCTCGGGAAGTTGTGTGCTGCCACACACCCTAGGCATGGTAGCCCTAGCATAGCAGTTCGACGACCACGCTCTCATGGCCACCGTGTTGGGCGTCCGTCCTGCCGTGTCGCCGGCAGAGTTGTTGTCGGCTTTCAGGTCTCGTTTTGGGATCAGACGAAATGAGGTCAAGATTGAGGTATGCACGCCAGCATTCGATTTTTTCGTCCGGTACGAGCACATCTCAGACACCAAGCATGTTCTGCATTCTTCCCGTTCTTTCAAGTGCTGCGGGGAGAAAATGAGCTTCATGCGTTGGCATCGCACCTGTGGGTGGGACGATCGCTTGGGGCAGCTTCGTTTCTTCTCCAACCTCGGCTTTGATGGCCTCTCATTGGATGCTTGGGAGCCGGAGGCCCTCAAGCAGGTCGTTAGTAGCCTTGGCGGCGAGCTGGTGGAAATGTTGCCACCAAGCGACAAATGGGTCATTGAGGTAAAGGAGTGGCTAAAAGATCCTGACGCCGTTCCTAAGATGTACGAGGTGCAGATTCCAAGCAAGGTAGGGCGACAACTTTGCTGGAAGCACCCGATCATCATCCACCTGGAGGAGGTTCTGCAATCGGTACATGGCATTCAGGGCCCCGAAGAGGCTGCCAGAAAGCGTCATCGTTGCATGCACTATTGGCCTGGAAGGATCCATGGCACAGGACCACCAGCGTTTCGCGACGGCACACACAGTTTTGGTCGGGGGACCGGGCTTGGACGAGCTGGTGGTTCTGATTTCCCTCGAGTAAAGACAGAGCTCTATTGAATTGCCGTGGTATGTGTGTCTAATGAATTTGTAGTATGGAGAGCATAGCAGGAAGTTAGCATCGACTAAAAATGTGTAATAGTTTGAATCGATGTAGTACGTTTGTGTAATAGTTTGAATCGATGTAGTATGTGTAGGTAATGAATTTGATGTAGTGTGTGTGTAATAGTTTGAATCGATGTAGTTGAACACCGTGCTTTATAATTTCTGTGAATAACCAAGGACAATCTCATGAAAAGAGGGTGGTCTGGCAATGAGAAATGTCAATTCTGTGGATGCAAGGAAAATATTGTCCATCTCCTCTTCAAGTACAAGGTAGCTACATTTGTAACACATTGAACTGCAGGACCATTTTGTAGGTAACATAAGACAAAGTAAAAATGGTTTACAACACAGACAGCAGACGCAAATCTGCAGTCTGGGATAAAAAAATGCCAGTTAACTGGATTTAACCACGACTAGTAATTGAAGGAAATAGATACTTGATAGTATTTGCTTACAACAGTAGTACTTCCATACAAAAGGGTCTTATACCTGCACAAAATTGGGCTAAACTTCCTACTAGTTTATAGAACAATTCGTCAGCATTTCATCTACAAAAGCCATTCTTCAGTCTGAACTTAACTATTCTACACTAAAGAAACTACAGATCTCCACTAGAAAAGTTGGCTAGCCAATTGCCTTGAGAGGACATAAGTTCTTTGATCATTTAACCCAAACTGATCTATTGCCTTCTCGCCAAACTACAAGAAATCTGCATCGTTCATGCACGAGCAATTTGCATGCACCAGTCCTGGTTCAGTTGGACCATCCGCGCCGCCGCAACGATTTCTTCAAAATTGAAATTCGGCATATCCTTCTTGGGATCATAGGTCCGTGTGAACTCGAACCTGAATTCCGGGGCTGAGCTGATGCCCGCCGCCGGCTCTGGTTGTCGAACAATCCAGCATGTTGAGTGTAGACGCTTGGTCGCCGCCACGGTACGGCCTCCGATGGTGCGTAGGATGGAGCATCTTTGTCGTAGACGGCGTGTTCCCAGCCTTCCCCACTTCGGTAAGGTAGTCCGCACCGAAGCATGGACGCGAGAGTTCCTAGACCTTAGCGCTGCCCTATTCGAGGGTGTGTACCCTTGGCTGCATGCTCTTGTGAATGATTTGATACGTACTTTGTTCCCGATTTGGAACATTCGAGGAAATCATCCACCTGGCAGGGCAATGGGAGACCGGCCTTGAAGTAGAGCTTCATGGCCTGCCTTAGAGGGGCTAAATACCCCAGTTTCGGCGGCTGTCGCGGTGGCTGCTTAGGTGGGGCCATGTTACCTGTAGCACCCCGATAAAACCACTACTAGAAAATCGCTATGTATTTCCCTTGTGCATCATCATGATAGCATGCTCATGTCATCATGCCACATTGCATTTGAGCATTGTCATGTCATCATGCATATTTTTGTTAAAACTATTTTCAAAAATCCTATCTTTGTTTTCTAAATATCCCCGGTTTTAAATTCAAATAAAAACTTCGATCTTTTCTAGGTCTTTTATTTGTCTAAAAACTATCTATAAAAACCTCTCTAAAAATAAAATAAATAAAAATAAAAATCTTTTTAGGGGAGGCAGCCGGCCAGGCCTGAAGGCCCAGCCAGCCAGCCTACTACCCATATATGAAACCCTAACCTACCCTGATCCCAACCCGCACACCTCCTAGCCACCGCCACCACACCTGCCACTGCGTGCGTAGCGCACGCGAGCAAGCAACGCTCGCAACTCACAGCTGTGGTACACACACACCTTGTCACGCTCCCGCCTGGCCCACCCTGCAGCACTCCCCACACGTTGCACGCAAGCTCCCACCTCGTACAAACCGCGTGCACGCGTCTCCTCCTCCGGCCCCACCTCCTAGTCCCGCACGCGAGGCTCTCCTGACCCCGCATGCTCCCATCGTCGCTCTCCCTCTCCCCTGCTCGATCTCCGTGGAGGGACTCTAGCCGCCGGGGCCTGGCCCTCGCAAGCTCTTCCGCCCGCCAGTGCGCCACTCCGTCTCCTTGGTCGCGCGCCTCCCTGCAACCTCGCTGGCCCGAGCGGATCTGCCCCACCTCGTCTCCCCGCAAACTGCGGCTCCCCCATCTCCACCGTCGGTCACGGCCAGCGGTGCCACCATGGGCGCCGTTGCGACTAAGCTCCATCGCCCTCATCGCCATGACCGCGCCACCGTCAGAGCCCCGCCCTCTGCTTCAACCTCCGCGGCCTCTCCTTCCCGCATCTGTCGGACGCAGAGCCTGCGCCCCTGCGAGCCGTCCCCACACGACCACCTTCGGTGTCCCTGCCCCACGAGATTTCTTCTCCGCCTGCACCAACCGTCACTGTGCTGCCGCGGACGTCCTTCACCCCGTCGAGCCCCGCATCTCCGCCCTGCCTTCTGCAGCACACCGATGCCGTCGCCCTTCTGCAGCCAGTGGCCTCGTCCACGTCCCCTGTGCGTCAACCCGCCCTGCATGCTGGACTCGTTCCGCGAGCCTGACCTCCACCGGCCTTGTGTGTCGCGCCCGCCGTCTGTCGGTGCGTATCCAAGAAGCCTGCGCCCGTGTATCCTTCTACAAGTGTGACCGTGTTGTGGTGTTTTGGGTGTAGTGGTGCTCTAACGATGTATGTGGTGGGGTGAAGTGAAGGTGTCCTGGTTGTGCTACCACGAACGAAGACCTTCCCACGGACGAGAACAAGACGTTGGACAAGGGTGTTAGTGTCGTTGACGAGATCTTCTGAAGACCAACTATACGGAACCCATGTACACCGACCATCGAAGCTGGAGACCCTAGTTCTTTGTCATGGATCTCGGAGAGCCCTAACCCTGGACCTTGAAGACCGAACCCCGGCACCGGCTTCATGATCTCCTTCGCGAACGCCAAGACCATATTCCCGGAGGTGAAGAGCGCTCCTGTCGAGACTGAACCCGACCACCCTCGGAACCAAGTTCGCCGAACCCTATGTGTGATCCCCTTTCCGAGAACCCTATTTTATAAATGCCATCTATACACTTGTTGCATATTAAATTGTTCATGACCGCATACATTTTTGACATTTGGGGGTATTTTGTCGATTCATCTCATAACTAAATATGGAGCTCATATGCGGGCTATTCTAGTTTTATATTGACTCAATTTAAATTTGTGTAGCGAACTAATGCCATATTTTGCCATGTTAAGCCAACATTTAAATTATGGGGAATCTAAACAACATGAACTAATTAATTTTCGGGACTCTGGTTCCGCTTAATATTGTCTAATTGCACCGCATCTTTGCCATGTCGTGCATCATACATGCATCATGCTCGGTCTTCTGTTGTAGTATTAAATAGTGCATCCGGTGTTTCTTCTAGTGTTTTGCTTCTTCCCGGATAGGATGATGAGATGTTGTGAGATTCGACAAGTTCTTCAGATAATGTATCTTCAGCTATGTTTCCTAGGTGAGCAATCTCCCTCTTTCTACCTATTTTGCATTTATAGTTTTTGCTTCCTCCTGTTGATCTATTGCTATCCGTATTGCGATGCTTTTGTTTCTGTGCACCATTTATATTCCTTGCAGCCTCTATATTGCCTTGGACACATCCTATTGCTTGTTGTTTGATAGATAGTCGGTCTCGCGAGTCGTAGTTGCTTGCTCAGGTGCTGCTTCACGTCGTTGTTGTTCCACCGTTATTGGAAGGTTGGCACATGCTTAATGGTGGAGATGATCATGACTTTAATTACAACTTGATAACTAATGAAAGAGGCACCGGTGGGCAATATATGATATTTGGTTTTTCTTGTCCACTTGTGTCCCGTAGGCCCCGAGTACTTGATACATGTTCCTTGACTATCGCACTATCCGCATGTGGGACCATGAATCCCCTGAGCCAGAGCTTGATTCATTTCTTATTTCTTGGGGCCACAAACTAGTATGGGGATTTATTACTATCTTGTACTTATGCCATGCTTTACTTCTTTATTTATGATTGTGCGTGGAGCACCTGTACTATTTTGGATCGTGACATGTTTTCGCTGTATCGACAAGCCCGATCCTGATTCGGGTTCCCGATCGTTTACCACCGTCTACACAAACCTGGGTCCGGAGCGGCAGGTCAACCGTCATGGGTAGCTTAGTGGGGTGGCCCCCTGAAATATTTTATGAATCCTGTGATTGCTTTGTCGTGAAAGCCTCATTGGTTTTTGATTTGGTTTTTCCGAGGTTGATCATGCGTGTGTTGCTATTTGTGCACCCCTGCAGGGTAAATCTTTCTGAAAGCTATCCGCGGTTATGGACGACTTGGAGCACAATATCTCGACCATAGACAAGCATAACTAAAGTAGTGCTATAAATTTAACTTAATATGTGACTAGTAATCAGCTTCACTACAATGGAATGGATAATAAAAGTGCCAACAACTGGTGGAACTGGGGTGTATCGTGTCATGTTATACCTGCCTAGTAAGTATCACAACTCCAATGGAATGAAATAAAACTGCCAACAACTGCTGGGTTTGGGATGTCACATGCTATCCATATCTGACTAGTAAGTGTTGTAACTATAATGGAATGAATAAAACTGCCAACTACGTCAGTTCCTCGGTTTGACTTCCTCGTCTGGTCTCGAGGGGGAAATACCAGGATGGGTATGATTGGTGTTATTATCAGGTTGATTCCACATAGGTCTTTCTTATCTCTACCTAATAGCCGACAGTTTATTCAGTCTCTATAGGTTGTTTAGTGCATACTTCGCTGCCGCTTCAGTCCACCATACCTATGTAGGCGAGAGCCACCGAATTCTAGCCTTGCCGTGTATTGGCCTCAGTACTGACCGCTCCCTTTCTCCTTTGCCCTTTGTTGGCATCCCTTTTGTTTTAACAAGTATAAGTTCGACATCGTTAGCAGGGTTACTGTAACACCCTCGAATCGGCCCTATGCAAGTTTTAGCCCTTTCCGCCAAACCCGCATAGAAACGATTCAAGGGCATCCACCGAGCACTTGATGCGGGTGGAAAACAAAGTAATACCATTACACAACAGTCCTCGATGGGACCCACAGAATAGATATATAAACAACAGTGACTCATCGAGCCAAGAATACAGATATACAATACAAAGATCCAAATCACCTTGAAAACGATAGAGCGTCCGACTACGGACAAGATGCAAATAGGGCTAAGAGCCCTGAAGAATAACCAATGGCGTCCATAACCCTGCCTAGGCCAAGCCGGAAGGGTAACCCTGCTAACGACGTCGATCTCAAACCTGCTAAAACAAAAGGGGTGCTAACAAAGGGCAAAGGAAAAAGAGGAGCGTCAGTACTGAGGCCAGTACACGGCGAGGCTAGAATTCGGCGGTCCTCGCCTACATAGGTATGGTGGAGTGAAGCAGCAGCGCAACAGCAAACAACCTATAGAGACTCAGTACAACTGTCCGCTATTATAGAGGGATAAGAAAGACCTATTCGGATCCATCCTGATACTAACACCAAACATACCCATCCTGGCATTTCCCCCTCGAGACCAAACGAGGAAGTCGGACCAAGGAACTCACACAGTTGGCAATTTTACTCATTCCGTTATAGTTGCAGCACTTACTAATCAGATGTAGGTATGATAACATAAGTAGTGGGCAATTTTATTTATCATTCCGTTGTAGTTGGAACATTTACTAGTCAGATATAATTGTCCTGAGGAATCCCAAAACCCAATAGTTGTTGACACTTTTATCACATTCCATTGGAGTTGCAATACTTATTAGGCAGGTATAGCATGACACAGATCACCACAGATCCACCAGTTGTTGGCATTTTTATTATCCATTCCATTATAGTTGAATCTGATTACTAGTCATATATTAAGTCAAGTTTATAGCACTACTTTAGTTATGCTTGTCTATGATCGAGATACTGTGCTCCAAGTCGTCCATAACCGCGGACACGGCTTTCAGAAAGTTTTACCCTGCAGGGGTGCACAAATAGCAACACACACTCGATCAACCTCGGAAAAACCAACTCAAAACCCAACGAGGCTTTCACGACAAAGCAATCACAGGATTCATAAATATTTCAGGGGGCCACCCACTAAGCTACCCACAATGAAGTTGGCCAGCTCCGGAACGGACCCAGGGTTTGTGTGTACGGTTGTAAACGACTGGGAACCCGAAAGTGTGACTGGGCTTGTCGATACAGCGAAAACGTGTCATGATCTTAAACAGTACAGGTGCTCCACGCACAATCGTAAATAAAGCAGTAAAGCATGGCATAAGTACAGGATAGTAATAAAGCCCCAAACTAGTTTGTGGCCCCAAGAAATAGAAATGAATCAAGCTCTAGCTCAGGGGGGTCCATAAGGCCTCCCGGGTGTGGATAGTGCGAAAAATCAAGGAACAGGTATCAAGTACTCGGGGTCCTACGGGACAAAAGTGAGCGTGGAAGAACCAAATAACATCTATTGCTCACCGATGCCTCTGCATTAGTTATATCTAGCATTTTAATAGTTGTACTTAAAGTCACGATCAACTCCACCGTAGACATCTGCCAGCATACCAACAACTGTGGTACTCGACAACACGAGATCGCACCTGAGCAAGCAACTACGACTCGCAAGGCCAGCTATCTACCAAACAACAGGTATTAGGAGGTGTCCATGGCAATATAGAGGCTACACGGGATATAACTGGTGCACGGAAAACTAAAGCATCGCGACAAGGATAGCAATAGATCAACAGGAGGAAATAAAGACTATAAATGCAAAATAGGTAGAAGGGGGAGAGATGCTCGCCTGGAAAACACTGTCGACGGATCATATCCAGAGAACTTGTCGATACTCGCATCAACTCATCGGCCTAATCCGCGAAGAACCAAACACTAGAAGAAACACTGGATGCAATATTTAATACTACGGTAGAAGATCCGGCATGATCACGATATGATGCAGATGCGGTGCAATTAGGCAATATTAAGCGGAACCGGGGTCCCAATAATTAATTACATGGTTCAAGTTATTTAGAACGCCCGCAATTTAAATGTTGTATTAGCAGGGTGAAACATGGCATCGGTTCGCTACACCAATTTAAAGGGGGCCAATAAGAGACTAGAAAAGCCTGCATATAGTCTCCATATTTAATTTAGGTGAATTGCCGAAAAGGCCCCAACACCCACAATATGCATGCAAGGATGAACAATTTAATATGCGACAGGTATATGTCATATTATAAAAATAGGGGCTTAGGGTCACACATCTGGGGGGAGGGGTCGGCAAACTTGGTTCCGAGGGTTCGACGGAGAACGCTCTTGGCAGGATCGGGTCCGAGAAGAAGATCTTGTTGGGTCCGCGTATCGGGTCGGTCTTGGCGTCTGTGTTGAAGATCATGGTGTTCCGTGACGGAGAACTTGGTGTTCGGGTTCTCGGGCATCGCAGCCGGGAAGGAGTACTGGTCGTTCCCAAGAGGAGATCTTGGTGTCTGGGAAGGCGATCATGTCGTTCCATGTCGGCGACCTTCGGTTAGCGGCTCCCGTGTGGGGGAACCTTGGTGGTTCCGGCGTTGTGTGCCGACGACAATCTTGACTCGATGTCAAAGACCTTTGAGTGTGGGTGATCTTCGTAAGGTCCTTAGCCATCGACGTCGCACATGTATGGATCGGGCACCGGTGACCTTCACGTGTCAACATATGTTGTTCTTGTCTACCAGATGGCGAACTTGAATAGACAACATCAGGTTCCAGGTAGCACACACAACATCTCTTCATGGTCATTGTCTTATCATCACCACAACAACATGGCCTTCGGGTTGCACACAACTCTTCACATCATCTGTAGCACACTACCACATACCATCGCCGCATCACATTGTTGCAGGGCTAGCACACACGCAGGACACAAGGGGGTACTTGTAAAAATACAGAGGATATACGCAGCTCGCAGGATGGAGAAGAGGAGGTCTGGACCTCGTGGTGCTCGTGGCGAGAGGCAGCATGGCGGAGCTCGGCCGTGCTGCGGGTGGAAGACGGCGGCGAGGAGGCACCGAGCTCGCCGCAGCGAGGGTTAGGGTCAAGGACCGGTGGGGGAAGGTCGACGACGAGAGGGACGACAAATGAAGCGGGCGGTTGCTGGGGGGCTCGGTGGTGGCGGAAGAAGGCGCGGAGCTGTGGCGGAGCGCGGTGCCGGGGCCGAAGCGAGGAGGAGTCGGTCGGTTAAGTCGGGAGCGGAGGGGGCCGACGCCGGACAGGGGCGGGGGGGGCCAGCGGCGCGAAGGGCAACACCGATGTGGAGGCCAACGGCCAGGCGGAGCGGCGGCCGGCTCCGGCTGGAAAGGCGGCGCCAGTTGGGGAGGCGGCAGCCGAGCGAGGCGAAGGGGTGGTCGGGGGAACAGAGGCCAGTGGCCGGTCGAGCATGGGGAGGAGGGCGACGCCGCAGAGGCGGCCGCCGGGGGCAGGTACGGGCTTGGTGCAGGGAAGGCCGAGGTCGCGGAGAGGAGGGCCACGAGGCGGCGACGCGGGGTGGGCTCCGGCGGCGGGGACGATGGAGGAGCTCGCCGGCGGTCAGTAGGAGCGAGGTAGGTGCGGGCGTCGGTCGGTGGAAGGTGGGGATGGGGGTGCGACATGTTAGAGGGGTGGGGATCAACACGGGGATGGAGAGGGAGCGGGGTTGGGTTCGAAGGTGGGTGGTCAGGCTGGCGATGTGTGCGTGCTAGTGCGTGTGGGGCTGGCAGGCGGGGTGCGCACGGGGCCAGGGGTGGCGGCGGCTGGTGAGGGAGTGGGATCTAGGGTTAGGGTCTGCTGGGTTGTAGGCCGGCTGTTGGCTGGGCCTTTGGGCTGGGCCGGTGCCGGCCTCCCCTAGAAAAAATAGCTTTATTTATTTATTTGTTTTAATTTCAGAAGACTTTTGTAAATAGTTTTTAGACAAAATAAAATATCCAGGAAGACCTGGTTTTATGATTTGAAAATAAAGGAGGGCTAATTAGAAAACAAAATAGCGTTCTTGCAAAGTACTTTTATGAACAAACATGCATGATGATGTCATGATGATGCACAAAGTATAAACAACGAGCGATTTTCTGGTAGTGGTTTTAGCGGGATGCCACAGTTACCCTTCCGGCTTGGCCTGGGCAGGGTTATGGACGCTATTGGTTATTCTTCAGGGCTCTTAGCCCCATTTGCATCTTGTCCGTACTCGGACGCTATATCGTTTTCAAGGTGATTTGGATCTTTCTATTGTATATCTATATTTTTTACTCTTGGAGTCGTTGTTGTATATATATATATATATATATGTTTCTGTGGGTTCCATCGTGGACTGTTGTGTAATGTTATTACTTCGTTCTCCACCCGCACGCAAGTGCCTGGTGGGCTTCCTTAAATCGTTTCTATGCGCGTTTGGCGGGAATCGCTGAAACTTGCATATGGCCGATTCGAGGGTGTTACATTACCCTAGTTGGTGCGGCGCGGAGGAGCTGCACAAGGTGAACTGTGGTTTGTCGAAGAAGGGGAGTGAAAGACTGACAGTAGGTTTGGACTATGGGCACACGTGAAAATAACCATCTCCCATTTTCTTAGAGGGTAATAAGTTGACACTCATTGCATTAATCGCTCAATCTTTATTTCCCTTCTTAGCATAAGAGTGCGAACGTAATAAAAAGATCGGTCATGGCTATCCACCTCATCGGGCAATGTACCAGGACAGGTAGGAGACCGGGTTTCATTTTAGAAATGTTGACGACTGTGCCCTTATGTTTATACGATATTATTTCTCTGCCACCATGTACCGTCGATTGTAGCAACACCATCAGAAACAGGGGATGACGACGTGACATGTTTTTTTAAAGGGCATCAAAAACAGGGGATGCAGACGTGGCATGTTTTCTGACTAGCGGGCCTGCCTCCTCCACCTTCGACGGCGTGCATCCTAGGTTCGAGGGCTGGTGCCACCCACCAACACATTATTGTGCAATTTTCCATGTGGAACCTGAATTCCGGCGCTGAGCTGATGCCCATGTCGAACACAGAGAATTCTGAAAGAAGCTACTAAAAATAAATACTTTGAATTCTGAAAGTACTAAAATTAAATACATTACAATTTTGTCTGAAAGGTAATACGCATACTGCTGATCAAAATAATATAAATACAGTACAAATTTCTACTTCAAAAAATAGACCTGAAAATGCTAGCAAATAAGCTAGGATGAATATAGGATTCATTCTCTCCTATATATTTCATTGTCGTCAGCTCCCGCGTGCTGCAACACATATTTAGAGAACTCTCTCTCTGCAATGTGCTGCCAGTATCTTGTCCAAAGGGTAAGGCCTCGGTGTATGTTCCAGACTTAAGCTATGCATTACCATTGTTGGTTCCTCTTCCCAGGCTTGAACCTCATGATCGTACAGTCTGATATAATTCCTGTAGTATATGCAACCGGGTTTGACTGTGGGGTGTAACCTGGTGCCAATAGAGATAGAACGATTCTAATCAACAAAGAGGGCACGACTTCCAATGTCACCGACGGCCTGGAGAGAGCGGTTCTCCATGTCCACCCGATACAACACCGGTTGCCCTTTGGCGAAATCCCCGTTCAACACAAGAAGCGGATCACCATCTGAATCCACAAGGTAAATTTGTAAGTTCCATGTACATGTTCAAAGACTGGGGCTGAAATTATTTTGGCCATCGTGACAGTGCTCGCGCACTGCTCTAACTGGATGTTGGTCGACAAGATGTCTCCATTCTCAAGTAATGCATATACTTCCCGTTGGAATGTCGTCATGTAGTCCAGAAGCGTATCAGGAGGTGGCGAATACAATCCTTCTCCAAATGATTCATTGATTTGCCCCGTTGGGGTGCTCTCATCGGCCCATGCAATATGATCTGGATAATCAGTGCAAACGAACACCATCGTCGGGGACATCGTCACGATGAGAGATTGCAGAAGATCAAATGGTATGTGTGCTTGAAACTAAGTGTTAGACTTATGAGTGATTGGGTTCAGAAGCCGAATCTAGTACTGCTCCACCCTCTGAGCAAGCACGATGACGCCACGAGAAACACCGACGAAGTAGAATCTTTTGGAAGAGGAGGGCATCAGTTAGCACTAAGATGTTTACAATGGAAAATACCAATAAATATTGGATGTGAATGTGAACCTGCGATGGACGTCCATTAGATTTGTCCTGAAGCAACGACCAGTGGCGAGGTTGAGGAAGGTGAAGTCGCCAACGTCTGGAAGTGTGTGATCTATCATGATCCAGTTGTTGAGATGGAATCTGGGCACCTTTAAAGTGCGGCGCCAATCGGTGCAGACTTCCCGACAAGCAGCATAGGTGTCGACGTACTCCTCTTTCTCCAGCAAGTAGTCGGCGATCTTGCGAAGTGGGTCGGCCGGGAGATCAGACCAGTTCCTCTTCATCCGGCTACTAGCCATGGCTTACGTACGTGAATGTTTTGATCAAGGAAGAAAGAAGAACTACCACTGCGAGGAGAAGAAGAAGAGGAGAACAGATGAGGGAGACGAAGCGGAACTGCCACTGCAAAGAGACGAGGAGACGAGGGAGAAGAAGCAGAGCTGCCACTTCAAGTTTGGATCAACGGGCTTTATTTTTGGAACTAGCGCGTGAACCATCCATGCACTGCATGCAAGTTTTGATAAAACAGACTGACATGTGGGACCTGCTAAAAAAATCCGTGAAGTGCTACCATGCATAGTGCGCTGACCCGCCTCCTCGACCTTCGATGGCGCACGTCCCAGGTTCGAGGGCTGGTGCCACCAACCAACACATTATTGTGCAATTTTCCATGCTTTGTCGCAACCAGCTCCGCTCCGCTCCTCTGCTCCTGCCGCCGCCACTCCGCTCAGTCGTGCACCACTCTTGTTGTCCGCTTGGGCCATCGTCCTCCCGCCCTCCCCTCCCTGCCATCCCCTCACGTCCTCCTCCCCTCCCTGCCCTGTCTCCTTGCTGCGGTCCACCGCCCAGGCGCGTCTGGAAACGAAAACCAAGAGTCGACCGTTGGGTTAGGGGCCCAACGACACTAGTGATCCGGATCCTGCTCAGAGATGGATCCTGCAAGGCTTGAGAACACGGAGATGGGTCCTACGCGGCTGGAGAGCACGGAATCTCCTTCAAGTTTGGAGAGCATAGAGGACAACGAAACAGGGGAAGAGGAAGCGGGGTGCAGAGCTTTGGTGGTATGGAGCTCGGAGAAGGTGTCGTGCGTCCACATTGAAGGGTAAGAACTATGATTCCTTTTCTGCATACCCCAATTAGCGTTTCTAGTCCCGTGGTGATGGCAAGGATATGTGTTGGTAACCGCAGGATGTCTGTACATCTTGTCCTTGAGCATGATGCTTTGTCAAGCGAGCATGAAGGACTGAAATGTGTGGTGGTGCGGATGATGATGAGAAAGCATATCCAGACGTGGATGCTGGCCCTGATAGGATGGAGAGTAGGGAATATTTGGTTGATTCGAACTTTGAGCCTGACTATGGGACTGATGAGAAAGAGGAATGTGAAGATGTGGAAATGGGATGTAGATACGACGACGAACACGAGGACAAGCCAGTGATACACTTTGACAGGGACAATCCTACAATTGATGAGGGGACTGTCTTTGATAATGTGGAGGACTGCAGATATGCAGTTGCAACCTATGCAATCAGAGTTGGGTTCAAATTTATCATTGAAAAGAGCGACCAAAAGAGATTTAGGGTGCACTGTAGGAAAAGTAATGTGTGTAAATGGATATTACATGCATCTCCAATGCGGGGTGGACACCCATTTCAGGTTGCAATAGCGACATTTAGTTTCAGGGTGAGGCAGGATCATAACATTGGACCTGCTGAACTCATCGCAAAGATTAGCAAAAAATTTAACGTTCTGATTCCTTACCACAGAGTCTTTGATGGGAAGGAGATGGCTCTAGACTTCATTCAAGGCAAGTGGAATGATAGTTTTCATATGTTGTATAGTTTCAAAGCTCAGGTAGAGAAAACATCACCTGGTAGTGTTGTTGACATCGATTACGAGGTTGTGAAAGGAAGAGAAAAGGTCTCGAGGGGGGTCAGGTATAAGCAGGCAGATAAGATATGCTTCAGGAGATGTTTTGTCTGCCTGAAGGCATGCTGGAAGGGGTTCCTAGACGGCTACAGTCCATACTTGGCAATAGGCGCAACTTCTTTAACAGGGAAGTTCAGGGGACATGTTACTTCTGCTTGTGCTTTGGACGAGCATAATTGGCTTCTACCCGTAGCTTATGTTGTTCTTGAGGGTGAATCAAATGAAAGCTGGACATGGTTCATGCAGAGACTACGGGAAGTAATTCGTCACCCTGAAGGCTTGGTGATACACACCGGTGCATGCGAGGGTCTTGAGAATGCTGTTGATGTTGTGTTTCCTGGGGTTGAGCATAGGGAATGCATGCAGCACCTCGCTACTAACTTCACGAAGAAGTTTAAAGGAAATATCTTTGAAGAGGACTTGTGGCGATCAGCATACACATACACCCCAAGCACGCATGCTACTTACTTGCAGAACATGCATGTAGTGCCAAAGGTAAAAAAATACCTTGAAGAACATCACACCAAGCTATGGGCCAGAAGTAAGTTTGGTGAGTTAAGCAAGGTGGATTTTGTTTGCAATAATTTGGCAGAGAGTTTCAATGATAAGATTTCGGGAACGAAGACACTTGGAATTGTTATTTTGTTGGATGCAATATTACTTTGCATAATGGTGAAGATAGATTTAAGGCAAAGAATTTGTGCAAGAAATTTTTTAGGCCATAAAATAGTTCCAAAGGTGGTTATGTTACTGAATGCAAAAACTAGGGCAATGAGAACGATAAAGATGAGGATGGTCAGAAGTTCCAGAACATTGGCTGAGGTTTATGTAGAATACAAGCGTGGAAGTGAACGGAGGTACACTATAGACATTGAAAATAAGACTTGTTCATGCAGGAAGTGGCAGATAAAGGTTCAAGGCTGGGAGCTAGGAAAAGGAAATGAAAACGTTGTGGCGGATTCAGCCATATCAAGAGGTTGTGCAAAAACCCAGTTACACATGATATTGTCCTTGTTCACACCCCGGTGGTCGAAAATGAGGCTTCTCAGCCAGAACTGGAGGAAGAGCAGCGCGAAGATGGTGATGAGCACTCGGAGGAAAACGTACCTAAGTGGAGGTGCCGGCGAGAAAAGGGTGTGAAAAGAAAAAAAAAGGGTAAGCGGAACAGGGAGGAAAGGGCAAATAATGGAGGTGTATTAGAATATGAAGAAGTTGCAGGGGTGATTGAGGATGTTCTTGAGGATCTTTCAGCTAACTGTAGGAGATATAATAAATCCCTGCCAATTTCATCTTTGTACGATTCTCCGGATGAAAGGTAAGCTTAAAAATTGTTTTATTTGCCATTTTATCATTTTTTATCCTCATCAACTAATGCTTAATGCAGCGTGGGCTAGCATACTAATAAGAGGAGCAGAAAGATGCGGGCACAGTAATGTCGTATGTTTAATTATATCATTGAAATTAAACTAGTCGTGTCGTCTTTATTTATATCTGGCGCGTGCAACGTGTCTATGATGGGATCATGTGGACCAGATTACAATTTTTTAAATATTATTACATTAATTTTTTACCTGTGTTAGGACGCGGCTACTAGTTCCCATCTCCCTTGCATTCCCATCTCCTCCGGCGCACTCCAGAATTATGGTTGTGCTATCAAGTAGCAGAGTCAGCGTATTATCCCATCAGATGTGAACACAATGACTTTGTTCAGAATTTGACGACTTTTGATTAGTTTGAAAGACAGCGAAACCTAAACCATGTATCCAGACATGTTTTGGGTATAGACAAATTTATTAAATATCTAAAAAAACTAATTCAGTTATATCTAGACATGAGTTGTACACTATTACAACACGCTCGATCCCTTCTCCTCTGGTGCACTCCAAATTATGGCTGTGCCATCAAGTGCTAGGAGCAGAGTCAGCGTATTGTCCCATCAGATATGCCAGGAACGCGCGAACTTTATTTTCAGGATCGGACGAGTTTCGATCGACTAGTTTCAAAGACAAAGACAACTAAAACATGGCCAACATATATAGATTATGACGATAATCGACCATGACTCAAGTGATCCAGATCCAAAGAGCGCATTAAGATACCGTACATAGATTTAATTTATGCTCAAGTGGCCCTAATCGACTATGACGCTCCCGCAGTCTCCATCATCGACGTTGTTGTCCATGTCGCCGCCAGCCTCCTCCACATCAAAATCGATGCCGACGTTCCCGGCAACATTCCTCCTCCTCATGGATTTTTCACGGCACGCTGCATCGATAACGGTGGAGGTCGTACGCCCAGGCATTGCCCAGAAGCGCTGCCTCCCTTCGGGGTTGCGCAGATCCGAGTGGATCTCCCTCCGATGGGTTCCGCACAGCTCAATCAACACAGCCCGCTCCTTCTTGAACAGCTTTCGCCAGTACGCGCTCGTGCGCGAGTACCGTGCCATTGCCCTCTTCCGCTCCGACAGCTGGCGGCGGCGCTCCTCGATCTATCTCGCCAACGTGTTGTCGTGCAAGAGCGACGCGACAGGAACCCAGCGTAGCGGAGCTCGAAGTCAGCCAGAAGCCTCGTGAACGGCGACGCGAGTATGTCGTAGTGGGCGAACATCTGAGCCTCGTGCAAGCTGAGTTTGGGCCTCTCCCTCTCATGGCGATGAAGGAACACAATCTGAGCTTCGGCCCCGAGGTTAAGGGGATAAGGGCAAGGACGTAGGCCCAGCATCGTTGCCACTTCCAATGAGTTCGCAGAACAGACTTCTCGTGAAACGCCCTCGCGAAGGACATCCTTATCGTCCACGCACCCCGATCCAACGGTGCCTAACAATCGGGGATCGGGTCTTCTAGAAGCCCAGAGCGGTTGCTGGTTAGCTCTGCGTCCCGATTGTTTGTGGCCAACGACGGTAGTTGAAAATAATACACATTTCAATGACACTGGTGGATCCATATGTGGTCTCTGAAGAGAACACACATGCAATGACTCTAGCTGTGGTTAATGAGAAGAGCACACATGCAATGACACTGGTGGATCCATATGTGGTATGTGAAAAGAACACACATGCAATGACTCTGGTTGTTGTTAGTAAAAAGAGCACACATGCAATGACAATGGTGGATCCATGTGTGGTCTCTGAAGAGCACACACATGCAATGACACTGGTGGATCCATATGTGTTATGTGAAAAGAATAGTCATGAAATGACTATAGTTGTTGTTAGTAAAAATAACACACATGGAATGACACTGGTGGATCCATGTGTGGTCTCTAAAGAGAAGACACATTTCAATGACACTGGTGGATCCATATGTGGTATGTGAAAAGAACACAGATGCAATGAGTCTGGTTGTTGTTAGTAAAAAGAGCACACATGCAATGACACTGGTGGATCCAGGTGTGGTCTCTAAAGAGAACACACATGCAATGACACCAGTGGATCCATATGTGGTATGTGAAAAGAACACACATGCAATGAATCCAGTTGTTGTTAGTAAAAAGAACACACATGCAATGACACTTGTGGATCCATGTGTGGTCTCTGAAGAGAACACACATGCAATGACTCTAGCTGTGGTTAATGAGAAGAACACACATTTCAATGACACTGGTGGATCCATATGTGGTATGTCAAAAGAACACACATGCAATGACTCTGGTTGTTGTTAGTAAAAAGAGCACACATGCAGTGGCACTGGTGGATCCTTGTGTGGTCTCTAAAGATAACACACATTTCAATGACACTGGTGGATCCATATGTGGTATGTGAAAAAAACACACATGCAATGACTCCAATTGTTGTTAGTAAAAAGAACACACATGCAATGACACTGGTGGATCCATGTGTGGTCTCTGAAGAGAACACACATGCAATGACTCTAGCCGTGGTTAATGAGAAGAACACACATTTCAATGACACTGGTGGATCCATATGTGTTATGTGAAAAGAATAGTCATGAAATGACTCTAGTTGTTGTTAGTAAAAAGAACACACATGCAATGACAATGGTGGATCCATGTGTGGTCTCTGAAGAGAACACACATGCAATGACACTTGTGGATCCATATGTGGTATGTGAAAAGAACACACATGCAATGACTCCAGTTGTTTTTAGTAAAAAGAACACACATGCAATGACACTGGTGGATCCATGTGTCGTCTTTGAAGAGAACACACATTTCAATGACACTATTGGATCCATATGTGGTATGTGAAAAGAACACACATGCAATGACTCAAGTTGTTGTTAGTAAAAATAAGACACATGCAATGACACTGGTGGATCCATGTGTGGTCTCTGAAGAGAACACATATGCAATGACTCTAGTTGTGGTTAATGAGAACAACACACATTTC
Organism: Avena insularis; assembly: GCA_023614405.1. Classification (NCBI taxonomy): domain Eukaryota; kingdom Viridiplantae; phylum Streptophyta; class Magnoliopsida; order Poales; family Poaceae; genus Avena; species Avena insularis. Next base: position 411,839,356 of record CM042692.1, on the reverse strand, counting down.
AATGACACTGGTGGATCCATATGTGGTATGTGAAAAGAACACACATGGAATGACTCCAGTTGTTGTTAGTAAAAAGAACACACATGCAATGACACTGGTGGATCCATGTGTGGTCTCTGAAGGGAACACACATGCAATTACATAGGTGGATCCATATGTGGTATGTGAAAAGAACACACATGCAATGACTCCAGTTGTTGTTAGTAGAAAGAGCACACATGCAATGACACTGGTGGATCCATGTGTGGTCTTTGAAGAGAACACACATGCAATGACTCTAGCTGGGGTTACTGAGAATAACACACATTTCAATGACACTCGTGGATCCATATGTGGTATGTGAAAACAACACACATGCAATGACTCTGGTTGTTGTTAGTAAAAAGAACACACATGCAATGACACTGGTGGATCCATGTGTGGTCTCTGAAGAGAACACACATGCAATGACTCTAGCTGTAGTTCATGAGAAGAAGACACATTTCAATGACACTGGTGGATCCATATGTGGTATGAGAAAAGAACACACATGAAATGACTCCAGTTGTTGTTAGTAAAAAGAACACACATGCAATGACACTGGTGGATCCATGTGTGGTCTCTCAAGAGAACAGACATTTCAATGACACTGGTGGATCCATATGTGGTATGTGAAAAGAACAAACATGCAATGACTCTGGTTGATGGGGATATGCCGAAGGGGGTATACTCAGCAGTAGGTTTCGAGTGGTCCAGAAGGCCCGTGAGTACGTCTGGAGGACAGCGACTGGACTCTGAAGTCCATCGACTGGCGACTGGGAGTCTAGAAGCGTAACAGAAGCCTAGTCGGATTAGGTCAAAAGCCCGGGATCCTTATCTTCTTCGGGGACAACTTGTAAACCCTGGTGAGGTGCTTCATATATAAACCTCCCTAGGGTATCGTAGAGACTTACGTTCCATCATACACCCCCTCAAGCGACTCGCCGCCTAGCCGCCGAGCTCACCACCCTTGTAACTCGCTCTCTCATAATCTAATCTAGCAGGAGTAGGTCTTTACCCTCCGGGGGGGACGAACCTGGGTAAAACCTTGTGGATCTGCCCCCATCTCGCACCACAGATGGCTGCCAACTCTTCCTCACGAAACTCTCAATCGCTGCCTATGGCAGCGACTGCCGTGGCCATTTCCACCTCCGTCACGACTGCCGTGGCCATTTCCACCTGCCGTGGCCATTTCCAACTTGGTCTCAAGCCACGACTGCAGGTGCCCCTCGAGCGCACCCCAGGATATTGGGTCGACGAGCTCCCCTCTGTGATATGGGGGATCCGCACCTCCGTCAACCGATCAACCGGGTTCACGCCTTTCTTCATGGTGTATGGCGCCGAGGCCGTAATGCTAACAGACCTGGAGCACGAGTCCCCTCGAGTCGCCAACTACGTCGAGGCGGCCAACGAAACCGCCCGCCAAGATAGCGTCGATCAACTTGATGAAGCACGCGACCTGGCTCGCTCCCGCACCGCCATATACCAGCAAGGACTTCGCCGTTATCACAGCCGAAAGTGCAAACCGCACCTTCAGAAGGCGACCTGGTCCTACGATTGGCCCAGGACAAGAAGGGCATGCACAAGCTCTCCCCTCCATGGGAGGGGCCATTCGCCATAGGCCGAGTCCTTGGCAAAGACGCCTACTACCTCATCGACATACGGGGTGATGGCTAGTTGGAGGTCGGGAGGCCATGGAATGTCAACCTCCTCCAGAAGTTCTACACCTAGAACCACACAATGTACTCTGTCAGAATATATAAATGAAATTCAGTCGGATTGCACAAATTTTGCCCACTCGCCATATTCTTGTGCCACTGCACAGACACGCAAGAAATCGCCATTCACGAAGTTAACCTGCGGTGAACCGGCCACGCAAAAGTAGTGCGGCACAAGGGCACCGAAGTATTCGGGCCTTGTGTCGCCCACAAAAACGCTAACCCGGAGACGCCATTGAGTCGCTTAGTCTGACCGCCCACCGGCCAAGACATCCGATACGCTTCCAAATGACTGCCCCCACCCTCGAGAAAAGCGACTCGAACGGTTAAGTACCATGCACGGGGACTCCGCAAAATGGGAACCCCACGCTGCTCGGGAACACACCTAGTAAGAGAGCTGCCTAGGGCACGCCAAGCGACTGGCTCTCCGGGCCAGGGGAGGAGACGCGTTACAAACAACGCATTCACAACCTGCAACAGGATCATGACCAATACGGTCTAGCACAATGCTCGGGGACTCGTTCACAAATGAACCCCACTCCCGCTCGGGGACTCGCCGCTCAGGAGACGCGAGGGATAAAAACAAACGCGAAAACAAATCAAACACATAGAAATACACAATCGAGTTATACCCCATTAAAGGGCGGACGCGCTCGCGGACTCGCTCAAAATGTTGAACAAAACACCCCCTTAATCATAACACAAGTCGACCAAGTCCTTGCGACACGGATTACAAAATCATCGTACAATGTTTGCCACTTGGCATCTGTTACAACTATTACATTTGCTTACTCCACAGGCCCTGACGAAGAAGCGCCACCACCCTTGACGCGCACGAAGGGCCGCCACGGGTTCGCCGGGTACGAGGTCAGCGACTTCGCCAACGATGACCGGAAGGGCTGCTCCGACTTCATGTCGCGGTGCTCTGGCTCGGGGTCGCCAGGTGCTAGCACCGTCTCCTGGTACGGCAGAAGATCCCCCATCGCCAAGACACGATCGGCATAAGGAGTGGCCTTCGTAGTCAGCTTCAGCACCTCCGACATCTCCACCGTGTCGGTCGCCGAAGGATAGCCACTCGTGACGTCATCCAGATCGAAGTCGTCCGGGAAGTGCGCGAGGCCCAAGCTCAACGCTGTGGCGGCCCCGCGCCTGAACGTGGAGCGCGTCATCCACTCCACAACCGTGGGCACCTCATCCAGATAGCACCACACCTCCGTGAGCCCCCTAGGGATGACTTCGGTGGGAGACATGCCCTGGAGGACCGCCTGGACACACAACGCCGAGGCCGTGGCAGCATTCACCACGACAGTCATGCACTTCGAAGCGGTATAAGTCTGCACCATCGGGTCGCTTTGGCCTACCACAGCTGGAAAGTCAGACGTCAGTGAAACAATGAAACCCCAAAAGCGGAGAACCGACAAAAGGATGAGGCAAAATGACAGAAACTCACCAAGAAGCTTGCGGCAATTCTCCTTGACGTGCTTCTCCAAAGCGGCTTGGTCGTTATGCAGCCCCACGATAATGGGGTCCGTGGCCTTGCGTTCCTACTCAAGGGCGGCGACAGCAGTCTTTGCACGTTCTTCTGAAGAAATTGAGGCTGCCTTAGAATCCTCCAACTCCTTGACTAGGGAGGCCACTCGCTCATTCGCCGTGTCCAGTTCGGCGAGTGGGACATACCCCTCACGGGCCTTGGAGACCTCATCCGGGAAACCATCTACAAGTGGAGGTGTCAGAGTATTAAACAAAACCAGCTCATAACAAGCAAAGAAGAACAACGTCAAACACTCACCGATCCTCTCTTGAAGCCGCTGGTTCACCTCTTGCGCCTCGCGCAAATCACACTCCAGGCGCTCTCGCGCTGCCTGCCGATCAGTCGACTCCCGATGTAACCCCTGCAATACAAAGAGACCACCTCAGCATTGGGAAGAAAAAATTAAGACCAGTTCCAAGCCGCTAAAATTCAGCGACTAGGAACTCGGGGACTGGAGAAGGAAGAAAAACTTAAGACCAGTTCCCAGCCGCTGAAATTCAGCGACTAGGAACTCGGGAACTGGAGAAGGAAGAAAAACTTAAGACCAGTTCCCAGCCGCTGAAATTCAGCGACTAGGAACTCGGGGACTGGAGAATACAGGAAAATAAAGACAATTCCCAGCTGCTGAAATTCAGCGACTAGGAATTCAGGGACTAAACATACCTGAATAGCAGCGCCGAGCATCTTGTGAAGTTTGACAGCGTCAGTCGACGGGACCGTGAAGGAGGTGCGCCCGCGGCGGGCCTCAATCTCCGCGTCCACGATCTTCGAATCCGGAGATTGCGATCCGCACCGCTGAAACCCTCGCCATAAAGCGAGGGAACGTCGCCAACGCCCTGGCCGCCGGGACCGACACCTCCGGCGCGAACGCAGCTAGTGCTGGCTCTGATCACGTCGCCGACCCCTCTTCGACGAGCGGTGCAGCAGCTGGCTCCACGGCGCTTCCCCCGGTCGCGACGTTGTCAGCGCCCCCCTTCTGTTTCTTCGCGACATCAGCAAACGCGACATCCTCGGAGGCCTTCCTCTTCTTGGGTAGATCACCCTCCCCCGCGACAGTGGCCGGGGGAATTTTGGAAACCGAAGGGCAACCAATCTTCTTAGCCCCCGACCTGCACGAGCCCTTCCAATCAGCACAACCACAATATGAAAGAAGCAAAGCAAATCGGGACAAGGAAGTATAACTTACTTGGCGACTAGAAGAACGTGAAGCCCGATACTGATATGGGTAGGCTTGTCCAACTCGGGACCCAGCTTGCGACTGAGCCCCCGCTCAAATACGTCAGAAGCCCACGAAACCGAGGGCTTCCTTGACGATGAAGCCGCCATCGCCGGGATCTCCCGCTTCGACGCCGCTGCCTTCGACGGTAGTGGCGACTTGGGCGGCGCTACGTCGGTCGCTTCTTGGCTTGGGACTCCCGAGGTCGACGGCGAGATCGAAGCCAGGGGAACCTCTACCACCACCTTCGCGTCCTCGCTCTCCATTCCCTTCATTGGGATTGCGGCCCTCGGGACCTTGTGCGAGACTTCAGGAGACCCTACGCTGTCGGAGTCGTCGTCCGACCCGAACACCACCGACGACCTGACCGGTGATGCAGGCCTTTTTGCCGGCGACTTGGGCGGGCGTGGGGGCTTTGATGGCGTAGCGGTGCGCCGGGATGTCTGCTCCTGGGCGACCTTGTCGCCTTCTTCGAACTCGTCGAGGCTGCGGCTCTCTTCGACCTCTCGCCGTTTCTGCATTCGGGTCTTGCAGGCCACGAGCGCTGGGGGAGCGACTTCTTCTTCCCCGTCGCTATCGGAAGGATCCCCCTCGGAATATTCCTCTAGTTCCTAGGGAACTTCTTCACCAAGTGGAGGGAGCCAACCCTCCAATACCTGAAAAAGCTGAGAACCACTGCGAGTCAAAACAGGCCAAGCGAAAAGAATGAAATTGGAATACAAACGCAGCGATTGGAAGGAAGACTTACTGTAGGGGCTTCGTTCTTCATGGGGGTATACGGGGCGACTCCGATCGCTACGCCCGTGAACTCCGTGTCGGTGATCTTCTTCAGGGTGGCCTTGTAATCTTTGGCCTCCCACGACTCCGTGCTGGTGCGAGATGGATCATGTTTCCCGCTGTACTCGTACATCCAGCGTGGACGAGCCGCCAGCGGAACCAGGCGCCGCCCAAGCCAAAAATTGTAGAGGTTGATTGGAATCAACCCCTGGTCCTTCAGCTTCTGGATCTGATCCATCATTTCCGCGATGGCCATGCGCTGATCTTCAATGAGCTTCTTTGGTGCTAGTCGGCAGGGCTCGCTCCTCTCGGCGACGAATTTAGGAAGGGAGACCTCGCCGGAGGGAGTAGCTTCTTTGACGTAGAACCAGCTTTTCTTCTACTCGATGGCGGCCTTCTTCGGCATGAGGAGCTTGACGAAGTTGGCCTTTGGCTTTAACTAGAAGGTGACCCCGCCTGCGGCCAGCATCAAGCCGCCGGATGCCTCGCGCCCGATGCGGTCGTGGAAGAGCTCTAGCCACAGCGGGAAGTATGGCCTGCAGCCGAGGTAGCACTCGTAGAAGGCGACGAAGATCGCCAGCTGCTCGATGCTATGCGGACCAAGATCTGAGGGCTTAATCGCGTAGTACGCGCAAAAACGACGGAAGAAGAGCGAAGTAGGGAACCCTAAGCCCCTCTCGAGATGGCTGGTGAAGCAGATGAACTCGCCGGGTCATGGTTTCGGCTCGGTCTCGGAAGAGGGGGGAACTCGCCAATTCCCCTTGCGGAGCACCCCGGCGTCCTCGAAGGATTTCAGCTGGGCTGTGGTGCACTTGGATTTTCCCCACGAGCCTTTGGGAGGCGCCATTGAGTGAAAAGTGGAATCGCGCGACGCGGGGAGAATAGGTCGGGAGGAAGCAGAGAGGAAGAGAAAATGAGGAAGGATGAAGAATGCGAAGCTGATCCATCACTCCCCTTATATGGGAAAAGTCACCCGCCAAATTCAGGATAGCCGTTACCCATGGAAATTGCGCCGTAGTTACCGTTGGAAATTCCAACGGATAGTTTGACTAAGGTTGACGGTCCAACTCCTATGGTCCACTCGCCACTCTCTCTTCTCGCCGAAGTGACGACTGGGCAGCAATGATATTCATTAAAGTGACGAGTGGGGCTGTGGGGAAATTCTCCTAGGCATTAATAGAGTCCATCGCCGATTCGACTGGACGCCCAAATTGGGCTCGCCTACTTCAAGCACCAAAGGACGCACGCACCTGCATCAACGATGGCCTCAGGGACTACTGATGGGGATATGCCAAAGGGGGTATGCTCAGCAGTAGGTTTCGAGTGGGCCAGAAGGCCCGTGATTACGCCTAGAGGATAGCGACTGGACTCTGAAGCCCATCGACTAGCGACTGCGAGCCTAGAAGCGTAACAGAAGCCCAGTAGGATTAGGTCAAAAGCCCCGAATCCTTATCTTGTTCGGGGACAGCTTGTAAACCCTGGTGAGGTGCTTCATATATAAACCTCCCTAGGGTATCGTAGAGACTTACGTTCCATCATACACCCCCTCAAGCGACTCGCCGCCTAGCTGCCGAGCTCACCACCCCTGTAACTCGCTCTCTCATAATCTAATCTAGCAGGAGTAGGTCTTTACCCTCCGTGGGACCGAACCTGGGTAAAACCTTGTGCATCTACCCCCATCTCGCACCGCAGATGGCCGCCAACTCTTCCTCACGAAACTCTCAATCGCTGCCTATGGCAGCGACTGCCGTGGCCATTTCCACGACACTGGTTGTTGTTAGTAAAAAGAGCACACATGCAATGACACTTATGGATCCATGTGTGGTCTCTAAAGAGAACACACATTTCAATGACATTGGTGGATCCATATGTGGTATGTGAAAAGAATAGTCATGAAATGACTCCAGTTGTTGTTAGTAAAAAGAACACAGATGCAATGACACTGGTGGATCCATGTGTGGTCTCTGAAGAGAACACACATGCAATGACACTGATGGATCCATATGTGGTATGTGAAAATAACACACATGCAATGACTCAAGTTGTTGTTAGTAAAAAGAACACACATGCAATGACACTGGTGGATCCATGTGTGGTCTTTGAAGAGAACACACATGCAATGACACTAGCTGTGGTTAATGAGAAGAACAAACATTTCAATGACACTGGTGGATCCATATGTGGTATATGAAAAGAACACACATGCAATGACTCCAATTGTTGTTAGTAAAAAGAACAAACATGCAATGACTCCAGTTGTTGTTAGTAAAAAGAATACACATGCAATAACACTGGTTGATCCATGTGTTGTCTCTAAAGAGAACACACATTTCAATGACACTGGTGGATCCATATGTGGTATGTGAAAAGAACACATATGCAATGACTCTGGTTGTTGTTAGTAAAATAAGCACACATGCAATGACAGTGGTGGATCCATGTGTGGTCTCTGAGGAGAACACACATTTCAATGACACTGGTGGATCCATATGTGGTATGTGAAAAGAACACACATGAATGACTCCAGTTGTTGTTAGTAAAAGGAACACACATGCAATGACACTGGTGGATCCATGTGTGGTCTCTGAAGAGAACACACATGCAATAACTCTAGCCATGGTTAATGAGAAGAACAAACATTTCAATGACACTGGTGGATCCATGTGTGGTATGTGAAAAGAATAGTCATGAAATGACTCCAGTTGTTGTTAGTAAAAAGAACACACATGCAATGACACTGGTGGATCCATGTGTGGTCTCTGAAGAGAACATACATTTCAATGACACTCGTGGATCCATATGTGGTATGTGAAAAGAACACACATGCAATGACTCCAGTTTTTGTTAGTAAAAAGAACACACATGCAATGACACTGGTGGATCCATGTGTGGTCTTTGAAGAGAACACAGTTTTCAATGACACTAGTGGATCCATATGTGGTATGTGAAAAGAACACACATGCAATGACTCAAGTTGTTGTTAGTAAAAAGAACACACATGCAATGACACTGGTGGATCCATATGCGGTCTTTGAAGAGAACACACATGCAATGACTCTAGCTGTGGTTAATGAGAAAAACACACATTTCAATGACACTGGTGGGTCCATATGTGGTATGTGAAAAGAACACACATGCAATGACTCTCGTTGTTGTTAGTAAAAAGAACACACATGCAATGAATCCAGTTGTTGTTAGTAAAAAGAAGACACATGCAATGACACTGGTGGATCCATGTGTGGTCTCTGAAGAGAACACACATGCAATGACACTGGTGGATCCATATGTGGTGTGTGAAAAGAACACACATCCAATGACTCCAGTTGTTGTTAGTAAAAAGAGCACACATGCAATGACACTGGTGGATCCATGTGTGGTCTTTGAAGAGAACACACATTTCAATGACACTGGTGGATCCATATGTGGTATGTGAAAAGAACACACATGCAATGACTCAAGTTGTTGTTAGTAAAAAGAACACACATACAATGAAACTGGTGGATCCATGTGTGGTCTCTAAAGAGAACACACATGCAATGACTCTAGCTGTGGTTAATGAGAAGAACACACATTTGAATGACACTGGTGGATCCATATGTGGTATGTGAAAAGAACACACATACAATGACTCTTGTTGTTGTTAGTAAAAAGAACACACATTCAATGACACTGGTGGATCCATGTGTGGTCTCTGAAGAGGACACACATTTCAATGACACTGGTGGATCCATATGTGGTATGTGAAAAGAACACACATGCAATGACTCTGGTTGTTGTTAGTAAAAAGAGCACACATGCAATGACACTGGTGGATCCACGTGTGGTCTCTGAAGAGAACACACATTTCAATGACACACGTGGATCCATATGTGGTATGTGAAAAGAACACACATGCAATGACTCCAGTTGTTGTTAGTAAAAATAACAAACATGCAATGACACTGGTGGATCTATGTGTGGTCTCTAAAGAGAACACACATTTCAATGACGCTGGTGGATCCATATGTGGTATGTGAAAAGAACACACATGCAATGACTCCGGTTGTTGTTAGTAAAAAAGAGCACACATGCAATGACACTGGTGGATCCATGTGTGGTCTCTGAAGAGAACACACATTTCAATGACACTAGTGGATCCATATGTGGTACGTGAAAAGAACACACATGCAATGACTCTAGTTGTTGTTAGTAAAAAGAACACACATGCAATGACACAGGTGGATCCATGTGTGGTCTCTGAAGAGAACACACATGCAATGACTCTAGCTGTGGTTAATGAGAAGAACACACATTTCAATGACACTAGTGGATCCATATGTGGTATGTGAAAAGAATAGTCATGAAATGACTCCAGTTGTTTTTAGTAAAAAGAACACACATGCAATGACACTGGTGGATCCATGTGTGGTCTCTGAAGAGAACACACATGCAATGACCCTGGTGGATCCATATGTGGTATGTGAAAACAACACACATGCAATGACTCCAGTTGTTCTTAGTAAAAATAACACACATGCAATTACACTGGTGGATCCATGCGTGGTCTTTGAAGAGAACACACATTTCAATGACACTGATGGATCCATATGTGGTATGTGAAAAGAACACACATGCAATGCCTCAAGTTGTTGTTAGTAAAAAGAACACACATGCAATGACACTGGTGGATCCATGTGTGGTCTTTGAAGAGAACACACATGCAATGACTCTAGCTATGATTAATGAGAAGAAAAGGCACATTTCAATGACACTGGTGGATCCATAAGTGGTATGTGAAAAGAACACACATGCAATGACTCCAGTTGTTGTTAGTAAAAAGAACACACATGCAATGACTCCAGTTGTTGTTAGTAAAAAGAACACACATGCAATGACTCTAGTTGTTGTTAGTAAAAAGAACACACATGCAATGACACAGGTGGATCCATGTGTGGTCTCTGAAGAGAACACACATGCAATGACTCTAGTTGTGGTTAATGAGAAGAACACACATTTCAATGACACTAGTGGATCCATATGTGGTATGTGAAAAGAATAGTCATGAAATGACTCCAGTTGTTTTTAGTAAAAAGAACACACATGCAATGACACTGGTGGATCCATGTGTGGTCTCTGAAGAGAACACACATGCAATGACCCTGGTGGATCCATATGTGGTATGTGAAAACAACACACATGCAATGACTCCAGTTGTTCTTAGTAAAAATAACACACATGCAATGACACTGGTGGATCCATGCGTGGTCTTTGAAGAGAACACACATTTCAATGACACTGATGGATCCATATGTGGTATGTGAAAAGAACACACATGCAATGCCTCAAGTTGTTGTTAGTAAAAAGAACACACATGCAATGACACTGGTGGATCCATGTGTGGTCTTTGAAGAGAACACACATGCAATGTCTCTAGCTATGATTAATGAGAAGAAAAGGCACATTTCAATGACACTGGTGGATCCATAAGTGGTATGTGAAAAGAACACACATGCAATGAATCCAGTTGTTGTTAGTAAAAAGAACACACATGCAATGACTCCAGTTGTTGTTAGTAAAAAGAACACACATGCAATGACTCCAGTTGTTGTTAGTAAAAAGAACACACATGCAATGACACTGGTGGATCCATGTGTGTACTCTGAAGAGAACACACATTTCAGTAACACTGGTGGATCCATATGTGGTATGTGAAAAGAACACACATGCAATGACTCTGGTTATTGTTAGTAAAAAGAGCACACGGGCAATGACACTGGTGGATCCATGTGTGGTCTCTAAAGAGAACACACATTTCAATGACACTGGTGGATCCATATGTGGTATGTGAAAAGAACACACATGCAATGACTCGAGTTGTTGTTAGTAAAAAGAACACACATGCAATGACACTGTTGGATCCATGTGTGGTCTCTGAACAGAACACATATGCAATGACTCTAGCTGTGGTTAATGAGAAGAACACACATTTCAATGACAATGGTGGATCCATATGTGGTATGTGAAAAGAACACACATGCAATGACTCAAGTTGTTGTTAGTAAAAAGAACACACATACAATGAAACTGGTGGATCCATGTGTGGTCTCTAAAGAGAACACACATGCAATGACTCTAGCTGTGGTTAATGAGAAGAACACACATTTCAATGACACTTGTGGATCCATATGTGGTATGTGAAAAGAACAAACATGCAATGACTCTTGTTGTTGTTAATAAAAATAACACACATGCAATGACACTGGTGGATGCATGTGTGGTCTCTGAAGAGGACACACATTTCAATGACACTGGTGGATCCATATGTGGTATGTGAAAATAACACACATGCAATGACTCTGGTTGTTGTTAGTAAAAAGAGCACACATGCAATGACACTGGTCGATCCACGTGTGGTCTCTGAAGAGAACACACATGCAATGACACTGGTGGATCCATATGTGGTATGTGAAAAGAACACACATGCAATGACTCCAGTTGTTGTTAGTAAAAAGAACAAACATGCAATGACACTGGTGGATCCATGTGTGGTTTCTAAAGAGAACACACATTTCAATGACACTGGTGGATCCATATGTGGTATGTGAAAAGAACACACATGCAATGACTCCGGTTGTTGTTAGTAAAAAAGAGCACACATGCAATGACACTGGTGGATCCATGTGTGGTCTCTGAAGAGAACACACATTTCAATGACACTAGTGGATCCATATGTGGTACGTGAAAAGAACACACATGCAATGACTCTAGTTGTTGTTAGTAAGAAGAACACATATGCAATGACACAGGTGGATCCATGTGTGGTCTTTGAAGAGAACACACATGCAATGACTCTAGTTGTGGTTAATGAGAAGAACACACATTTCAATGACACAGGTGGATCCATATGTGGTATGTGAAAAGAATAGTCATGAAATGACTCCAGTTGTTGTTAGTAAAAAGAACACACATGCAATAACACTGGTGGATCCATCTGTGGTCTCTGAAGAGAACACACATGCAATGACACTGGTGGATCCATATGTGGTATGTGAAAAGAACACACATGCAATGACTCGAGTTGTTATTAGTAAAACGAACACACATGCAATGACACTAGTGGATCCATCCGTGGTCTTTGAAGTGAACACACATTTCAATGACACTAGTGGATCCATATGTGGTATGTGAAAAGAACACACATGCAATGACTCAAGTTGTTGTTAGTAAAAATAACACACATGCAATGACACTGGTGGATCCATGTGTGGTCTTTGAAGAGAACACACATGCAATGACTCTAGTTGTTGTTAGTAAAAAGAACACACATGCAATGACACTGGTGGATCCATATGTGGTATGTGAAAAGAACACACATGCAATGACTCCAGTTGTTGTTAGTAAAAAGAGCACACATGAAATGACACTGGTGGATCCATGTGTGGTCTTTAAAGAGAACACACATTTCAATGACACTGGTGGATCCATATGTGGTATGTGAAAGGAACACACATGCAATGACTCAAGTTTTTATTAGTAAAACGAACACACATGCGATGAAACTGGTGGATCCATGCGTGGTCTCTGAAGAGAACACACATGCAATGACTCTAGCTGTGGTTAATGAGAAGAACACACATTTCATTGAAACTGGTGGATCCATATGTGGTATGTGAAAGAACACACATGCAATGACTCTGGTTGTTGTTAGTAAAATGAACACACATGCAATGACACTGGTGGATCCATGTGTGGTCTCTGAAGAGAACACACATTTCAATGACACTGGTGGATCCATATGTGGTATGTGAAAAGAACACACATACAATGACTCTGGTTGTTGTTAGTAAAAAGTGCACACATGCAATGACACTGGTGGATCCATGTGTGGTCTCTGAAGAGAACATATATTTCAATGACACTCGTGGATCCATACGAGGTATGTGAAAAGAACTCACATGCAATGAATCCAGTTGTTGTTAGTAAAAAGAACACACATGCAATGACACTAGTGGATGCATGTGTGGTCTTTGAAGAAAACACACATTTCAATAACACTGGTGGATCCATATGTGGTATGTGAAAAGAACACACATGCAATGACTCTGGTTATTGTTAGTAAAAAGAGCACACAGGCAATGACACTGGTGGATCCATGTGTGGTCTCTGAAGAGAACACACATTTCATTGACACTAGTGGATCCATATGTGGTATGTGAGAAGAACACACATGCAATGACTCCAGTTGTTGTTAGTAAAAAGAACTCACATGCAATGACACTGTGGTCTCTGAAGAGAACACACATGCAATGACTCTAGCTGTGGTTAATGAGAAGAACACACATTTCAATGAAACTGGTGGATCCATATGTGGTATGTGAAAAGAATAGTCATGAAATGACTCCAGTTGTTTTTAGTAAAAAGAACACACATGCAATGATACTGGTGGATCCATGTGTGGTCTCTGAAGAGAACACACATGCAATGACACTGGTGGATCCATATGTGGTATGTGAAAACAACACACATGCAATGACTCCAGTTGTTGTTAGTAAAAATAACACACATGCAATGACACTGGTGGATCCATGTGTGGTCTTTGAAGAGAACACACATTTCAATGACACTGATGGATCCATATGTGGTATGTGAAAAGAACACACATGCAATGCCTCAAGTTGTTGTTAGTAAAAAGAACACACATGCAATGACACTGGTGGATCCATGTGTGGTCTTTGAAGAGAACACACATGCAATGACTCTATCTATGATTAATGAGAAGACACATTTCAATGACACTAGTGGATCCATAAGTGGTATGTGAAAAGAACACACATGCAATGACTCCAGTTGTTGTTAGTAAAAAGAACACACATGCAATGACTCAGGTTGTTGTTAGTAAAAAGAACACACATGCAATGACACTGGTGGATCCATGTGTGGTCTCTGAAGAGAACACACATTTCAATGACACTGGTGGATCCATATGTGCTATGTGAAAAGAACACACATTCAATGACTCTGGTTGTTGTTAGTAAAAAGAGCACACATGCAATGACACTGGTGGATCCATGTGTGGTATCTGAAGAGAACACACATTTCAATGACACTCGTGGATCCATATGTGGTATGTGAAAAGAACACACATGCAGTGAATCCAGTTGTTGTTAGTAAAAAGGACACACATGCAATGACACTGGTGGATCCATGTGTGGTCTCTGAAGAGAACACACATGCAATGACTCTAGCTTTGGTTAATGAGAACAACACGCATTTCAATGACACTGGTGGATCCATATGTGGTATGTGAAAAGAATAGTCATGAAATGACTCTAGTTGTTGTTAGTAAAAAGAACACACATGCAATGACACTGGTGGATCCATGTGTGGTCTCTGAAGAGAACACACAAGCAATGACACTGGTGGATCCATATGTGGTATGTGAAAAGAACACACATGCAATGACTCCAGTTGTTGTTAATAAAAAGAACACACTTGCAATGACACTGGTGGATCCATGTGTGGTCTTTAAAGAGAACACACATTTCAATGACACTGGTGGATCCATATGTGGTATGTGAAAAGAACACACATGCAATGACTCAAGTTGTTGTTATTAAAAATAACACACGTGCAATGACATTGGTGGATCCATGTGTGGTCTTTGAAGAGAACACACATGCAATGACTCTATTTGTGGTTAATGAGAAGAACACACATTTCAATGACACTGGTGGATCCATATGTGGTATGTGAAAATAACACACATGCCATGACTCCAGTTGTTGTTAGTAAAAAGAACACACATGCAATGACACTAGTGGATCCATGTGTGGTCTCTGAAGAGAACACACATGCAATGACACTGGTGGAACCATATGTGGTATGTGAAAAGAACACACATGCAGTGACTCCAGTTGTTGTTAGTAAAAAAACACACATGCAATGACTCTAGTTGTTGTTAGTAAAAAGAACACAGATGCAATGACACTGGTGAATCCATGTGTGGTCTCTGAAGAGAACACACATGCAATGACACTGGTGGATCCATATATGGTATGTGAAAAGAACACACATGCAATGGCTCGAGTTGTTGTTAGTAAAAAGTGCACACATGCAATAACACTGGTGGATCCATGTGTGGTCTTTGAAGAGAACACACATTTCGATGACACTGGTGGATCCATATATGGTATATGAAAAGAATACACATGCAATGACTCAAGTTGTTGTTAGTAAAAAGAACACACATGCAATGACACTGGTGGATCCCTGTGTGGTCTCTAAAGAGAACACACATGCAATGACTCTAGCTGTGGTTAATCAGAAGAACACACATTTCAATGAACTGGTGCATCCATATGTGGTATGTGAAAAGAACACACATGCAATGAATCTGGTTGTTTTTAGTAAAAAGAACACACATGCAATGACACTGGTGGATCCATGTGTGGTCTCTGAAGAGAACACATTTCAATGACACTGGTGGATCCATATGTGGTATGTGATAAGAACACACATGCAATGACTCTGGTTGTTGTTAGTAAAAAGAGCACACATGCAATGACACTCGTAGATCCATGTGTGGTCTCTGAAGAGAACACACATTTCAATGACACTCGTGGATCCATATGTGGTATGTGAAAAGAACATACATGCAATGAATCCAGTTGTTTTTAGTAAAAAGAACACACATGCAATGACACTGGTGGATCCATGTGTGGTCTCTGAAGAGAACACACATGCAATGACTCTAGCTGTGGTTAATGAGAAGAACACACATTTCAATGACACTAGTGGATCCATATGTGGTATGTGAAAAGAATAGTCATGAAATGACTCTTGTTGTTGTTAGTAAAAAGAACACACATGCAATGACATTGGTGGATCCATGTGTGGTCTCTGAAGAGAACACACATGCAATGACACTAGTGGATCCATATGTGGTATGTGAAAATAACACACATGCAATGACTCAAGTTGTTGTTAGTAAAAAGAACACACATGCAATGACACTGGTGGATCCATGTGTGGTCTTTGAAGAGAACACACATGCAATGACTCTAGCTGTGGTTAATGAGAAGAACACACATTTCAATGACACTGGTGGATCCATATGTGGTATGTGAAAAGAACACACATGCAATGGCTGTAGTTGTTGTTAGTAAAAAGAACACACATGCAATGACACTGGTTGTTGTTAGTAAAAAGAGCACACATGCAATGACACTGGTGGATCCATGTGTGGTCTCTGAAGAGAACACACATTTCCATGACACTGGTGGATCCATATGTGGTATGTGAAAAGAACACACATGCAATTAATCCAGTTGTTGTTAGTAAAAAGAACACACATGCAATGACACTGGTGGATCCATGTGTGGTCTCTGAAGAGAACACACATGCAATGACACTGGTGGATCCATATGTGGTATGTGAAAAGAACACACATGCAATGACTCCAGTTGTTGTTAGTAAAAAGAACACACATGCAATGACACTGGTGGATCCATGTGTGGTCCTTGAAGAGAACACACATTTCAATGACACTGGTGGATCCATATGTGGCATGTGAAAATAACACACATGCAATGACTCAAGTTGTTGTTAGTAAAATGAACACACATGCAATGACACTGGTGGATCCATGTGTGGTCTTTGAAGAGAACACACATGCAATGACTCTAGCTGTGGTTAATGAGAAGAACACAAATTTCAATGACACTGGTGGATCCATATGTGGTATGTGAAAAGAACACACATGCAATGGCTCCAGTTGTTGTTAGTAAAAATAACACACATGCAATGACACTGGTTGTTGTTAGTAAAAAGAGCACACATGCAATGACACTGGTGTATCCATGTGTGGTCTCTGAAGAGAACACACATTTCCATGACACTGGTGGATCCATATGTGGTATGTGAAAAGATTACATATGCAATGAATCCAGTTGTTGTTAGTAAAAAGAACACACATGCAATGACACTGGTGGATCCATGTGTGGTCTCTGAAGAGAACACACATGCAATGACAATAGTTGTGGTTAATGAGAAGAACACACATTTCAATGACACTAGTGGATCCATATGTGGTATGTGAAAAGAATAGTCATGAAATGACTCTTGTTGTTGTTAGTAAAAAGAACACACATGCAATGACACTGGTTGTTGTTAGTAAAAAGAGCACACATGCAATGACACTGGTGGATCCATGTGTGGTCTCTGAAGAGAACACACATTTCCATGACACTGGTGGATCCATATGTGGTATGTGAAAAGAACACACATGCAATGAATCCAGTTAATGTTAGTAAAAAGAACACACATGCAATGACACTGGTGGATCCATGTGTGGTCTCTGAAGAGAACACACATGCAATGACTCTAGTTGTGGTTAATGACAAGAACACACATTTCAATGACACTAGTGGATCCATATGTGGTATGTGAAAAGAATAGTCATGAAATGACTCTTGTTGTTGTTAGTAAAAAGAACACACATGCAATGACACTGGTGGATCCATGTGTGGTCTCTGAAGAGAACACACATGCAATGACACTGGTGGATCCATATGTGGTATGTGAAAAGAACACACATGCAATGACTCCAGTTGTTGTTAGTAAAAAGAACACACATGTAATGACACTGGTGGATCCATGTGTGGTCTTTGAAGAGAACACACATTTCAATGACACTGATGGATCCATATGTGGTATGTGAAAGGAACACACATGCAATGACTCCAGTTGTTGTTAGTAAAAAGAAAACACATGCAATGACACTGGTGGATCCATATGTGGTATGTCAAAAGAACACACATGCAATGACTCCAGTTGTTGTTAGTAAAAAGAACACACATGCAATGACACTGGTGGATCCATGTGTGGTCTTTGAAGAGAACACACATTCCAATGACACTAGTGGATCCATATGCGGTATGTGAAAAGAGCACACATGCAATTATTCAAGTTGTTGTTAGTAAAAAGAACACACATGCAATGACACTGGTGGATCCATGTGTGGTCTTTGAAGAGAACACACATGCAATGACTCTAGCTGTGGTTAATGAGCATAACACACATTTCAATGACACTGGTGGATCCATATGTGCTATGTGAAAAGAACACACATGCAATGACTCCAGTTGTTGTAATAAAAAAGAACACACATGCAATGACTCCAGTTGTTGTTAGTATAAAGAACACACATGCAATGACACTGGTAGATCCATGTGTGGTCTCTGAAGAGAACACACATTTCAATGACACTAGTGGATCCATATGTGGTATGTGAAAACAACACACATGCAATGACTCCAGTTGTTGTTAGTAAAAAGAACACACATGCAATGACACTGGTGGATCCATGTGTGGTCTTTGAAGAGAACACACATTTCAATGACACTGATGGATCCATATGTGGTATGTGAAAAGAACACACATGCAATGCCTCAAGTTGTTGTTAGTAAAAAGAACACACATGCAATGACACTGGTGGATCCATGTGTGGTCTTTGAAGAGCACATGCAATGACTCTAGCTATGATTAATGAGAAGAAAGGACACATTTCAATGACACTGGTGGATCCATAAGTGGTATGTGAAAAGAACATACATGCAATGACTCCAGTTGTTGTTAGTAAAAAGAACACACATGCAATGACTCCAGTTGTTGTTAGTAAAAAGAACACACATGCAATGACTTAGTTGTTGTTAGTAAAAAGAACACACATGCAATGACACTAGTGGATCCATGTGTGGTCTCTGTAGAGAACACACATTTCAGTAACACTGGTGGATCCATATGTGGTATGTGAAAAGAACACACATGCAATGACTCTGGTTATTGTTAGTAGAAAGAGCACACAGGCAATGACACTGGTGGATCCATGTGTGGTCTCTAAAGAGAACACACATTTCAATGACACTGGTGGATCCATATGTGGTATGTGAAAAGAACACACATGCAATGACTCCAGTTGTTGTTAGTAAAAAGAACACACATGCAATGACACTGTGGGATCCATGTGTGGTCTCTGAACAGAACACACATGCAACGACTCTAGTTGTGGTTAATGAGAAGAACACACATTTCAATGACACTGGTGGATCCATATGTGGTATGTGAAAAGAACACACATGCAATGACTCAAGTTGTTGTTAGTAAAAAGAACACACATACAATGAAACTGGTGGATCCATGTGTGGTCTCTAAAGAGAACACACATGCAATGACTCTAGCTGTGGTTAATGAGAAGAACACACATTTCAATGACACTGGTGGATCCATATGTGGTATGTGAAAAGAACACACATGCAATGACTCTTCTTGTTGTTAGTAAAAAGAACACACAAGCAATGACACTGGTGGATCCATGTGTGGTCTCTGAAGAGGACACACATTTCAATGACACTGGTGGATCCATATGTGGTATGTGAAAAGAACACACATGCAATGACTCTGGTTGTTGTTAGTAAAAAGAGCACACATGCAATGACACTGGTGGATCCACGTGTGGTCTCTGAAGAGAACACACATTTCAATGACACACGTGGATCCATATGTGGTATGTGAAAAGAACACACATGCAATGACTCCAGTTGTTGTTAGTAAAAAGAACAAACATGCAATGACACTGGTGGATCCATGTGTGGTCTCTAAAGAGAACACATATTTCAATGACGCTGGTGGATCCATATGTGGTATGTGAAAAGAACACACATGCAATGACTCCGGTTGTTGTTAGTAAAAAAGAGCACATAGGCAATGACACTGGTGGATCCATGTGTGGTCTCTGAAGAGAACACACATTTCAATGACACTAGTGGATCCATATGTGGTACGTGAAAAGAACACACATGCAATGACTCTAGTTGTTGTTAGTAAAAAGAACACACATGCAATGACACAGGTGGATCCATGTGTGGTCTCTGAAGAGAACACACATGCAATGACTCTAGCTATGGTTAATGAGAAGAACACACATTTCAATGACACTGGTGGATCCATATGTGGTATGTGAAAAGAATAGTCATGAAATGACTCCAGTTGTTTTTAGTAAAAAGAACACACATGCAATGACACTGGTGGATCCATGTGTGGTCTCTGAAGAGAACACACATGCAATGACACTGGTGGATCCATATGTGGTATGTGAAAACAACACACATGCAATGACTCCAGTTGTTGTTAGTAAAAAGAACACACATGCAATAACACTGGTGGATCCATGTGTGGTCTTTGAAGAGAACAGACATTTCAATGACACTGATGGATCCATATGTGGTATGTGAAAAGAACACACATGCAATGCCTCAAGTTGTTGTTAGTAAAAAGAACACACATGCAATGACACTGGTGGATCCATGTGTGGTCTTTGAAGAGAACACACATGCAATGACTCTAGCTATGATTAATGAGAAGACACATTTCAATGACACTAGTGGATCCATAAGTGGTATGTGAAAAGAACACACATGCAATGACTCCAGTTGTTGTTAGTAAAAAGAACACACATGCAATGACTCAGGTTGTTGTTAGTAAAAAGAACACACATGCAATGACACTGGTGGATCCATGTGTGGTCTCTAAAGAGAACACACATTTCAATGACACTGGTGGATCCATATGTGCTATGTGAAAAGAACACACATTCAATGACTCTGGTTGTTGTTAGTAAAAAGAGCACACATGCAATGACACTGGTGGATCCATGTGTGGTCTCTGAAGAGAACACACATTTCAATGACACTCGTGGATCCATATGTGGTATGTGAAAAGAACACACATGCAGTGAATCCAGTTGTTGTTAGTAAAAAGGACACACATGCAATGACACTGGTGGATCCATGCGTGGTCTCTGAAGAGAACACACATGCAATGACTCTAGCTTTGGTTAATGAGAACAACACACATTTCAATGACACTGGTGGATCCATATGTGGTATGTGAAAAGAATAGTCATGAAATGACTCTAGTTGTTGTTAGTAAAAAGAACACACATGCAATGACACTGGTGGATCCATGTGTGGTCTCTGAAGAGAACACACAAGCAATGACCTTTGGTGGATCCATATGTGGTATGTGAAAAGAACACACATGCAATGACTCCAGTTGTTGTTAATAAAAAGAACACACTTGCAATGACACTGGTGGATCCATGTGTGGTCTTTAAAGAGAACACACATTTCAATGACACTGGTGGATCCATATGTGGTATGTGAAAAGAACACACATGCAATGACTCAAGTTGTTGTTATTAAAAAGAACACACGTGCAATGACATTGGTGGATCCATGTGTGGTCTTTGAAGAGAACACACATGCAATGACTCTATTTGTGGTTAATGAGAAGAACACACATTTCAATGACACTGGTGGATCCATATGTGGTATGTGAAAATAACACACATGCCATGACTCCAGTTGTTGTTAGTAAAAAGAACACACATGCAATGACACTAGTGGATCCATGTGTGGTCTCTGAAGAGAACACACATGCAATGACACTGGTGGAACCATATGTGGTATGTGAAAAGAACACACATGCAGTGACTCCAGTTGTTGTTAGTAAAAAGAACACACATGCAATGACTCTAGTTGTTGTTAGTAAAAAGAACACAGATGCAATGACACTGGTGAATCCATGTGTGGTCTCTAAAGAGAACACACATGCAATGACACTGGTGGATCCATATATGGTATGTGAAAAGAACACACATGCAATGGCTCGAGTTGTTGTTAGTAAAAAGAGCACACATGCAATGACACTGGTGGATCCATGTGTGGTCTTTGAAGAGAACACACATTTCGATGACACTGGTGGATCCATATATGGTATATGAAAAGAATACACATGCAATGACTCAAATTGTTGTTAGTAAAAAGAACACACATGCAATGACACTGGTGGATCCCTGTGTGGTCTCTAAAGAGAACACACATGCAATGACTCTAGCTGTGGTTAATCAGAAGAACACATATTTCAATGAACTGGTGCATCCATATGTTGTATGTGAAAAGAACACACATGCAATGAATCTGGTTGTTTTTATTAAAAAGAACACACATGCAATGACACTGGTGGATCCATGTGTGGTCTCTGAAGAGAACACACATTTCAATGACACTGGTGGATCCATATGTGGTATGTGATAAGAACACACATGCAATGACTCTGGTTGTTGTTAGTAAAAAGAGCACACATGCAATGACACTGGTAGATCCATGTGTGGTCTCTGAAGAGAACACACATTTCAATGACACTCATGGATCCATATGTGGTATGTGAAAAGAACACACATGCAATGAATCCAGTTGTTTTTAGTAAAAAGAACACGCATGCAATGACACTGGTGGATCCATGTGTGGTCTTTGAAGAGAACACACATGCAATGACTCTAGCTGTGGTTAATGAGAAGAACACACATTTCAATGACACTAGTGGATCCATATGTGGTATGTGAAAAGAATAGTCATGAAATGACTCTTGTTGTTGTTAGTAAAAAGAACACACATGCAATGACACTGGTGGATCCATGTGTGGTCTCTGAAGAGAACACACATGCAATGACACTGGTGGATCCATGTGTGGTCTCTGAAGAGAACACACATGCAATGACACTGGTGGATCCATATGTGGTATGTGAAAAGAACACACATGCAATGACTCCAGTTGTTGTTAGCAAAAAGAACACACATGCAATGACACTGGTGGATCCATGTGTGGTCTTTGAAGAGAACACACAATTCAATGACACTAGTGGATCCATATGTGGTATGTGAAAATAACACACATGCTAGGACTCAAGTTGTTGTTAGTAAAAAGAACACACATGCAATGACACTGGTGGATCCATGTGTGGTCTTTGAAGAGAACACACATGCAATGACTCTAGCTGTGGTTAATGAGAAGAACACACATTTCAATGAGACTGGTGGATCCATATGTGGTATGTGAAAAGAACACACATGCAATGGCTGTAGTTGTTGTTAGTAAAAAGAACACACATGCAATGACACTGGTTGTTGTTAGTAAAAAGAGCACACATGCAATGACACTGGTGGATCCATGTGTGGTCTCTGAAGAGAACACACATTTCCATGACACTGGTGGATCCATATGTGGTATGTGAAAAGAACACACATGCAATGACTCCAGTTGTTGTTAGTAAAAGGAACACACATGCAATGACACTGGTGGATCCATGTGTGGTCTCTGAAAAGAACACACATTTCAATAACACCGGTGGATCCATATGTGGTATGTGAAGAGAACACAGATGCAATGAATCTGCTTGTTATTAGTAAAAAGAACACAAAGCAATGACACTGGTGGATCCATGTGTGGTCTCTAAAGAGAACACACATTTCAATGACACTAGTGGATCCATATGTGGTATGTGAAAAGAACACACATGCAATGACTCTAGTTGTTGTTAGTAAAAAGAACAAACATGCAATGACACTGTTGGATCCATGTGTGGTCTCTAAACAGAACACACATGCGATGACTCTAGCTGTGGTTAATGAGAAGAACACACATTTCAATGACACTGGTGGATCCATATGTGGTATGTGAAAAGAACACACATGCAATGGCTCCAGTTGTTGTTAGTAAAAATAACACACATGCAATGACACTGGTTGTTGTTAGTAAAAAGAGCACACATGCAATGACATGGTGTATCCATGTGGTCTCTGAAGAAACACATTTCCATGACACTGGTGGATCCATATGTGGTATGTGAAAAGATTACATATGCAATGAATCCAGTTGTTGTTAGTAAAAAGAACACACATGCAATGACACTGGTGGATCCATGTGTGGTCTCTGAAGAGAACACACATGCAATGACTCTAGTTCTGGTTAATGAGAAGAACACACATTTCAATGACACTAGTGGATCCATATGTGGTATGTGAAAAGAATAGTCATGAAATGACTCTTGTTGTTGTTAGTAAAAAGAACACACATGCAATGACACTGGTTGTTGTTAGTAAAAAGAGCACACATGCAATGACACTGGTGGATCCATGTGTGGTCTTTGAAGAGAACACACATTTCAATGACACTGATGGATCCATATGTGGTATGTGAAAGGAACACACATGCAATGACTCCAGTTGTTGTTAGTAAAAAGAACACACATGCAATGACACTGGTGGATCCATATGTGGTATGTCAAAAGAACACACATGCAATGACTCCAGTTGTTGTTAGTAAAAAGAACACACATGCAATGACACTGGTGGATCCATGTGTGGTCTTTGAAGAGAACACACATTCCAATGACACTAGTGGATCCATATGCGGTATGTGAAAAGAACACACATGGAATTATTCAAGTTGTTGTTAGTAAAAAGAACACACATGCAATGACACTGGTAGATCCATGTGTGGTCTTTGAAGAGAACACACATGCAATGACTCTAGCTGTGGTTAATGAGCATAACACACATTTCAATGACACTGGTGGATCCATATGTGCTATGTGAAAAGAACACACATGCAATGACTCCAGTTGTTGTAATAAAAAAGAACACACATGCAATGACTCCAGTTGTTGTTAGTAAAAAGAACACACATGCAATGACACTAGTAGATCCATGTGTGGTCTCTGAAGAGAACACACATTTCAATGACACTAGTGGATCCATATGTGGTATGTGAAAACAACAAACATGCAATGACTCCAGTTGTTGTTAGTAAAAAGAACACACATGCAATGACACTGGTGGATCCATGTGTGGTCTTTGAAGAGAACACACATTTCAATGACACTGATGGATCCATATGTGGTATGTGAAAAGAACACACATGCAATGCCTCAAGTTGTTGTTAGTAAAAATAACACACATGCAATGACACTGGTGGATCCATGTGTGGTCTTTGAAGAGCACATGCAATGACTCTAGCTATGATTAATGAGAAGAAAGGACACATTTCAATGACACTGGTGGATCCATAAGTGGTATGTGAAAAGAACATACATGCAATGACTCCAGTTGTTGTTAGTAAAAAGAACACACATGCAATGACTCCAGTTGTTGTTAGTAAAAAGAACACACATGCAATGACTCCAGTTGTTGTTAGTAAAAATAACACACATGCAATGACACTAGTGGATCCATGTGTGGTCTCTGTAGAGAACACACATTTCAGTAACACTGGTGGATCCATATGTGGTATATGAAAAGAACAGACATGCAATGACTCTGGTTATTGCTAGTAAAAAGAGCACACAGGCAATGACACTGGTGGATCCATGTGTGGTCTCTAAAGAGAACACACATTTCAATGACACTGGTGGATCCATATGTGGTATGTGAAAAGAACACACATGCAATGACTCCAGTTGTTGTTAGTAAAAAGAACAGACATGCAATGACACTGTGGGATCCATGTGTGGTCTCTGAACAGAACACACATGCAACGACTCTACCTGTGGTTAATGAGAAGAACACACATTTCAATGACACTGGTGGATCCATATGTGGTATGTGAAAAGAACACACATGCAATGACTCAAGTTGTTGTTAGTAAAAAGAACACACATACAATGAAACTGGTGGATCCATGTGTGGTCTCTAAAGAGAACACACATGCAATGACTCTAGCTGTGGTTAATGAGAAGAACACACATTTCAATAACACTGGTGGATCCATATGTGGTATGTGAAAAGAACACACATGCAATGACTCTTCTTGTTGTTAGTAAAAAGAACACACAAGCAATGACACTGGTGGATCCATGTGTGGTCTCTGAAGAGGACACACATTTCAATGACACTGGTGGATCCATATGTGGTATGTGAAAAGAACACACATGCAATGACTCTGGTTGTTGTTAGTAAAAAGAGCACACATGCAATGACACTGGTGGATCCACGTGTAATCTCTGAAGAGAACACACATTTCAATGACACACGTGGATCCATATGTGGTATGTGAAAAGAACACACATGCAATGACTCCAGTTGTTGTTAGTAAAAAGAACAAACATGCAATGACACTGGTGGATCCATGTGTGGTCTCTAAAGAGAACACACATTTCAATGACGCTGGTGGATCCATATGTGGTATGTGAAAAGAACACACATGCAATGACTCCGGTTGTTGTTAGTAAAAAAGAGCACATAGGCAATGACACTGGTGGATCCATGTGTGGTCTCTGAAGAGAACACACATTTCAATGACACTAGTGGATCCATATGTGGTACGTGAAAAGAACACACATGCAATGACTCTAGTTGTTGTTAGTAAAAAGAACACACATGCAATGACACAGGTGGATCCATGTGTGGTCTCTGAAGAGAACAGACATGCAATGACTCTAGCTATGGTTAATGAGAATAACACACATTTCAATGACACTGGTGGATCCATATGTGGTATGTGAAAAGAATAGTCATGAAATGACACCAGTTGTTTTTAGTAAAAAGAACACACATGCAATGACACTGGTGGATCCATATGTGGTATGTGAAAACAACACACATGCAATGACTCCAGTTGTTCTTAGTAAAAAGAACACACATGCAATGACACTGGTGGATCCATGTGTGGTCTTTGAAGAGAACACACATTTCAATGACACTGATGGATCCATATGTGGTATGTGAAAAGAACACACATGCAATGCCTCAAGTTGTTGTTAGTAAAAAGAACACACATGCAATGACACTGGTGGATCCATGTGTGGTCTTTGAAGAGAACACACATGCAATGAATCTAGCTATGATTAATGAGAAGAAAAGACACATTTCAATGACACTGGTGGATCCATAAGTGGTATGTGAAAAGAACACACATGCAATGACTCCAGTTGTTGTTAGTAAAAAGAACACACATGCAATGACTCCAGTTGTTGTTAGTAAAAAGAACACACATGCAATGACTCCAGTTGTTGTTAGTAAAAGGAACACACATGCAATGACACTGGTGGATCCATGTGTGGTCTCTGAAAAGAACACACATTTCAGTAACACTGGTGGATCCATATGTGGTATGTGAAAAGAACACACATGCAATGACTCTGGTTATTGTTAGTAAAAAGAGCACACAGGCAATGACACTGGTGGATCCATGTGTGGTCTCTAAAGAGAACACACATTTCAATGACACTAGTGGATCCATATGTGGTATGTGAAAAGAACACACATGCAATGACTCTAGTTGTTGTTAGTAAAAAGAACAAACATGCAATGACACTGTTGGATCCATGTGTGGTCTCTAAACAGAACACACATGCGATGACTCTAGCTGTGGTTAATGAGAAGAACACACATTTCAATGACACTGTGGATCCATATGTGGTATGTGAAAAGAACACACATGCAATGGCTCCAGTTGTTGTTAGTAAAAATAACACACATGCAATGACCTTTGGTTGTTGTTAGTAAAAGGAACACACATGCAATGACACTGGTGGATCCATGTGTGGTCTCTGAAGAGAACACACATTTCCATGACACTGGTGGATCCATATGTGGTATGTGAAAAGATTACATATGCAATGAATCCAGTTGTTGTTAGTAAAAAGAACACACATGCAATGACACTGGTGGATCCATGTGTGGTCTCTGAAGAGAACACACATGCAATGACTCTAGTTGTGGTTAATGAGAACAACACACATTTCAATGACACTAGTGGATCCATATGTGGTATGTGAAAAGAATAGTCATGAAATGACTCCAGTTGTTGTTAGTAAAAAGAACACACATGCAATGACACTGGTTGTTGTTAGTAAAAAGAGCACACATGCAATGACACTGGTGGATCCATGTGTGGTCTCTGAAGAGAACACACATTTCAATGACACTAGTGGATCCATATGTGGTATGTGAACAGAACACACATGCAATGACTCAAGTTGTTGTTAGTAAAAAGAACAAACATGCAATGACACTGGTGGATCCATGTGTGGTCTCTGAAGAGAACACACATGCAATGACTCTAGCTATGGTTAATGAGAAGAACACACATTTCAATGACACTGGTGGATCCATATGTGGTATGTGAAAAGAATAGTCATGAAATGAGTCCAGTTGTTTTTAGTAAAAAGAACACACATGCATTGACACTGGTGGATCCATGTGTGGTCCCTGAAGAAAACACACATGCAATGTACACTGGTGGATCCATATGCGGTATGTGAAAAGAACACATGAAATGACTCTAGTTGTTGTTAGTAAAAAGGACACACATGCAATGACATTTGGTGGATCCATGTGTGGTCTTTGAAGAGAACACACATGCAATGAATCTAGCTATGATTAATGAGAAGAAAAGACACATTTCAATGACACTGGTGGATCCATAAGTGGTATGTGAAAAGAACACACATGCAATGACTCTGGGTGTTGTTAGTAAAAAGAACACACATGCAATGACTCTAGTTGTTGTTAGTAAAAAGAACACACATGCAATGACTCCAGTTGTTGTTAGTAAAAGGAACACGCATGCAATGACACTGGTGGATCCATGTGTGGTCTCTGAAGAGAACACACCTGCAATGACACTGGTGGATCCATATGTGGTATGTGAAGAGAACACACATGCAATGACTCTGGTTGTTGTTAGTAAAAAGAGCACACAGGCAATGACACTGGTGGATCCATGTGTGGTCTCTAAAGAGAACACACATTTCAATGACACTAGTGGATCCATATGTGGTATGTGAAAAGAACACACATGCAATGACTCTAGTTGTTGTTAGTAAAAAGAACAAACATGCAATGACACTGTTGGATCCATGTGTGGTCTCTAAACAGAACACACATGCGATGACTCTAGCTGTGGTTAATGAGAAGAACACACATTTCAATGACACTGGTGGATCCATATGTGGTATGTGAAAAGAACACACATGCAATGGCTCCAGTTGTTGTTAGTAAAAATAACACACATGCAATGACACTGGTTGTTGTTAGTAAAAAGAGCACACATGCAATGACACTGGTGTATCCATGTGTGGTCTCTGAAGAACACACATTTCCATGACACTGGTGGATCCATATGTGGTATGTGAAAAGATTACATATGCAATGAATCCAGTTGTTGTTAGTAAAAAGAACACACATGCAATGACACTGGTGGATCCATGTGTGGTCTCTGAAGAGAACACACATGCAATGACTCTAGTTGTGGTTAATGAGAAGAACACACATTTCAATGACACTAGTGGATCCATATGTGGTATGTGAAAAGAATAGTCATGAAATGACTCTTGTTGTTGTTAGTAAAAAGAACACACATGCAATGACACTGGTTGTTGTTAGTAAAAAGAGCACACATGCAATGACACTGGTGGATCCATGTGATCTGAAGAGAACACATTTCCATGACACTGGTGGATCCATATGTGGTATGTGAAAAGAACACACATGCAATGACTCTAGTTGTTGTTAGTAAAAAGAACAAACATGCAATGACAATGGTGGATCCATGTGTGGTCTCTGAAGAGAACACACATGCAATGACTCTAGCTATGGTTAATGAGAAGAACACACATTTCAATGACACTGGTGGATCCATACGTGGTATGTGAAAAGAATAGTCATGAAATGACTCCAGTTGTTTTTAGTAAAAAGAACACACATGCAATGACACTGGTGGATCCATGTGTGGTCTCTGAAGAGAACACACATGCAATGACACTGGTGGATCCATATGTGGTATGTGAAAAGAACACACATGCAATGACTCTAGTTGTTGTTAGTAAAAAGAACACACATGTAATGACACTGGTGGATCCATGTGTGGTCTTTGAAGAGAACACACATTTCAATGACACTGATGGATCCATATGTGGTATGTGAAAGGAACACACATGCAATGACTCCAGTTGTTGTTAGTAAAAAGAACACACATGCAATGACACTGGTGGATCCATATGTGGTATCTAAAAAGAACACACATAATGACTCAGTTGTTGTTAGTAAAAGAACTCACATGCAATGACACTTCTCTCAAGAGAAGACACATGCAATGCAACTCTAGCAGTGGTTAATGAAGAACACACATTTCAATGAAACTGGTGGATCCATATGTGGTATGTGAAAAGAATAGTCATGAAATGACTCCAGTTGTTTTTAGTAAAAAGAACACACATGCAATGACACTGGTGGATCCATGTGTGGTCTCTGAAAAGAACACACATTTCAGTAACACTGGTGGATCCATATGTGGTATGTGAAAAGAACACACATGCAATGACTCTGGTTATTGTTAGTAAAAAGAGCACACAGGCAATGACACTGGTGGATCCATGTGTGGTCTCTAAAGAGAACACACATTTCAATGACACTAGTGGATCCATATGTGGTATGTGAAAAGAACACACATGCAATGACTCTAGTTGTTGTTAGTAAAAAGAACAAACATGCAATGACACTGTTGGATTCATGTGTGGTCTCTAAACAGAACACACATGCGATGACTCTAGCTGTGGTTAATGAGAAGAACACACATTTCAATGACACTGGTGGATCCATATGTGGTATGTGAAAAGAACACACATGCAATGGCTCCAGTTGTTGTTAGTAAAAATAACACACATGCAATGACACTGGTTGTTGTTAGTAAAAAGAGCACACATGCAATGACACTGGTGTATCCATGTGTGGTCTCTGAAGAGAACACACATTTCCATGACACTGGTGGATCCATATGTGGTATGTGAAAAGATTACATATGCAATGAATCCAGTTGTTGTTAGTAAAAAGAACACACATGCAATGACACTGGTGGATCCATGTGTGGTCTCTGAAGAGAACACACATGCAATGACTCTAGTTGTGGTTAATGAGAAGAACACACATTTCAATGACACTAGTGGATCCATATGTGGTATGTGAAAAGAATAGTCATGAAATGACTCTTGTTGTTGTTAGTAAAAAGAACACACATGCAATGACACTGGTTGTTGTTAGTAAAAAGAGCACACATGCAATGACACTGGTGGATCCATGTGTGGTCTCTGAAGAGAACACACATTTCCATGACACTGGTGGATCCATATGTGGTATGTGAAAAGAACACACATGCAATGACTCTAGTTGTTGTTAGTAAAAAGAACAAACATGCAATGACAATGGTGGATCCATGTGTGGTCTCTGAAGAGAACACACATGCAATGACTCTAGCTATGGTTAATGAGAAGAACACACATTTCAATGACACTGGTGGATCCATACGTGGTATGTGAAAAGAATAGTCATGAAATGACTCCAGTTGTTTTTAGTAAAAAGAACACACATGCAATGACACTGGTGGATCCATGTGTGGTCTCTGAAGAAAACACACATGCAATGACACTGGTGGATCCATATGTGGTATGTGAAAAGAACACACATGCAATGACTCCAGTTGTTGTTAGTAAAAAGAACACACATGTAATGACACTGGTGGATCCATGTGTGGTCTTTGAAGAGAACACACATTTCAATGACACTGATGGATCCATATGTGGTATGTGAAAGGAACACACATGCAATGACTCCAGTTGTTGTTAGTAAAAAGAACACACATGCAATGACACTGGTGGATCCATATGTGGTATGTCAAAAGAACACACACGCAATGACTCCAGTTGTTGTTAGTAAAAGGAACACACATGCAATGACACTGGTGGATCCATGTGTGGTCTCTGAAAAGAACACACATTTCAGTAACACTGGTGGATCCATATGTGGTATGTGAAAAGAACACACATGCAATGACTCAAGTTGTTGTTAGTAAAAAGAGCACACATGCAATGACACTGGTGGATCCATGTGTGGTCTCTAAAGAGAACACACATTTCAATGACACTAGTGGATCCATATGTGGTATGTGAAAAGAACACACATGCAATGACTCTAGTTGTTGTTAGTAAAAAGAACAAACATGCAATGACACTGTTGGATCCATGTGTGGTCTCTAAACAGAACACACATGCGATGACTCTAGCTGTGGTTAATGAGAAGAACACACATTTCAATGACACTGGTGGATCCATATGTGGTATGTGAAAAGAACACACATGCAATGGCTCCAGTTGTTGTTAGTAAAAATAACACACATGCAATGACACTGGTTGTTGTTAGTAAAAAGAGCACACATGCAATGACACTGGTGTATCCATGTGTGGTCTCTGAAGAGAACACACATTTCCATGACACTGGTGGATCCATATGTGGTATGTGAAAAGATTACATATGCAATGAATCCAGTTGTTGTTAGTAAAAAGAACACACATGCAATGACACTGGTGGATCCATGTGTGGTCTCTGAAGAGAACACACATGCAATGACTCTAGTTGTGGTTAATGAGAAGAACACACATTTCAATGACACTAGTGGATCCATATGTGGTATGTGAAAAGAATAGTCATGAAATGACTCTTGTTGTTGTTAGAAAAAGAACACACATGCAATGACACTGGTTGTTTGTTAGTACATAGAGCACACATGCTATGACACCGGGGGATCCATGTGTGGATTGTGAAGAGCACACACATTTCAATGACACTGGTGCATCCTTATGGGGTATGTGAATAGAACACTCATGCTATGACTCTAGTTGTTGTTAGTAAAAATAAGTTACATGCAATGAAAATGGTGGATCCATGTGTGGTCTCAAGAGAACACACATGCAATGACTCTAGGTATGGTTAATGAGAAGAACACACATTTCAATGACACTGTTGGAACCATAGGTGGTATGTGAAAAGAATAGTCATGAAATGACTCCAGTTGTTTTAGTAAAAGAACACACATGCAATGACATGGTGGATCCATGTGTGGTCTCTGAAGAGAACACACATGCAATGACACTGGTGGATCCATATGTGGTATGTGAAAAGAACACACATGCAATGACTCCGATTGTTGTTAGTAAAAGAACACACATGTAATGACATGGTGGATCCATGTGTGGTCTTTGAAAGAACACATTTCAATGACATCGATGGATCCATATGTGGTATGTGAAAGGAACACACATGCAATGACTCCAGTTGTTGTTAGTAAAAAGAACACACATGCAATGACACTGGTGGATCCATATGTGGTATGTCAAAAGAACACACATGCAATGACTCCAGTTGTTGTTAGTAAAAAGAACACACATGCAATGACACTGGTGGATCCATGTGTGGTCTTTGAAGAGAACACACATTCCAATGACACTAGTGGATCCATATGCGGTATGTGAAAAGAACACACATGCAATTATTCAAGTTGTTGTTAGTAAAAAGAACACACATGCAATGACACTGGTGGATCCATGTGTGGTCTTTGAAGAGAACACACATGCAATGACTCTAGCTGTGGTTAACGAGCATAACACACATTTCAATGACACTGGTGGATCCATATGTGCTATGTGAAAAGAACACACATGCAATGACTCCAGTTGTTGTAATAAAAAAGAACACACATGCAATGACTCCAGTTGTTGTTAGTAAAAAGAACACACATGCAATGACACTGGTAGATCCATGTGTGGTCTCTGAAGAGAACACACATTTCAATGACACTAGTGGATCCATATGTGGTATGTGAAAACAACACACATGCAATGACTCCAGTTGTTGGTAGTAAAAAGAACACACATGCAATGACACTGGTGGATCCATGTGTGGTCTTTGAAGAGAACACACATTTCAATGACACTGATGGATCCATATGTGGTATGTGAAAAGAACACACATGCAATGCCTCAAGTTGTTGTTAGTAAAAAGAACACACATGCAATGACACTGGTGGATCCATGTGTGGTCTTTGAAGAGCACATGCAATGACTCTAGCTATGATTAATGAGAAGAAAGGACACATTTCAATGACACTGGTGGATCCATAAGTGGTATGTGAAAAGAACATACATGCAATGACTCCAGTTGTTGTTAGTAAAAAGAACACACATGCAATGACTCCAGTTGTTGTTAGTAAAAAGAACACACATGCAATGACTCCAGTTGTTGTTAGTAAAAAGAACACACATGCAATGACACTAGTGGATCCATGTGTGGTCTCTGTAGAGAACACACATTTCAGTAACACTGGTGGATCCATATGTGGTATATGAAAAGAACAGACATGCAATGACTCTGGTTATTGTTAGTAAAAAGAGCACACAGGCAATGACACTAGTGGATCCATGTGTGGTCTCTAAAGAGAACACACATTTCAATGACACTGGTGGATCCATATGTGGTATGTGAAAAGAACACATATGCAATGACTCCAGTTGTTGTTAGTAAAAAGAACACACATGCAATGACACTGTGGGATCCATGTGTGGTCTCTGAACAGAACACACATGCAACGACTCTAGCTGTGGTTAATGAGAAGAACACACATTTCAATGACACTGGTGGATCCATATGTGGTATGTGAAAATAACACACATGCAATGACTCAAGTTGTTGTTAGTAAAAAGAACACACATACAATGAAACTGGTGGATCCATGTGTGGTCTCTAAAGAGAACACACATGCAATGACTCTAGCTGTGGTTAATGAGAAGAACACACATTTCAATGACACTGGTGGATCCATATGTGGTATGTGAAAAGAACACACATGCAATGACTCTTCTTGTTGTTAGTAAAAAGAACACACAAGCAATGACACTGGTGGATCCATGTGTGGTCTCTGAAGAGGACACACATTTCAATGACACTGGTGGATCCATATGTGGTATGTGAAAAGAACACACATGCAATGACTCTGGTTGTTGTTAGTAAAAATAGCACACATGCAATGACACTGGTGGATCCACGTGTGGTCTCTGAAGAGAACACACATTTCAATGACACACGTGGATCCATATGTGGTATGTGAAAAGAACACACATGCAATGACTCCAGTTGTTGTTAGTAAAAAGAACAAACATGCAATGACACTGGTGGATCCATGTGTGGTCTCTAAAGAGAACACACATTTCAATGACGCTGGTGGATCCATATGTGGTATGTGAAAAGAACACACATGCAATGACTCCGGTTGTTGTTAGTAAAAAAGAGCACATAGGCAATGACACTGGTGGATCCATGTGTGGTCTCTGAAGAGAAGACACATTTCAATGACACTAGTGGATCCATATGTGGTACGTGAAAAGAACACACATGCAATGACTCTAGTTGTTGTTAGTAAAAAGAACACACATGCAATGACACAGGTGGATCCATCTGTGGTCTCTGAAGAGAACACACATGCAATGACTCTAGCTATGGTTAATGAGAATAACACACATTTCAATGACACTGGTGGATCCATATGTGGTATGTGAAAAGAATAGTCATGAAATGACTCCAGTTGTTTTTAGTAAAAAGAACACACATGCAATGACACTGGTGGATCCATGTGTGGTTTCTGAAGAGAACACACATGCAATGACACTGGTGGATCCATATGTGGTATGTGAAAACAACACACATGCAATGACTCTAGTTGTTCTTAGTAAAAAGAACACACATGCAATGACACTGGTGGATCCATGTGTGGTCTTTGAAGAGAACACACATTTCAATGACACAGATGGATCCATATGTGGTATGTGAAAAGAACACACATGCAATGCCTCAAGTTGTTGTTAGTAAAAAGAACACACATGCAATGACACTGGTGGATCCATGTGTGGTCTTTGAAGAGAACACACATGCAATGAATCTAGCTATGATTAATGAGAAGAAATGACACATTTCAATGACACTGGTGGATCCATAAGTGGTATGTGAAAAGAACACACATGCAATGACTCCAGTTGTTGTTAGTAAAAAGAACACAAATGCAATGACTCCAGTTGTTGTTAGTAAAAAGAACACACATGCAATGACTCCAGTTGTTGTTAGTAAAAGGAACACACATGCAATGACACTGGTGGATCCATGTGTGGTCTCTGAAAAGAACACACATTTCAGTAACACTGGTGGATCCATATGTGGTATGTGAAAAGAACACACATGCAATGACTCTGGTTATTGTTAGTAAAAAGAGCACACAGGCAATGACACTGGTGGATCCATGTGTGGTCTCTAAAGAGAACACACATTTCAATGACACTAGTGGATCCATATGTCGTATGTGAAAAGAACACACATGCAATGACTCTAGTTGTTGTTAGTAAAAAGAACAAACATGCAATGACACTGTTGGATCCATGTGTGGTCTCTAAACAGAACACACATGCGATGACTCTAGCTGTGGTTAATGAGAAGAACACACATTTCAATGACACTGGTGGATCCATATGTGGTATGTGAAAAGAACACACATGCAATGACTCAAGTTGTTGTTAGTAAAAAGAACACACATACGATGAAACTGGTGGATCCATATGTGGTCTCTAAAGAGAACACACATGCAATGACTCTAGCTGTGGTTAAT
The DNA here is from genome assembly GCA_023614405.1 of Avena insularis. Taxonomy (NCBI): domain Eukaryota; kingdom Viridiplantae; phylum Streptophyta; class Magnoliopsida; order Poales; family Poaceae; genus Avena; species Avena insularis. Next base: position 411,802,743 of record CM042692.1, on the reverse strand, counting down.
GAGAAGAACACTCATTTCAATGACACTTGTGGATCCATATGTGGTATGTGAAAAGAACACACATGCAATGACTCTTGTTGTTGTTAGTAAAAAGAACACACATGCAATGACACGGGTGGATGCATGTGTGGTCTCTGAAGAGGACACACATTTCAATGACACTGGTGGATCCATATCTGGTATGTGAAAAGAACACACATGCAATGACTCTGGTTGTTGTTAGTAAAAAGAGCACACATGCAATGACACTGGTGGATCCACGTGTGGTCTCTGAAGAGAACACACATTTCAATGACACACGTGGATCCATATGTGGTATGTGAAAAGAACACACATGCAATGACTCCAGTTGTTAGTAAAAAGAACAAACATGCAATGACACTGGTGGATCCATGTGTGGTTTCTAAAGAGAACACACATTTCAATGACACTGGTGGATCCATATGTGGTATGTGAAAAGAACACACATGCAATGACTCCGGTTGTTGTTAATAAAAAAGAGCACACAGGCAATGACACTGGTGGATCCATGTGTGGTCTCTGAAGAGAACACACATTTCAATGACACTAGTGGATCCATATGTGGTACGTGAAAAGAACACACATGCAATGACTCTAGTTGTTGTTAGTAAAAAGAACACATATGCAATGACACAGGTGGATCCATGTGTGGTCTCTGAAGAGAACACACATGCAATGACTCTAGTTGTGGTTAATGAGAAGAACACACATTTCAATGACATAGGTGGATCCATATGTGGTATGTGAAAAGAATAGTCATGAAATGACTCCAGTTGTTGTTAGTAAAAAGAACACACATGCAATAACACTAGTGGATCCATCTGTGGTCTCTGAAGAGAACACACATGCAATGACACTGGTGGATCCATATGTGGTATGTGAAAAGAACACACATGCAATGACTCAAGTTGTTGTTAGTAAAAAGAACACACATGCAATGACACTAGTGGATCCATCTGTGGTCTTTGAAGTGAACACACATTTCAATGACACTACTGGATCCATATGTGGTATGTGAAAAGAACACACATGCAATGACTCAAGTTGTTGTTAGTAAAAAGGACACACCTGCAATGACACTGGTGGATCCATGTGTGGTCTTTGAAGAGAACACACATGCAATGACTCTAGCTGTGGTTAATGAGAAGAATACACATTTCAATGACACTGGGGGATCCATATGTGGTATGTGAAAAGAACACACATGCAATGACTCCAGTTGTTGTTAGTAAAAAGAACACACATGCAATGACACTAGTGGATCCATCTGTGGTCTTTGAAGTGAACACACATTTCAATGACACTAGTGGATCCATATGTGGTATGTGAAAAGAACACACATGCAATGACTCAAGTTGTTGTTAGTAAAAAGAACACACATGCAATGACACTGGTGGATCCATGTGTGGTCTTCGAAGAGAACACACATGCAATGACTCTAGCTGTGGTTAATGAGAAGAATACACATTTCAATGACACTGGTGGATCCATATGTGGTATGTGAAAAGAACACACATGCAATGACTCCAGTTGTTGTTAGTAAAAAGAACACACATGCAATGACACTGTTGGATCCATGTGTGGTCTCTGAAGAGAACACACATGCAATGACACTGGTGGATCCATATGTGGTATGTGAAAAGAACACACATGCAATGACTCCAGTTGTTGTTAGTAAAAAGAGCACACATGTAATGACACTGGTGGATCCATGTGTGGTCTTTAAAGAGAACACATTTGAATGACACTGGTGGATCCATATGTGGTATGTGAAAAGAACACACATGCAATGACTCAAGTTGTTATTAGTAAAAAGAACACACATGCAATGAAACTGGTGGATCCATGCGTGGTCTCTGAAGAGAACACACATGCAATGACTCTAGCTGTGGTTAATGAGAAGAACACACATTTCATTGAAACTGGTGGATCCATATGTGGTATGTGAAAGAACACACATGCAATGACTCTGGTTGTTGTTAGTAAAATGAACACACATGCAATGACACTGGTGGATCCATGTGTGGTCTCTGAAGAGAACACACATTTCAATGACACTGGTGGATCCATATGTGGTATGTGAAAAGAACACACAACCAATGACTCCAGTTGTTGTTAGTAAAAAGAACACACATGCAATGACACTGGTGGATCCCTGCGTGGTCTCTAAAGAGAACACACATGCAATGATTCTAGCTGTGGTTAATGAGAAGAACACACATTTCAATGACACTGGTGGATCCATATGTGGTATGTGAAAAGAACACACATGCAATGACTCAAGTTGTTGTTAGTAAAAAGAACACACCTGCAATGACACTGGTGGATCCATGTGTGGTCTTTGAAGAGAACACACATGCAATGACTCTAGCTGTGGTTAATGAGAAGAATACACATTTAAATGACACTGGGGGATCCATATGTGGTATGTGAAAAGAACACACATGCAATGACTCCATTTGTTGTTAGTAAAAAGAAAACACATGCAATGACACTAGTGGATCCATCTGTGGTCTTTGAAGTGAACACACATTTCAATGACACTAGTGGATCCATATGTGGTATGTGAAAAGAACACACATGCAATGACTCAAGTTGTTGTTAGTAAAAAGAACACACATGCAATGACACTGGTGGATCCATGTGTGGTCTTTGAAGAGAACACACATGCAATGACTCTAGCTGTGGTTAATGAGAAGAATACACATTTCAATGACACTGGTGGATCCATATGTGGTATGTGAAAAGAACACACATGCAATGACTCCAGTTGTTGTTAGTAAAAAGAACACACATGCAATGACACTGGTGGTTCCATGTGTGGTCTCTGAAGAGAACACACATGCAATGACACTGGTGCATCCATATGTGGTATGTGAAAAGAACACACATGCAATGACTCCAGTTGTTGTTAGTAAAAAGAGCACACATGTAATGACACTGGTGGATCCATGTGTGGTCTTTAAAGAGAACACACATTTGAATGACACTGGTGGATCCATATGTGGTATGTGAAAAGAACACACATGCAATGACTCAAGTTGTTATTAGTAAAAAGAACACACATGCAATGAAACTGGTGGATCCATGCGTGGTCTCTGAAGAGAACACACATGCAATGACTCTAGCTGTGGTTAATGAGAAGAACACACATTTCATTGAAACTGGTGGATCCATATGTGGTATGTGAAAGAACACACATGCAATGACTCTGGTTGTTGTTAGTAAAATGAACACACATGCAATGACACTGGTGGATCCATGTGTGGTCTCTGAAGAGAACACACATTTCAATGACACTGGTGGATCCATATGTGGTATGTGAAAAGAACACACAACCAATGACTCCAGTTGTTGTTAGTAAAAAGAACACACATGCAATGACACTGGTGGATCCCTGCGTGGTCTCTAAAGAGAACACACATGCAATGATTCTAGCTGTGGTTAATGAGAAGAACACACATTTCAATGACACTGGTGGATCCATATGTGGTATGTGAAAAGAACACACATGCAATGACTCTTGTTGTTGTTAGTAAAAAGAACACACATGCAATGACACTGGTGGATCCATGTGTGGTCTCTGAAGAGAACACTCATTTCAATGACACTGGTGGATCCATATGTGGTATGTGAAAAGAACACACAAGCAATGACTCCAGTTGTTGTTAGTAAAAAGAACACACATGCAATGAAACTGGTGGATCCATGTGTGGTCTTTGAAGAGAACACACATGCAATGACTCTAGCTATGATTAATGAGAAGAAAGGACACATTTCAATGACACTGGTGGATCCATAAGTGGTATGTGAAAAGAACACACATGCAATGACTCCAGTTGTTGTTAGTAAAAAAGAACACACATGCAATGACTCCAGTTGTTGTTAGTAAAAACAACACACATGCAATGACTCCAGTTGTTGTTAGTAAAAAGAATACACATGCAATGACACTAGTGGATCCATGTGTGGCCTCTGTAGAGAACACACATTTCAGTAACACTGGTGGATCCATATGTGGTATGTGAAAAGAACACAAATGCAATGACTCTGGTTATTGTTAGTAAAAAGAGCACACAGGCAATGACACTGGTGGATCCATGTGTGGTCTCTAAAGAGAACACACATTTCAATGACACTTGTGGATCCATATGTGGTATGTGAAAAGAACGCACATGCAATGACTCCAGTTGTTGTTAGTAAAAAGAACACACATGCAATGACACTGTTGGATCCATGTGTGGTCTCTGAACAGAACACACATGCAATGACTTTAGCTGTGGTTAATGAGAAGAACACACATTTCAATGACACTGGTGGATCCATATGTGGTATGTGAAAAGAACACACATGCAATGACTCAAGCTGTTGTTAGTAAAAAGAACACACATACAATGAAACTGGTGGATCCATGTGTGGTCTCTAAAGAGAACACACATGCAATGACTCTAGCTGTGGTTAATGAGAAGAACACACATTTCAATGACACTGGTGGATCCATATGTGGTATGTGAAAAGAACACACATGCAATGACTCTTCTTGTTGTTAGTAAAAAGAACACACATGCAATGACACTGGTGGATCCATGTGTGGTCTCTGAAGAGGACACACATTTCAATGACACTGGTGGATCCATATGTGGTATGTGAAAAGAACACACATGCAATGACTCTGGTTGTTGTTAGTAAAAAGAGCACACATGCAATGACACTGGTGGATCCATGTGTGGTCTCTGAACAGAACACACATTTCAATGACACACGTGGATCCATATGTGGTATGTGAAAAGAACACACATGCAATGACTCCAGTTGTTGTTAGTAAAAAGAACAAACATGCAATGACACTGGTGGATCCATGTGTGGTCTCTAAAGAGAACACACATTTCAATGACACTGGTGGATCCATATGTGGTATGTGAAAAGAACACACATGCAATGACTCCAGTTGTTGTTAGTAAAAAGAACACACATGCAATGACACTGTTGGATCCATGTGTGGTCTCTGAACAGAACACACATGCAATGACTCTAGCTGTGGTTAATGAGAAGAACACACATTTCAATGACACTGGTGGATCCATATGTGGTATGTGAAAAGAACACACATGCAATGACTCAAGTTGTTGTTAGTAAAAAGAACACACATACAATGAAACTGGTGGATCCATGTGTGGTCTCTAAAGAGAACACACATGCAATGACTCTAGCTGTGGTTAATGAGAAGAACACACATTTCAATGACACTGGTGGATCCATATGTGGTATGTGAAAATAACACACATGCAATGACTCTTCTTGTTGTTAGTAAAAAGAACACACATGCAATGACACTGGTGGATCCATGTGTGGTCTCTGAAGAGGACACACATTTCAATGACACTGGTGGATCCATATGTGGTATGTGAAAAGAACACACATACAATGACTCTGGTTGTTGTTAGTAAAAAGAGCACACATGCAATGACACTGGTGGATCCACGTGTGGTCTCTGAAGAGAACACACATTTCAATGACACACGTGGATCCATATGTGGTATGTGAAAAGAACACAAATGCAATGACTCCAGTTGTTGTTAGTAAAAAGAACAAACATGCAATGACACTGGTGGATCCATGTGTGGTCTCTAAAGAGAACACACATTTCAATGACACTGGTGGATCCATATGTGGTATGTGAAAAGAACACACATGCAATGACTCAAGTTGTTGTTAGTAAAAAGAACACACATGCAATGACACTGGTGGATCCATATGTGGTATGTGAAAACAACACACATGCAATGACTCCAGTTGTTCTTAGTAAAAAGAACACACATGCAATGACACTGGTGGATCCATGTGTGGTCTTTGAAGAGAACACACATTTCAATGACACTGATGGATCCATATGTGGTATTTGAAAAGAACACACATGCAATGCCTCAAGTTGTTGTTAGTAAAAAGAACACACATGCAATGACACTGGTGGATCCATGTGTGGTCTTTGAAGAGAACACACATGCAATGAATCTAGCTATGATTAATGAGAAGAAAAGACACATTTCAATGACACTCGTGGATCCATAAGTGGTATGTGAAAAGAACACATATGCAATGACTCCAGTTGTTGTTAGTAAAAAGAACACACATGCAATGACTCCAGTTGTTGTTAGTAAAAAGAACACACATGCAATGACTCCAGTTGTTGTTAGTAAAAGGAACACACATGCAATGACACTGGTGGATCCATGTGTGGTCTCTGAAAAGAACACACATTTCAGTAACACTGGTGGATCCATATGTGGTATGTGAAAAGAACACACATGCAATGACTCTGGTTATTGTTAGTAAAAAGAGCACACAGGCAATGACACTGGTGGATCCATGTGTGGTCTCTAAAGAGAACACACATTTCAATGACACTAGTGGATCCATATGTCGTATGTGAAAAGAACACACATGCAATGACTCTAGTTGTTGTTAGTAAAAAGAACAAACATGCAATGACACTGTTGGATCCATGTGTGGTCTCTAAACAGAACACACATACGATGACTCTAGCTGTGGTTAATGAGAAGAACACACATTTCAATGACACTGGTGGATCCATATGTGGTATGTGAAAAGAACACACATGCAATGACTCTGGTTGTTGTTAGTAAAAAGAGCACACATGCAATGACACTGTTGGATCCACGTGTGGTCTCTGAAGAGAACACACATTTCAATGACACACGTGGATCCATATGTGGTATGTGAAAAGAACACACATGCAATGACTCCAGTTGTTGTTAGTAAAAAGAACAAACATGCAATGACACTGGTGGATCCATGTGTGGTCTCTAAAGAGAACACACATTTCAATGACGCTGGTGGATCCATATGTGGTATGTGAAAAGAACACACATGCAATGCCTCCGGTTGTTGTTAGTAAAAAAGAGCACACAGGCAATGACACTGGTGGATCCATGTGTGGTCTCTGAAGAGAACACACATTTCAATGACATAGTGGATCCATATGTGGTACGTGAAAAGAACACACATGCAATGACTCTAGTTGTTGTTAGTAAAAAGAACACACATGCAATGACACAGGTGGATCCATGTGTGGTCTCTGAAGAGAACACACATGCAATGACTCTAGCTGTGGTTAATGAGAAGAACACACATTTCAATGACACTGGTGGATCCATATGTGGTATGTGAAAAGAATAGTCATGAAATGACTCCAGTTGTTTTTAGTAAAAAGAACACACATGCAATGACACTGGTGGGTCCATGTGTGGTCTCTGAAGAGAACACACATGCAATGACACTGGTGGATCCATATGTGGTATGTGAAAACAACACACATGCAATGACTCCAGTTGTTCTTAGTAAAAAGAACACACATGCAATGACACTGGTGGATCCATGTGTGGTCTTTGAAGAGAACACACATTTCAATGACACTGATGGATCCATATGTGGTATGTGAAAAGAACACACATGCAATGCCTCAAGTTTTTGTTAGTAAAAAGAACACACATGCAATGACACTGGTGGATCCATGTGTGGTCTTTGAAGAGAACACACATGCAATGAATATAGCTATGATTAATGAGAAGAAAAGACACATTTCAATGACTCCAGTTGTTGTTAGTATAAAGAACACACATGCAATGACTCCAGTTGTTGTTAGTAAAAGGAACACACATGCAATGACACTGGTGGATCCATGTGTGGTCTCTGAAGAGAACACACATTTTAGTAACACTGGTGGATCCATATGTGGTATGTGAAAAGAACACACATGCAATGACTCTGGTTATTGTTAGTAAAAACAGCACACAGGCAATGACACTGGTGGATCCATGTGTGGTCTCTAAAGAGAACACACATTTCAATGACACTGGTGGATCCATATGTGGTATGTGAAAAGAACACACATGCAATTACTCTAGTTGTTGTTAGTAAAAAGAACACACATGCAATGACACTGTTGGATCCATGTGTGGTCTCTGAACAGAACACACATGCGATGACTCTAGCTGTGGTTAATGAGAAAAACACACATTTCAGTGACACTGGTGGATCCATATGTGGTATGTGAAAAGAACACACATGCAATGACTCAAGTTGTTGTTAGTAAAAAGAACACACATACAATGAAACTGGTGGATCCATGTGTGGTCTCTAAAGAGAACACACATGCAATGACTCTAGCTGTGGTTAATGAGAAGAACACACATTTCAATGACACTTGTGGATCCATATGTGGTATGTGAAAAGAACACACATGCAATGACTCTTCTTGTTGTCAGTAAAAATAACACACATGCAATGACACTGGTGGATGCATGTGTGGTCTCTGAAGAGGACACACATTTCAATGACACACGTGGATCCATATGTGGTATGTGAAAAGAACACACATGCAATGACTCCAGTTGTTGTTAGTAAAAAGAACAAACATGCAATGACACTGGTGGATCCATGTGTGGTTTCTAAAGAGAACACACATTTCGATGACACTGGTGGATCCATATGTGGTATGTGAAAAGAACACACATGCAATGACTCCGGTTGTTGTTAGTAAAAAAGAGCACACAGGCAATGACACTGGTGGATCCATGTGTGGTCTCTGAAGAGAACACACATTTCAATGACACTAGTGGATCCATATGTGGTACGTGAAAAGAACACACATGCAATGACTCTAGTTGTTGTTAGTAAAAAGAACACATATGCAATGACACAGGTGGATCCATGTGTGGTCTCTGAAGAGAACACACATGCAATGACTCTAGTTGTGGTTAATGAGAAGAACACACATTTCAATGACACAGGTGGATCCATATGTGGTATGTGAAAAGAATAGTCATGAAATGACTCCAGTTGTTGTTAGTAAAAAGAACACACATGCAATAACACTGGTGGATCCATCTGTGGTCTCTGAAGAGAACACACATGCAATGACACTGGTGGATCCATATGTGGTATGTGAAAAGAACACACATGCAATGACTCGAGTTGTTGTTAGTAAAAAGAACACACATGCAATGACACTAGTTGATCCATCTGTGGTCTTTGAAGTGAACACACATTTCAATGACACTGGTGGATCCATATGTGGTATGAGAAAGAACACACATGCAATGACTCAAGTTGTTGTTAGTAAAAAGAACACACATGCAATGACACTGTGTGGATCCATGTGTGGTCTTTGAAGAGAACACACATGCAATGACTCTAGTTGTGGTTAATGAGAAGAATACACATTTCAATGACACTGGTGGATCCATATGTGGTATGTGAAAAGAACACACATGCAATGACTCGAGTTGTTGTTAGTAAAAAGAACACACATGCAATGACACTAGTGGATCCATCTGTGGTCTTTGAAGTGAACACACATTTCAATGACACTGGTGGATCCATATGTGGTATGTGAAAATAACACACATGCAATGACTCAAGTTGTTGTTAGTAAAAAGAACACACATGCAATGACACTGGTGGATCCATGTGTGGTCTTTGAAGAGAACACACATGCAATGACTCTAGCTGTGGTTAATGAGAAGAATACACATTTCAATGACACTGGTGGATCCATATGTGGTATGTGAAAAGAACACACATGCAATGACTCCAGTTGTTGTTAGTAAAAAGAACACACATGCAATGACACTGGTGGATCCATGTGTGGTCTCTGAAGAGAACACACATGCAATGACACTGGTGGATCCATATGTGGTATGTGAAAAGAACACACATGCAATGACTCTAGTTGTTGTTAGTAAAAAGAGCACACATGTAATGACACTGGTGGATCCATGTGTGGTCTTTAAAGAGAACACACATTTCAATTACACTGGTAGATCCATATGTGGTATGTGAAAAGAACACACATGCAATGACTCAAGTTGTTATTAGTAAAAAGAACACACATGCAATGAAACTGGTGGATCCATGCGTGGTCTCTGAAGAGAACACACATGCAATGACTCTAGCTGTGGTTAATGAGAAGAACACACATTTCATTGAAACTGGTGGATCCATATGGGGTATGTGAAAGAACACACATGCAATGACTCTGGTTGTTGTTAGTAAAATGAACACACATGCAATGACACTGGTGGATCCATGTGTGGTCTCTGAAGAGAACACACATTTCAATGACACTGGTGGATCCATATGTGGTATGTGAAAAGAACACACAAGCAATGACTCCAGTTGTTGTTAGTAAAAAGAACACACATGCAATGACATCATGGATCCTGTGGTCTCTAAAGAGAACACACATGCAATGACTCTAGCTATGGTTAATGAGAAGAACACACATTTCAATGACACTGGTGGATCCATATGTGGTATGTGAAAAGAACACACATGCAATGACTCTTGTTGTTGTTAGTAAAAAGAACACACATGCAATGACACTGGTGGATCCATGTGTGGTCTCTGAAGAGCACACACATTTCAATGACTCTGGTGGATCCATATGTGGTATGTGAAAAGAACACACATGCAATGACACTGGTGGATCCCTGTGTGGTCTCTAAAGAGAACACACATGCAATGACTCTAGCTATGGTTAATGAGAAGAACACACATTTCAATGACACTGGTGGATCCATATGTGGTATGTGAAAAGAACACACATGCAATGACTCTTGTTGTTGTTAGTAAAAAGAACACACATGCAATGACACTGGTGGATCCATGTGTGGTCTCAAGAACACACATTTCAATGACACTGGTGGATCCATATGTGGTATGTGAAAAGAACACACATGCAATGACTCTGGTTGTTGTTAGTAAAAAGAGCACACATGCAATGACACTGGTGGATCCACGTGTGGTCTCTGAAGAGAACACACATTTCAATGACACACGTGGATCCATATGTGGTATGTGAAAAGAACACACATGCAATGACTCCAGTTGTTGTTAGTAAAAAGAACAAACATGCAATGACACTGGTGGATCCATGTGTGGTCTCTAAAGAGAACACACATTTCAATGACGCTGGTGGATCCATATGTGGTATGTGAAAAGAACACACATGCAATGACTCCGGTTGTTGTTAGTAAAAAAGAGCACACAGGCAATGCCACTGGTGGATCCATGTGTGGTCTCTGAAGAGAACACACATTTCAATGACACTAGTGGATCCATATGTGGTACGTGAAAAGAACACACATGCAATGACTCTAGTTGTTGTTAGTAAAAAGAACACACATGCAATGACACAGGTGGATCCATGTGTGGTCTCTAAAGAGAACACACATGCAATGACTCTAGCTGTGGTTATTGAGAAGAACACACATTTCAATGACACTGGTGGATCCATATGTGGTATGTGAAAAGAATAGTCATGAAATGACTCCAGTTGTTTTTAGTAAAAAGAACACACATGCAATGACACTGGTGGATCCATGTGTGGTATGCGAAAACAACACACATGCAATGACTCCAGTTGTTCTTAGTAAAAAGAACACACATGCAATGACACTGGTGGATCCATGTGTGGTCTTTGAAGAGAACACACATTTCAATGACACTGATGGATCCATATGTGATATGTGAAAAGAACACACATGCAATGCCTCAAGTTGTTGTTAGTAAAAAGAAAACACATGCAATGACAGTGGTGGATCCATGTGTGGTCTTCGAAGAGAACACACATTCAATGACTCCAGTTGTTGTTAGTAAAAAGTACACACATGCAATGACACTGGTGGATCCATGTGTGGTATCTGAAGAGAACACACATGCAATGACTCCAGTTGTTGTTAGTAAAAAGAACACACATGCAATGACTCTAGTTGTTGTTAGTAAAAAGAACACACATGCAATGACACTAGTGGATCCATGTGTGGTCTCTGAAGAGAACACACATTTCAATGACACACGTGGATCCATATGTGGTATGTGAAAAGAACACACATGCAATGACTCCAGTTGTTGTTAGTAAAAAGAACAAACATGCAATGACACTGGTGGATCCATGTGTGGTTTCTAAAGAGAACACACATTTCAATGACACTGGTGGATCCATATGTGGTATGTGAAAAGAACACACATGCAATGACTCCGGTTGTTGTTAGTAAAAAAGAGCACACATGCAATGACACTGGTGGATCCATGTGTGGTCTCTGAAGAGAACACACATTTCAATGACACTAGTGGATCCATATGTGGTACGTCAAAAGAACACACATGCAATGACTCTAGTTGTTGTTAGTAAAAAGAACACATATGCAATGACACAGGTGGATCCATGTGTGGTCTCTGAAGAGAACACACATGCAATGACTCTAGTTGTGGTTAATGAGAAAAACACACATTTCAATGACACTTGTGGATCCATATGTGGTATGTGAAAAGAACACACATGCAATGACTCCAGTTGTTGTTAGTAAAAAGAACACACATGCAATGACACTGGTGGATGCATGTGTGGTCTCTGAAGAGGACACACATTTCAATGACACTGGTGGATCCATATCTGGTATGTGAAAAGAACACACATGCAATGACTCCAGTTGTTGTTAGTAAAAAGAGCACACATGCAATGACACTGGTGGATCCACGTGTGGTCTCTGAAGAGAACACACATTTCAATGACACACGTGGATCCATATGTGGTATGTGAAAAGAACACACATGCAATGACTCCAGTTGTTGTTAGTAAAAAGAACAAACATGCAATGACACTGGTGGATCCATGTGTGGTTTCTAAAGAGAACACACATTTCAATGACACTGGTGGATACATATGTGGTATGTGAAAAGAACACACATGCAATGACTCCGGTTGTTATTAGTAAAAAAGAGCACACAGGCAATGAGACTGGTGGATCTATGTGTGGTCTCTGAAGAGAACACACATTTCAATGACACTAGTGGATCCATATGTGGTACGTGAAAATAACCCACATGCAATGACTCTAGTTGTTGTTAGTAAAAAGAACACATATGCAATGACACAGGTGGATCCATGTGTGGTCTCTGAAGAGAACACACATGCAATGACTCTAGTTGTGGTTAATGAGAAGAACACACATTTCAATGACACAGGTGTATCCATATGTGGTATGTGAAAAGAATAGTCATGAAATGACTCCAGTTGTTGTTAGTAAAAAGAACACACATGCAATAACGCTGGTGGATCCATCTGTGGTCTCAGAAGAGAACACACATGCAATGACACTGGTGGATCCATATGTGGTATGTGAAAAGAACACACATGCAATGACTCGAGTTGTTGTTAGTAAAAAGAACACTGTCACATCCCAAATTTTAGATTTGGTCTTGCATATCATTCATTGCATCGCATCACATCTTTCCATGCATTACCGTCGAGTAGAGAGGATCGACGAAATGCTATTTGCAAAACCCCGTTTCTACTTCGCTTCGAGGTTCCTGCGGGGAGCTTTAGAGGGACTTGCAACAACCACCCCTGTAGGTTCGAGCTTTCGCTCAAACTTCGACTGAAGGTTGTTCCCCTCGACGATACAAACCCGTATGCAAAAGACTCGGACGTTTTAGTAAACCGCTGGAAAACGGTCCGAAAATCCGGACCATTCGAAACGGAGTCCAACCGCGGACCGATTCGGTTCAGGAATTTTTTTTTCTTTTTTTTTTCTGCGCGCGAGGGACTTTTTAAGCAGGCCCCACCCTGCCTTGGTTCCCGTGCCCACCAACCCCACCTCCACCCGCGCGACTCCTCCCTGCCAACGCCTCCTGGCGCACGTCGCCGCCGCCGCCGCTTCTCCTCGCCGCCGCCGGCCACCCCTTCGTCGTCGTTCGTCGCCGCGTCTGTTGCCGGGTTCGTCTCGCCGCCCTCTTTCCGTTCCCGTGCTCCGCGTCTCCATCCGCCGCCGCCAACTGGGCCCTGCAGATCGCCACGTACGCGCACGCGTTTATTATTCCGGGAGCCGTAGTTGACCGTGTACGTACGTGCAGGTAGAACCACGCCACCGGAACCGACCGTCGCCGCCGTCCGGAGCTCGCCGGAGTTCGTTTCGCCGTCCGTTTCCGGTAAGACAGCAGCCACCGTCAGATCTCAGATCAGCGGCTTAGATCGTTCGTTGACTGGTCAGCACTCCAGACGTTGACTAGTCAGAGGCCCCAGACGTTGACTGGTCAGACGCCGATCAGCGCCCGATCATCGACGCGATTGACTGGGTCAATTTCGTTAATCCTATTAGTTGACAGATTTCGGTAGAATCTTGTAAATTGCATAGAAATTAAACCGCTTGGCCAAAAATTGCAAATAAAATATGCACGAGTTCAGTGAGTCGTGTAGAATCTCGCTGTACCTTTGGTTCAGACTTTTACTGTCAGGTTTAGTACAGTTTAATCAAACTAGTTAGTGGCCTTTTCGGAGTAATAAATTCGTAGTAAAAGTTTCGTAGCTCCAAAAATCGCGTATGATATGTCCCTGAACTCGTATGAACGAGGGGAATCTCATCGTGAAATAAAAAGATAGGCTTATAGTAAAAACTTCTGCAGTATTTGTCTAATGGCTTTCTGCAGTGTTTTAATTACTCGGGAAGTTTTATAACTCCTTTTTGAGTAATTCCAATTGGTACTGTTTCTTATCAGCGATGCCTATGCGGTAGAATTTTTCTAGGATTTTACAAACAATATACTACCTGTAGTGAATTATTTAAGTTCTAGCTCTAGTAGAGATCTCTACTTTTGGTTAATAGTTTCCCTTGCGCCAAATCTATTTTCCATGCATGTATTCGGTAGTATTATGTATTAGTATTATGTGGTGCAGCTGTAGCACCAATTCACTTGCCGTTCTTGCATTCATGCATCATCTTTGTTGCATATGTTTGTGAATTGTTTGTTTATGAATGCAATTGTGTCGTGTAGATTGTGTAGAGTGCAACCCTTGCTCATGTGTGGATTGTTCTTCCGACCGCTACAATCAAGGCAAGTAGATGCTACTTTGTTCATGATATCGTCCTACTATTTTCAATACATTGTCGTGTATTTTGTAGTTGCATGAGTAGGATGATACTATCGCTATGCTATGTCCTATTATTGTGGTAGGGCTTTCCTTGTAGATGAACCACCGTTGTAGATGTGCTTAGCCATGCTATGTTGAATGAGGGCTGGGTTAAATCATTGATACTTGTTTTCTCAAAATATTGGTTTGTGAAAACGAAAACAACTTAATCAATGAATCCCCTGGGTGTGATGGTATTTATAATTTTTGGTGGTTTCATTGCGGAAAGGCACCCAGGTATCAAGAGAGAATGATTGGCTTCTTTATTGTGTAGCTTACGTGTACAACCATGTGCCAATAATGAAATGGGCGGTTGGTTGGACTTAGTAGGTTGTGGTAACTCGAACCCGCGTATCCAGAGATGTAGAATTTTGGTAGGTTGGACGGTAAGGCGTCGGGATTGAGGAGCTACTTCCCGAACAGTCTCTTCTTGGTCTTCTCCCTATCATCACCCAAAATGAGAGTAATGGTACGAGCTGGGCTGGCCAAGTCACATGGGTAAAGTGTACTAACCTCTGCAGAGTGTATAATCTAATCGATTAGCCGTGTCCCCGGTTATGGACAACTGAGTTGCTAGATATTGATTCCATGACATGTTTCTCGCTCATTCTAATTTCATAATTGTTTTAATCTTGTTGGGTTAACTTAATTGGGATCTTTTCAAAGAAAAATCAAAAACTGTTTATGAAAGTAGGACAAAGTTATTTGCAAATGCAAGCCAGACACAGCTCCACTTGCCAAATATGCATGTAGATGTTAGTACTATTGTCTCCATTTAATAGCTCTACTTGCCATACATTCCATGTATTGACCCTTCGGGGCTGTTGCGTTTTATGCTGCAGGTTATTCCGATTCTGATTGATCGTTATAGGCCACGGTACTCCACTCGACACTTGTTCACTTGTGGGCAATTTGAAGAATGGAGGTTTTAATCGTTTATGTTGCTACCTGAATAATTTGAGCTATCTTGTGCTAAGCTTTTATTGTAATAATGGTACTCTGGATCTTCGTTATCTATGATACACGGATATTTTGCTATGTTATCTATCTTACTCTATTGTGGGCCAATGAACCGATCCAGGGATTGGCATGTCACATAGAGGCCACGGTCTTTCAGAACCGGGGTGTCACAGATGGTATCGAGATCCGTGTGTGTCGACTGTAGGATCGTGACCTAGAATTGGATTAGGAAGCCATAGATTTATTAAAGCCTATATTAACTCTGTCTTTCATCTTATGCCTTTCACTCTCGTAAAATTCTTACCATATGCTATTCTCACACTTTCCTCTTTTACTTGATAGATGGGAGAAGTCAGGACTGAGTATGCCACCATGGAGTCACCAAGGCCCTTTGCAAGGCAGTTAGCTCAGCTCTCGCAGTCATTGGGATTGCCACTGCCCATGTTCAAGGGAAGAAGGCTGTACACCTATGGATATGGAGAGGATGCATGGGAGATCACTACCTTCATATTCAGAGATGCCGCCTTGCCAAACCCAGTGCACTTGATCTACACCAAGACATACTGCAACTGGGGACTTGGAATCAACAGCCATACATGAAGCCCTGTCTGCCAAAGGCCATCAAGTCCGACACCTACTACCGGCAGATTCACCCTACCATGACTATGGAAGGCGTGGTGAAGATGGGAACATTGTGGTTACCCCGGGCGACAGGAACAACATGCCGCCCCGTCGGAGGCACATAGAGGACATGGAAAGGGAGAATGGAGCTCTAGCGGAGAAGGTCAGGATGATAAATGAGATTGTAGATTTAACTAGCAATGGTATGGTGGTCCAAGGACAGGAGATTGACACTTTGCATGAAGCTGTGGGAGTTCTGGAGAATGCCCTGATAGCCAGAGATGCAACCATAGCACATCTTCATGGTACTGTGCAGGAGAACACCCAGAACATACAGCAACTGCAAGGGACAGTCCAGGAAAGGGATCAAACTATTGAAGCTATGACAGCCCAGATTGCCGCTCTCCAAGCACAGCTGAATCCACCCTCTGATGATGACAATGGAGATGATGGCAACAATGGGGATGATGATGACAGTGGAGATGATGATGATGAGGACGAGGATGATGATGATGGAGACGATGATGGTGGAGGAGATGAAGTTGTTGCAGTTGCAGCTGAGGATGAAGAAGAAGAGGAGGATCCAGAAGATGTGGAGTTTGACGTTTCAAGTGATGGTTCAGAAGAGGTGTACACTCCGCCGCCATGGTTGTACCGCGAGCCGAAGCGCCAACGCATGACCGCAAGGGCCTACCTCAAACTCTTCAAGCAATAGATAGAAGTCCACCAATTAGTCCTCGTTAGGCGAAATCGTTAGATTTATTCTCGATCGTTGTGATACTTAGTTCGTGTTAGTGTAAGAGTGTTTAGATGCTTATTTGTGTACTCCAATATTCCAGGAATTATTTGTGCAAATTATATGAAAGAGTTATGGAAATTTGGTTACTATCTGTGTTGTTTTCGCTGCAGTTTTTCTGCTGATACAGCAGTACTGCGCAATTTTTCATATTTTTCTGGTAACTCGGAAAAATCTGAAAAAACTTGTGCTGATGCGGAACTTCCTGTTCTATATTCACAAAAATTGGCTTAATTTTCTGACGAGTTTAAGTCAGGCGGAAAAATTCGCGAACACAGCAGAACTGTTCTGTCAGAATTGCTGTTTTGTCGTTTTGATGCTCAACTGTTTAGTTAACCATTGCCAACTCTTGCAAAACTATTTCAGTAGGTATATACTGCTAGGATAACACCTGGGATGTTGCTGGACCGCTTGTTTGATGATGTGTTGCTTGCTTGTGATTGTCTGCAATTGTTTGTTGTTGCTTGACCATATGCATGGGTAGAATCCTATTACCGTAGTTGATTCTTTCTAAACTTACCTGTGCTGGACCGCAGATGCCTCCCCGCCGCCAACCCACTGAGTTGGAGCAGCTCATGGCAGCTCAGGCACAGCTGACCCAAGTGATGACCCAGTTCATGGCAAATCAGAACAACAACAACAATGGAAACAATCAGCCTCAGGAAGATGCACTCAACAGATTTCTGAGGTTAAGGCCAGCTAAGTTCTCTACTGCAACGGAACCAATGGTTGCTCTCGACTGGTTGCGTTCAGTCAACAAGGATCTGGTAACTGTTGGATGCACTGATGCTGAGAAGGTGAGGTTTGCCGCTCACCTACTGGAGGGACCAGCCGCTTCTTGGTGGGACACATTTCAGATCACCCACCCTCTGAATACTGTGACTTGGGCTATGTTTGATGAAGGTTTCAGGACCGACCATGTGTCTTCAGGAGTTCTGAGCCTGAATAGGAAGGAGTTCCGCAACTTGCGCCAAACCAATCGCACCGTGGCCGAGTACATTGAGGAGTTCAATAATTTGTCCCGTTATGCACCTGAGGATGTTGACACTGATGCAAAAAGGAGGGAGAGATTCCTGGATGGCCTCAGTGATGAGCTTTCAGTGCAGCTACTGGTGGTTTATTGCCCCACTTTCCAGGAGCTCATGGACAAGGCCAGAATCCTGGAAGGGAAGCACAAGCAGGTGGAAAGCCGCAAGAGAAAGAACAACAATCACCACTCTGGCTCACACCACAAGTCTCGCACTTCATATGATGGATACTCCAAGCATGGAGGGAGTGACCATGGGATCCATGATCGCCACCACCATGGAGGCGATGGACATCGTCATGACAACCATAGGAGCAGTCACCACAGCCACAAGGGAGGACACTCTCACCACTCTGGAGGACACGGTGGAAATGACCGCAACCGTGATCGCAATTTTTTGAAGAAGGATCTGAGTGAGGTGACATGCTTCAAGTGTAAGCAGAAGGGACACTATGCTGACAACTGTCCGGAGAGGAAGGGACTCAAGCCAACCAACAATGAGAAGGCCACAGTGAACCACATGAATGTGGAAGAGATTCCAGACGAGCCTGACCTTGTGATTGGTAAGTTTCCAATCAACACTTACCCTGCACTTATACTTTTCGATACTGGTGCATCGCATTCATTCATATCAAGGGCATTTGTGGATAAGTATAAGTTACCTACTGAGTCTATGAAGAGGTCTTTTAGAGTGAGTTCACCTGGAGGAGATATGATAGCTAGTGCGGGATGCCGCAATTTAACTGTGAGGATTGGAACACACAACTTCATTGCACATTTGGTAGTGTTGGAATCACAGGGATTAGATGTTATTCTGGGTATGGATTGGATGTCTATGCATGAGGGACACATAGATTGTGCACAGCGAGCTGTTTCACTCAAAACCCCGGATGGTAAGAGGATTAGATTCAAGTCAGCCCTTACGACTG
Source organism: Avena insularis (assembly GCA_023614405.1). Taxonomy (NCBI): domain Eukaryota; kingdom Viridiplantae; phylum Streptophyta; class Magnoliopsida; order Poales; family Poaceae; genus Avena; species Avena insularis. Next base: position 411,783,400 of record CM042692.1, on the reverse strand, counting down.
TGAAGGTTTAAGCTGAATTCTCTTAAGGGGTTAGCATGGATCTTGTGCGGTGATTAGGGATTACCCAGCGTGTTTCGGAAGAACCGCCAGGGATGCCACCGACAGGAAGTAGAGTTTCTTATCGACGATGCCGAACAGGACCAATAGCAAAGAAACCATATAAGATGGATGTGGATGAGCTGAAAGAATTGAAGAAAGCAGTTGAAAGAGCAATTGGAAAAGGGATTCATTCAGCCTAGTGCGTCGTCATGGGGTGCACCTGTTCTGTTTGTGGAGAAGAAAGACAGCACCAAGAGATTAGTGGTGGACTATCGTTCGCTGAATGAGGTAACCATCAAGAACAAGTACCCTCTGCCGAACATAAATGATTTGTTTGATCAACTGGAAGGAGCAAAGGTGTTCAGCAAGATTGATCTGCGATCTGGCTACTTTCAATTGAAGATCCGGAAGGAGGATGTACCAAAAACCGCCTTCACCACTAGGTATGGTTTATATGAGTATCTGATTATGTCATTTGACTAACGAATGCCCCAAAGATATTTCATGACCATGATGAACAAGGTATTTATGGAGTACTTGGACAAGTTCGTGGTAGTGTTTATTGATGACATACTGATATATTCCAAGGATGATGCTGAGCATGAGAAACATCTGCGACTGATTATGGAGAAACTGAGGGAACACCAGCTGTATGCCAAATTCAGCAAGTGTGAATTCTGGCTTAACACCGTTGGGTTTCTTGGACACGTAGTGTCAGGAGAAGGAGTCGCTGTTGATCCAAGCACGTTGATCGCAGAATCGAGTGGGAAGCACCCAAGAATGCGGAGAGATTCAAGCTTCGGGACTTGCTGGATATTATAGGAGGTTCATTGAAAACTTTTCCAAGATTGCTAAGCCGATGACTGAACTTGAAGAAGGAGAGGAAGTTTGAATGGACGGATGTGTGTGAAGCTAGCTTTCAGGCTGAGCGTCGACTAGTGATCGCACTGCTCAGGCTTACGGATCTTGAAGGATTTCCAAGTGTACTGTGATGCTTCTCGACAGGGACTTGGGAGTGTGCTGATGCAAGATGGGAGAGTGGTGTCATATGCCTCGCGACAACTCAAGCACCATGAGCGGAATTACCCCACACATGCTTGGAGTTAGCGTCAGTGGTTCATGCGCTCAAGGTATGGAGGCATTACTTAATGGGAAAACACTGTGATGTGTACACCGACCACAAGAGCCTGAAATACATATTTACACAGAAGGAGCTGAACATGAGACAAAGGAGATGGTTGGAACTTATCAAGGACTATGATATGAATCTACAATACCACCCAGGAAAGGCCAATGTAGTAGCAGATGCTCGAAATAAAGGTTTATGCCAATGGATTGACAATTGGTGAATTGCCTGAGATTTGTGCAAGCAATTCAAGGACCTTAGATTGGAGGTAGTATCTGAAGGATATTTGGCTACAATGGAAGTCCAACCAACGCTTCAGGACAGAATCAGGAAGGCTCAAGTGGGAGACAAAGAGATAGATGAAGTTAAGGAAAAGATGAAGGAAGGTCGAGCAAGGGAATTCCGCGAGGATGAGCAAGGTACCTTGTGGTATGGAGATCGTTTGTGTGTGCCCAACGATCCGGAGTTAAGGAAGTTGATTACGCAGGAAGCTCATGACTCGCCGTATTCCATACATCCGGGCAATACGAAGATGTATATGGACCTAAAGGATAGATTCTGGTGGAACAACATGAAGGGAGACATCGCAGCATATCGCCCTATGTGATGTATGTAGCCAGTGAAGGCGGAACACGAAACCAGCAGACTGCTAAGACTTGATCAAGGACGCCGAGGAGAAGGTCGCTTGATTAGAGATGCATCGTAGGTAGCACAATCAAGGCAGAAGAGCTACGCTGACGCCAAGCGCAAGGAAGTGGTATATGAGATAGGTGATAGAGCATACCTCAGAGTATCGCCACTTCGTGGAATCAAGAGATTTGGTATTAAGGGTAAGCTGGCACCTCGATTTATTGGACCGTATCGGGTCTTAGCATGCAAAGGAGAAGTTGCTTATCAGTTGGAGTTGCTAGAGGCTCTGTCTGCTGTTCACAACGTGTTCCACGTATCCCAGCTGAAGAAGTGCCATCCGGAGATGGTGGATACACCATTGAGAGACACTGTACCGCTAGAAGAGGTTCAGCTTGAGAACGACTTGACCTATGAGGAGAAGCCGGTCAAGATTCTGGAGACAGCAGAACGGACTACCCGAACCAAGACAATCAAGTTTTGCAAAGTACAATGGAGCCACCACACCGAAGAGGAAGCTACTTGGGAGCGTGAGGATGACATCCGAGAGGACTACCCACACCTATTTGCTAGTTGCCACCAATCTCGAGGACAGATTCATCTTAAGGGGTTAGTCTTGTCACATCCCAAATTTTAGATTTGGTCTTGCATATCATTCATTGCATCGCATCATATCTTTCCATGCATTACCGTCGAGTAGAGAGGATCGACGAACGCTATTTGCAAAACCCCGTTTCTTCGCCGGCGAGGTTCTGCGGGGAGCTTTAGAGGACTTGCAACAACCACCCCTGTAGGTTCGAGCTTTCGCTCAAACTTCGACTGAAGGTTGTTCTCGACGATACAACCCGTAGGCGCGAAAATCGCTCCAATCGAAGTTCGTATGCAAAAGACTCGGACGTTTTAGTAAACCGCCGGAAAACGGTCCGAAAATCCGGACCGATTTCCGAAACGGAGTCCAACTGCGGACCGATTCGGTTCAGGATTTTTTTCTTTTTTCTTTTTTTTTCTGCGCGCGAGGGACTTTTTAAGTAGGCCCCACCCTGCCTTGTTTCCCGTGCCCACCAACCCCACCTCCACCCGCGCGACTCCTCCCTGCCGCCGCCTCCTGGCGCACGTTGCCGCCGCCGCCGCTTCTCCTCGCCGCCGCCGGCCACCCCTTCGTCGCTGTTCGTCGCCGCGTCTGTTGCCGGGTTCGTCTCGCCGCCTTCTTTCCGTTCCCGTGCTCCGCGTCTCCATCCGCCGCCGCCAACTGGGCCCTGCAGATCGCCATGTACGCGCACGCGTTTATTATTCTGGGAGCCGTAGTTGACCGTGTACGTACGTGCAGGTAGAACCACGCTGCCGGAACCGACCGTCGCCGCCGTCCGGAGCTCGCCGGAGTTTGTTTCGCCGTCCGTTTCCGGTAAGATAGCAGCCACCGTCAGATCTCAGATCAGCGGCTTAGATCGTTCGTTGACTGGTCAGCACTCCAGACGTTGACTAGTCAGAGGCCCCAGACGTTGACTGGTCAGGCGCCCAGTCAGCGCCCAGTCATCAGACGCAGTTGACTGGGTCAATTTCGTTAATCCTATTAGTTGACAGATTTCGGTAGAATCTTGTAAATTGCGTAGAAATTAAACCGCTTGGCCAAAAATTTCAAATAAAATATGCACGAGTTCAGTGAGTCGTGTAGAATCTCGCTGTACCTTTGGTTCAGACTTTTACTGTCAGGTTTAGTACAGTTTAATCAAACTAGTTAGTGGCCTTTTCGGAGTAATAAATTCGTAGTAAAAGTTTCGTAGCTCCAAAAATCGCGTATGATATGTCCCTGAACTCGTATGAACGAGGGGAATCTCATCGTGAAATAAAAAGATAGGCTTATAGTAAAAACTTCTGCAGTATTTGTCTAATGGCTTTCTGCAGTGTTTTAATTACTCGGGAAGTTTTATAACTCCTTTTTGAGTAATTCCAATTGGTACTGTTTCTTATCAGCGATGCCTATGTGGTAGAATTTTTCTAGGATTTTTCAAAAAGTATACTACTGGTAGTGAATTATTTAAGTTCTAGCTCTAGTAGAGATCTCTACTTTTGGTTAATAGTTTCCCTTGCGCCAAATCTATTTTCCATGCATGTATTCGGTAGTATTATGTATTATTATTATGTGGTGCAGCTGTAGCACCAATTCACTTGCCGTTCTTGCATTCATGCATCATCTTTGTTGCATATGTTTGTGAATTGTTTGTTTATGAATGCAATTGTGTCGTGTAGATTGTGTGGAGTGCAACCCTTGCTCGTGTGTGGATTGTTCTTCCGACCGCTACAATCAAGGCAAGTAGATGCTACTTTGTTCATGATATCGTCCTACTATTTTCAATGCATTGTCGTGTATTTTGTAGTTGCATGAGTAGGATGATACTATCGCTATGCTATGTCCTATTATTGTGGTAGGGCTTTCCTTGTAGATGAACCACCGTTGTAGATGTGCTTAGCCATGCTATGTTGAACGAAGGCTGGGTTACATCATTGATACTTGTTTTCTCAAAATATTGGTTTGTGAAAACTAAAACAACTTAATCAATGAATCCCCTGGGTGTGATGGTATTTATAATTTTTGGTGGTTTCATTGCGGAAAGGCACCCAGGTATCAAGAGAGAATGATTGGCTTCTTTATTGTGTAGCTTACGTGTACAACCATGTGCCAATAATGAAATGGGCGGTTGGTTGGACTTAGTAGGTTGTGGTAACTCGAACCCGCGTATCCAGAGATGTAGAATTTTGGTAGGTTGGACCGGTGCGCGTCGGGATTGAGGAGCTACTTCCCGAACAGTATCTTCTTGGTCTTCTCCCTATCATCACCCAAAATGAGAGTGATGGTACGAGCTGGGCTGGCCAAGTCACATGGGTAAAGTGTACTAACCTCTGCAGAGTGTATAATCTAATCGATTAGCCGTGTCCCCGGTTATGGACAACTGAGTTGCTAGATATTGATTCCATGACATGTTTCTCGCTCATTCTAATTTCATAATTGTTTTAATCTTGTTGGGTTAACTTAATTGGGATCTTTTCGAAGAAAAATCAAAAACTGTTTATGAAAGTAGGACAAAGTTATTTGCAAATACAAGCCAGACACAGCTCCACTTGCCAAATATGCATGTAGATGTTAGTACTATTGTCTCCATTTACTAGCTCTACTTGCCATACATTCCATGTATTGACCCTTCGGGGCTGTTGCGTTTCATGCTGCAGGTTATTCCGATTCTGATTGATCGTTATAGGCCACGGTACTCCACTCGGCACTTGTTCACTTGTGGGCAATTTGAAGAATGGAGGTTTTAATCGTTTATGTTGCTACCTGAATAATTTGAGCTAGCTTGTGCTAAGCTTTTATTGTAATAATGGTACTCTGGATCTTCGTTATCTATGATACACGGATATTTTGCTATGTTATCTATCTTACTCTATTGTGGGCCAATGAACTGATCCAGGGATTGGCATGTCACATAGAGGCCACGGTCTTTTCAGAACCGGGGTGTCACAGGATGGTATCGAGCCCGTGTTCGATCGAGGATCGTGACCTAGAATTGGATTAGGAAGCCATAGATTTATTAAAGCCTATATTAACTCTGTCTTTCATCTTATGCCTTTCACTCTCGTAAAATTCTTACCATATGCTATTCTCACACTTTCCTCTTTTACTTGATAGATGGGAGAAGTCAGGACTGAGTATGCCACCATGGAGTCACCAAGGCCCTTTGCAAGGCAGTTAGCTCAGCTCTCGCAGTCATTGGGATTGCCACTGCCCATGTTCAAGGGAAGAAGGTTGTACACCTATGGATATGGAGAGGATGCATGGGACATCACTACCTTCATATTCAGAGATGCCGCCTTGCCAAACCCAGTGCACTTGATCTACACCAAGACATACTGCAACTGGGGACTTGGAATCAACTTGGCCATACATGAAGCCCTGTCTCGCCAGTGCCATCAAGTCCGACACCTACTACCGGCAGATTCACCCTACCGTGACTATGGAAGGCGTGGTGAAGATGGGAACATTGTGGTTACCCCGGGCGACAGGAACAACATGCCGCCCCGTAGGAGGCACATAGAGGACATGGAAAGGGAGAATGGAGCTCTAGCAGAGAAGGTGAGGATGATAAAGGAGATTGCAGATTTTACTAGCAATGGTATGGTGGTCCAAGGACAGGAGATTGACACTTTGCATGAAGCTGTGGGAGTTCTGGAGAATGTCCTGATAGCCAGAGATGCAACCATAGAACATCTTCATGGTACTGTGCAGGAGAACACCCAGAACATACAAAGAATCGCAAGGGACAGTCCAGGAAAAGGATCAAACTATTGAAGCTATGACAGCCCAGATTGCCGCTCTCCAAGCACAGCTGAATCCACCCTCTGATGATGACAATGGAGATGATGGCAACAATGGGGATGATGATGACAGTGGAGATGATGATGATGAGGACGAGGATGATGATGATGGAGACGATGATGGTGGAGGAGATGAAGCTGTTGCAGTTGCAGCTGAGGATGAAGAAGAAGAGGAGGATCCAGAAGATGTGGAGTTTGACGTTTCAAGTGATGGTTCAGAAGAGGTGTACACTCCGCCGCCATGGTTGTACCGCGAGCCGAAGCGCCAACGCATGACCGCAAGGGCCTACCTCAAACTCTTCAAGCAATAGATAGAAGTCCACCAATTAGTCCTCGTTAGGCGAAATCGTTAGATTTATTCTCGATCGTTGTGATACTTAGTTCGTGTTAGTGTAAGAGTGTTTAGATGCTTATTTGTGTACTCCAATATTCCAGGAATTATTTGTGCAAATTATATGAAAGAGTTATGGAAATTTGGTTACTATCTGTGTTGTTTTCGCTGCAGTTTTTCTGCTGATACAGCAGTACTGCGCGATTTTTCATATTTTTCTGGTAACTCAGAAAACTCTGAAAAAAATTGGGCTAATGCGGAACTTCCTGTTCTATATGCACAAAAATTGGCTTAATTTTCTGACGAGTTTAAGTCAGGCGGAAAAATTCGCGAACACAGCAGAACTGTTCTGTCAGAATTGCTGTTTTGTCGTTTTGATGCTCAACTATTTAGTTAACTATTGCCAACTCTTGCAAAACTATTTCAGTAGGTATATACTGCTAGGATAACACCTGGGATGTTTCTGGACCGCTTGTTTGATGATGTGTTGCTTGCTTGTGATTGTCTGCAATTGTTTGTTGTTGCTTGACCATATGCATGGGTAGAATCCTATTACCGTAGTTGATTCTTTCTAAACTTACCTGTGCTGGACCGAAGAAGCCTCCCCGCCGCCAACCCACTGAGTTGGAGCAGCTCATGGCAGCTCAGGCACAGCTGACCCAAGTGATGACCCAGTTCATGGCAAATCAGAACAACAACAACAATGGAAACAATCAGCCTCAGGGAGATGCTCTCACCAGATTTCTGAGGTTAAGGCCAGCTAAGTTCTCTACTGCAACAGAACCAATGGTTGCTCTCGAATGGTTGCGTTCAGTCAACAAGGATCTGGTAACTGTTGGATGCACTGATGCTGAGAAGGTGAGGTTTGCCGCTCACCTACTGGAGGGACCAGCCGCTTCTTGGTGGGACACATTTCAGATCACCCACCCTCTGAATACTGTGACTTGGGCTATGTTTGAGGAAGGTTTCAGGACCGACCACGTGTCTTCAGGAGTTCTGAGCCTGAAGAGGAAGGAGTTCCGCAACTTGCGCCAAACCAATCGCACCGTGGCCGAGTACATTGAGGAGTTCAATAATTTGTCCCGTTATGCACCTGAGGATGTTGACACTGATGCAAAAAGGAGGGAGAGATTCCTAGATGGCCTCAGTGATGAGCTTTCAGTGCAGCTACTGGTGGTTTATTGCCCCACTTTCCAGGAGCTCATGGACAAGGCCGATCTGGAAGGGAAGCACAAGTGGTGGAAAGCCGCAAGAGAAAGAACAACAATCACCACTCTGGCTCACACCACAAGTCTCGCACTTCATATGATGGATACTCCAAGCATGGAGGGAGTGACCATGGGAGCCATGATCGCCACCACCATGGAGGCGATGGACATCGTCATGACAACCATAGGAGCAGTCACCACAGCCACAAGGGAGGACACTCTCACCACTCTGGAGGACACGGTGGACATGACCGCAACCGTGATCGCAATTTTGTGAAGAAGGATCTGAGTGAGGTGACATGCTTCAAGTGTAAGCAGAAGGGACACTATGCTGACAACTGTCCGGAGAGGAAGGGACTCAAGCCAACCAACAATGAGAAGGCCACAGTGAACCACATGAATGTGGAAGAGATTCCAGACGAGCCTGACCTTGTGATTGGTAAGTTTCCAATCAACACTTACCCTGCACTTATACTTTTCGATACTGGTGCATCGCATTCATTCATATCAAGGGCATTTGTGGATAAGTATAAGTTACCTACTGAGTCTATGAAGAGGTCTTTTAGAGTGAGTTCACCTGGAGGAGATATGATAGCTAGTGCGGGATGCCGCAATTTAACTGTGAGGATTGGAACACACAACTTCATTGCACATTTGGTAGTGTTGGAATCACAGGGATTAGATGTTATTCTGGGTATGGATTGGATGTCTATGCATGGGGGACACATAGATTGTGCACTGACTGTTTCACTCAAAACCCGGATGGTAAGAGGATTAGATTCAAGTCATGACGACCAGGAAGGTGTAACCTGAATTCTCTTAAGGGGGTTAGCATGGATACTGTGCCAGTGATTAGGGATTACCCCGACGTGTTTCCGGAAGAACTACCAGGGATGCCACCTAACAGGGAAGTAGAGTTTCTTATCGACCTGATGCCGGGAACAGGACCAATAGCAAAGAAACCATATAAGATGGATGTGGATGAGCTGAAAGAATTGAAGAAACAGTTGAAAGAGCAGCTGGAAAAGGGATTCATTCAGCCTAGTGCGTCGTCATGGGGTGCACCTGTTCTGTTTGTGGAGAAGAAAGACAGCACCAAGAGATTAGTGGTGGACTATCGCTCGCTGAATGAGGTAACCATCAAGAACAAGTACCCTCCGCGAACATAAATGATTTGTTTGATCAACTGGAAGGAGCAAAGGTGTTCACAAGATTGATCTGCGATCCGGATACTTTCAATTGAAGATCCGGAGGAGGATGTACCAAAACCGCCTTCACCACTAGGTATGGTTTATATGAGTATACTGCTTATGTCATTTGGACTAACGAATGCCCCAGCATATTTCATGACCATGATGAACAAGGTATTTATGGAGTACTTGGACAAATTCGTGGTAGTGTTTATTGATGACATACTGATATATTCCAAGGATGATGCTGAGCATGAGAAACATCTGCGACTGATTATGGAGAAACTGAGGGAACACACCGTATGCCAAATTCAGCAAGTGTGAATTCGCTTAACACCGTTGGGTTTCTTGGACACGTAGTGTCGGAGAAGGAGTCATTGTTGATCCAAGCACGTTGACTGCAGAATCGAGTGGGAAGCACCCAAGAATGCGGGAGAGATTCGAAGCTTTCTGGGACTTGCTGGATATTATAGGAGGTTCATTGAAAACTTTTCCAAGATTGCTAAGCCGATGACTGAACTTCTGAAGAAGGAGGAAGTTTGAATGGACGGATGTGTGTGAAGCTAGCTTTCAGGAACTGAAGCGTCGACTAGTGATCGCACTGCTGGTGGCTTACGGATCTTCAGAAGGATTTCCAAGTGTACTGTGATGCTTCTCGACAGGGACTTGGGAGTGTGCTGATGCAAGATGGGAGAGTGGTGTCATATGCCTCGCCACAACTCAAGCACCATGAGCGGAATTACCCCACACATGACTTGGAGTTAGCGTCAGTGGTTCATGCGCTCAAGGTATGGAGGCATTACTTAATGGGAAAACACTGTGATGTGTACACCGACCACAAGAGCCTGAAATACATATTTACACGTATGAGCTGAACATGAGACAAAGGAGATGGTTGGAACTTATCAAGGACTATGATATGAATCTACAATACCACCCAGGAAAGGCCAATGTAGTAGCAGATGCTCTGAGCCGAAAGGTTTATGCCAATGGATTGACAATTGGTGAATTGCCTGAGGATTTGTGCAAGCAATTCAAGGACCTTAGATTAGAGGTAGTATCTGAAGGATATTTGGCTACAATGGAAGTCCAACCAACGCTTCAGGACAGAATCAGGAAGGCTCAAGTGGGAGACAAAGAGATAGATGAAGTTAAGGAAAAGATGAAGGAAGGTCGAGCAAGGGAATTCCGCGAGGATGAGCAAGGTACCTTGTGGTATGGAGATCGTTTGTGTGTGCCCAACGATCCAGAGTTAAGGAAGTTGATTACGCAGGAAGCTCATGACTCGCCGTATTCCATACATCCGGGCAATACGAAGATGTATATGGACCTAAAGGATAGATTCTGGTGGAACAACATGAAGGGAGACATCGCAGAGCATATCGCCCTATGTGATGTATGTAGCCGAGTGAAGGCGGAACACCAGAAACCAGCAGGACTGCTAAGACTTGATCAAGGACGCTGAGGAGAAGGTCGCCTTGATTAGAGACAGACTGAAGGTAGCACAATCAAGGCAGAAGAGCTACGCTGACGCCAAGCGCAAGGAAGTGGTATATGAGATAGGTGATAGAGCATACCTCAGAGTATCGCCACTTCGTGGAATCAAGAGATTTGGTATTAAGGGTAAGCTGGCACCTCGATTTATTGGACCGTATCGGGTCTTAGCACGCAAAGGAGAAGTTGCTTATCAGTTGGAGTTGCTAGAGGCTCTGTCTGCTGTTCACAACGTGTTCCACGTATCCCAGCTGAAGAAGTGCCATCCGGAGATGGTGGATACACCATTGAGAGACATCAGACCGCTAGAAGAGGTTCAGCTTGAGAACGACTTGACCTATGAGGAGAAGCCGGTCAAGATTCGGAGACAATGAGAACGGACTACCCGAACCAAGACAATCAAGTTTTGCAAAGTACAGTGGAGCCACCACACCGAAGAGGAAGCTACTTGGGAGCGTGAGGATGACATCCGAGAGGACTACCCACACCTATTTGCTAGCCGCGCCGAATCTCGAGGACGAGATTCATCTTAAGGGGGTTAGTCTTGTCACATCCCAAATTTTAGATTTGGTCTTGCATATCATTCATTGCATCGCATCATATCTTTCCATGCATTACCGTCGAGTAGAGAGGATCGACGAAACGCTATTTGCAAAACCCCGTTTCTACTTCGCTTCGAGGTTCCTGCGGGGAGCTTTAGAGGGACTTACAACAACCACCCCTGTAGGTTCGAGCTTTCGGTCAAACTTCGACTGAAGGTTGTTCCCCTCGACGATACGAACCCGTAGGCGCGAAAATCGCTCCAATCGAAGTTCGTATGCAAAAGACTCGGACGTTTTAGTAAACCGCCGGAAAACGGTCCGAAAATCCGGACCGATTTCCGAAACGGAGTTCAACCGCGGACCGATTCGGTTCAGGATTTTTTTCTTTTTTCTTTTTTTTTCTGCGCGCGAGGGACTTTTTAAGTAGGCCCCACCCTGCCTTGGTTCCCGTGCCCACCAACCCCACCTCCACCCGCGCGACTCCTCCCTGCCGCCGCCTCCTGGCGCACGTCGCCGCCGCCGCCGCTTCTCCTCGCTGCCGCCACCTTCGTCGCCGTTAAATCGCCGCGTCACATTGCGGGTTCGTCGCCGCCGCCTCTTTCCGTTCCGTGCTCGCGACGGATCCACACGACGCCAAGCGTTTATTATTCCGGGAGCCGTAGTTGACCGTGTACGTACGTACAGGTAGAACCACGCCGCCGGAACCGACCGTCGCCGCCGTCCGGAGCTCGCCGGAGTTCGTTTCGCCGTCCGTTTCCGGTAAGACAGCAGCCACCGTCAGATCTCAGATCAGCGGCTTAGATCGTTCGTTGACTGGTCAGCACTCCAGACGTTGACTAGTCAGAGGCCCCAGAAATTGACTGGTCAGGCGCCCAGTCAGCGCCCAGTCATCAGACGCAGTTGACTGGGTCAATTTCGTTAATCCTATTAGTTGACAGATTTCGGTGGAATCTTGTAAATTGCGTAGAAATTAAACCGCTTGGCCAAAAATTGCAAATAAAATATGCACGAGTTCAGTGAGTCGTGTAGAATCTCGCTGTACCTTTGGTTCAGACTTTTACTGTCAGGTTTAGTACAGTTTAATCAAACTAGTTAGTGGCCTTTTCGGAGTAATAAATTCGTAGTAAAAGTTTCGTAGCTCCAAAAATCGCGTATGATATGTCCCTGAACTCGTATGAACGAGGGGAATCTCAACGTGAAATAAAAAGATAGGCTTATAGTAAAAACTTCTGCAGTATTTGTCTAATGGCTTTCTGAAGTGTTTTAATTACTCGGGAAGTTTTATAACTCCTTTTTGAGTAATTCCAATTGGTACTGTTTCTTATCAGCGATGCCTATGCGGTAGAAATTTTCTAGGATTTTACAAACAGTATACTACCGGTAGTGAATTATTTAAGTTCTAGCTCTAGTAGAGATCTCTACTTTTGGTTAATAGTTTCCTTTGCGCCAAATCTATTTTCCATGCATGTATTCAGTAGTATTATGTATTAGTATTATGTGATGCAGCTGTAGCACCAATTCACTTGCCGTTCTTGCATTCATGCATCATTTTTGTTGCATATGTTTGTGAATTGTTTGTTTATGAATGCAATTGTGTCGTATAGATTGTGTGGAGTGCAACCCTTGCTCGTGTGTGGATTGTTCTTCCGACCGCTACAATCAAGGCAAGTAGATGCTACTTTGTTCATGATATCGTCCTACTATTTTCAATGCATTGTCGTGTATTTTGTAGTTGCATGAGTAGGATGATACTATCGCTATGCTATGTCCTATTATTGTGGTAGGGCTTTCCTTGTAGATGAACCACCGTTGTAGATGTGCTTAGCCATGCTATGTTGAACGAGGGCTGGGTTACATCATTGATACTAGTTTTCTCAAAATATTGGTTTGTGAAAACTAAAACAACGTAATCAATGAATCCCCTGGGTGTGATGGTATTTATAATTTTTGGTGGTTTCATTGCGGAAAGGCACCCAGGTATCAAGAGAGAATGATTGGCTTCTTTATTGTGTAGCTTACGTGTACAACCATGTGCCAATAATGAAATGGGCGGTTGGTTGGACTTAGTAGGTTGTGGTAACTCGAACCCGCGTATCCAGAGATGTAGAATTTTGGTAGGTTGGACCGGTCAAGGCGTCGGGATTGAGGAGCTACTTCGAACAGTCTCTTCTTGGTCTTCTCCCTATCATCACCCAAAATGAGAGTGATGGTACGAGCTGGGCTGGCCAAGTCACATGGGTAAAGTGTACTAACCTCTGCAGAGTGTATAATCTAATCGATTAGCCGTGTCCCCGGTTATGGACAACTGAGTTGCTAGATATTGATTCCATGACATGTTTCTCGCTCATTCTAATTTCATAATTGTTTTAATCTTGTTGGGTTAACTTAATTGGGATCTTTTCAAAGAAAAATCAAAAACTGTTTATGAAAGTAGGACAAAGTTATTTGCAAATGCAAGCCAGACACAGCTCCACTTGCCAAATATGCATGTAGATGTTAGTACTATTGTCTCCATTTACTAGCTCTACTTGCCATACATTCCATGTATTGACCCTTCGGGCTGTTGCGTTTCATCTGCAGGTTATTCCGATTCTGATTGATCGTTATAGGCCACGGTACTCCACTCGGCACTTGTTCACTTGTGGGCAATTTGAAGAATGGAGGTTTTAATCGTTTATGTTGCTACCTGAATAATTTTAGCTAGCTTGTGCTAAGCTTTTATTGTAATAATGGTACTCTGGATCTTCGTTATCTATGATACACGGATATTTTGCTATGTTATCTATCTTACTCTATTGTGGGCCAATGAACCGATCCAGGGATTGGCATGTCACATAGAGGCCACGGTCTTTAGAACCGGGTGTCACAGGATGGTATCAGAGCCCGTGTGTCGACTGTAGGATCGTGACCTAGAATTGGATTAGGAAGCCATAGATTTATTAAAGCCTATATTAACTCTGTCTTTCATCTTATGCCTTTCACTCTCGTAAAATTCTTACCATATGCTATTCTCACACTTTCCTCTTTTACTTGATAGATGGGAGAAGTCAGGACTGAGTATGCCACCATGGAGTCACCAAGTCCCTTTGCAAGGCAGTTAGCTCAGCTCTCGATCATTGGGATTGCCTTGCCCATGTTCAAGGGAAGAAGGCTGTACACCTATGGATATGGAGAGGATGCATGGGAGATCACTACCTTCATATTCAGAGATGCCGCCTTGCCAAACCCAGTGCACTTGATCTACACCAAGACATCTGCACTGGGGACTTGGAATCAACAGCCATACATGAAGCCCTGTCTGCCAAGGCCATCAAGTCCGACACCTACTACCGCGGATTCACCCTCGTGACTATGGGCGTGGTGAAGATGGGAACATTGTGGTTACCCAGGCGACAGAACAACATGCCGCCCGTCGAGGCACATAGAGGACATGGAAAGGGAGAATGGAGCTCTAGCAGAGAAGGTGAGGATGATAAAGGAGATTGCAGATTTTACTAGCAATGGTATGGTTGTCCAAGGACAGGAGATTGACACTTTGCATGAAGGCTGGGAGTTGGAGAATGTCACGATAGCAGAGATGCAACCATAGCACATCTTCATGGTGCGTGCAGGAGAACACCAGAACATACAGCAGCGCAAGGACAGTCCGGAAAAGGATCAAACTATTGAAGCTATGACAGACCAGATTGCCGCTCTCCAAGCACAGCTGAATCCACCCTCTGATGATGACAATGGAGATGATGGCAACAATGGGGATGATGATGACAGTGGAGATGATGATGATGAGGACAAGGATGATGATGATGGAGACGATGATGGTGGAGGAGATGAAGCTGTTGCGATTGCGGTGAGGATGAAGAAGAAGAGGAGGATCCGAAGATGTGGAGTTTGACGTTTCAAGTGATGGTTCAGAAGAGGTGCACACTCCGCCGCCATGGTTGTACCATGAGCGAGCGTAACGCATGACCGCAAGGGCCTACCTCAAACTCTTCAAGCAATAGATAGAAGTCCACCAATTAGTCCTCGTTAGGCGAAATCGTTAGATTTATTCTCGATCGTTGTGATACTTAGTTCGTGTTAGTGTAAGAGTGTTTAGATGCTTATTTGTGTACTCCAATATTCCAGGAATTATTTGTGCAAATTATATGAAAGAGTTATGGAAATTTGGTTACTATCTGTGTTGTTTTCGCTGCAGTTTTTCTGCTGATACAACAGTACTGCGCGATTTTTCATATTTTTCTGGTAACTCAGAAAAATCTGAAAAAATTGGGCTGATGCGGAACTTCCTGTTCTATATGCACAAAAATTGGCTTAATTTTCTGACGAGTTTAAGTCAGGCGGAAAAATTCGCGAACACATCAGAACTGTTCTGTCAGAATTGCTGTTTTGTCGTTTTGATGCTCAACTATTTAGTTAACCATTGCCAACTCTTGCAAAACTATTTCAGTAGGTATATACTGCTAGGATAACACCTGGGATGTTGCTGGACCGCTTGTTTGATGATGTGTTGCTTGCTTGTGATTGTCTGCAATTGTTTGTTGTTGCTTGACCATATGCATGGGTAGAATCGTATTACCGTAGTTGATTCTTTCTAAACTTACCTGTGCTAGACCGCAGATGCCTCCCCGCTGCCAACCCACTGAGTTGGAGCAGCTCATGGCAGCTCAGGCACAGCTGACCCAAGTGATGACCCAGTTCATGGCAAATCAGAACAACAACAACAATGGAAACAATCAGCCTCGGGAGATGCTCTCACCAGACTTCGAGGTTAAGGCCAGCTAAGTTCTCTCTGCCAGAACCAATGGTTGCTATCGATGGTTGCATTCAGTCAACAAGGATCTAACGGTTGGATGCTGATGCTGAGAAGGTGAGGTTTGCGCCACCTCTGGAGGGACCAGCCGCTTCTTGGTGGGACACATTTCAGATCACCCACCCTCTGAATCGTGACTTGGGCTATGTTTGAGGAAGGTTTGAGGACCGACCACGTGTCTTCGTGGAGTTCGAGCCTAAAGTGGAAGGAGTTCCGCAACTTGCGCCAAACCAATCGCACCATGGCCGAGTACATTGAGGAGTTCAATAATTTGTCCCGTTATGCACCTGAGGATGTTGACACTGATGCAAAAAGGAGGGAGAGATTCCTGGATGGCCTCAGTGATGAGCTTTCGGCAGCTCGGTGGTTTATTGCCCACTTTCCGAGAGCTCATGGACAAGGCCAGGATTCTGGAAGGGAAGCACAAGCAGGTGGAAAGCCGCAAGAGAAAGAACAACAATCACCACTCTGGCTCACACCACAAGTCTCGCACTTCATATGATGGATACTCCAAGCATGGAGGGAGTGACCATGGGAGCCATGATCACCACCACCATGGAGGCGATGGACATCGTCATGACAACCATAGGAGCAGTCACCACAGCCACAAGGGAGGACACTCACCACTCTGGAGGACACGGTGGACATGACAATCGTGATCGCAATTTTTGAAGAAGGATCTGAGTGAGGTGACATGCTTCAAGTGTAGCGAAGGGACACTATCTCGACAACTGTCTGGAGAGGAAGGGACTCAAGCCAACCAACAATGAGAAGGCCACAGTGAACCACATGAATGTGGAAGAGATTCCAGACGAGCCTAACCTTGTGATTGGTAAGTTTCCAATCAACACTTACCCTGCACTTATACTTTTCGATACTGGTGCATCGCATTCATTCATATCAAGGGCATTTGTGGATAAGTATAAGTTACCTCGAGTCTATGAAGAGGTCTTTTA
The DNA here is from genome assembly GCA_023614405.1 of Avena insularis. Taxonomy (NCBI): domain Eukaryota; kingdom Viridiplantae; phylum Streptophyta; class Magnoliopsida; order Poales; family Poaceae; genus Avena; species Avena insularis. The sequence continues at coordinate 411,766,709 of CM042692.1, read as the reverse complement.
GAGTGAGTTCACCTGGAGGAGATATGATAGCTAGTGCGGGATGCCGCAATTTAACTGTGAGGATTGGAACACACAACTTCATTGCACATTTGGTAGTGTTGGAATCACAGGGATTAGATGTTATTCTGGGTATGGATTGGATGTCTATGCATGAGGGACACATAGATTGTGCACAGCGAGCTGTTTCACTCAAAACCCCGGATGGTAAGAGGATTAGATTCAAGTCACCGCATACGACCAGGGAAGGTGTAAGCTGAATTCTCTTAAGGGGTTAGCATGGATCTTGTGCGGTGATTAGGGATTACCCGACGTGTTTCGGAAGAACGCCAGGATGCCACTGACGAGGAAGTAGAGTTTCTTATCGACTGATGCGTGAACAGGACCAATAGCAAAGAAACCATATAAGATGGATGTGGATGAGCTGAAAGAATTGAAGAAACAGTTGAAAGAGCAGCTGGAAAAGGGATTCATTCAGCCTAGTGCGTCGTCATGGGGTGCACCTGTTCTGTTTGTGGAGAAGAAAGACAGCACCAAGAGATTAGTGGTGGACTATCGCTCGCTGAATGAGGTAACCATCAAGAACAAGTACCCTCCGCGAACATAAATGATTTGTTTGATCAACTGGAAGGAGCAAAGGTGTTCACAAGATTGATCTGCGATCTTGCTACTTTCAATTGAAGATCCGGAAGGAGGATGTACCAAAACCGCCTTCACCACTAGGTATGGTTTATATGAGTATCTGTTATGTCATTTGGACTAACGAATGCCCCAAAGATATTTCATGACCATGATGAACAAGGTATTTATGGAGTACTTAGACAAGTTCGTGGTAGTGTTTATTGATGACATACCGATATATTCCAAGGATGATGTTGAGCATGAGAAACATCTGCGATGATTATGGAGAAACGAGGAACACCAAATGTATGCCAAATTCAGCAAGTGTGAATTCTGGCTTAACACCGTTGGGTTTCTTGGACACGTAGTGTCGGGAGAAGGAGTCATTGTTGATCCAAGCACGGCTGCATGGAATCGAGTGGGAAGCACCCAAGAATGCGGAGAGATTCAAGCTTCAGGACTTGCTGGATATTATAGGAGGTTCATTGAAAACTTTTCCAAGATTGCTAAGACGATGACTGAACTTCGAAGAAGGAGAGAAAGTTTGAATGGACGGATGTGTGTGAAGCTAGCTTTCGAGGCTGAAGCGTCGACTAGTATTGCACTTGTTACAGGCTTACGGATCTTGAAGGATTTCCAAGTGTCTTGTGATGCTTCTCGGCGGGGACTTGGGAGTGTCTTGATGCAAGATGGGAGAGTGGTGTCATATGCCTCGCGACAACTCAAGCACCATGAGCAGAATTACCCCACACATGACTTGGAGTTAGCGTCAGTGGTTCATGCGCTCAAGGTATGGAGGCATTACTTAATGGGAAAACACTGTGATGTGTACACCGACCACAAGAGCCTGAAATACATATTTACACAGAAGGAGCTGAACATGAGACAAAGGAGATGGTTGGAACTTATCAAGGACTATGATATGAATCTACAATACCACCCAGGAAAGGCCAATGTAGTAGCAGATGCTCTGAGCCGAAAGGTTTATGCCAATGGATTGACAATTGGTGAATTGCCTGAGGATTTGTGCAAGCAATTCAAGTACCTTAGATTGGAGGTAGTATCTGAAGGATATTTGGCTACAATGGAAGTCCAACCAACGCTTCAGGACAGAATCAGGAAGGCTCAAGTGGGAGACAAAGAGATAGATGAAGTTAAGGAAAAGATGAAGGAAGGTCGAGCAAGGGAATTCATGAGGATGAGCAAGGTACCTTGTGGTATGGAGATCGTTTGTGTGTGCCCAACGATTCGGAGTTAAGGAAGTTGATTACGCAGGAAGCTCATGACTCGCCGTATTCCATACATCCGGGCAATACAAAGATGTATATGGACCTAAAGGATAGATTCTGGTGGAACAACATGAAGGGAGACATCGCAGAGCATATCGCCCTATGTGATGTATGTAGCCGAGTGAAGGCGGAACACCAGAAACCAGCAGGACTGCTAAGACTTGATCAAGGACGCTGAGGAGAAGGTCGCCTTGATTAGAGACAGACTGAAGGTAGCACAATCAAGGCAGAAGAGCTACGCTGACGCCAAGCGCAAGGAAGTGGTATATGAGATAGGTGATAGAGCATACCTCAGAGTATCGCCACTTCGTGGAATCAAGAGATTTGGTATTAAGGGTAAGCTGGCACCTCGATTTATTGGACCGTATCGGGTCTTAGCATGCAAAGGAGAAGTTGCTTATCAGTTGGAGTTGCTAGAGGCTCTGTCTGCTGTTCACAACGTGTTCCACGTATCCCAGCTGAAGAAGTGCCATCCGGAGATGGTGGATACACCATTGAGAGACACTGTACCGCTAGAAGAGGTTCAGCTTGAGAACGACTTGACCTATGAGGAGAAGCCGGTCAAGATTCTGGAGACAGCAGAACGGACTACCCGAACCAAGACAATCAAGTTTTGCAAAGTACAATGGAGCCACCACACCGAAGAGGAAGCTACTTGGGAGCGTGAGGATGACATCCGAGAGGACTACCCACACCTATTTGCTAGCCGCGCCGAATCTCGAGGACGAGATTCATCTTAAGGGGGTTAGTCTTGTCACATCCCAAATTTTAGATTTGGTCTTGCATATCATTCATTGCATCGCATCATATCTTTCCATGCATTACCGTCGAGTAGAGAGGATCGACGAAACGCTATTTGCAAAACCCCGTTTCTACTTCGCTTCGAGGTTCCTGCGGGGAGCTTTAGAGGGACTTGCAACAACCACCCCTGTAGGTTCGAGCTTTCGCTCAAACTTCGACTGAAGGTTGTTCCCCTCGACGATACGAACCCGTAGGCGCGAAAATCGCTCCAATCGAAGTTCGTATGCAAAAGACTCGGACGTTTTAGTAAACCGCCGGAAAACGGTCCGAAAATCCGGACCGATTTCCGAAACGGAGTCCAACTGCGGACCGATTCGGTTCAGGATTTTTTTCTTTTTTCTTTTTTTTTCTGCGCGCGAGGGACTTTTTAAGTAGGCCCCACCCTGCCTTGTTTCCCGTGCCCACCAACCCCACCTCCACCCGCGCGACTCCTCCCTGCCGCCGCCTCCTGGCGCACGTTGCCGCCGCCGCCGCTTCTCCTCGCCGCCGCCGGCCACCCCTTCGTCGCTGTTCGTCGCCGCGTCTGTTGCCGGGTTCGTCTCGCCGCCTTCTTTCCGTTCCCGTGCTCCGCGTCTCCATCCGCCGCCGCCAACTGGGCCCTGCAGATCGCCATGTACGCGCACGCGTTTATTATTCTGGGAGCCGTAGTTGACCGTGTACGTACGTGCAGGTAGAACCACGCTGCCGGAACCGACCGTCGCCGCCGTCCGGAGCTCGCCGGAGTTTGTTTCGCCGTCCGTTTCCGGTAAGATAGCAGCCACCGTCAGATCTCAGATCAGCGGCTTAGATCGTTCGTTGACTGGTCAGCACTCCAGACGTTGACTAGTCAGAGGCCCCAGACGTTGACTGGTCAGGCGTGATCAGCGCCCGTCATCGACGCAGCTTGATTGGGGTCAATTTCGTTAATCCTATTAGTTGACAGATTTCGGTAGAATCTTGTAAATTGCGTAGAAATTAAACCGCTTGGCCAAAAATTTCAAATAAAATATGCACGAGTTCAGTGAGTCGTGTAGAATCTCGCTGTACCTTTGGTTCAGACTTTTACTGTCAGGTTTAGTACAGTTTAATCAAACTAGTTAGTGGCCTTTTCGGAGTAATAAATTCGTAGTAAAAGTTTCGTAGCTCCAAAAATCGCGTATGATATGTCCCTGAACTCGTATGAATGAGGGGAATCTCATCGTGAAATAAAAAGATAGGCTTATAGTAAAAACTTCTGCAGTATTTGTCTAATGTCTTTCTGCAGTGTTTTAATTACTCGGGAAGTTTTATAACTCCTTTTTGAGTAATTCCAATTGGTACTGTTTCTTATCAGTGATGCCTATGCGGTAGAATTTTTCTAGGATTTTACAAACAGTATACTACCGGTAGTAAATTATTTAAGTTCTAGCTCTAGAAGAGATCTCTACTTTTGGTTAATAGTTTCCCTTGCGCCAAATCTATTTTCCATGCATGTATTCGGTAATATTATGTATTAGTATTATGTGGTGCAGCTGTAGACCAATTCACTTGCCGTTCTTGCATTCATGCATCATCTTTGTTGCATATGTTTGTGAATTGTTTGTTTATGAATGCAATTGTGTCGTGTAGATTGTGTGGAGTGCAACCCTTGCTCGTGTGTGGATTGTTCTTCCGACCGCTACAATCAAGGCAAGTAGATGCTACTATGTTCATGATATCGTCCTACTATTTTCAATGCATTGTCGTGTATTTTGTAGTTGCATGAGTAGGATGATACTATCGCTATGCTATGTCCTATTATTGTGGTAGGGCTTTCCTTGTAGATGAACCACCGTTGTAGATGTGCTTAGCCATGTTATGTTGAACGAGGGCTGGGTTACATCATTGATACTTGTTTTCTCAAAATATTGGTTTGTGAAAACTAAAACAACTTAAACAATGAATTCCCTGGGTGTGATGGTATTTATAATTTTTGGTGGTTTCATTGCGGAATGGCACCCGGGTATCAAGAGAGAATGATTGGCTTCTTTATTGTGTAGCTTACGTGTACAACCATGTGCCAATAATGAAATGGGTGGTTGGTTGGACTTAGTAGGTTGTGGTAACTCGAACCCGCGTATCCAGAGATGTAGAATTTTGGTAGGTTGGACGGTCTTGGCGTCGGGATTGAGGAGCTACTTCCCGAACAGTCTCTTCTTGGTCTTCTCCCTATCATCACCCAAAATGAGAGTGATGGTACGAGCTGGGCTGGCCAAGTCACATGGGTAAAGTGTACTAACCTCTGCAGAGTGTATAATCTAATCGATTAGCCGTGTCCCCGGTTATGGACAACTAAGTTGCTAGATATTGATTCCATGACATGTTTCTCGCTCATTCTAATTTCATAATTGTTTTAATCTTGTTGGGTTAACTTAATTGGGATCTTTTCAAAGAAAAATCAAAAACTGTTTATGAAAGTAGGACAAAGTTATTTGCAAATGCAAGGCAGACACAGCTCCACTTGCCAAATATGCATGTAGATGTTAGTACTATTGTCTCCATTTACTAGCTCTACTTGCCATACATTCCATGTATTGACCCTTCGGGGCTATTGCGTTTCATGCTGCAGGTTATTCCGATTCTGATTGATCGTTATAGGCCACGGTACTCCACTCGGCACTTGTTCACTTGTGGGCAATTTGAAGAATGGAGGTTTTAATCGTTTATGTTGCTACCTGAATAATTTGAGCTAGCTTGTGCTAAGCTTTTATTGTAATAATGGTACTCTGGATCTTCGTTATCTATGATACACGGATATTTTGCTATGTTATCTATCTTACTCTATTGTGGGCCAATGAACCGATCTAGGGATTGGCATGTCACATAGAGGCCACGGTCTTTTCAGAACCGGGGTGTCACAAACACACATGTAATGACACTAGTGGATCCATCTGTGGTCTTTGAAGTGAACACACATTTCAATGACACTGGTGGATCCATATGTGGTATGTGAAAAGAACACACATGCAATGACTCAAGTTGTTGTTAGTAAAAAGAACACACATGCAATGACACTGGTGGATCCATGTGTGGTCTTTGAAGAGAACACACATGCAATGACTCTAGCTGTGGTTAATGAGAAGAATACACATTTCAACGACACTGGTGGATCCATATGTGGTATGTGAAAAGAACACACATGCAATGACTCCAGTTGTTGTTAGTAAAAAGAACACACATGCAATGACACTGCTAGATCCATGTGTGGTCTCTGAAGAGAACACACATGCAATGACACTGGTGGATCCATATGTGGTATGTGAAAAGAACACACATGCAATGACTCAACTTGTTATTAGTAAAAAGAACACACATGCAATGAAACTGGTGGATCCATATGTGTGGTATCTGAAGAGAACACACATTTCAATGACACTGGTGGATCCATATGTGGTATGTGAAAAGAACACACATACAATGACTCTGGTTGTTGTTAGTAAAAAGTGCACACATGCAATGACACTGGTGGATCCATGTGTGGTCTCTGAAGAGAACATACATTTCAATGACACTCGTGGATCCATACGTGGTATGTGAAAGGAACACACATGCAATGAATCCAGTTGTTGTTAGTAAAAAGGACACACATGCAATGACACTAGTGGATCCATGTGTGGTCTATGAAGAGAACACACATTTCAATAACACTGGTGGATCCATATGTGGTATGTGAAAAGAACACACATGCAATGACTCTTGTTATTGTTAGTAAAAAGAGCACACAGGCAATGACACTGGTGGATCCATGTGTGGTCTCTGAAGAGAACACACATTTCATTGACACTAGTGGATCCATATGTGGTATGTGACAAGAACACACATGCAATGACTCCAGTTGTTGTTAGTAAAAAGAACACACATGCAATGACACTGTTGGATCCATGTGTGGTCTCTGAAGAGAACATACATGCAATGACTCTAGCTGTGGTTAATGAGAAGAACACACATTTCAATGACACTGGTGGATCCATATGTGGTATGTGAAAAGAATAGTCATGAAATGACTCCAGTTGTTTTTAGTAAAAAGAACACACATGCAATGATACTAGTGGATCCATGTGTGGTCTCTGAAGAGAGCACACATGCAATGACACTGGTGGATCCATATGTGGTATGTGAAAACAACACACATGCAATGACTCCAGTTGTTGTTAGTAAAAAGAACACACATGCAATGACACTGGTGGATCCATGTGTGGTCTTTGAAGAGAACACACATTTCAATGACACTAATGGATCCATATGCGGTATGTGAAAAGAACACACATGCAATGCCACAAGTTGTTGTTAGTAAAAAGAACACACATGCAATGACACTGGTGGATCCATGTGTGGTCTTTGAAGAGAACACACATGCAATGACTCTAGCTATGATTAATGAGAAGAAGACACATTTCAATGACACTAGTGGATCCATAAGTGGTATGTGAAAAGAACACACATGCAATGACTCCAGTTGTTGTTAGTTAAAAGAACACACATGCAATGACTATAGTTGTTGTTAGTAAAAAGAACACACATGCAATGACACTGGTGGATCCATGTGTGGTCTCTGAAGAGAACACACATTTCAGTAACACTCGTGGATCCATATGTGGTATGTGAAAAGAACACACATGCAATGACTCTGGTTATTGTTAGTAAAAAGAGCACACAGGCAATGACACTGGTGGATCCATGTTTGGTCTCTAAAGAGAACACATATTTCAATGACACTGGTGGATCCATACGTGGTATGTCAAAAGAACACACATGCAATGACTCCAGTTGTTGTTAGTAAAAAGAACACACATGCAATGACACTATTGGATCCACGTGTGGTCTCTGAACAGAACACACATGCAATGACTCTAGCTGTGGTTAATGAGAAGAACACACATTTCAAGGACACTGGTGGATCCATATGTGGTATGTGAAAAGAATAGTCATGAAATGACTCCAGTTGTTTTTAGTAAAAAGAACACACATGAAATGACACTGGTGGATCAATGTGTGGTCTCTGAAGAGAACACACATGCAATGACACTGGTGGATCCATATGTGGTATGTGAAAAGAATACACATGCAATGACTCCAGTTGTTGCTAGTAAAAAGAACACACATGCAATGACACTGGTGGATCCATGTGTGGTCTTTGAAGAGAACACACATTTCAATGACACTTGTGGATCCATATGTGGTATGTGAAAATAACACACATGCAATGACTCAAGTTGTTGTTAGTAAAAAGAATACACATGCAATGACACTGGTGGATCCATGTGTGGTCTCCGAAGAGAACACACATGCAATGACACTGGTGGATCCATATGTGGTTTGTGAAAAGAACACACATGCAATGACTCCAGTTGTTGTTAGTAAAAAGAACACACATGCAATGACACTGGTGGATCCATGTGTGGTCTTTGAAGAGAACACACATTTCAATGACACTAGTGGATCCATATGTGGTATGTGAAAATAACACACATGCAATGACTCAAGTTGTTGTTAGTAAAAAGAATACACATGCAATGACACTGGTGGATCCATGTGTGGTCTTTGAAGAGAACACACATGCAATGACTCTAGCTGTGGTTAATGAGAAGAACACACATTTAAATGACACTGGTGGATCCATATGTGGTATGTGAAAAGAACACACATGGAATGGCTCTAGTTGTTGTTAGAAAAAAGAACACACGTGCAATGACATTGGTTGTTGTTAGTAAAAAGAGCACACATGCAATGACACTGGTGGATCCATGTGTGGTCTCTGAAGAGAACACACATTTCCATGACACTGGTGGATCCATATGTGGTATGTGAAAATAACACACATGCAATGAATCCAGTTGTTGTTAGTAAAAAGAACACACATACAATGACACTGGTGGATCCATGTGTGGTCTCTGAAGAGAACACACATGCAATGACTCTAGTTGTGGTTAATGAGAAGAACACACATTTCAATGACACTAGTGGATCCATATGTGGTATGTGAAAAGAATAGTCATGAAATGACTCTTGTTGTTGTTAGTAAAAAGAACACACATGCAATGACACTGGTTATTGTTAGTAGAAAGAGCACACATGCAATGACACTGGTGGATCCATGTGTGGTCTCTGAAGAGAACACACATTTCCATGACACTGGTGGATCCATATGTGGTATGTGAAAAGAACACACATGCAATGAATCCAGTCAATGTTAGTAAAAAGAACACGCATGCAATGACGCTGGTGGATCCATGTCTGGTCTCTGAAGAGAACACACATGCAATGGCTCTAGTTGTGGTTAATGAGAAGAACACACATTTCAATGACACTAGTGGATCCATATGTGGTATGTGAAAAGAATAGTCATGAAATGACTCTTGTTCTTGTTAGTAAAAAGAACACACATGCAATGACACGGGTGGATCCATGTGTGGTCTCTGAAGAGAACACACATGCAATGACACTGGTGGATCCATATGTGGTATGTGAAAAGAACACACATGCAACGACTCCAGTTGTTGTTAGTAAAAAGAACACACATGTAATGACACTGCTGGATCCATGTGTGGTCTTTGAAGAGAACACACATTTTAATGACACTAATGGATCCATATGTGGTATGTGAAAGGAACACACATGCAATGACTCCAGTTGTTGTTAGTAAAAAGAACACACATGCAATGACACTGGTGGATCCATGTCTGGTCTCTGAAGAGAACACACATGCAATGACTCTAGCTGTGGTTAATGAGAAGAACACACATTTCAATGACACTAGTGGATCCATATGTGGTATGTGAAAAGAATAGTCATGAAATGACTCTTGTTGTTGTTAGTAAAAAGAACACACATGCAATGACACTGGTGGATCCATGTGTGGTCTCTGAAGAGAACACACATGCAATGACACTGGTGGATCCATATGTGGTATGTGAAAAGAACACACATGCAATGACTCCAGTTGTTGTTAGTAGAAAGAACACACATGCAATGACACTGGTGGATCCATGTGTGGTCTTTGAAGAGAACACACATTTCAATGACACTGGTGGATCCATATGTTGTATGTGAAAAGAACACACATGCAATGAATCCAGTTGTTGTTAGTAAAAAGAACACACATGCAATGACACTGGTGGATCCATGTGTGGTCTTTAAGAGAACACACATGCAATGACTCTAGATGTGGTTAATGAGAAGAACACACATTTCAATGACACTGGTGGATCCATATGTGGTATGTGAAAAGAATAGTCATGAAATGACTCTTGTTGTTGTTAGTAAAAAGAACACACATGCAATGACACTGGTGGATCCATGTGTGGTCTCCGAAGAGAACACACATGCAATGACACTGGTGGATCCATATGTGGTATGTGAAAAGAACACACATGCAATGACTCCAGTTGTTGTTACTAAAAAGAACACACATGCAATGACACTGGTGGATCCATGTGTGGTCTTTGAAGAGAACACACATTTCAATGACACTAGTGGATCCATATGTGGTATGTGAAAATAACACACATGCAATGACTCAAGTTGTTGTTAGTAAAAAGAATACACATGCAATGACACTGGTGGATCCATGTGTGGTCTTTGAAGAGAACACACATGCAATGACTCTAGCTGTGGTTAATGAGAAGAACACACATTTCAATGACACTGGTGGATCCATATGTGGTATGTGAAAAGAACACACATGCAATGGCTCTAGTTGTTGTTAGTAAAAAGAACACACGTGCAATGACATTGGTTGTTGCTAGTAAAAAGAGCACACATGCAATGACACTGGTGGATCCATGTGTGGTCTCTGAAGAGAACACACATTTCCATGACACTGGTGGATCCATATGTGGTATGTGAAAATAACACACATGCAATGAATCCAGTTGTTGTTAGTAAAAAGAACAAACATGCAATGACACTGGTGGATCCATGTGTGGTCTCTAAAGAGAACACACATGCAATGACTCTAGCTGTGGTTAATGAGAAGAACACACATTTCAATGACACTAGTGGATCCATATGTGGTATGTGAAAAGAATAGTCATGAAATGACTCTTGTTGTTGTTAGTAAAAAGAACACACATGCAATGACACTGGTGGATCCATGTGTGGTCTCTGAAGAGAACACACATGCAATGACACTTGTGGATCCATATGTGGTATGTGAAAAGAACACACATGCAATGACTCCAGTTGTTGTTAGTAGAAAGAACACACATGCAATGACACTGGTGGATCCATGTGTGGTCTTTGAAGAGAACACACATTTCAATGACACTGGTGGATCCATATGTGGTATGTGAAAATAACACACATGCAATGACTCAAGTTGTTGTTAGTAAAAAGAACACACATGCAATGACACTGGTGGATCCATGTGTGGTCTTTGAAGAGAACACACATGCAATGACTCTAGCTGTGGTTAATGAGAAGAACACAAATTTCAATGACACTGGTGGATCCATATGTGGTATGTGCAAAGAACACACATGCAATGGCTCTAGTTGTTGTTAGTAAAAATAACACACATGCAATGACACTGGTTGTTGTTAGTAAAAAGAGCACACATGCAATGACACTGGTGGATCCATGTGTGGTCTCTGAAGAGAACACACATTTCCATGACACTGGTGGATCCATATGTGGTATGTGAAAAGAACACACATGCAATGAATCCAGTTGTTGTTAGTAAAAAGAACACACATACAATGACACTGGTGGATCCATGTGTGGTCTCTGAAGAGAACACAAATGCAATGACTCTAGATGTGGTTAATGAGAAGAACACACATTTCAATGACACTAGTGGATCCATATGTGGTATGTGAAAAGAATAGTCATGAAATGACTCTTGTTGTTGTTAGTAAAAATAACACACATGTAATGACACTGGTGGATCCATGTATGGTCTTTGAAGAGAACACACATTTCGATGACACTGGTGTATCCATATATGGTATGTGAAAGAACACACATGCAATGACTCAAGTTGTTGTTAGTAAAAAGAACACACATGCAATGACACTGGTGGATCCCTGTGTGGTCTCTAAAGAGAACACACATGCAATGACTCTAGCTGTGGTTAATCAGAAGAACACACATTTCAATGACACTGGTGCATCCATATGTGGTATGTGAAAAGAACACACATGCAATGAATCTGGTTGTTTTTAGTAAAAAGAACACACACGCAATGACACTGGTGGATCCATGTGTGGTCTCTGAAGAGAACACGCATTTCAATGACACTGGTGGATCCATATGTGGTATGTGAAAAGAACACACATGCAATGACTCTGGTTGTTGTTAGTAAAAAGAGCACACATGCAATGACACTGGTGGATCCATGTGTGGTCTCTGAAGAGAACACACATTTCAATGACACTTGTGGATCCATATGTGCTATGTGAAAAGAACACACATGCAATGAATCCAGTTGTTGTTAGTAAAAAGAACACACATGCAATGACACTGGTGGATCCATGTGTTGTCTCTGAAGAGAACACACATGCAATGACTCTAGATGTGGTTAATGAGAAGAACACACATTTCAATGACACTAGTGGATCCATATGTGGTATGTGAAAAGAATAGTCATGAAATGACTCTTGTTGTTGTTAGTAAAAAGAACACACATGCAATGACACTGGTGGATCCATGTGTGGTCTCCGAAGAGAACACACATGCAATGACACTGGTGGATCCATATGTGGTTTGTGAAAAGAACACACATGCAATGACTCCAGTTGTTGTTAGTAAAAAGAACACACATGCAATGACACTGGTGGATCCATGTGTGGTCTTTGAAGAGAACACACATGCAATGACTCTAGCTGTGGTTAATGAGAAGAACACACATTTCAATGACACTGGTGGATCCATATGTGGTATGTGAAAAGAACACACATGCAATGGCTCTAGTTGTTGTTAGTAAAAAGAACACACGTGCAATGACATTGGTTGTTGCTAGTAAAAAGAGCACACATGCAATGACACTGGTGGATCCATGTGTGGTCTCTGAAGAGAACACACATTTCCATGACACTGGTGGATCCATATGTGGTATGTGAAAATAACACACATGCAATGAATCCAGTTGTTGTTAGTAAAAAGAACAAACATGCAATGACACTGGTGGATCCATGTGTGGTCTCTAAAGAGAACACACATGCAATGACTCTAGCTGTGGTTAATGAGAAGAACACACATTTCAATGACACTAGTGGATCCATATGTGGTATGTGAAAAGAATAGTCATGAAATGACTCTTGTTGTTGTTAGTAAAAAGAACACACATGCAATGACACTGGTGGATCCATGTGTGGTCTCTGAAGAGAACACACATGCAATGACACTTGTGGATCCATATGTGGTATGTGAAAAGAACACACATGCAATGACTCCAGTTATTGTTAGTAGAAAGAACACACATGCAATGACACTGGTGGATCCATGTGTGGTCTTTGAAGAGAACACACATTTCAATGACACTGGTGGATCCATATGTGGTATGTGAAAATAACACACATGCAATAACTCAAGTTGTTGTTAGTAAAAAGAACACACATGCAATGACACTGGTGGATCCATGTGTGGTCTTTGAAGAGAACACACATGCAATGACTCTAGCTGTGGTTAATGAGAAGAACACAAATTTCAATGACACTGGTGGATCCATATGTGGTATGTGCAAAGAACACACATGCAATGGCTCTAGTTGTTGTTAGTAAAAATAACACACATGCAATGACACTGGTTGTTGTTAGTAAAAAGAGCACACATGCAATGACACTGGTGGATCCATGTGTGGTCTCTGAAGAGAACACACATTTCCATGACACTGGTGGATCCATATGTGGTATGTGAAAAGAACACACATGCAATGAATCCAGTTGTTGTTAGTAAAAAGAACACACATACAATGACACTGGTGGATCCATGTGTGGTCTCTGAAGAGAACACAAATGCAATGACTCTAGATGTGGTTAATGAGAAGAACACACATTTCAATGACACTAGTGGATCCATATGTGGTATGTGAAAAGAATAGTCATGAAATGACTCTTGTTGTTGTTAGTAAAAATAACACACATGTAATGACACTGGTGGATCCATGTATGGTCTTTGAAGAGAACACACATTTCGATGACACTGGTGTATCCATATATGGTATGTGAAAGAACACACATGCAATGACTCAAGTTGTTGTTAGTAAAAAGAACACACATGCAATGACACTGGTGGATCCCTGTGTGGTCTCTAAAGAGAACACACATGCAATGACTCTAGCTGTGGTTAATCAGAAGAACACACATTTCAATGACACTGGTGCATCCATATGTGGTATGTGAAAAGAACACACATGCAATGAATCTGGTTGTTTTTAGTAAAAAGAACACACACGCAATGACACTGGTGGATCCATGTGTGGTCTCTGAAGAGAACACGCATTTCAATGACACTGGTGGATCCATATGTGGTATGTGAAAAGAATACACATGCAATGACTCTGGTTGTTGTTAGTAAAAAGAGCACACATGCAATGACACTGGTGGATCCATGTGTGGTCTCTGAAGAGAACACACATTTCAATGACACTTGTGGATCCATATGTGCTATGTGAAAAGAACACACATGCAATGAATCCAGTTGTTGTTAGTAAAAAGAACACACATGCAATGACACTGGTGGATCCATGTGTTGTCTCTGAAGAGAACACACATGCAATGACTCTAGATGTGGTTAATGAGAAGAACACACATTTCAATGACACTAGTGGATCCATATGTGGTATGTGAAAAGAATAGTCATGAAATGACTCTTGTTGTTGTTAGTAAAAAGAACACACATGCAATGACACTGGTGGATCCATGTGTGGTCTCCGAAGAGAACACACATGCAATGACACTGGTGGATCCATATGTGGTTTGTGAAAAGAACACACATGCAATGACTCCAGTTGTTGTTAGTAAAAAGAACACACATGCAATGACACTGGTGGATCCATGTGTGGTCTCTGAAGAGAACACACATGCAACGACCCTAGATGTGGTTAATGAGAAGAACACACGTTTCAATGACACTAGTGGATCCATATGTGGTATGTGAAAAGAATAGTCATGAAATGACTCTTGTTGTTGTTAGTAAAAAGAACACACATGCAATGACACTGGTGGATCCATGTGTGGTCTCCGAAGAGAACACACATGCAATGACACTGGTGGATCCATATGTGGTATGTGAAAAGAACACACATTCAATGACTCAGTTGTTGTTACTAAAAGAACACACATGCAATGACACTGGTGGATCCATGTGGTCTTTGAAGAGAACACATTTCAATGACACTAGTGGATCCATATGTGGTATGTGAAAATAACACACATGCAATGACTCAAGTTGTTGTTAGTAAAAAGAATACACATGCAATGACACTGGTGGATCCATGTGTGGTCTTTGAAGAGAACACATATGCAATGACTCTAGCTGTGGTTAATGAGAAGAACACACATTTCAATGACACTGGTGGATCCATATGTGGTATGTGAAAAGAACACACATGCAATGGCTCTAGTTGTTGTTAGTAAAAAGAACACACGTGCAATGACATTGATTGTTGCTAGTAAAATGAGCACACATGCAATGACACTGGTGGATCCATGTGTGGTCTCTGAAGAGAACACACATTTCCATGACACTGGTGGATCCATATGTGGTATGTGAAAATAACACACATGCAATGAATCCAGTTGTTGTTAGTAAAAAGAACACGCATGCAATGACACTGGTGGATCCATGTGTGGTCTCTAAAGAGAACACACATGCAATGACTCTAGCTGTGGTTAATGAGAAGAACACACATTTCAATGACACTAGTGTATCCATATGTGGTATTGAAAAGAATAGTCATGAAATGACTCTTGTTGTTGTTAGTAAAAAGAACACACATGCAATGACACTGGTGGATCCATGTGTGGTCTCTGAAGAGAACACACATGCAATGACACTGGTGGATCCATATGTGGTATGTGAAAAGAACACACATGCAATGACTCCAGTTGTTGTTAGTAGAAAGAACACACATACAATGACACTGGTGGAACCATGTGTGGTCTTTGAAGAGAACACACATTTCAATGACACTGGTGGATCCATATGTGGTATGTGAAAATAACACACATGCAATGACTCAAGTTGTTGTTAGTAAAAAGAACACACATGCAATGACACTGGTGGATCCATGTTTGGTCTCTAAAGAGAACACATATTTCAATGACACTGGTGGATCCATACGTGGTATGTCAAAAGAACACACATGCAATGACTCCAGTTGTTGTTAGTAAAAAGAACACACATGCAATGACACTATTGGATCCACGTGTGGTCTCTGAACAGAACACACATGCAATGACTCTAGCTGTGGTTAATGAGAAGAACACACATTTCAAGGACACTGGTGGATCCATATGTGGTATGTGAAAAGAATAGTCATGAAATGACTCCAGTTGTTTTTAGTAAAAAGAACACACATGAAATGACACTGGTGGATCAATGTGTGGTCTCTGAAGAGAACACACATGCAATGACACTGGTGGATCCATATGTGGTATGTGAAAAGAATACACATGCAATGACTCCAGTTGTTGCTAGTAAAAAGAACACACATGCAATGACACTGGTGGATCCATGTGTGGTCTTTGAAGAGAACACACATTTCAATGACACTTGTGGATCCATATGTGGTATGTGAAAATAACACACATGCAATGACTCAAGTTGTTGTTAGTAAAAAGAATACACATGCAATGACACTGGTGGATCCATGTGTGGTCTCCGAAGAGAACACACATGCAATGACACTGGTGGATCCATATGTGGTTTGTGAAAAGAACACACATGCAATGACTCCAGTTGTTGTTAGTAAAAAGAACACACATGCAATGACACTGGTGGATCCATGTGTGGTCTTTGAAGAGAACACACATTTCAATGACACTAGTGGATCCATATGTGGTATGTGAAAATAACACACATGCAATGACTCAAGTTGTTGTTAGTAAAAGAATACACATGCAATGACATTTGGTGGATCCATGTGTGGTCTTTGAAGAGAACACACATGCAATGACTCTAGCTGTGGTTAATGAGAAGAACACACATTTAAATGACACTGGTGGATCCATATGTGGTATGTGAAAAGAACACACATGGAATGGCTCTAGTTGTTGTTAGAAAAAAGAACACACGTGCAATGACAGTGGGTGTTGTTCGGAAAAAGAGCACACATCCAATGACATCAGGATCCATGTGTGGTCTCTCAAGAGAACACACATTTCCATGACACTGTGGATCCATATGTGGTATGTGAAAATAACACAAATGCAATGAATCCAGTTGTTGTTAGTAAAAAGAACACACATACAATGACATCAGGTGGATCC
Organism: Avena insularis; assembly: GCA_023614405.1. Classification (NCBI taxonomy): domain Eukaryota; kingdom Viridiplantae; phylum Streptophyta; class Magnoliopsida; order Poales; family Poaceae; genus Avena; species Avena insularis. The sequence continues at coordinate 411,749,575 of CM042692.1, read as the reverse complement.
ATGTGTGGTCTCAAGAGAACACACACATGCAATGACTCTAGTTGTGGTTAATGAGAAGAACACACATTTCAATGACACTAGTGGATCCATATGTGGTATGTGAAAAGAATAGTCATGAAATGACTCTTGTTGTTGTTAGTAAAAAGAACACACATGCAATGACACTGGTTATTGTTAGTAGAAAGAGCACACATGCAATGACACTGGTGGATCCATGTGTGGTCTCTGAAGAGAACACACATTTCCATGACACTGGTGGATCCATATGTGGTATGTGAAAAGAACACACATGCAATGAATCCAGTCAATGTTAGTAAAAAGAACACGCATGCAATGACGCTGGTGGATCCATGTCTGGTCTCTGAAGAGAACACACATGCAATGACTCTAGTTGTGGTTAATGAGAAGAACACACATTTCAATGACACTAGTGGATCCATATGTGGTATGTGAAAAGAATAGTCATGAAATGACTCTTGTTCTTGTTAGTAAAAAGAACACACATGCAATGACACGGGTGGATCCATGTGTGGTCTCTGAAGAGAACACACATGCAATGACACTGGTGGATCCATATGTGGTATGTGAAAAGAACACACATGCAACGACTCCAGTTGTTGTTAGTAAAAAGAACACACATGTAATGACACTGCTGGATCCATGTGTGGTCTTTGAAGAGAACACACATTTTAATGACACTAATGGATCCATATGTGGTATGTGAAAGGAACACACATGCAATGACTCAGTTGTTGTTAGTAAAAGAACACACATGCAATGACACTGGTGGATCCATGTCTGGTCTCTGAAGAGAACACACATGCAATGACTCTAGCTGTGGTTAATGAGAAGAACACACATTTCAATGACACTAGTGGATCCATATGTGGTATGTGAAAAGAATAGTCATGAAATGACTCTTGTTGTTGTTAGTAAAAAGAACACACATGCAATGACACTGGTGGATCCATGTGTGGTCTCTGAAGAGAACACACATGCAATGACACTGGTGGATCCATATGTGGTATGTGAAAAGAACACACATGCAATGACTCTAGTTGTTGTTAGTAGAAAGAACACACATGCAATGACACTGGTGGATCCATGTGTGGTCTTTGAAGAGAACACACATTTCAATGACACTGGTGGATCCATATGTTGTATGTGAAAAGAACACACATGCAATGAATCCAGTTGTTGTTAGTAAAAAGAACACACATGCAATGACACTGGTGGATCCATGTGTGGTCTCTAAAGAGAACACACATGCAATGACTCTAGATGTGGTTAATGAGAAGAACACACATTTCAATGACACTAGTGGATCCATATGTGGTATGTGAAAAGAATAGTCATGAAATGACTCTTGTTGTTGTTAGTAAAAAGAACACACATGCAATGACACTGGTGGATCCATGTGTGGTCTCCGAAGAGAACACACATGCAATGACACTGGTGGATCCATATGTGGTATGTGAAAAGAACACACATGCAATGACTCCAGTTGTTGTTACTAAAAAGAACACACATGCAATGACACTGGTGGATCCATGTGTGGTCTTTGAAGAGAACACACATTTCAATGACACTAGTGGATCCATATGTGGTATGTGAAAATAACACACATGCAATGACTCAAGTTGTTGTTAGTAAAAAGAATACACATGCAATGACACTGGTGGATCCATGTGTGGTCTTTGAAGAGAACACACATGCAATGACTCTAGCTGTGGTTAATGAGAAGAACACACATTTCAATGACACTGGTGGATCCATATGTGGTATGTGAAAAGAACACACATGCAATGGCTCTAGTTGTTGTTAGTAAAAAGAACACACGTGCAATGACATTGATTGTTGCTAGTAAAATGAGCACACATGCAATGACACTGGTGGATCCATGTGTGGTCTCTGAAGAGAACACACATTTCCATGACACTGGTGGATCCATATGTGGTATGTGAAAATAACACACATGCAATGAATCCAGTTGTTGTTAGTAAAAAGAACAAACATGCAATGACACTGGTGGATCCATGTGTGGTCTCTAAAGAGAACACACATGCAATGACTCTAGCTGTGGTTAATGAGAAGAACACACATTTCAATGACACTAGTGGATCCATATGTGGTATGTGAAAAGAATAGTCATGAAATGACTCTTGTTGTTGTTAGTAAAAAGAACACACATGCAATGACACTGGTGGATCCATGTGTGGTCTCTGAAGAGAACACACATGCAATGACACTTGTGGATCCATATGTGGTATGTGAAAAGAACACACATGCAATGACTCCAGTTGTTGTTAGTAAAAAGAACACACATGCAATGACACTGGTGGATCCATGTGTGGTCTTTGAAGAGAACACACATTTCAATGACACTGGTGGATCCATATGTGGTATGTGAAAATAACACACATGCAATGACTCAAGTTGTTGTTAGTAAAAAGAACACACATGCAATGACACTGGTGGATCCATGTGTTGTCTCTGAAGAGAACACACATGCAATGACTCTAGCTGTGGTTAATGAGAAGAACACAAATTTCAATGACACTGGTGGATCCATATGTGGTATGTGCAAAGAACACACATGCAATGGCTCTAGTTGTTGTTAGTAAAAATAACACACATGCAATGACACTGGTTGTTGTTAGTAAAAAGAGCACACATGCAATGACACTGGTGGATCCATGTGTGGTCTCTGAAGAGAACACACATTTCCATGACACTGGTGGATCCATATGTGGTATGTGAAAAGAACACACATGCAATGAATCCAGTTGTTGTTAGTAAAAAGAACACACATACAATGACACTGGTGGATCCATGTGTGGTCTCTGAAGAGAACACAAATGCAATGACTCTAGATGTGGTTAATGAGAAGAACACACATTTCAATGACACTAGTGGATCCATATGTGGTATGTGAAAAGAATAGTCATGAAATGACTCTTGTTGTTGTTAGTAAAAATAACACACATGTAATGACACTGGTGGATCCATGTATGGTCTTTGAAGAGAACACACATTTCGATGACACTGGTGTATCCATATATGGTATGTGAAAGAACACACATGCAATGACTCAAGTTGTTGTTAGTAAAAAGAACACACATGCAATGACATCAGGATCCTGTGTGTGGTCTCTAAAGAACACACATGCAATGACTCTAGCTGTGGTTAATCAGAAGAACACACATTTCAATGACACTGGTGCATCCATATGTGGTATGTGAAAAGAACACACATGCAATGAATCTGGTTGTTTTTAGTAAAAAGAACACACACGCAATGACACTGGTGGATCCATGTGGTCTCTGAAGAGAACACATTTCAATGACACTGTGGATCCATATGTGGTATGTGAAAAGAACACACATGCAATGACTCTGGTTGTTGTTAGTAAAAAGACCACACATGCAATGACACTGGTGGATCCATGTGTGGTCTCAAGAAAACACACATTTCAATGACACTGGTGGATCCACATGTGGTATGTGAAAAAACACACATGCAATGACTCCAATTGTTGTTAGTAAAAGAACACACATGCAATGACATTGGTGGATCCATGTGTTGTCTCTGAAGAGAACACTCATGCAATGACTCTAGATGTGGTTAATGAGAAGAACACACATTTCAATGACACTAGTGGATCCATATGTGGTATGTGAAAAGAATAGTCATGAAATGACTCCAGTTGTTGCTAGTAAAAGAACACACATGCAATGACATCAGGATCCATGTGTGGTCTCCGAAGAGAACACACATGCAATGACACTGGTGGATCCATATGTGGTTTGTGAAAAGAACACACATGCAATGACTCCAGTTGTTGTTAGTAAAAAGAACACACATGCAATGACACTGGTGGATCCATGTGTGGTCTCTGAAGAGAACACACATGCAACGACCCTAGATGTGGTTAATGAGAAGAACACACGTTTCAATGACACTAGTGGATCCATATGTGGTATGTGAAAAGAATAGTCATGAAATGACTCTTGTTGTTGTTAGTAAAAAGAACACACATGCAATGACACTGGTGGATCCATGTGTGGTCTCCGAAGAGAACACACATGCAATGACACTGGTGGATCCATATGTGGTATGTGAAAAGAACACACATGCAATGACTCCAGTTGTTGTTACTAAAAAGAACACACATGCAATGACACTGGTGGATCCATGTGTGGTCTTTGAAGAGAACACACATTTCAATGACACTAGTGGATCCATATGTGGTATGTGAAAATAACACACATGCAATGACTCAAGTTGTTGTTAGTAAAAAGAATACACATGCAATGACACTGGTGGATCCATGTGTGGTCTTTGAAGAGAACACATATGCAATGACTCTAGCTGTGGTTAATGAGAAGAACACACATTTCAATGACACTGGTGGATCCATATGTGGTATGTGAAAAGAACACACATGCAATGGCTCTAGTTGTTGTTAGTAAAAAGAACACACGTGCAATGACATTGATTGTTGCTAGTAAAATGAGCACACATGCAATGACACTGGTGGATCCATGTGTGGTCTCTGAAGAGAACACACATTTCCATGACACTGGTGGATCCATATGTGGTATGTGAAAATAACACACATGCAATGAATCCAGTTGTTGTTAGTAAAAAGAACACGCATGCAATGACACTGGTGGATCCATGTGTGGTCTCTAAAGAGAACACACATGCAATGACTCTAGCTGTGGTTAATGAGAAGAACACACATTTCAATGACACTAGTGTATCCATATGTGGTATTGAAAAGAATAGTCATGAAATGACTCTTGTTGTTGTTAGTAAAAAGAACACACATGCAATGACACTGGTGGATCCATGTGTGGTCTCTGAAGAGAACACACATGCAATGACACTGGTGGATCCATATGTGGTATGTGAAAAGAACACACATGCAATGACTCCAGTTGTTGTTAGTAGAAAGAACACACATACAATGACACTGGTGGAACCATGTGTGGTCTTTGAAGAGAACACACATTTCAATGACACTGGTGGATCCATATGTGGTATGTGAAAATAACACACATGCAATGACTCAAGTTGTTGTTAGTAAAAAGAACACACATGCAATGACACTGGTGGATCCATGTGTGGTCTTTGAAGAGAACACACATGCAATGACTTTAGCTGTGGTTAATGAGAAGAACACAAATTTCAATGACACTGGTGGATCCATATGTGGTATGTGAAAAGAACACACATGCAATGGCTCCAGTTGTTGTTAGTAAAAATAACACACATGCAATGACACTGGTGGATCCATGTGTGGTCTCTGAAGAGAACACACATTTCCATGACACTGGTGGATCCATATGTGGTATGTGAAAAGAACACACATGCAATGAATCCAGTTGTTGTTAGTAAAAAGAACACACATACAATGACACTGGTGGATCCATGTGTGGTCTCTGAAGAGAACACACATGCAATGACTGTAGTTGTGGTTAATGAGAAGAACACGCATTTCAATGACACTAGTGGATCCATATGTGGTATGTGAAAAGAATAGTCATGAAATGACTCTTGTTGTTGTTAGTAAAAAGAACACACATGCAATGACACTTGTTGTTGTTAGTAAAAAGAGCACACATGCAATGACACTGGTGGATCCATGTGTGGTCTCTGAAGAGAACACACATTTCCAGGACACTGGTTGATCCATATGTGGTATGTGAAAAGAACACACATGCAATGAATCCAGTCAATGCTAGTAAAAAGAACACACATGCAATGACACTGGTGGATCCATGTGTGGTCTCTGAAGAGAACACACATGCAATGACTCTAGTTGTGGTTAATGAGAAGAACACACATGTCAATGACACTAGTGGATCCATATGTGGTATGTGAAAAGAATAGTCATGATATGACTCTTGTTGTTATTAGTAAAAAGAACACACATGCAATGACACGGGTGGATCCATGTGTGGTCTCTGAAGAGAACACACATGCAATGACACTGGTGGATCCATGTGTGGTCTCTGAAGAGAACGCACATTCAATGACACTGGTGGATCCATATGTGGTATGTGAAAAGAACACACAAGCAATGACTCCAGTTGTTGTTAGTAAAAAGAGCACACATGCAATAACACTGTTGGATCCATGTGTGGTCTTTGAAGAGAACACACATTTCAATGACACTGGTGCATCCATATGTGGTATGTGAAAAGAACACACATGCAATGATTCAAGTTGTTGTTAGTAAAAAGAACACACATGTAATGACACTGGTGGATCCATGTGTGGTCTCTGAAGAGAACACACATGCAATGACTCTAGCTATGGTTAATGAGAAGAACACACATTTCAATTACACTGGTGGATCCATATGTGGTATGTGAAAAGAACACACATGAAATGACTCCAGTTGTTGTTAGTAAAAAAATCACACATGCAATGACTCTAGTTGTGGTTAATTAGAAGAACACACATTTCAATGACACTAGTGGATCCATATGTGGTATGTGAAAAGAACACACATGAAATGACTCCAGTTGTTGTTAGTAAAAAGAGCACACATGCAATGACACTGGTGGATCCATGTGTGATCTCTGAAAAGAACACACGGTTCAATGACACTGGTGGATCCATATGTGGTATGTGAAAAGAACACACATGCAATGGCTCCAGTTGTTGTTAGTAAAAAGAGCACACATGCAATGACACTGGTGGATCCATGTGTGGTCTTTGAAGAGAACACACATTTCGATGACACTGGTGGATCCATATGTGGTATGTGAAAAGAACACACATGCAATGACTCAAGTTGTTGTTAGTAAAAAGAACACACATGCAATGACACTGGTGGATCCTTGTGTGGTCTCTAAAGAGAACACACATGCAATGACTCTAGCTGTGGTTAATCAGAAGAACACACATTTCAATGACACTGGTGCATCCATATGTGGTATGTGAAAAGAACACACATGCAATGAATCTGGTTGTTTTTAGTAAAAGGAACACACACGCAATGACATTGGTGGATCCATGTGTGGTCTCTGAAGAGAACACACATTTCAATGACACTCGTGGATCCATATGTGGTATGTGAAAAGAACACACATGCAATGAATCCAGTTTTTGTTAGTAAAAAGAACACACATGCAATGACACTGGTGGATCCATGTGTGGTCTCTGAAGAGAACACACATGAAATGACTCTAGATGTGGTTAATGAGAAGAACACACATTTCAATGACACTAGTGGATCCATATGTGGTATGTGAAAAGAATAGTCATGAAATGACTCTTGTTGTTGTTAGTAAAAAGAACACACATGCAATGACACTGGTGGATCCATGTGTGGTCTCCGAAGAGAACACACATGCAATGACACTGGTGGATCCATATGTGGTATGTGAAAAGAACACACATGCAATGACTCCAGTTGTTGTTAGTAAAAAGAACACACATGCAATGACACTGGTGGATCCATGTGTGGTCTTTGAAGAGAACACACATTTCAATGACACTAGTGGATCCATATGTGGTATGTGAAAATAACACACATGCAATGACTCAAGTTGTTGTTAGTAAAAAGAACACACATGCAATGACACTGGTGGCTCCATGTGTGGTCTTTGAAGAGAACACACATGCAATGACTCTAGCTGTGGTTAATGAGAAGAACACAAATTTCAATGACACTGGTGGATCCATATGTGGTATGTGAAAAGAACACGCATGCAATGGCTCCAGTTGTTGTTAGTAAAAATAACACACATGCAATGACACTGGTTGTTGTTAGTAAAAAGAGCACACATGCAATGACACTGGTGGATCCATGTGTGGTCTCTGAAGAGAACACACATTTCCATGACACTGGTGGATCCATATGTGGTATGTGAAAAGAACACACATGCAATGAATCCAGTTGTTGTTAGTAAAAAGAACACACATGCAATGACACTGGTGGATCCATGTGTGGTCTCTGAAGAGAACAGACATGCAATGACTCTAGATGTGGTTAATGAGAAGAACACACATTTCAATGATACTAGTGGATCCATATGTGGTATGTGAAAAGAATAGTCATGAAATGACTCTTGTTGTTGTTAGTAAAAAGAACACACATGCAATGACACTGGTGGATCCATGTCTGGTCTCCGAAGAGAACACACATGCAATGACACTGGTGGATCCATATGTGGTATGTGAAAAGAACACACATGCAATGACTCCAGTTGTTGTTACTAAAAAGAACACACATGCAATGACACTGGTGGATCCATGTGTGGTCTTTGAAGAGAACACACATTTCAATGACACTAGTGGATCCATATGTGGTATGTGAAAATAACACACATGCAATGACTCAAGTTGTTGTTAGTAAAAAGAACACACATGCAATGACACTGGTGGATCCATGTGTGGTCTTTGAAGAGAACACACATGCAATGACTCTAGCTGTGGTTAATGAGAAGAACACACATTTCAATGACACTGGTGGATCCATATGTGGTATGTGAAAAGAACACACATGCAATGGCTCTAGTTGTTGTTAGTAAAAAGAACACACGTGCAATGACACTGGTTGTTGTTAGTAAAAAGAGCACACATGCAATGACACTGGTGGATCCATGTGTGGTCTCTGAAGAGAACACACATTTCCATGACACTGGTGGATCCATATGTGGTATCTGAAAATAACACACATGCAATGAATCCAGTTGTTGTTAGTAAAAAGAACACACATGCAATGACACTGGTGGATCCATGTGTGGTCTCTGAAGAGAACACACATGCAATGACTCTAGCTGTGGTTAATGAGAAGAACACACATTTCAATGACACTAGTGGATCCATATGTGGTATGTGAAAAGAATAGTCATGAAATGACTCTTATTGTTAGTAAAAATAACACACATGCAATGACACTGGTGGATCCATGTGTGGTCTCTGAAGAGAACACACATGCAATGACACTGGTGGATCCATATGTGGTATGTGAAAAGAACACACATGCAATGACCCCAGTTGTTGTTAGTAGAAAGAACACACATGCAATGACACTGGTGGATCCATGTGTGGTCTTTGAAGAGAACACACATTTCAATGACACTGGTGGATCCATATGTGGTATGTGAAAATAACATACATGCAATGACTCAAGTTGTTGTTAGTAAAAATAACACACATGCAATGACACTGGTGGATCCATGTGTGGTCTTTGAAGAGAACACACATGCAATGACTCTAGCTGTGGTTAATGAGAAGAACACAAATTTCAATGACACTGGTGGATCCATATGTGGTATGTGAAAAGAACACACATGCAATGGCTCCAGTTGTTGTTAGTAAAAATAACACACATGCAATGACACTGGTTGTTGTTAGTAAAAAGAGCACACATGCAATGACCTTTGGTGGATCCATGTGTGGTCTGAAGAGAACACACATTTCCATGACACTGGTGGATCCATATGTGGTATGTGAAAAGAACACACATGCAATGAATCCAGTTGTTGTTAGTAAAAAGAACACACATACAATGACACTGGTGGATCCATGTGTGGTCTCTGAAGAGAACACACATGCAATGACTCTAGTTGTGGTTAATGAGAAGAACACACATTTCAATGACACTAGTGGATCCATATGTGGTATGTGAAAAGAATAGTCATGAAATGACTCTTGTTGTTGTTAGTAAAAAGAACACACATGCAATGACACGGGTGGATCCATGTGTGGTCTCTGAAGAGAACACACATGCAATGACACTGGTGGATCCATATGTGGTATGTGAAAAGAATAGACATGCAATGACTCCAGTTGTTGTTAGTAAAAGAACACACATGTAATGACCTTTGGTGGATCCATGTGTGCTCTTTGAAGAACACACGTTTCAATGACACTGATGGATCCATATGTGGTATGTGAAAGGAACACACATGCAATTATTCAAGTTGTTGTTAGTAAAAAGAACACACATGCAATGACACTGGTGGATCCATGTGTGGTCTTTGAAGAGAACACACATGCAATGACTCTAGCTGTGGTTAATGAGCATAACACACATTTCAATGACACTGGTGGATCCATATGTGCTATGTGAAAAGAACACACATGCAATGACTCCAGTTGTTGTAATAAAAAAGAACACACATGCAATGACTCCAGTTGTTGTTAGTAAAAAGAACACACGTGCAATGACACTTGTGGATCCATGTGTGGTCTCTGAAGAGAACGCACATTCAATGACACTGGTGGATCCATATGTGGTATGTGAAAAGAACACACAAGCAATGACTCCAGTTGTTGTTAGTAAAAAGAGCACACATGCAATGACACTGTTGGATCCATGTGTGGTCTTTGAATAGAACACACATTTCAATGACACTGGTGGATTCATATGTGGTATGTGAAAAGAACACACATAATGACTCAAGTTGTTGTTAGTAAAAGAACACACATGCAATGACATTGGTGGATCCATGTGTGGTCTCTAAAGAGAACACACATGCAATAACTCTAGCTGTGGTTAATGAGAAGAACACACATTTCAATGACACTGGTGATCCATATGTGGTATGTGAAAAGAACACACATGCAATGACTCTGGTTGTTGTTAGTAAAAAGAACACACATGCAATGACACTTGTGGATCCATGTGTGGTCTCTGAAGAGAACACACATTTCAATGACACTGGTGGATCCATATGTGGTATGTGAAAAGAACACGCATGCAATGACTCCAGTTGTTGTTAGTAAAAAGAACACACATGCAATGACACTGGTGGATCCATATGTGGTATGTGAAAAGAACACACATGCAATGACTCAAGCTGTTGTTAATCAAAAGAACACACATGAAATGACACTGCTGGATCCATGTGTGGTCTTTGAAGAGAACACACATTTCAATGACACTGGTGGATCCATATGTGGTATGTGAAAAGAACACACATGCAATGATTCAAGTTGTTGTTAGTAAAAAGAACACACATGCAATGACACTGGTGGATCCATGTGTGGTCTTTGAAGAAACACACATGCAATGACTCTAGCTGTGGTTAATGAGCATAACACACATTTAAATGAAACTGGTGGATCCATATGTTGTATGTGAAAAGAACACACATGCAATGACTCCAGTTGTTGTAATCAAAAAGAACACACATGCAATGACTCCAGTTGTTCTTAGTAAAAAGAACACACATGCAATGACACTGGTGGATCCATGTGTGGTCTCTCAAGAGAACGCACATGCAATGACACTGGTGGATCCATATGTGGTATGTGAAAAGAACACTCATGCAATGACTCGAGTTGTTGTTAGTAAAAAGAGCACACATGCAATGACACTGGTGGATCCATGTGTGGTCTTTGAAGAGAACACACATGCAATGACTCTAGCTGTGGTTAATGAGAAGAACACACATTTCAATGACACTGGTAGATCCATATGTGGTATGTGAAAAGAACACACATGCCATGACTCCAGTTGTTGTTAGTAAGAAGAACACACATGCAATGACTCCAGTTGTTAGTAAAAAGAACACACATGCAATGACACTGGTGGATCCATATGTGGTCTCTGAAGAGAACACACATGCAATGACACTGGTGGATCCATATGTGGTATGTGAAAAGAACACACATGCAATGACTCCAGTTGTTTTTAGTAAAAAGAGCACACATGCAATGAGACTGGTGGATCCATGTGTGGTTTTTGAAGAGAACACACATTTCAATGACACTGGTGGATTCATATGTGGTATGTGAAAAGAACACACACGCAATGACTCAAGTTGTTGTTAGTAAAAAGAACACACATTCAATGACATTGGTGGATCCATGTGTGGTCTCTAAAGAGAACACACATGCAATGACTCTAGCTGTGGTTAATGAGAAGAACACACATTTCAATGACACTGGTGGATCCATATGTGGTATGTGAAAAGAACACACATGCAATGACTCTGGTTGTTGTTAGTAAAAAGAACACACATGCAATGACACTTGTGGATCCATGTGTGGTCTCTGAAGAGAACACACATTTCAATGACACTGGTGGATCCATATGTGGTATGTGAAAAGAACATGCATGCAATGACTCCAGTTGTTGTTAGTAAAAAGAACACACATGCAATGACACTGGTGGATCCATATGTGGTATGTGAAAAGAACACACATGCAATGACTCCAGCTGTTGTTAGTAAAAAGAACACACATGAAATGACACTGCTGGATCCATGTGTGGTCTTTAAAGAGAACACACATTTCAATGACACTGGTGGATCCATATGTGGTATGTGAAAAGAACACACATGCAATGACTCCAGTTGTTGTTAGTAAAAAGAACACACATGCAATGACACTGGTGGATCCATGTGTGGTCTTTGAAGAGAACACACATTTCAATGACACTAGTGGATCCATATGTGGTATGTGAAAATAACACACATGCAATGACTCAAGTTGTTGTTAGTAAAAAGAACACACATGCAATGACACTGGTGGCTCCATGTGTGGTCTTTGAAGAGAACACACATGCAATGACTCTAGCTGTGGTTAATGAGAAGAACACAAATTTCAATGACACTGATGGATCCATATGTGGTATGTGAAAAGAACACGCATGCAATGGCTCCAGTTGTTGTTAGTAAAAATAACACACATGCAATGACACTGGTTGTTGTTAGTAAAAAGAGCACACATGCAATGACACTGGTGGATCCATGTGTGGTCTCTGAAGAGAACACACATTTCCATGACACTGGTGGATCCATATGTGGTATGTGAAAAGAACACACATGCAATGAATCCAGTTGTTGTTAGTAAAAAGAACACACATGCAATGACACTGGTGGATCCATGTGTGGTCTCTGAAGAGAACAGACATGCAATGACTCTAGATGTGGTTAATGAGAAGAACACACATTTCAATGATACTAGTGGATCCATATGTGGTATGTGAAAAGAATAGTCATGAAATGACTCTTGTTGTTGTTAGTAAAAAGAACACACATGCAATGACATCAGGATCCATGTGTGGTCTCCAAGAGAACACATGCAATGACACTGGTGGATCCATATGTGGTATGTGAAAAGAACACACATGCAATGACTCCAGTTGTTGTTACTAAAAAGAACACACATGCAATGACACTGGTGGATCCATGTGTGGTCTTTGAAGAGAACACACATTTCAATGACACTAGTGGATCCATATGTTATATGTGAAAATAACACACATGCAATGACTCAAGTTGTTGTTAGTAAAAAGAACACACATGCAATGACACTGGTGGATCCATGTGTGGTCTTTGAAGAGAACACACATGCAATGACTCTAGCTGTGGTTAATGAGAAGAACACACATTTCAATGACACTGGTGGATCCATATGTGGTATGTGAAAAGAACACACATGCAATGGCTCTAGTTGTTGTTAGTAAAAAGAACACACGTGCAATGACACTGGTTGTTGTTAGTAAAAAGAGCACACATGCAATGACACTGGTGGATCCATGTGTGGTCTCTGAAGAGAACACACATTTCCATGACACTGGTGGATCCATATGTGGTATCTGAAAATAACACACATGCAATGAATCCAGTTGTTGTTAGTAAAAAGAACACACATGCAATGACACTGGTGGATCCATGTGTGGTCTCTGAAGAGAACACACATGCAATGACTCTAGCTGTGGTTAATGAGAAGAACACACATTTCAATGACACTAGTGGATCCATATGTGGTATGTGAAAAGAATAGTCATGAAATGACTCTTATTGTTGTTAGTAAAAATAACACACATGCAATGACACTGGTGGATCCATGTGTGGTCTCTGAAGAGAACACACATGCAATGACACTGGTGGATCCATATGTGGTATGTGAAAAGAACACACATGCAATGACCCCAGTTGTTGTTAGTAGAAAGAACACACATGCAATGACACTGGTGGATCCATGTGTGGTCTTTGAAGAGAACACACATTTCAATGACACTGGTGGATCCATATGTGGTATGTGAAAATAACATACATGCAATGACTCAAGTTGTTGTTAGTAAAAATAACACACATGCAATGACACTGGTGGATCCATGTGTGGTCTTTGAAGAGAACACACATGCAATGACTCTAGCTGTGGTTAATGAGAAGAACACAAATTTCAATGACACTGGTGGATCCATATGTGGTATGTGAAAAGAACACACATGCAATGGCTCCAGTTGTTGTTAGTAAAAATAACACACATGCAATGACACTGGTTGTTGTTAGTAAAAAGAGCACACATGCAATGACACTGGTGGATCCATGTGTGGTCTCTGAAGAGAACACACATTTCCATGACACTGGTGGATCCATATGTGGTATGTGAAAAGAACACACATGCAATGAATCCAGTTGTTGTTAGTAAAAAGAACACACATACAATGACACTGGTGGATCCATGTGTGGTCTCTGAAGAGAACACACATGCAATGACTCTAGTTGTGGTTAATGAGAAGAACACACATTTCAATGACACTAGTGGATCCATATGTGGTATGTGAAAAGAATAGTCATGAAATGACTCTTGTTGTTGTTAGTAAAAAGAACACACATGCAATGACACGGGTGGATCCATGTGTGGTCTCTGAAGAGAACACACATGCAATGACACTGGTGGATCCATATGTGGTATGTGAAAAGAATAGACATGCAATGACTCCAGTTGTTGTTAGTAAAAAGAACACACATGTAATGACACTGGTGGATCCATGTGTGCTCTTTGAAGAGAACACACATTTCAATGACACTGATGGATCCATATGTGGTATGTGAAAGGAACACACATGCAATTATTCAAGTTGTTGTTAGTAAAAAGAACACACATGCAATGACACTGGTGGATCCATGTGTGGTCTTTGAAGAGAACACACATGCAATGACTCTAGCTGTGGTTAATGAGCATAACACACATTTCAATGACACTGGTGGATCCATATGTGCTATGTGAAAAGAACACACATGCAATGACTCCAGTTGTTGTAATAAAAAAGAACACACATGCAATGACTCCAGTTGTTGTTAGTAAAAAGAACACACGTGCAATGACACTTGTGGATCCATGTGTGGTCTCTGAAGAGAACGCACATTCAATGACACTGGTGGATCCATATGTGGTATGTGAAAAGAACACACAAGCAATGACTCCAGTTGTTGTTAGTAAAAAGAGCACACATGCAATGACACTGTTGGATCCATGTGTGGTCTTTGAATAGAACACACATTTCAATGACACTGGTGGATTCATATGTGGTATGTGAAAAGAACACACACGCAATGACTCAAGTTGTTGTTAGTAAAAAGAACACACATGCAATGACATTGGTGGATCCATGTGTGGTCTCTAAAGAGAACACACATGCAATAACTCTAGCTGTGGTTAATGAGAAGAACACACATTTCAATGACACTGGTGATCCATATGTGGTATGTGAAAAGAACACACATGCAATGACTCTGGTTGTTGTTAGTAAAAAGAACACACATGCAATGACACTTGTGGATCCATGTGTGGTCTCTGAAGAGAACACACATTTCAATGACACTGGTGGATCCATATGTGGTATGTGAAAAGAACACGCATGCAATGACTCCAGTTGTTGTTAGTAAAAAGAACACACATGCAATGACACTGGTGGATCCATATGTGGTATGTGAAAAGAACACACATGCAATGACTCCAGCTGTTGTTAGTAAAAAGAACACACATGAAATGACACTGCTGGATCCATGTGTGGTCTTTGAAGAGAACACACATTTCAATGACACTGGTGGATCCATATGTGGTATGTGAAAAGAACACACATGCAATGATTCAAGTTGTTGTTAGTAAAAAGAACACACATGCAATGACACTGGTGGATCCATGTGTGGTCTTTGAAGAAACACACATGCAATGACTCTAGCTGTGGTTAATGAGCATAACACACATTTAAATGAAACTGGTGGATCCATATGTTGTATGTGAAAAGAACACACATGCAATGACTCCAGTTGTTGTAATCAAAAAGAACACACATGCAATGACTCCAGTTGTTCTTAGTAAAAAGAACACACATGCAATGACACTGGTGGATCCATGTGTGGTCTCTCAAGAGAACGCACATGCAATGACACTGGTGGATCCATATGTGGTATGTGAAAAGAACACTCATGCAATGACTCGAGTTGTTGTTAGTAAAAAGAGCACACATGCAATGACACTGGTGGATCCATGTGTGGTCTTTGAAGAGAACACACATGCAATGACTCTAGCTGTGGTTAATGAGAAGAACACACATTTCAATGACACTGGTAGATCCATATGTGGTATGTGAAAAGAACACACATGCCATGACTCCAGTTGTTGTTAGTAAAAAGAACACACATGCAATGACTCCAGTTGTTAGTAAAAAGAACACACATGCAATGACACTGGTGGATCCATATGTGGTCTCTGAAGAGAACACACATGCAATGACACTGGTGGATCCATATGTGGTATGTGAAAAGAACACACATGCAATGACTCCAGTTGTTTTTAGTAAAAAGAGCACACATGCAATGAGACTGGTGGATCCATGTGTGGTTTTTGAAGAGAACACACATTTCAATGACACTGGTGGATTCATATGTGGTATGTGAAAAGAACACACACGCAATGACTCAAGTTGTTGTTAGTAAAAAGAACACACATTCAATGACATTGGTGGATCCATGTGTGGTCTCTAAAGAGAACACACATGCAATGACTCTAGCTGTGGTTAATGAGAAGAACACACATTTCAATGACACTGGTGGATCCATATGTGGTATGTGAAAAGAACACACATGCAATGACTCTGGTTGTTGTTAGTAAAAAGAACACACATGCAATGACACTTGTGGATCCATGTGTGGTCTCTGAAGAGAACACACATTTCAATGACACTGGTGGATCCATATGTGGTATGTGAAAAGAACACGCATGCAATGACTCCAGTTGTTGTTAGTAAAAAGAACACATGCAATGACACTGGTGGATCCATATGTGGTATGTGAAAAGAACACACATGCAATGACTCCAGCTGTTGTTAGTAAAAAGAACACACATGAAATGACACTGCTGGATCCATGTGTGGTCTTTAAAGAGAACACACATTTCAATGACACTGGTGGATCCATATGTGGTATGTGAAAAGAACACACATGCAATGATTCAAGTTGTTGTTAGTAAAAAGAACACACATGCAATGACACTGGTGGGTCCATGTGTGGTCTTTGAAGAAACACACATGCAATGACTCTAGCTGTGGTTAATGAGCATAACACACATTTAAATGAAACTGGTGGATCCATATGTTGTATGTGAAAAGAACACACATGCAATGACTCCAGTTGTTGTAATCAAAAAGAACACACATGCAATGACTCCAGTTGTTGTTAGTAAAAAGAACACACATGCAATGACACTGGTGGATCCATGTGTGGTCTCTGAAGAGAACGCACATGCAATGACACTGGTGGATCCATATGTGGTATGTGAAAAGAACACTCATGCAATGACTCCAGTTGTTGTTTGTAAAAAGAGCACACATGCAATGACACTGGTGGATCCATGTGTGGTCTTTGAAGAGAACACACATGCAATGACTCTAGCTGTGGTTAATGAGAAGAACACACATTTCAATGACACTGGTTGATCCATATGTGGTATGTGAAAAGAACACACATGCAATGACTCCAGTTGTTGTTAGTAAAAAGAACACACATGCAATGACTCCAGTTGTTAGTAAAAAGAACACACATGCAATGACACTGGTGGATCCATATGTGGTCTCTGAAGAGAACACACATGCAATGACATTGGTGGATCCATATGTGGTATGTGAAAAGAACAGACATGCAATGACTCTAGTTGTTTTTAGTAAAAAGAGCACACATGCAATGAGACTGGTGGATCCATGTGTGGTTTTTGAAGAGAACACACATTTCAATGACACTGGTGGATTCATATGTGGTATGTGAAAAGAACACACACGCAATGACTCAAGTTGTTAGTAAAAAGAACACACATGCAATGACATTGGTGGATCCATGTGTGGTCTCTGAAGAGAACACACATGCAATGACTCTAGCTGTGGTTAATGAGAAGAACACACATTTCAATGACACTGGTGGATCCATATGTGGTATGTGAAAAGAACACACATGCAATGACTCTTGTTGTTGTTAGTAAAAAGAACACACATGCAATAACACTTGTGGATCCATGTGTGGTCTCTGAAGAGAACACACATTTCAATGACACTGGTGGATCCATATGTGGTATGTGAAAAGAACACGCATGCAATGACTCCAGTTGTTGTTAGTAGAAAGAACACACATGCAATGACACTGGTGGATCCATATGTGGTATGTGAAAAGAACACACATGCAATGACTCCAGCTGTAGTTAGTAAAAAGAACACACATGCAATGACACTGGTGGATCCATGTGTGGTCTTTGAAGAGAACACACATTTCAATGACACTGGTGGATCCATATGTGGTATGTCAAAAGAACACACATGCAATGTTTCAAGTTGCTGTTAGTAAAAAGAACACACATGCAATGACACTGGTGGATCCATGTGTGGTCTTTGAAGAAACACACATGCAATGACTCTAGCTGTGGTTAATGAGCATAACACACATTTCATTGACACTGGTGGATCCATATGTGGTATGTGAAAAGAACACACATGCAATGACTCCAGTTGTTGTTAGTAAAAAGAACACACATGCAATGACACTGGTGGATCCATGTGTTGTCTCTGAAGAGAACGCACATGCAATGACCCTGGTGGATCCATATGTGGTATGTGAAAATAACACACATGCAATGACTCCAGTTGTTGTTAGTAAAAAGAGCACACATGCAATGACACTACTGGATCCATGTGTGGTCTTTGAAGAGAACACACATGCAATGACTCTAGCTGTGGTTAATGAGAAGAACACACATTTCAATGACACTGGTAGATCCATATGTGGTATGTGAAAAGAACACACATGCAATGACTCCAGTTGTTGTAATCAAAAAGAACACACATGCAATGACTCCAGTTGTTGTTAGTAAAAAGAACACACATGCAATGACACTGGTGGATCCATGTGTTGTCTCTGAAGAGAACGCACATGCAATGACACTGGTGGATCCATATGTGGTATGTGAAAAGAACACACATGCAATGACTCCAGTTGTTGTTAGTAAAAAGAGCACACATGCAATGACAATGTTGGATCCATGTGTGGTCTTTGAAGAGAACACACATTTCAATGACACTGGTGGATCCATATGTGGTATGTGAAAAGAACACACATGCAATGACTCAAGTTGTTGTTAGTAAAAAGAACACACATGCAATGACACTGGTGGATCCATGTGTGGTCTCTGAAGAGAACACACATGCAATGACTCTAGCTATGGTTAATGAGAAGAACACACATTTCAATGATACTGGTGGATCCATATGTGGTATGTGCAAAGAACACACATGAAATGACTCCAGTTGTTGTTAATAAAAAGAGCACACATGCAATGCCACTGGTGGATCCATGTGTGGTCTCTAAAGAGAACACACATGCAATGACTCTAGCTGTGGTTAATGAGAAGAACACACAATTCAATGACACTAGTGGATCCATATGTGGTATGTGAAAAGATCACACATGCAATTACTCTGGTTGTTGTTAGTAAAAAGAGCACACATGCAATGACATCGATGGACCCATGTGGGGTCTCTGAGGAGAACACACATTTCAATGACACTGGTGGATCCATATGTGGTATGTGAAAAGAACACACATGCAATGACTCCACTTGTTGTTAGTAAAAAGAACATACATGCAATGACACTGGTGGATCCATGTGAGGTCTTTGAAGAGAACACACATTTCAATGACAATGGTGGATCCATATGTGGTATGTGAAAAGAACACACATGCAATGACTCAAGTTGTTGTTAGTAAAAAGAACACACATGCAATGACTCTAGCTGTGGTTAATGAGAAGAACACACATTTCAATGACACTGGTGGATCCATATGTGGTATGTGAAAAGAACACACATGCAATGACTCCAGTTGTTATTAGTAAAAAGAACACACATGCAATGACACTGGTGGATCCAAGTGTGTTCTCTGAAGAGAACACACATGCAATGACACTGGTGGATCCATATGTGGTATGTGAAAATAACACACATGCAATGACTATGGTTGTTGTTAGTAAAAAGAACACACATGCAATGACACTGGTGGATCCATGTGTGGTCTCTGAAGAGAACACACATTTCAATGACACTGGTGGATCCATATGTGGTATGTGAAAGGAACGCACATGCAATGACTCAAGTTGTTGTTAGTGAAAAGAACACACATGCAATGATACTGGTCGATCCATGTGTGGTCTCTGAAGAGAACACACATGCAATGACTCTAGTTGTGGTTAATGAGAAGACCACACATCTCAATGACACTGGTGGATCCATATGTGGTATGTGAAAAGAATAGTCATGAAATGACTCTAGTTGTTGATAGTAAAATGATCACACATGCAATGACATTGGTGGATCCATGTGTGGTCTCTGAAGAGAACACAAATGCAATGACACTGGTGGATCCATATGTGGTATGTGAAAAGAACACACATGCAATGACTCCAGTTGTTGTTAGTAAAAAGAGCACACATGCAATGACACTGGTGGATCCATGTGTGGTCTCTTAAGAGAACACACATGCAATGACACTGGTGGATCCATATGTGGTATGTGAAAAGAACACACATGCAATGACTCTGGTTGTTGTTAGTAAAAACAACACACATGCAATGACACTTGTGGATCCATGTGTGGTCTCTGAAGAGAACACACATTTCAATGACACTGGTGGATCCATATGTGGTATGTGAAAAGAACACGCATGCAATGACTCAAGTTGTTGTTAGTAAAAAGAACACACATGCAATGACACTGGTGGATCCATATGTGGTATGTGAAAGGAACACACATGCAATGACTCCAGCTGTTGTTAGTAAAAAGAACACACATGAAATGACACTGCTGGATCCATGTGTGGTCTTTGAAGAGAACACACATTTCAATGACACTGGTGGATCCATATGTGGTATGTGAAAAGAACACGCATGCAATGACTCCAGTTGTTGTTAGTAGAAAGAACACACATGCAATGACACTGGTGGATCCATATGTGGTATGTGAAAAGAACACACATGCAATGATTCAAGTTGTTGTTAGTAAAAAGAACACACATGCAATGACACTGGTGGATCCATGTGTGGTCTTTGAAGAAACACACATGCAATGACTCTAGCTGTGGTTAATGAGCATAACACACATTTAAATGAAACTGGTGGATCCATATGTTGTATGTGAAAAGAACACACATGCAATGACTCCAGTTGTTGTAATCAAAAAGAACACACATGCAATGACTCTAGTTGTTGTTAGTAAAAAGAACACACATGCAATGACACTGGTGGATCCATGTGTGGTCTCTGAAGAGAACGCACATGCAATGACACTGGTGGATCCATATGTGGTATGTGAAAAGAACACTCATGCAATGACTCCAGTTGTTGTTAGTAAAAAGAGCACACATGCAATGACACTGGTGGATCCATGTGAGGTCTTTGAAGAGAACACACATGCAATGACTCTAGCTGTGGTTAAT
The DNA here is from genome assembly GCA_023614405.1 of Avena insularis. Taxonomy (NCBI): domain Eukaryota; kingdom Viridiplantae; phylum Streptophyta; class Magnoliopsida; order Poales; family Poaceae; genus Avena; species Avena insularis. Next base: position 411,727,838 of record CM042692.1, on the reverse strand, counting down.
GAGAAGAACACACATTTCAATGACATTGGTAGATCCATATGTGGTATGTGAAAAGAACACACATGCAATGACTCCACTTGTTGTTAGTAAAAAGAACACACATGCAATGACTCCAGTTGTTAGTAAAAAGAACACACATGCAATGACACTGGTGGATCCATATGTGGTCTCTGAAGAGAACACACATGCAATGACATTGGTGGATCCATATGTGGTATGTGAAAAGAACAGACATGCAATGACTCTAGTTTTTTTAGTAAAAAGAGCACACATGCAATGAGACTGGTGGATCCATGTGTGGTTTTTGAAGAGAACACACATTTCAATGACACTGGTGGATTCATATGTGGTATGTGAAAAGAACACACACGCAATGACTCAAGTTGTTAGTAAAAAGAACACACATGCAATGACATTGGTGGATCCATGTGTGGTCTCTGAAGAGAACACACATGCAATGACTCTAGCTGTGGTTAATGAGAAGAACACACATTTCAATGACACTGGTGGATCCATATGTGGTATGTGAAAAGAACACACATGCAATGACTCTGGTTGTTGTTAGTAAAAAGAACACACATGCAATGACACTTGTGGATCCATGTGTGGTCTCTGAAGAGAACACACATTTCAATGACACTGGTGGATCCATATGTGGTATGTGAAAAGAACACGCATGCAATGACTCCAGTTGTTGTTAGTAAAAAGAACACACATGCAATGACACTGGTGGATCCATATGTGGTATGTGAAAAGAACACACATGCAATGACTCCAGCTGTTGTTAGTAAAAAGAACACACATGCAATGACACTGGTGGATCCATGTGTGGTCTTTGAAGAGAACACACATTTCAATGACACTGGTGGATCCATATGTGGTATGTGAAAAGAACACACATGCAATGTTTCAAGTTGTTGTTAGTAAAAAGAACACACATGCAATGACACTGGTGGATCCATGTGTGGTCTTTGAAGAAACACACATGCAATGACTCTAGCTGTGGTTAATGAGCATAAAACACATTTCATTGACACTGGTGGATCCATATGTGGTATGTGAAAAGAACACACATGCAATGACTCCAGTTGTTGTAATCAAAAAAAACACACATGCTATGACTCTAGTTGTTGTTAGTAAAAAGAACACACATGCAATGACACTGGTGGATCCATGTGTTGTCTCTGAAGAGAACGCACATGCAATGACACTGGTGGATCCATATGTGGTATGTGAAAAGAACACACATGCAATGACTCTAGTTGTTGTTAGTAAAAAGAGCACACATGCCATGACACTGCTAGATCCATGTGTGGTCTTTGAAGAGAACACACATTTCAATGACACTGGTGGATCCATATGTGGTATGTGAAAAGAACACATATGCAATGACTCAAGTTGTTGTTAGTAAAAAGAACACACATGCAATGCCACTGGTGGATCCATGTGTGGTCTCTAAAGAGAACACACATGCAATGACTCTAGCTGTGGTTAATGAGAAGAACACACAATTCAATGACACTAGTGGATCCATATGTGGTATGTGAAAAGAACACACATCCAATGACTCTGGTTGTTGTTAGTAAAAAGAGCACACATGCAATGACATTGGTGGACCCATGTGGGGTCTCTGAGGAGAACACACATTTCAATGACACTGGTGGATCCATATGTGGTATGTGAAAAGAACACACATGCAATGACTCCACTTGTTGTTAGTAAAAAGAACACACATGCAATGACACTGGTGGATCCATGTGAGGTCTTTGAAGAGAACACACATTTCAATGACAATGGTGGATCCTTATGTGGTATGTGAAAAGAACACACATGCAATGACTCAAGTTGTTGTTAGTAAAAAGAACACACATGCAATGACTCTAGCTGTGGTTAATGAGAAGAACACACATTTCAATGACACTGGTGGATCCATATGTGGTATGTGAAAATAACACACATGCAATGACTCCAGTTGTTATTAGTAAAAAGAACACACATGCAATGACACTGGTGGATCCAAGTGTGTTCTCTGAAGAGAACACACATGCAATGACACTGGTGGATCCATATGTGGTATGTGAAAAGAACACACATGCAATGACTATGGTTGTTGTTAGTAAAAAGAACACACATGCAATGACACTGGTGGATCCATGTGTGGTCTCTGAAGAGAACACACATTTCAATGACACTGGTGGATCCATATGTGGTATGTGAAAGGAACACACATGCAATGACTCAAGTTGTTGTTAGTGAAAAGAACACACATGCAATGATACTGGTCGATCCATGTGTGGTTTCTGAAGAGAACACACATGCAATGACTCTAGTTGTGGTTAATGAGAAGAACACACATTTCAATGACACTGGTGGATCCATATGTGGTATGTGAAAAGAATAGTCATGAAATGACTCTAGTTGTTGATAGTAAAATGATCACACATGCAATGACATTGGTGGATCCATGTGTGGTCTCTGAAGAGAACACAAATGCAATGACACTGGTGGATCCATATGTGGTATGTGAAAAGAACACACATGCAATGACTCCAGTTGTTGTTAGTAAAAAGAGCACACATGCAATGACACTGGTGGATCCATGTGTGGTCTCTTAAGAGAACACACATGCAATGACACTGGTGGATCCATATGTGGTATGTGAAAAGAACACACATGCAATGACTCTAGTTGTTGTTAGTAAAAATAACACACATGCAATAACACTGGTGGATCCATGTGTGGTCTCTGAAGAGAACACACATGCAATGACTCTAGCTGTGGTTAATGAGAAGAACACACATTTCAATGACACTAGTGGATACATATGTGGTATGTGAAAAGAACACACATGAAATGACTCTAGTTGTTGTTAGTAAAAAGAGCACACATGCAATGACGCTGGTGGTTCCATCTGTGGTCTCTGAAGAGAACACACATTTCAATGACACTGGTGGATCCATATGTGGTATGTGAAAAGAACACACATGCAATGACTTTGGTTGTTGTTAGTAAAAAGAGCACATATGCAATGACACTAGTGGATCCATGTGTTGCTCTGAAGAGAACACACACACTGGTGGAAAAATGGCCTCTAGTCCCGGTTCATAAGGGCCATTGGTCCTGGTTCCAGAACCGGGACCAATCACTCGGGACTAATGCTAGTCCCGGTTCGCGCATGAACCGGGACCAATGGGTCTCCACGTGGGCGGGCGAGCTACGAGGGGGGTGGATCATTGGTCCCGGTTCTTGGCACGAACCGGGATCGTTGGTCTCTGTGCCGCGGCAGGATTTTCGGGCTATATTTCTGGCGCGGCAGGGTTTTCTGCCGCGACAGGATTTCGGGCTATTTTCTGCCACGGCAGGATTTTTTTTTATAAATTTAATGGTACGACATATATACAGCAATAATGAAACCACGATATATATATTACACATCATGCATGATCACAAATATATACACCGTCTCATCCGTCTTCTTGGTCGAAACATATTATAATTACAAACGATACTCTCACATGAATTTGATCTAATTTACACTTCTTTTATACACTTCACCCTTCAAAATGAAGTGGGTAATAGTATTCTCCTTTCGGATCTATGACTTGTTGGCAATTTCCTCTTGAATTGCTTGCACGCGTTCTTGTGATAGAAGACCGTCCCGCGTCCGTTCGATCTAATATAAAGAAGGGGATCAATATATATGAATGAAACTAAACACAATTGGTGGTAATAAAATAAAGTTGTGATTATTGTTTATCGTACTTCAATTTTTTTGATGTTCCGGTCTGCCCCCTTCTCTTTGGTCGTCTGGCGAATGAACTCGCAGACATAGTATCCACATAAGTTATTCCCGGCTTCCTGCCTCAAGCACTTTACAAGAATGGAGTTCAATAAAAATAATAATCAAGCATGATAATGGTGGTATTGAAACTAGAATCAAAGAGATGCATGGATCTAGCAAGTAGTACTTACAGTCAATGGTTGAAATGTAAGCTCTGGCTTCCAAACACCCCTAGTTTTGGCGGTGAACCGTTTCCAAGCCCTCTGGAGGCATTCCTGCATGTCCGCCCACTTTTCTAATGGTGTGCGTTTCGAGTCCAGGACTTTTACTACTCCGGTGTCAACAGAAATGATTAAGAGAATATAGTGGAAGCTTGACACACTAACAAAATATAACACGAGTCAATTATACGCTTAACATCGAGTAATCGAAAATAGAATGTGTAGAAGACAGTAAAACTCACGCAGCATTGTAAGGAAATAGTATTTCCCTTCTGTTGCTGAAATACTTCAACGCTTTGAACAAGTTATCCTCTATCTCTTTGGGATTTGTTTTTAGAGTAACTTCATGAACGAAATTACAGTCGACAAACCCAAGGTCAAAGATTTGTCCTTTGTTGCATGCTTGAATCTTCATTCTGCATATATAATTAGTATAGTGATTAGTAAGATTATACAAGCAACGAATGAGAAGAGCTAGAAAGACTTAATTACATAAATTAATAATACTTACAAACAATAGGCACTGACGATAGCTTTGTCGAGGGCGTCTTGTTGGTAAAACTGAAATAATTCTGGAAATTCAATCAGTATGAAGCCATCTCCATGACCGTAATGGTGGTGTTTATATGCAGCATAGATCCAGTTTTTGGAATCAGCACAGGCTTGGATGTACCATTTATGCAATCTTCGCGTTTTTGTTGGTAGATCTTTGACTAACTCGGGTTTGACGAGAGGATCCCCGTACTGGTACATGTATGTTGTTTCTTGGTACCCCTCGAACTCATGCATACGGCTCATGTACTCAGTAATAGACAGTTCATATAATTAGGCTTTTTCTCCATACAGTCGAACAAACTCCGGATCAATGTTCGGATCATGCTGCTCCTGGATCATCCACTCATTGGTATCATACACTTTGAGCGGTTCGATCGATTGATTTTTCTGTTGTCCGAGCTGGGCAACTTCTTTCCTGACTCTCCGCTCTTTTGCCTCAGCCGACTTGGTAATAGAGCGATTATAGTCTGATGTGAGCGCTATGGGTTGGTGAAGTTGAATCTTAAGCGCGGTTGCTTTGGCTTTATCTTCTGCGGTGACCGGGAAAAATGCCTCTATCGGCTTTTTCTTGTTAGCCATGTCAATCTTCCACTTTTCATAATGGGCAGCTGCGGCCGCATCAGTTTCCTCATCTGTCTTCTCGCAAGGTAGCTTCTTCATATTCTGATGAGGTACTTTTGGGAGGGGCGATAACTTAAGTTTTAGTGATCGGAACGTGCTCTTGCTGCTGCTGGTGGTGCTGCCCCCCTTAGTACACTTCCGCTTTTGTCTCTGAGGCTCGGGGGACGGAGACGGTCGAGGTGGCGGCGGTGACGGCTGAGGCGGCGATGGAGACAGTTCTTGTTGAGTGGAGGCGGTGAAAGCGGTTCTTGTTGGAGAATGGTGAGGTGCCGGTGAAGGTGGATTGCTGCTCTGAGGAGTGGGTGGCCTTGGCGGCACATAATTTGGAAGCATGATGCGCTCCTTTAGCCATAGAAAAGTCCCCCCTTTGTCTTCTCCTAGTTGAGTTAGCTCCATATCTTCCCCTGCAGGGTGGTCTAGCTCCAGCTCCTCAAAATCTTCCTTCACCTCATCCACCGTGATGACAGCGTACCCTTTTGGAACCGGTCTGCAATGCCAAGTTGGGTTAGGCCCAATTGGTACCGCCATGCCGATCGCCGCCGTCACCCTTAAGTTCATAACCTGCACCTTTAGCTCACAAGCTGTTGTCTCCGTGATATCATCCACTGGGTAGCATTTAGGAGGAGATGTCGTCGGTGCATCATCATCAACATCATGGAGCTACGTGGAAGCGACGCTGCTTTTCTTATTCGATGGGGCGCCGGTACCCTCGAATGCAGCTTCTACCACGTGCCGCTGAGATTGGCCGCTAGTACCTTGCTGGCTAAGTATGTCGAGTTGATCCTGGTGCCGCTTTAATAGTTCTTCTACATTACGCAGCCGGTCTCGTGCCGCTTTCTCAGCTGCCTCCCTTTCCTTTCTCCTCTGATGGCTTTTATCGGGATATCTCTTCATTTCCGGGGGGAAGGCAACCTTCCACGACTTGGAGCCTGGTGTGCCTCGTGTTCGTCCGTCGTGTTCAGGATTTTTAAGGGCCCGTGTGAGCTCGTCGTTCTCTCTATCGGGAATGAACCGTCCCGCTGCAACATCATCTGCTGCATTTCTAATATCGTCGATGGGCAGTAGGGGATCATCTTTGTGTTTCTGATTATATATTGCCCTCCCTTCTTTGTCCAACATGCCCCCATGGCCGTAAAACCAGTTTCTCGCCTGTGGTGTCCATGTTGCAGGCTCTGGTCTGATCCCGGCAGCTATGTAATTGACCTCAAGTGCATCCCACTTAGGCATGCAACCGGGCGTAGCCAGCAGGCCCCATGTTATGATGGTATAGTTTCTTAGCAGCGTTCTCCGTATTTATCCTAGACCTTTCCTTAGCTTTCTCTGATGTCTTGTAGTTCACAAAATCCTCCCACTGGTGTCTTAACTTAGCATAGCCGGCTTCATCGAAATTCGGAGTCTTCTCTACCTTGACAAAGTTATGGTACAGTTTCTTCTTCCAGTTCTTGAATGCATCGGCCATCTTGCTGAGAGAAAACTTCTTGAATCTTTTCACAAGCTCCCTTCTTGATCTCTCCTCCTCATCTGGAGTCACATCTGGTTCTGGCAGGAGGAAATTACTCATGAGCTTGTCAAAAAGCTTATCTTTGGCGTTGTCACCGACATAAGGGACTCCACCGCCGCTTGGCTGATTCCATTCTTGAACGGTGATCGGGATGTAGTCCCTCACAAGAACTCTGCATTGCTTGACAAATTTTCTTGCGACATCGACGGGAGCTTGCGGTTCGCCATCTACACCGACCACGTCGATCCTATACCTCACAGTGTCATCCAACTTTTTTGTCGGGCCTCGTTTCGTTCTTACGGAAGAAGTTCTCGATCCAGAGGGCTAAAAGAAGAAAGATTGTTAATATATGCATGTATATATAGACAGCAACATTTTAATTACAAAATAAATATATAGACCTCGCCGGTGTTTGCGAGATTTAAGGTTTCGCCGGAGCCGTCGCCTTCTTCCTTATCGGCTTCTCCCCTATCCCAGGCTTCGGCTTCTACCTCACCGGAGCCGTCTCCTCGGTTGAGAGACTCATCTCCCTGACCGGAATCGTTCAGAAACTCACTCGCGACATCGATATCGATATCGATATCTTCATTTTCACAGATCATCCCTTGGAGGATGTTTTCCTGATGTCTTGGATCCATACTATCTGCAAGTTAAACAATCAACACATGGCATCGATAATGATATGACAAGTTAAACATAGTTGAAATTTAACCCTAAGGCATGCTTGGCAATTTAAGTGGGATCCGAATGGTCCAAACCCTAGTACAGGAGAGACCCCGAAATCACCTACGAGGGGTTGATTTCAATCTCTTATTAAACTTCTAATTAAAGTTGTTGAATGATGCATGATTATGAGTCTATTGTGTAGATCTCATTTTTCTGAACATTTTGATATATTATACATATTTTTCTGACTTAGAAATAATTAGTTATTGAATTTATAAGATTAAACTCTTTTTTGAAATTATTTAAACAAATATTAAACTTTTACTACGTCATTATGACATCAGCTCGTGGTGGTTTTTTTTTCTTCACAGCTAAACTAGCCACAGAGACTGACGCGGGGGGCCCAAGCCACCTCAGATGCCACGCTGGCGGGGCTTGGTCAGCGCCCACGTCACGCACACGCGACGCCACGTCAACACCACCGTGGCGCCACGTAGGCTCGCCAGCGAACTGTCAGGCGGTGGTGGAAGACGGCGGAGAGAAGGGCGCGGTGTGACGCCACTGTCCCGGTTCGAACCAGCGCGTCGCGGGCTACCTAAAACGGGCGGCGCCGCTACGGGAGGTGCGCCGGAGCAAGCCGTTTGACGGTGGCCAGCGGCCGGTGGCGGCAGGTGCTCGTGGGGAGGACGATACAGTGAGGGAGGGAGACGTAGGAGTGGTGCTGGAGCACCAGTAGCTCACCAGGAGGCCGATGGAGGGAGTGCTTGCGGAATCAGTGGAGAACGTGGCGGCTGGAGTCGGGGAAGCTAGGGTCGATTGCAGCGAGGCGTAGCTTCCTTGCCTGCTCACGGCGACGGCTAGTGGTGCTCGGTGACGGGTGTCGACGACGTGAACCGGTCTCTCTAGATTTGGGCAGCCTGCCGGCGTGATTTTGCTCCGCTGCAAAATTTTCCTTAGCCGCGCGTCGATGTGCTCTGTGACTTGGAGGAGTTGGGAAGGAGGAAGGACGAGGCTGTTAACTGTACAGACCATTGGTTCCGGGTCATCCCAATAACCGGGACCAAAGGACCAACGGTCCCGGTTCGTGCCACCAACCGGGACCAAAGGTCTGGAGCATGAGCGTTGCTGTGCTGCCACGTGCACGGCCTTTGGTCCCGGTTAGTCCAGCCATCCAGGACCAAAGAATCAACGATCTCGGCACGTGCCAACAACCGGGACCAATGGCGTGTTAATGGCAGCGCGCGCATCCAGGGGTCATCGGTCCCGGTTCGTGGGACAAACCAGGATCGTTGACCCGTTTTTTCAGATTTTGGCAAACCTTTTGGTCTTCCCGCCATTTTCAAATTTGTTTCTTCCTTAATTAATAAGATGTTTCAATTTAAGATGATTATTTATTTGGAATTTTAAAAAACTTTTAACAGGAAAAGTTCTGCAATTTAAATAACTAATAAAAACCATTTTTTGTTTTCAAATATTTTTATTTGAACTATACAATTGTACTATTTACAATAAAAATTGCATTAACAAAATATTTATTGCATAATTCGGAATTTTAAAAAACTTTTAACAGGAAAAGTGCTTCAATTTAAATAACTAATCAAAAACCATTTTCTGTTTTCAAATATTTTTATTTGAACTATATAATTGTACTATTTACAATTAAAATTGCATTAACAAAATATTTATTGCATAATTTGGAATTTTAAAAACTTTTAACAGGAAAAGTGCTTCAATTTAAGTAACTAATCAAAAACCATTTTCTGTTTTCAAATATTTTTATTTTAATTATACAATTGTACTATTTACAATTAAAATTGCATTAACAAAATATTTATTACATAATTTGGAATTTTAAAAAACTTTTCAAGATTTGAACTACAAGTACATGATATAATGCTTGTGAATTTTTTAAAAAATCATTTATAGGTTCACAACATGCTATTTCATTAGAGATCCACTTCAAGTTCAGCGAGGCTCAGCCCCGGGCTAAGAAGCTTCATGCCCGTCGTTTTGAATATAGTTTGAAACGGGCATAAGAAATTCAAAAATGATCCAAACAATGTGAAACCTTCGCGTGGTGTCATATTATGTGTCATAGTTGCAAGGAAAAATATTGAACTTGAAAAATTGCAAACATCATAAAAAATCCTTCACAAAATGACCTATCATGTTCGAGGTTTCATGGCATTTAGGTCAAACCACCAATGTTATGGCTAGAATCAGGGCATAGTTTGTGATAATGTGCCCATACTGTGCACACATGTGCATCTTGGGATGGCTTACGATGTTGCAGGAGGAAGTTTTCCCTTTCGACACACGAAAAAGCCAATTTCCATTTTTGAGGTGCCGAAATCGGGGTGTTCTGTGGAGCAACCACCAAATTAAAGTTTGGCATTGGAACCAAACCATTTTTCAAAAATACTATACCACCTTATATTGACAATTTCCCCACCGGTGTATCAGGAACCTTTCTGTCCATCCCTCATGAAAATGACAAATTCCTGCCGAAACGGTAGGAGGTTGCCAAGATTTGAACTACAAGTACATGATATAATGCTTGTGAATTTAAAAAAAAATCATTTATAGGTTCACAACATGCTATTTCATCAGAGATCCACTTCAATTTCAGCGAGGCTCATCCCCGGGCTAAGAAGCTTCATGCCCGCCGTTTTGAATATAGTTTGAAACGGGCATAAGAAATTCAAAAATGATGCAAACAATGTGAAACCTTCGCCTGGTGTCATATTATGTGTGACAGTTGCAAGGAAAAATATTGAACTTGAAAAATTGCAAACATCATAAAAAATCCTTCACAAAATGACCTATCATGTTCGAGGTATCATGGCATTTAGGTCAAACCACCAATGTTATGGCTAGAATCAGGGCATAGTTTGTGATAATGTGCCCATACTGTGCACACATGTGCATCTTGGGATGGCTTTCGATGTTGCAGGAGGAAGTTTTCCCTTTCGACACACGAAAAAGCCAATTTCCATTTTTGAGGTGCCGAAAACGGGGTGTTTTGTGAAGCAACCACCAAATTAAAGTTTGGCATTGGTACCAAACCATTTTTCAAAAATACTATACCACCTTATATGGACAATTTCCCAACCGGTGTATCAGGAACCTTTCTGTCCATCCCTCATGAAAAAGACAAATTCCTGCCGAATCGGTAGGAGGTTGCCAAGATTTGAACTACAAGTACATGATATAATGCTTGTGAATTTAAAAAAAAATCATTTATAGGTCCACAACATGCTATTTCATCAGAGATCCACTTCAACTTCAGCGAGGCTCATCCCCGGGCTAAGAAGCTTCATGCCCGCCGTTTTGAATATAGTTTGAAACGGGCATAAGAAATTCAAAAATGATCCAAACAATGTGAAACCTTCGCGTGGTGTCATATTATGTGTCACATTTGCAAGCAAAAATATTGAACTTGAAAAATTGCAAACATCATAAAAAATCCTTCACAAAATGACCTATCATGTTCGAGGTTTCATGGCATTTAGGTCAAACCACCAATGTTATGGCTAGAATCAGGGCATAGTTTGTGATAAAGTGCCCATACTGTGCACACATGTGCATCTTGGGATGGCTTACGATGTTGCAGGAGGAAGTTTTCCCTTTCGACACACGAAAAAGCCAATTTCCATTTTTGAGGTGCCGAAATCTGGGTGTTCTGTGAAGCAACCACCAAATTAAAGTTTGGCATTGGTACCAAACCATTTTTCAAAAATACTACACCACCTTATATGGAGAATTTCCTAACCGGTGTATCAGGAACCTTTCTGCCCACTCCTCATGAAAAAGACAAATTCCTGCCGAATCGGTAGGAGGTTGCCAAGATTTGAACTACAAGTACATGATATAATGCTTGTGAATTTTTTAAAAAATCATTTATAGGTTCACAACATGCTATTTCATCAGAGATCCGCTTCAACTTCAGCGAGGCTGCCAAGAAGCTTCATGCCCGCCGTTTTGAATATAGTTTGAAACGGGCATAAGAAATTCAAAAATGATCCAAACAATGTGAAACCTTCGCGTGGTGTCATATTATGTGTCACATTTGCAAGCAAAAATATTGAACTTGAAAAATTGCAAACATCATAAAAAATCCTTCACAAAATGACCTATCATGTTCGAGGTTTCATGGCATTTAGGTCAAACCACCAATGTTATGGCTAGAATCAGGGCATAGTTTGTGATAAAGTGCCCATACTGTGCACACATGTGCATCTTGGGATGTCTTACGATGTTGCAGGAGGAAGTTTTCCCTTTCAACACACGAAAAAGCCAATTTCCATTTTTGAGGTGCCGAAATCTGGGTGTTCTGTGAAGCAACCACCAAATTAAAGTTTGGCATTGGTACCAAACCATTTTTCAAAAATACTACACCACCTTATATGGAGAATTTCCTAACCGGTGTATCAGGAACCTTTCTGTCCACCCCTCATGAAAAAGACAAATTCCTGCCGAATCGGTAGGAGGTTGCCAAGATTTGAACTACAAGTACATGATATAATGCTTGTGAATTTTTTTAAAAATCATTTATAGGTTCACAACATGCTATTTCATCAGAGATCCACTTCAAGTTCAGCGAGGCTCAGCCCCGGGCTAAGAAGCTTCATGCCCGTTTTGAATATAGTTTGAAACGGGCATAAGAAATTCAAAAATGATCCAAACAATGTGAAACCTTCGCGTGGTGTCATATTATGTGTCACATTTGCAAGCAAAAATATTGAACTTGAAAAATTGCAAACATCATAAAAAATCCTTCACAAAATGACCTATCATGTTCGAGGTTTCATGGCATTTAGGTCAAACCACCAATGTTATGGCTAGAATCAGGGCATAGTTTGTGATAATGTGCCCATACTGTGCACACATGTGCATCTTGGGATGGCTTACGATGTTGCAGGAGGAAGTTTTCCCTTTCGACACACGAAAAAGCCAATTTCCATTTTTGAGGTGCCGAAATCGGGGTGTTCTGTGAAGCAACCACCAAATTAAAGTTTGGCATTGGTACCAAACCATTTTTCAAAAATACTATACCACCTTATATGGACAATTTCCCAACCGGTGTATCAGGAACCTTTCTGTCCATCCCTCATGAAAAAGACAAATTCCTGCCGAATCGGTAGGAGGTTGCCAAGATTTGAACTACAAGTACATGATATAATGCTTGTGAATTTTTAAAAAAATCATTTATAGGTTCACAACATGCTATTTCATCAGAGATCCACTTCAACTTCAGCGAGGCTCAGCCCCGGGCTAAGAAGCTTCATGCCCGCCGTTTTGAATATAGTTTGAAACGGGCATAAGAAATTCAAAAATGATCCAAACAATGTGAAACCTTCGCGTGGTGTCATATTATGTGTCACAGTTGCAAGGAAAAATATTGAACTTGAAAAATTGCAAACATCATAAAAAATCCTTCACAAAATGACCTATCATGTTCGAGGTTTCATGGCATTTAGGTCAAACCACCAATGTTATGGCTAGAATCAGGGCATAGTTTGTGATAAAGTGCCCATACTGTGCACACATGTGCATCTTGGGATGGCTTACGATGTTGCAGGAGGAAGTTTTCCCTTTCGACACACGAAAAAGCCAATTTCCATTTTTGAGGTGCCGAAATCGGGGTGTTCTGTGAAGCAACCACCAAATTAAAGTTTGGCATTGGTACCAAACCATTTTTCAAAAATACTACACCACCTTATATGGAGAATTTCCTAACCGGTGTATCAGGAACCTTTCTATCCACCCCTCATGAAAAAGACAAATTCCTGCCGAATCGGTAGGAGGTTGCCAAGATTTGAACTACAAGTACATGATATAATGCTTGTGAATTTTTTAAAAAATCATTTATAGGTTCACAACATGCTATTTCATCAGAGATCCACTTCAACTTCAGCGAGGCTCAGCCCCGGGCTAAGAAGCTTCATGCCCGCCGTTTTGAATATAGTTTGAAACGGGCATAAGAAATTCAAAAATGATCCAAACAATGTGAAACCTTCGCGTGGTGTCATATTATGTGTCACATTTGCAAGCAAAAATATTGAACTTGAAAAATTGCAAACATCATAAAAAATCCTTCACAAAATGACCTATCATGTTCGTGGTTTCATGGCATTTAGGTCAAACCACCAATGTTATGGCTAGAATCAGGGCATAGTTTGTGATAATGTGCCCATACTATGCACACATGTGCATCTTGGGATGGCTTACGATGTTGCAGGAGGAAGTTTTCCCTTTCGACACACGAAAAAGCCAATTTCCATTTTTGAGGTGCCGAAATCGGGGTGTTCTGTGAAGCAACCACCAAATTAAAGTTTGGCATTGGTACCAAACCATTTTTCAAAAATACTATACCACCTTATATGGACAATTTCCCAACCGGTGTATCAGGAACCTTCCTGTCCATCCCTCATGAAAAAGACAAATTCCTGCCGAATCGGGGGGAGGTTGCCAAGACTTGAAATACAAGTACATGATATAATGCTTGTGAATTTTTTAAAAAATCATTTATAGGTTCACAACATGCTATTTCATCAGAGATCCGCTTCAACTTCAGCGAGACTCAGCCCCGGGCTAAGAAGCTTCATGCCCGCCGTTTTGAATATAGTTTGAAACGGGCATAAGAAATTCAAAAATGATCCAAACAATGTGAAACCTTCGCGTGGTGTCATATTATGTGTCACATTTGCAAGGAAAAATATTGAACTTGAAAAATTGCAAACATCATAAAAAATCCTTCACAAAATGACCTATCATGTTCGAGGTTTCATGGCATTTAGGTCAAACCACCAATGTTATGGCTAGAATCAGGGCATAGTTTGTGATAAAGTGCCCATACTGTGCACACATGTGCATCTTGGGATGGCTTACAATGTTGCAGGAGGAAGTTTTCCCTTTTGACACACGAAAAAGCCAATTTCCATTTTTGAGGTGCCGAAATCTGGGTGTTCTGTGAAGCAACCACCAAATTAAAGTTTGGCATTGGTACCAAACCATTTTTCAAAAATACTACACCACCTTATATGGAGAATTTCCTAACCGGTGTATCAGGAACCTTTCTATCCACCCCTCATGAAAAAGACAAATTCCTGCCGAATCGGTAGGAGGTTGCCAAGATTTGAACTACAAGTACATGATATAATGCTTGTGAATTTTTTTAAAAATCATTTATAGGTTCACAACATGCTATTTCATCAGAGATCCACTTCAAGTTCAGCGAGGCTCAGCCCCGGGCTAAGAAGCTTCATGCCCGCCGTTTTGAATATAGTTTGAAACGGGCATAAGAAATTCAAAAATGATCCAAACAATGTGAAACCTTCGTGGTGTCATATTATGTGTCACAGTTGCAAGGAAAAATATTGAACTTGAAAAATTGCAAACATCATAAAAAATCCGTCACAAAATGACCTATCATGTTCGAGGTTTCATGGCATTTAGGTCAAACCACCAATGTTATGGCTAGAATCAGGGCATAGTTTGTGATAATGTGCCCATACTGTGCACACATGTGCATCTTGGGATGGCTTACGATGTTGCAGGAGGAAGTTTTCCCTTTCGACACACGAAAAAGCCAATTTCCATTTTTGAGGTGCCGAAATCGGGGTGTTCTGTGAAGCAACCACCAAATTAAAGTTTGGCATTGGTACCAAACCATTTTTCAAAAATACTATACCACCTTATATGGACAATTTCCCAACCGGTGTATCGAACCTTTGTCCATCCCTCATGAAAAAGACAAATTCCTGCCGAATCGGTAGGAGGTTGCCAAGATTTGAACTACAAGTACATGATATAATGCTTGTGAATTAAAAAAAATAATTTATAGGTTCACAACATGCTATTTCATCAGAGATCCACTTCAAGTTCAGCGAAGCTCAGCCCAGGGCTAAGAAGCTTCATGCCCGCCGTTTTGAACATAGTTTGAAAGGGGCATAAGAAATTCAAAAATGATCCAAACAATGTGAAACCTTCGCGTGGTGTCATATTATGTGTCACATTTGCAAGGAAAAATATTGAACTTGAAAAATTGCAAACATCATAAAAAATCCTTCACAAAATGACCTATCATGTTCGAGGTTTCATGGCATTTAGGTCAAACCACCAATGTTATGGCTAGAATCAGGGCATAGTTTGTGATAAAGTGCCCATACTGTGCACACATGTGCATCTTGGGATGGCTTACGATGTTGCAGGAGGAAGTTTTCCCTTTCGACACACGAAAAAGCCAATTTCCATTTTTGAGGTGCCAAAATCTGGGTGTTCTGTGAAGCAACCACCAAATTAAAGTTTGGCATTGGTACCAAACCATTTTTCAAAAATACTACACCACCTTATATGGAGAATTTCCTAACCGGTGTATCAGGAACCTTTCTGTCCACCCCTCATGAAAAAGACAAATTCCTGCCGAATCGGTAGGAGGTTGCCAAGATTTGAACTACAAGTACATGATATAATGCTTGTGAATTTTAAAAAAATTATTTATAGGTTCACAACATGCTATTTCATCAGAGATCCACTTCAAGTTCAGCGAGGCTCAGCCCCGGGCTAAGAAGCTTCATGCCCGCCGTTTTGAATATAGTTTGAAACGGGCATAAGAAATTCAAAAATGATCCAAACAATGTGAAACCTTCGCGTGGTGTCATATTATGTGTCACATTTGCAAGCAAAAATATTGAACTTGAAAAATTGCAAACATCATAAAAAATCCTTCACAAAATGACCTATCATGTTCGAGGTTTCATGGCATTTAGGTCAAACCACCAATGTTATGGCTAGAATCAGGGCATAGTTTGTGATAATGTGCCCATACTGTGCACACATGTGCATCTTGGGATGGCTTACGATGTTGCAGGAGGAAGTTTTCCCTTTCGACACACGAAAAAGCCAATTTCCATTTTTGAGGTGCCGAAATCGGGGTGTTCTATGAAGCAACCACCAAATTAAAGTTTGGCATTAGTACCAAACCATTTTTCAAAAATACTATCCCCACTTTATATGAACAATTTCCCAACCGGTGTATCAGGAACCTTTCTGTCCATCCCTCATGAAAAAGACAAATTCCTGCCGAATCGGTAGGAGGTTGCCAAGATTTGAACTACAAGTACATGATATAATGCTTGTGAATTTTTAAAAAAATCATTTATAGGTTCACAACATGCTATTTCATCAGAGATCCGCTTCAACTTCAGCGAGGCTCAGCCCCGGGCTAAGAAGCTTCATGCCCGCCGTTTTGAATATAGTTTGAAACGGGCATAAGAAATTCAAAAATGATCCAAACAATGTGAAACCTTCGCGTGGTGTCATATTATGTGTCACAGTTGCAAGGAAAAATATTGAACTTGAAAAATTGCAAACATCATAAAAAATCCTTCACAAAATGACCTATCATGTTCGAGGTTTCATGGCATTTAGGTCAAACCACCAATGTTATGGCTAGAATCAGGGCATAGTTTGTGATAAAGTGCCCATACTGTGCACACATGTGCATCTTGGGATGGCTTACAATGTTGCAGGAGGAAGTTTTCCCTTCGACACGAAAAAGCCAATTTCCATTTTTGAGGTGCCAAAATCTGGGTGTTCTGTGAAGCAACCACCAAATTAAAGTTTGGCATTGGTACCAAACCATTTTTCAAAAATACTACACCACCTTATATGGAGAATTTCCTAACCGGTGTATCAGGAACCTTTCTATCCACCCCTCATGAAAAAGACAAATTCCTGCCGAATCGGTAGGAGGTTGCCAAGATTTGAACTACAAGTACATGATATAATGCTTGTGAATTTTTAAAAAAATCATTTATAGGTTCACAACATGCTATTTCATCAGAGATCCACTTCAACTTCAGCGAGGCTCAGCCGGGCTAGAAGCTTCATGCCCGTTTTGAATATAGTTTGAAACGGGCATAAGAAATTCAAAAATGATCCAAACAATGTGAAACCTTCACGTGGTGTCATATTATGTGTCACATTTGCAAGCAAAATATTGAACTTGAAAAATTGCAAACATCATAAAAATCCTTCACAAAATGACCTATCATGTTCGAGGTTTCATGGCATTTAGGTCAAACCACCAATGTTATGGCTAGAATCAGGGCATAGTTTGTGATAATGTGCCCATACTATGCACACATGTGCATCTTGGGATGGCTTACGATGTTGCAGGAGGAAGTTTTCCCTTTCGACACACGAAAAAGCCAATTTCCATTTTTGAGGTGCCAAAATAAGGTGTTCTGTGAAGCAACCACCAAATTAAAGTTTGGCATTGGTACCAAACTATTTTTCAAAATACTATACCACCTTATATGAACAATTTCCCAACCGGTGTATCAGGAACCTTTCTGTCCATCCCTCATGAAAAAGACAAATTCCTGCCGAATCGGTAGGAGGTTGCCAAGATTTGAACTACAAGTACATGATATAATGCTTGTGAATTTTAAAAAAATTATTTATAGGTTCACAACATGCTATTTCATCAGAGATCCACTTCATGTTCAGCGAGGCTCAGCCCCGGGCTAAGAAGCTTCATGCCCGCCGTTTTGAATATAGTTTGAAATGGGCATAAGAAATTCAAAAATGATCCAAACAATGTGAAACCTTCGCGTGGTGTCATATTATGTGTCACATTTGCAAGCAAAAATATTGAACTTGAAAAATTGCAAACATCATAAAAAATCCTTCACAAAATGACCTATCATGTTCGAGGTTTCATGGCATTTAGGTCAAACCACCAATGTTATGGCTAGAATCAGGGCATAGTTTGTGATAATGTGCCCATACTGTGCACACATGTGCATCTTGGGGTGGCTTACGATGTTGCAGGAGGAAGTTTTCCTTCGACACGAAAAAGCCAATTTCCATTTTTGAGGTGCGAAATCGGGTGTTCTGTGAAGCAACCACCAAATTAAAGTTTGGCATTGGTACCAAACCATTTTTCAAAATACTACACCACCTTATATGGAGAATTTCCTAACGGTGTATCAGGAACCTTTCATCCACCCTCATGAAAAGACAAATTCTCGAATCGGTAGGAGGTTGCCAAGATTTGAACTACAAGTACATGATATAATGCTTGTGAATTTTTTAAAAAATCATTTATAGGTTCACAACATGCTATTTCATCAGAGATCCGCTTCAACTTCAGCGAGGCTCATCCCCGGGCTAAGAAGCTTCATGCCCGCCGTTTTGAATATAGTTTGAAACGGGCATAAGAAATTCAAAAATGATCCAAACAATGTGAAACCTTCGCGTGGTGTCATATTATGTGTCACATTTGCAAGCAAAAATATTGAACTTGAAAAATTGCAAACATCATAAAAAATCCTTCACAAAATGACCTATCATGTTCGAGGTTTCATGGCATTTAGGTCAAACCACCAATGTTATGGCTAGAATCAGGGCATAGTTTGTGATAATGTGCCCATACTATGCACACATGTGCATCTTGGGATGGCTTACGATGTTGCAGGAGGAAGTTTTCCCTTTCGACACACGAAAAAGCCAATTTCCATTTTTGAGGTGCCGAAATTGGGGTGTTCTGTGAATCAACCACCAAATTAAAGTTTGGCATTGGTACCAAACCATTTTTCAAAAATACTATACCACCTTATATGGAGAATTTCCTAACCGGTGTATCAGGAACCTTTCTGTCCACCCCTCATGAAAAAGACAAATTCCTGCCGAATCGGTAGGAGGTTGCCAAGATTTGAACTACAAGTACATGATATAATGCTTGTGAATGTTTTAAAAAATCATTTATAGGTTCACAACATGCTATTTCATCAGAGATCCGCTTCAACTTCAGCGAGGCTCAGCCCCGGGCTAAGAAGCTTCATGCCCGCCGTTTTGAATATAGTTTGAAACGGGCATAAGAAATTCAAAAATGATCCAAACAATGTGAAACCTTCGCGTGGTGTCATATTATGTGTCACATTTGCAAGGAAAAATATTGAACTTGAAAAATTGCAAACATCATAAAAAATCCTTCACAAAATGACCTATCATGTTCGAGGTTTCATGGCATTTAGGTCAAACCACCAATGTTATGGCTAGAATCAGGGCATAGTTTGTGATAAAGTGCCCATACTGTGCACACATGTGCATCTTGGGATGGCTTACGATGTTGCAGGAGGAAGTTTTCCCTTTCGACACACGAAAAAGCCAATTTCCATTTTTGAGGTGCCGAAATCTGGGTGTTCTGTGAAGCAACCACCAAATTAAAGTTTGGCATTGGTACCAAACCATTTTTCAAAAATACTACACCACCTTATATGGAGAATTTCCTAACCGGTGTATCAGGAACCTTTCTTTCCACCCCTCATGAAAAAGACAAATTCCTGTCGAATCGGTAGGAGGTTGCCAAGATTTGAACTACAAGTACATGATATAATGCTTGTGAATTTTTTAAAAAATCATTTATAGGTTCACAACATGCTATTTCATCAGAGATCCACTTCAACTTCAGCGAGGCTCAGCCCCGGGCTAAGAAGCTTCATGCCCGCCGTTTTGAATATAGTTTGAAACGGGCATAAGAAATTCAAAAATGATCCAAACAATGTGAAACCTTCGCGTGGTGTCATATTATGTGTCACATTTGCAAGCAAAAATATTGAACTTGAAAAATTGCAAACATCATAAAAAATCCTTCACAAAATGACCTATCATGTTCGTGGTTTCATGGCATTTAGGTCAAACCACCAATGTTATGGCTAGAATCAGGGCATAGTTTGTGATAATGTGCCCATACTGTGCACACATGTGCATCTTGGGATGGCTTACGATGTTGCAGGAGGAAGTTTTCCTTCGACACGAAAAAGCCAATTTCCATTTTTGAGGTGCCGAAATCGGGGTGTTCTGTGAAGCAACCACCAAATTAAAGTTTGGCATTGGTACCAAACCATTTTTCAAAAATACTATACCACCTTATATGGATAATTTCCCAACCGGTGTATCAGGAACCTTACTGTCCATCCCTCATGAAAAAGACAAATTCCTGCCGAATCGGGGGGAGGTTGCCAAGACTTGAACTACAAGTACATGATATAATGCTTGTGAATTTTTTAAAAAATCATTTATAGGTTCACAACATGCTATTTCATCAGAGATCCGCTTCAACTTCAGCGAAGCTCAGCCCCGGGCTAAGAACCTTCATGCCCGCCGTTTTGAATATAGTTTGAAACGGGCATAAGAAATTCAAAAATGATCCAAACAATGTGAAACCTTCGCGTGGTGTCATATTATGTGTCACATTTGCAAGGAAAAATATTGAACTTGAAAAATTGCAAACATCATAAAAAATCCTTCACAAAATGACCTATCATGTTCGAGGTTTCATGGCATTTAGGTCAAACCACCAATGTTATGGCTAGAATCAGGGCATAGTTTGTGATAAAGTGCCCATACTGTGCACACATGTGCATCTTGGGATGGCTTACGATGTTGCAGGAGGAAGTTTTCCCTTTCGACACACGAAAAAGCCAATTTCCATTTTTGAGGTGCCGAAATCTGGGTGTTCTGTGAAGCAACCACCAAATTAAAGTTTGGCATTGGTACCAAACCATTTTTCAAAAATACTACACCACCTTATATGGAGAATTTCCTAACCGGTGTATCAGGAACCTTTCTGTCCACCCCTCATGAAAAAGACAAATTCCTGCCGAATCGGTAGGAGGTTGCCAAGATTTGAACTACAAGTACATGATATAATGCTTGTGAATTTTTTAAAAAATCATTTATAGGTTCACAACATGCTATTTCATCAGAGATCCGCTTCAACTTCAGCGAGGCTCAGCCCCGGGCTAAGAAGCTTCATGCCCGCCGTTTTGAATATAGTTTGAAACGGGCATAAGAAATTCAAAAATGATCCAAACAATGTGAAACCTTCGCGTGGTGTCATATTATGTGTCACATTTGCAAGCAAAAATATTGAACTTGAAAAATTGCAAACATCATAAAAAATCCTTCACAAAATGACCTATCATGTTCGTGGTTTCATGGCATTTAGGTCAAACCACCAATGTTATGGCTAGAATCAGGGCATAGTTTGTGATAATGTGCCCATACTATGCACACATGTGCATCTTGGGATGGCTTACGATGTTGCAGGAGGAAGTTTTCCCTTTCGACACACGAAAAAGCCAATTTCCATTTTTGAGGTGCCGAAATCGGGGTGTTCTGTGAAGCAACCACCAAATTAAAGTTTGGCATTGGTACCAAACCATTTTTCAAAAATACTATACCACCTTATATGGACAATTTCCCAACCGGTGTATCAGGAACCTTCCTGTCCATCCCTCATGAAAAGACAAATTCCTGCCGAATCGGGGGGAGGTTGCCAAGACTTGAACTACAAGTACATGATATAATGCTTGTGAATTTTTTAAAAAATCATTTATAGGTTCACAACATGCTATTTCATCAGAGATCCACTTCAACTTCATCGAGGCTTTCGGGCTAAGAAGCTTCATGCCTACGCTTTGAATATAGTTTGAAACGGGCATAAGAAATTCAAAAATGATCCAAACAATGTGAAACCTTCGCGTGGTGTCATATTATGTGTCACATTTGCAAGGAAAAATATTGAACTTGAAAAATTGGAAACATCATAAAAAATCCTTCACAAAATGACCTATCATGTTCGAGGTTTCATGGCATTTAGGTCAAACCACCAATGTTATGGCTAGAATCAGGGCATAGTTTGTGATAAAGTGCCCATACTGTGCACACATGTGCATCTTGGGATGGCTTACGATGTTGCAGGAGGAAGTTTTCCCTTTCGACACACGAAAAAGCCAATTTCCATTTTTGAGGTGCAGAAATCTGGGTGTTCTGTGAAGCAACCACCAAATTAAAGTTTGGCATTGGTACCAAACCATTTTTCAAAAATACTACACCACCTTATATGGAGAATTTCCTAACCGGAGAATCAGGAACCTTTCTGTCCACCCCTCATGAAAAAGACAAATTCCTGCCGAATCGGTAGGAGGTTGCCAAGATTTGAACTACAAGTACATGATATAATGCTTGTGAATTTTTTAAAAAATCATTTATAGGTTCACAACATGCTATTTCATCAGAGATCCGCTTCAACTTCAGCGAGGCTCAGCCCCGGGCTAAGAAGCTTCATGCCCGCCGTTTTGAATATAGTTTGAAACGGGCATAAGAAATTCAAAAATGATCCAAACAATGTGAAACCTTCGCGTGGTGTCATATTATGTGTCACATTTGCAAGCAAAAATATTGAACTTGAAAAATTGCAAACATCATAAAAAATCCTTCACAAAATGACCTATCATGTTTGTGGTTTCATGGCATTTAGGTCAAACCACCAATGTTATGGCTAGAATCAAGGCATAGTTTGTGATAATGTGCCCATACTATGCACACATGTGCATCTTGGGATGGCTTACGATGTTGCAGGAGGAAGTTTTCCCTTTCGACACACGAAAAAGCCAATTTCCATTTTTGAGGTGCCGAAATCGGGGTGTTCTGTGAAGCAACCACCAAATTAAAGTTTGGCATTGGTACCAAACCATTTTTCAAAAATACTATACCACCTTATATGGACAATTTCCCAACCGGTGTATCAGGAACCTTCCTGTCCATCCCACATGAAAAAGACAAATTCCTGCCGAATCGGGGGGAGGTTGCCAAGACTTGAACTACAAGTACATGATATAATGCTTGTGAATTTTTTAAAAAATCATTTATAGGTTCACAACATGCTATTTCATCAGAGATCCGCTTCAACTTCAGCGAGGCTCAGCCCCGGGCTAAGAAGCTTCATGCCCGCCGTTTTGAATATAGTTTGAAACGGGCATAAGAAATTCAAAAATGATCCAAACAATGTGAAACCTTCGCGTGGTGTCATATTATGTGTCACATTTGCAAGGAAAAATATTGAACTTGAAAAATTGCAAACATCATAAAAAATCCTTCACAAAATGACCTAGCATGTTCGAGGTTTCATGACATTTAGGTCAAACCACCAATGTTATGGCTAGAATCAGGGCATAGTTTGTGATAAAGTGCCCATACTGTGCACACATGTGCATCTTGGGATGGCTTACGATGTTGCAGGAGGAAGTTTTCCCTTTCGACACACGAAAAAGCCAATTTCCATTTTTGAGGTGCAGAAATCTGGGTGTTCTGTGAAGCAACCACCAAATTAAAGTTTGGCATTGGTACCAAACCATTTTTCAAAAATACTACACCACCTTATATGGAGAATTTCCTAACCGGTGTATCAGGAACCTTTCTGTCCACCCCTCATGAAAAAGACAAATTCCTGCCGAATCGGTAGGAGGTTGCCAAGATTTGAACTACAAGTACATGATATAATGCTTGTGAATTTTTTAAAAAATCATTTATAGGTTCACAACATGCTATTTCATCAGAGATCCGCTTCAACTTCAGCGAGGCTCAGCCCCGGGCTAAGAAGCTTCATGCCCGCCGTTTTGAATATAGTTTGAAACGGGCATAAGAAATTCAAAAATGATCCAAACAATGTGAAACCTTCGCGTGGTGTCATATTATGTGTCACATTTGCAAGCAAAAATATTGAACTTGAAAAATTGCAAACATCATAAAAAATCCTTCACAAAATGACCTATCATGTTCGTGGTTTCATGGCATTTAGGTCAAACCACCAATGTTATGGCTAGAATCAGGGCATAGTTTGTGATAATGTGCCCATACTGTGCACACATGTGCATCTTGGGATGGATTACGATGTTGCAGGAGGAAGTTTTCCCTTTCGACACACGAAAAAGCCAATTTCCATTTTTGAGGTGCCGAAATCGGGGTGTTCTGTGAAGCAACCACCAAATTAAAGTTTGGCATTGGTACCAAACCATTTTTCAAAAATACTATACCACCTTATATGGACAATTTCCCAACCGGTGTATCAGGAACCTTCCTGTCCATCCCTCATGAAAAGACAAATTCCTGCCGAATCGGGGGGAGGTTGCCAAGACTTGAACTACAAGTACATGATATAATGCTTGTGAATTTTTTAAAAAATCATTTATAGGTTCACAACATGCTATTTCATCAGAGATCCACTTCAACTTCAGCGAGGCTCAGCCCCGGGCTAAGAAGCTTCATGCCCGCCGTTTTGAATATAGTTTGAAACGGGCATAAGAAATTCAAAAATGATCCAAACAATGTGAAACCTTCGCGTGGTGTCATATTATGTGTCACATTTGCAAGGAAAAATATTGAACTTGAAAAATTGGAAACATCATAAAAAATCCTTCACAAAATGACCTATCATGTTCGAGGTTTCATGGCATTTAGGTCAAACCACCAATGTTATGGCTAGAATCAGGGCATAGTTTGTGATAAAGTGCCCATACTGTGCACACATGTGCATCTTGGGATGGCTTACGATGTTGCAGGAGGAAGTTTTCCCTTTCGACACACGAAAAAGCCAATTTCCATTTTTGAGGTGCAGAAATCTGGGTGTTCTGTGAAGCAACCACCAAATTAAAGTTTGGCATTGGTACCAAACCATTTTTCAAAAATACTACACCACCTTATATGGAGAATTTCCTAACCGGAGAATCAGGAACCTTTCTGTCCACCCCTCATGAAAAAGACAAATTCCTGCCGAATCGGTAGGAGGTTGCCAAGATTTGAACTACAAGTACATGATATAATGCTTGTGAATTTTTTAAAAAATCATTTATAGGTTCACAACATGCTATTTCATCAGAGATCCGCTTCAACTTCAGCGAGGCTCAGCCCCGGGCTAAGAAGCTTCATGCCCGCCGTTTTGAATATAGTTTGAAACGGGCATAAGAAATTCAAAAATGATCCAAACAATGTGAAACCTTCGCGTGGTGTCATATTATGTGTCACATTTGCAAGCAAAAATATTGAACTTGAAAAATTGCAAACATCATAAAAAATCCTTCACAAAATGACCTATCATGTTTGTGGTTTCATGGCATTTAGGTCAAACCACCAATGTTATGGCTAGAATCAAGGCATAGTTTGTGATAATGTGCCCATACTATGCACACATGTGCATCTTGGGATGGCTTACGATGTTGCAGGAGGAAGTTTTCCCTTTCGACACACGAAAAAGCCAATTTCCATTTTTGAGGTGCCGAAATCGGGGTGTTCTGTGAAGCAACCACCAAATTAAAGTTTGGCATTGGTACCAAACCATTTTTCAAAATACTATACCACCTTATATGGACAATTTCCCAACGGTGTATCGTGAACCTTCCATCCATCCCACATGAAAAGACAAATTCTGCCGAATCGGGGAGGTTGCCAAGACTTGAACTACAAGTACATGATATAATGCTTGTGAATTTTTTAAAAAATCATTTATAGGTTCACAACATGCTATTTCATCAGAGATCCGCTTCAACTTCAGCGAGGCTCGGCCCGGGCTAGAAGCTTCATGCCGCCGTTTTGAATAAAGTTTGAAACGGGCATAAGAAATTCAAAATGATCCAAACAATGTGAAACCTTCGTGGTGTCATATTATGTGTCACATTTGCAAGGAAAATATTGAACTTGAAAATTGCAAACATCATAAAAAATCCTTCACAAAATGACCTAGCATGTTCGAGGTTTCATGACATTTAGGTCAAACCACCAATGTTATGGCTAGAATCAGGGCATAGTTTGTGATAAAGTGCCCATACTGTGCACACATGTGCATCTTGGGATGGCTTACGATGTTGCAGGAGGAAGTTTTCCCTTTTCGACACACGAAAAAGCCAATTTCCATTTTGAGGTGCGAAATCTGGGTGTTCGTGAAGCAACCACCAAATTAAAGTTTGGCATTGGTACCAAACCATTTTTCAAAAATACTACGCCACCTTATATGGAGAATTTCCTAACCGGTGTATCAGGAACCTTTCTATCCACCCCTCATGAAAAAGACAAATTCTGCGAATCGGTAGGAGGTTGCCAAGATTTGAACTACAAGTACATGATATAATGCTTGTGAATTTTAAAAAATCATTTATAGGTTCACAACATGCTATTTCATCAGATCCGCTTCAACTTCAGCGAGGCTCAGCCGGGCTAAAGCTTCATGCCCGCCGTTTTGAATATAGTTTGAAACGGGCATAAGAAATTCAAAAATGATCCAAACAATGTGAAACCTTCGCGTGGTGTCATATTATGTGTCACATTTGCAAGCAAAAATATTGAACTTGAAAAATTGCAAACATCATAAAAAATCCTTCACAAAATGACCTATCATGTTCGTGGTTTCATGGCATTTAGGTCAAACCACCAATGTTATGGCTAGAATCAGGGCATAGTTTGTGATAATGTGCCCATACTGTGCACACATGTGCATCTTGGGATGGATTACGATGTTGCAGGAGGAAGTTTTCCCTTTCGACACACGAAAAAGCCAATTTCCATTTTTGAGGTGCCGAAATCGGGGTGTTCTGTGAAGCAACCACCAAATTAAAGTTTGGCATTGGTACCAAACCATTTTTCAAAAATACTATACCACCTTATATGGACAATTTCCCAACCGGTGTATCAGGAACCTTCCTGTCCATCCCTCATGAAAAAGACAAATTCCTGCCGAATCGGGGGGAGGTTGCCAAGATTTGAACTACAAGTACATGATATAATGCTTGTGAATTTTTTAAAAAATCATTTATAGGTTCACAACATGCTATTTCATCAGAGATCCGCTTCAACTTCAGAGAGGCTCAGCCCCGGGCTAAGAAGCTTCATGCCCGCCGTTTTGAATATAGTTTGAAACGGGCATAAGAAATTCAAAAATGATCCAAACAATGTGAAACCTTCGCGTGGTGTCATATTATGTGTCACATTTGCAAGGAAAAATATTGAACTTGAAAAATTGCAAACATCATAAAAAATCCTTCACAAAATGACCTATCATGTTCGAGGTTTCATGGCATTTAGGTTAAACCACCAATGTTATGGCTAGAATCAGGGCATAGTTTGTGATAATGTGCCCATACCGTGCACACATGTGCATCTTGGGTAACATTTAGTCCCGGCTGGTGGGTGCAACCGAGACTAAAGCTTTCGGTGGGATAAGGACACGTGGGTAACCTTTAGTCCCGGCTGGTGGGTGCAACCGAGACTAAAGTTGTCGGTGGGATAAGGACGCGTGGGTAACCTTTAGTCTCGGCTGGTGGGTGCAACCGAGACTAAAGATGCCGGTGGGATAAGGACACGGGGGTAACCTTTAGTCCCGGCTGGTGGGTGCAACCGAGACTAAAGCTGTCGGCGGGATAAGGACGTTTGGGTGGACGCACTACTCGATGAGATAAAGCATGTAGCGCACGACGCCCTGTCGGAGGAACAAGACAAAGTAGAAGCGGCGCCGTGCCTATAAAAGGACCATCGATACGCCATGGCAAGCATCTCAACAAGCCAACATAGGTAGAGAGAGTTTCATCCCCATGGATGGAGGGTTAGGAAATCTCCCGTGGCGGAGCTTCTCGAAGATGTCGTTGGTGCACACGCCCTACGTCATCTTCGGAAGCTCCGCCTTGAAAAAATTTCCCTACAAGCCCGTGAAAGACTCCATCTCCTCTAACAGTGTTGGGGAAAGGGTTGGGAAATCTCCCGTGGCGGAGCTTCTCGAAGATGTCGTTGGTGCACACGCCCTACGGCATCTTCAGAAGCTCTGCCTCAGAAAAATTTCCCTGCAAGCCCGTGAAAGACTCCATCTCCTCTAACAGTGTTGGGGAAAGGGTTGGGAAATCTCCCGTGGCGGAGCTTCTCGAAGATGTTGTTGGTGCACACGCCCTACGGCATCTTCGGAAGCTCCGCCTCGGAAAAATTTCCCTGCAAGCCCGTGAAAGACTCCATTACATAAAGTTTTGATACATCACATAAAGTTTCCATACATCACATAAAAGTTTCCATATATTACATAGATTTACATAGGGTTTAGGGTTTAGGATATGAATCCTTCGTTGCGTATGTCGATCCCTTGCCTATGATCGCTTCTTAGGCCGTAACCATGGAGCATCTTCTTTGCTTAACGGGATGCTTGGGTCAGTTTTCACGGTGAAGGGCGGAATTTCATCAAACTTATCATAATCTGCTGACATGTCTGTCTTGTCCTCGACTCCCGCGATGTTTCTTTTCCCTGAAAGAACTATGTGACGCCGGGGCTCATCGTCTGATGTATTCGTTTCCTTATTTTTTTCTTTTTTGCGGTCTAGACGACATGTCCTTCACATAAAAAACCTGAGCCACATCATTGGCTAGGACGAATGGTTCGTCTCTGTAACCAAGATTCTTGAGATCCACTGTTGTCATTCCGTACAGCTGGTCTACCTTTACCCCTTCTCCATTCATGTTGACCCAACTGCACCGAAACAATGGGACCTTAAAAGTAGGTCCATAGTCAAGTTCCCATATCTCCTCTATGTAACCATAGTATGTGTCCTTTTTCCCATTCTCGCATGTTGCATCAAAGCGGACACCACTGTTTTGGTTGGTGCTCTTTTTATCTTGGGCAATCGTGTAAAATGTATTCCCATTTATCTCGTACCCTTGGAAAGTCAATACAGTCGCAGATGGTGTCACGGCCAACAAGTAGAGCTGATCTCCAATAGTGGTGTCATTCATGAGATGTAATTGCAACCAAGTGCCGAAAGTCTCCATGTGATTTTTTTTAATCCAGTAGTCATCCTTCCCCGGGAACTTGGAGCGTACAACATTCATGTGTTCCTCGATATACGGAGCCACGAAGGTAGAACTTTGGAGAACTATGTAGTGTGCTTGATTCAAAGAATGTCCGTCCCTAAATATCATTGCTTTCTTTCCTAGCGTGCCATTTCCACTCAGTCTCCCCTATACCGTGATTCAGGAACACCAATCGGCTTAAGGTCAGGAAGAAAGTCTACACAGAACCCAATGACCTCCTCTATTCCATAGCCCTTGGAGATGCTTCCTTCTGGCCTAGCACGGTTATGAACATATTTCTTTAAGACTCCCATGAACCTCTCGAAGGGGAACATATTGTGCAGAAATACAGGACCGAGAATGTAAATCTCATCGACTAGGTGAACTAAGAGATGCGTCATAATATTGAAGAAGGACGGGGGGAACACCAACTCAAAACTGACAAGACATTGGACCACATCCTTCTGTAGCCTTTCCAGACTTTCTCGATCGATTATCTTCTGAGATATTGCATTGAGGAATGCACATAGCTTCACAATGGCTAATCAAACATTTTTCGGTAGAAGCCCTCTCAATGCAACCGGAAGCAACTGTGTCATAATCACGTGGCAATCATGAGACTTCAGGTTCTGAAATTTTTTCTCTGCCATATTTATTATTCCCTTTATATTTGACGAGAAGCCAGCCGGGACCTTGATACTGTAAAGGACTTCAAAAAAGATTTCCTTCTCTGCTTTGGTAAGAGCGTAGCTACTTAAGTATTTACGTCCTTTATCAGTATGCTTATTGTGTGGGTATTTGATACGTTGCTGGTCCTCCCATGCTTCTGGTGTATGTTTTGTCTTCCCATACACGCCCAGGAAGCCAAGCAGGTTCACACAAAGTTTCTTCGTCACGTGCATCACGTCGATTGAAGAACAGACCTCTAGGTCTTTCCAATACTCAAGCTCCCAAAATATAGATTTCTTTTTCCACATGGCTGTGTGTTCGGTAATGGGGTCTTTCGGAACAGATTGACCGCCAGGACCCTTTCCAAAGATTACTTCTAGGTCCTTCACCATACCAAATACATCAGCACCTTTAGGGAGCTTAGGCTTCTTCCGGTAATCTACCTCACCATTGAAATTCTTGCCTTTCTTTCTTACTTGATGATTGGTTGGAAGAAATTTACGACACCCCAGGTACATAACCTTCTTACATTTATCCAAATATGTACCTTTAATATTATCTAAATAGTGCGTGCATGCATTGTATCCCTTGTTTGACTGTCCTGAAATGTTACTAAGAGCAGGCCAATCATTGATGGTTACGAACAACAACGCTCGTAGGTCAAATGGCTCCTGTTTGTGCTCATCCCACACCTTTACACCTGGTTCTGCCCACAACTACAAAAGTTCATCGACTAATGGCCTTAGGTACACATCAATGTCGTTGCCGGGTTGCTTTGGTCCTTGGATGAGCACTGGCGTCATAATGAACTTCCTCTTCATGCACAACCAAGGAGGAAGGTTGTAGATACATAGAGTCCGGCCAGTCTGTGACTACAGCTCTGCTCCCCAAAAGGATTCATGCCGTCTGTACTTAGACCAAACCATAAGTTCCTCGTGTCACCTGCAAAGTTTGAGTACTTTCTCTCGATGTTTCTCCACTGCAACCCATCGGCAGGGTGTCTCATTTTCCCGTCTTTCTTACGCTCTTCTTTGTGCCATCGCAACAACCTAGCATGCTCTTTATTTCTGAACAGACGTTTCAACCGTGGTATTATAGGAGCATACCACATAACCTTAGCAGGAACCCTCTTCCTGGAGGGCTCGTCATCGCCCTCAACATCACCAGGGTCATCTTGTCTGATCTTGTATTGACATGCATTGCATACCGGGCATTTATCCATATTCTCGTACTTCTCACCGCGGTACAAGATGCAGTCATTAATGCATGCATGTATCTTCTCCACATCTAATCCTAGAGGGCATATAGTCTTCTTTGCTTCGTACGTTGTCTCGGGCAGCTCGTTATCCTTTGGAAGCTTCGGCTTCATTATTTTCAGTAACTTCTCAAATCCCTTGTCAGATAAGCCAGTCTCTGCCTTCCATTTCAACAGTTCAAGTGTGGTACCGAGCTTTGTGCTGCCATCTTCGCAATTTGGGTACAACAACTTTTTGTGATCCTTTTGCATGGCCTCCAACTTAAGCTTCTCCCTTTCTGTATCACATTGTTACTTTGCATCAGAAATGACCCAACCAAGACCATCAGTGGGCTCATATGATGCCCGTTGTTCTTCTTCATTGCCGCCTCCCTCTTCTTCATTGTCTTCCATTGCAGTATCACCGTATTCTTCAGGGGACATAGGATAGCTGTCATCATCCTCCTCTTCTTCATTTTCTTCCGGCCTAACCCCTCTTTCTCCGTGCATGGCCCAACAATAATATCCGGGCATGAAACCACTCCGAAGCAGATGGCTTTGAAGGATTCTCGGGGCAGAGTGCTCCGCCATGTTCCGACAGTCGACGCAGGGACAAGGCATAAAATTATCCACTTTGTTTGCCTTAGCCAAATCGATAAATTTATGGAGGCCTGCAATAAAATTGGAATGGCGTCGGTCGCCATACATCCATCACATCCGTGCATCGATCTGCGTCATAATAATTAACCATTACAATAACATCGTGAATAGTAAAATGACCACCCTACATGGACAGATGCAATATTTTTGTATCAGCTACGAATAAAGAAGATAAGGTTGCTAACCTCAGCCGAGGATATCGTGTTGTGCAAACTAAAGTGTGGCTCGGACATTTCGTCGAACACCTTGTGTGCAATCAAAGAAAAAAAAGCTAGCACCCACTCCTCACACACAATCCAGCAAAATTTGGTGGGCAAAGGGCTGGGCTTATATATAGCTAGGGGAGGGTTTTTGGTCCCGGTTATTGCCACGAACCGGGACCAAAGCCCCTCCCGCGCGACACGTGGCGGCCCAGCAGCTCGCACCCCACCCAGGTCATTGGTCCCGGTTGATGGCACGACCCGGGACCAATGACTTCGGTGGGGGCGTGCTGCTGGGCTGCCACGTGTCGCGTGGGAGGGGCTTTGGTCCCAGTTCGTGGCAATAACCGGGACCAAATCCTCCGTCGCTTCGTCGTCCACGTGCATAAATACGATGCCAGAGCACTCGCTTTCGCCATCGCCTCTGCCTCTCTATAGTCCCTCTCCACTCCACCACTTTGCCTCTCCACTGCGCCGTCGTTTCGCCTCCCCTCCCTCTCCAATCTCCACCGCGCCGTCATGGAGGTGCCCACGCTCAACCACTATGAGGCGGCTGCGTTTGCGATCTACGACATCCTCCCACCGCCGCGCGCGACCCTTCCCGCCAGATTTCGCATCAGCGAGGGGGGTGTGACAGTGGCTCCGCTCCTCAACCCCCGCGGATACGAGATGGAGTACGTCATCGCGTAGTGTCGCCGCCAACTGCCCGCGTGCATTAGGGCGTTGCGCCGGTACGCGGAGGGCAGCGAGTATTGGCCCCGGATGTTCAATAAGAAGCGGAAGGCCAAGCTTGGCAACCGTTTCATGGACGGGCGCTTGGTGCACCCGGATCACCGCAACCAAGAAGGGCGGGAGTTGTTCTGGTCCGTCCCTGGACGTACCATCTACACCGCCATCGACGCCACTATGCGCGCAGACGAGCTCCGTCTCCCGAACAACACCGAAATCGTGGAGATTTCGTCCGATGACGACGAGGAAACCGGCGGAACGGAGGACAACGGCTCGGAGGATAGCGGCAGCGGAAGTGTTGTCGACTAGAAATTTATAAAGTCGCATCTTTATTTGTATGGAAAAATTTGTGGTCGAATAATAAAATGTCTCCATTTATACCTTTGTCTCGATTAATTTGTGAAAGATTTGTTCAAAAATAGTGATCAATTCAATTTCTACCTCGAATTAATTTCTGCCTCGAATTAATTTCTGCGCCGAATTAATTTACATTAATTCCTGGACTTCCGACCGTCGCGGCGTTTTTGGTCCCGGTTGTTGGCATGAACCAGGACCAATGCCTCGCAGAGAGCCACATGTGCATCGCGGGGTCATTGGTCCCGGTTCGTGCCATAAACCGGGACCAATGTTACAGATGAACCGGGACCAATGCCCTGGCGGCATGAACCGGGACCGGTGCCTGGCATTGGTCCCGATTACGGAAACAAACAGGGACCAATGGAATTTGGGCGCTGGACCAAAGGCCCACTTTCTACCAGTGAAATTTCAATGACACTGGTGGATCCATATGTGGTATGTGAAAAGAACACACATGCAATGACTCCAGTTGTTGTTAGTAAAAAGAACACACATGCAATGACACAGGTGGATCCATGTGTGGTATCTGAAGAGAACACACATGTAATGACTCTAGTTGTGGTTAATGAGAAGAACACACATTTCAATGACACTGGTGGATCCATATGTGGTATGTGAAAAGGACACACATGCAATGACTCTGGTTGTTGTTAGTAAAAGGAGCACAAATGCAATGACACTGGTGGATCCATGTGTGGTCTCTGAAGAGAATAGACATTTCAATTACACTGGTAGATCCATATGTGGTATATGAAAAGAACACACATGCAATGACTCTAGTTGTTGTTAGTAAAAAGAACACACATGCAATGGCACTGGTGGATCCATGTGTGGTATCTGAAGAGAACACACATGCAATGACTCTAGATGTGGTTAATGAGAAGAACACACATTTCAATGACACTGGTGGATCCATATGTGGTATGTGAAAAGAATAGTCATGAAATGACTCCAGTTGTTGTTAGTAAAAAGAACACACATGCAATGACACTAGTGGATCCATGTGTGGTCTCTGAAGAGAACACACATGCAATGACACTGGTGGATCCATATGTGGTATGTGAAAAGAACCACATGCAATGACTCTAGTTTTTGTTAGTAAAAAGAACACACATGCAATGACACTGGTGGATCCATGTGTGGTCTCTGAAGAGAACACACATTTCAATGACACTGGTGGATCCATATGTGGTATGTGAAAAGAACACACAAGCAATGACTCATGTTGTTGTTAGTAAAAAGAACACACATGTAATGACACTGGTCGATCCATGTGTGGTCTCTGAAGAGAACACACATGCAATGACTCTAGTTGTGGTTAATGAGAAGAACACACATTTCAATGACACTGGTGGATCCATATGTGGTATGTGAAAAGAATAGTCATGAAATGACTCCAGTTGTGTTACTAAAAAGATCACTCATGCAATGACATTGGTGGATTCATGTGTGGCCTCTGAAGATAACACACATGCAATGACACTGGTGGATCCATATGCGGTATGTGAAAAGAACACACATGAAATGACTCCAATTGTTGTTAGTAAAAATAACACACATACAATGACACTGGTGGATCCATGTGTGGTATCTGAAGAGAACACACATGTAATGACTCTAGTTGTGGTTAATGAGAAGAACACACATTTCAATGACACTGGTGGATCCATATGTGGTATGTGAAAAGGACACACATGCAATGACTCTGATTGTTGTTAGTAAAAGGAGGACACATGCAATGACACTGGTG
Organism: Avena insularis; assembly: GCA_023614405.1. Lineage (NCBI taxonomy): Eukaryota > Viridiplantae > Streptophyta > Magnoliopsida > Poales > Poaceae > Avena > Avena insularis. The sequence continues at coordinate 411,693,225 of CM042692.1, read as the reverse complement.
GATCCATGTGTGGTCTCTGAAGAGAACAGACATTTCAATGACACTGTTGGATCCATATGTGGTATGTGAAAAGAACACACATGCAATGACTCTAGTGGTTGTTCGTAAAAAGAACACATATGCAATGACACTGGTGGATCCATGTGTGGTCTTTGAAGAGAACACACATGCAATGACTCTAGTTGTGGTTAATGAGAAGAACACACATTTCAATGACACTGGTTAATCCATATGTGGTATGTGAAAAGAATAGTCATGAAATGACTCCAGTTGTTGTTAGTAAAAAGATCACACATGCAATGACATTGGTGGATCCATGTGTGGTCTCTGAAGAGAACACACATGCAATGACACTGGTGGATCCATATGTGGTATGTGAAAAGAACACACATCCAATGACTCTAGTTGTTGTTAGTAAAAAGAACACACATGCAATGACACTGGTGGATCCATGTGTGGTCTCTGAAGAGAACACACATGCGATGACTCTAGTGTGGTTAATGAGAAGAACACACATTTCAATGACACTGGTGGGTCCATATGTGGTATGTGAAAAGAATAGTGATGAAATGACTCCAGTTGTTTTTAGTAAAAAGATCACTCATGCAATGACATTGGTGGATCCATGTGTGGCCTCTAAAGAGAACACACATGCAATGACAGTGGTGGATCCATATGCGGTATATGAAAAGAACACACATGAAATGCCTCCAATTGTTGTTAGTAAAAATAACACACATGCAATGACACTGGTGGATCCAAGTGTGGTCTCTGAAGAGAACACACATGCAATGACACTGGTGGATCCATATGTGGTATGTGAAAAGAACACACATGCAATGACTCTGGTTGTTGTTAGTAAAAAGAGCACACATGAAATGACACTGGTGGATCCATGTGTGGTCTCTAAAGAGAAAACACATTTCAATGACACTGGTGGATCCATATGTGGTATGTGAAAAGAACACACATGCAATGACTCCAGTTGTTGTTAGTAAAAAGAACACACATGCAATGACACTGGTGGATCCATGTGTGGTATCTGAAGAGAAAACCCATGTAATGACTCTAGTTCTGGTTAATGAGAAGAGCACACGTTTCAATGACACTGGTGGATCCATATGTGGAATGTGAAACGGACACACATGCAATGACTCTGGTTGTTGTTAATAAAAGGAGCACACATGCAATGACACTGGTGGATCCATGTGTGGTCTCTGAAGAGAACAGACATTTCAATGACACTGGTGGATCCATATGTGGTATGTGAAAAGAACACACATGCAATGTCTCTAGTTGTTGTTAGTAAAAAGAACACACATGCAATGGCACTGGTGGATCCATGTGTGGTCTCTGAAGAGAACACACATGCAATGACTCTAGCTGTGGTTAATGAGAAGAACACACATTTCAATGACACTGGTGGATCCATATGTGGTATGTGAAAAGAATAGTCATGAAATGACTCTAGTTGTTGTTAGTAAAAAGAACACACATGCAATGACACTGGTGGATCCATGTGTGGTCTCTGAAGAGAACACACATGCAATGACACTGGTGGATCCATATCTGGTATGTGAAAACAACACACATGCAATGACTATAGTTTTTGTTAGGAAAAAGAACACACATGCAATGACACTGGTGGATCCATGTGTGGTCTCTGAAGAGAACACACATTTCAATGACACTGGTGGATCCATATGTGGTATGTGAAAAGAACACACATACAATGACACTAGTTGTTGTTCGTAAAAAGAACACACATGCAATGAGACTGGTGGATCCATGTGTGGTCTTTAAAGAGAACACACATGCGATGACTCTAGTTGTGGTTAATGAGAAGAACACACATTTCAATGACACTGGTGGATCCCTATGTGGTATGTGAAAAGAATAGTCATGAAATGACTCTAGTTGTTGTTAGTAAAAAGATCACTCATGCAATGACATTGGTGGATCCATGTGTGGCCTCTGAAGAGAACACACATGCAATGACACTGGTGGATCCATATGCGGTATGTGAAAAGAACACACATGAAATGCCTCCAATTGTTGTTAGTGAAAATAACACATATGCAATGACACTGGTGGATCCATGTGTGGTCTCTGAAGAGAACACACATGCAATGACACTGGTGGATCCATATGTGGTATGTGAAAAGAACACACATGCAATGACTCTGGTTGTTGTTAGTAAAAATAGCACACATGCAATGACACTGGTGGATCCATGTGTGGTCTCTAAAGAGAACACACATTTCAATGACACTGGTGGATCCATATGTGGTATGTTAAAAGAACACACATGCAATAACTCCAGTTGTTGTTAGTAAAAATAACACACATGCAATGACACTGGTGGATCCATGTGTGGTATCTGAAGAGAACACACATGTAATGACTCTAGTTGTGGTTAATGAGAAGAACACACATTTCAGTGACACTGGTGGATCCATATGTGGTATGTGAAAAGGACACACATGCAATGACTCTGATTGTTGTTAGTAAAAGGAGCACACATGCAATGACACTGGTGGGTCCATGTGTGGTCTCTGAAGAGAACAGACATTTCAATGACACTGTTCGATCCATATGTGGTATGTGAAAAGAACACACATGCAATGACTCTAGTTGTTGTTCGTAAAAAGAACACACATGCAATGACACTGGTGGATCCATGTGTGGTCTCTGAAGAGAACACACATGCAATGACTCTAGTTGTGGTTAATGAGAAGAACACCCATTTCAATGACACTGGTGGATCCATATGTGGTATGTGAAAAGAATAGTCATGAAATTACTCCAGTTGTTGTTAGTAAAAAGATCACACATGCAATGACATTGGTGGATCCACGTGTGCTCTCTGAAGAGAACACGCATGCAATGACACTAGTGGATCCATATGTGGTATGTGAAAAGAACACACATGCAATGACTCCAGTTGTTGTTAGTAAAAAGAACACACATGCAATGACACTGGTGGATCCATGTGTGGTCTCTGAAGAGAACACACATGCAATGACATTGGTGGACCCATATGTGGTATGTGAAAAGAACACACATGCAATAACTCTAGTTGTTGTTAGTAAAAAGAACACACATGCAATGACACTGGTGGATCCATCTGTGGTCTCTGAAGAGAACACACATGCAATGACTCTAGCTGTGGTTAATGAGAAGAAGACACATTTCAATGACACTGGTGGATCCATATGTTGTATGTGAAAAGAATAGTCATGAAATGACTCCAGTTGTTGTTAGTAAAAAGAACACACATGCAATAACACTGGTGGATCCATGTGTGGTCTCTAAAGAGAACACACATGCAATGAGACTGGTGGATCCATATGTGGTATGTGAAAAGAACACACATGAAATGACTCTAGTTTTTGTTAGTAAAAAGAACACACATGCAATGACACTGGTGGATCCATGTGTGGTCTCTAAAGAGAACACACATTTCAATGACACTGGTGGATCCATATGTGGTATGTGAAAAGAACACACAAGCAATAACTCTAGTTGTTGTTAGTAAAAAGAACACACATGCAATGACACTGGTCGATCCATGTGTGGTCTCTGAAGAGAACACACATGCAATGACTCTAGTTGTGGTTAATGAGAAGAACACACATTTCAATGACACTGGTGGATCCATATGTGGTATGTGAAAAGAATAGTCATGAAATGACTCCAGTTGTTGTTAGTAAAAAGATCACTCATGCAATGACATTGGTGGATTCATGTGTGGCCTCTGAAGATAACACACATGCAATGACACTGGTGGATCCATATGCGGTATGTGAAAAGAACACACATGAAATGACTCCAATTGTTGTTAGTAAAAATAACACACATGCAATGACACTGGTGGATCCATGTGTGGTCTGTGAAGAGAACACACATGCAATGACATTGGTGGGTCCATATGTGGTATGTGAAAAGAACACACATGCAATGACTCTGGTTGTTGTTAGTAAAAAGAGCACACATGCAATGACACTGGTGGATCCATGTGTGGTCTCTGAAGAGAACACACATTTCAATGACACTGGTGGATCCATATGTGGTATGTGAAAAGAACACACATGCAATGACTCTAGTTGTTGTTAGTAAAAAGAACACACATGCAGTGACACTGGTGGATCCATGTGTGGTATCTGAAGAGAACACACATGTAATGACTCTAGTTGTGGTTAATGAGAAGAACACACATTTCAATGACACTGGTGGATCCATATGTGGTATGTGAAAAGGACACACATGCAATGACTCTGATTGTTGTTAGTAAAAGGAGCACACATGCAATGACACTGGTGGATCCATGTGTGGTCTCTGAAGAGAACAGACATTACAATGACACTGTTGGATCCATATGTGGTATGTGAAAAGAACACACATGCAATGACACTAGTTGTTGTTCGTAAAAAGAACACACATGCAATGACACTGGTGGATCCATGTGTGGTCTCTAAAGAGAACACACATGCGATGACTCTAGTTGTGGTTAATGAGAAGAACACACATTTCAATGACACTGGTGGATCCCTATGTGCTATGTGAAAAGAATAGTCATGAAATGACTCTAGTTGTTGTCAGTAAAAAGATCACTCATGCAATGACATTGGTGGATCCATGTGTGGCCTCTGAAGAGAACACACATGCAATGACACTGGTGGATCCATATGCGGTATGTGAAAAGAACACACATGAAATGCCTCCAATTGTTGTTAGTGAAAATAACACACATGCAATGACACTGGTGGATCCATGTGTGGTCTCTGAAGAGAACACACATGCAACGACACTGGTGGATCCATATGTGGTATGTGAAAAGAACACACATGCAATGACTCTGGTTGTTCTTAGTAAAAATAGCACACATGCAATGACACTGGTGGATCCATGTGTGGTCTCTAAAGAGAACACACATTTCAATGACACTAGTGGATCCATATGTGGTATGTGAAAACAACACACATGCAATAACTCCAGTTGTTGTTAGTAAAAAGAACACACATGCAATGACACTGGTGGATCCATGTGTGGTATCTGAAGAGAACACACATGTAATGACTCTAGTTGTGGTTAATGAGAAGAAGACACATTTCAGTGACACTGGTGGATCCATATGTGGTATGTGAAAAGGACACACATGCAATGACTCTGATTGTTGTTAGTAAAAGGAGCACACATGCAATGACACTGGTGGGTCCATGTGTGGTCTCTGAAGAGAACAGACATTTCAATGACACTGTTGGATCCATATGTGGTATGTGAAAAGAACACACATGCAATGACTCTAGTTGTTGTTCGTAAAAAGAACACACATGCAATGACACTGGTGGATCCATGTGTGGTCTCTGAAGAGAACACACATGCAATGACTCTAGTTGTGGTTAATGAGAAGAACACCCATTTCAATGGCACTGGTGGATCCATATGTGGTATGTGAAAAGAATAGTCATGAAATGACTCCAGTTGTTGTTAGTAAAAAGATCACACATGCAATGACATTGGTGGATCCACGTGTGGTCTATGAAGAGAACACGCATGCAATGACACTAGTGGATCCATATGTGGTATGTGAAAAGAACACACATGCAATGACTCCAGTTGTTGTTAGTAAAAAGAACACACATGCAATGACACTGGTGGATCCATGTGTGGTCTCTGAAGAGAACACACATGCAATGACTCTAGCTGTGGTTAATGAGAAGAAGACACATTTCAATGACACTGGTGGATCCATATGTTGTATGTGAAAATAATAGTCATTAAATGACTCTAGTTGTTGTTAGTAAAAAGAACACACATGCAATAACACTGGTGGATCCATGTGTGGTCTCTAAAGAGAACACACATGCAATGAGACTGGTGGATCCATATGTGGTATGTGAAAAGAACACACATGAAATGACTCTAGTTTTTGTTAGTAAAAAGAACACACATGCAATGACACTGGTGGATCCATGTGTGGTCTCTAAATAGAACACACATTTCAATGACACTGGTGGATCCATATGTGGTATGTGAAAAGAACACACAAGCAATAACTCCAGTTGTTGTTAGTAAAAAGAACACACATCCAATGTCACTAGTGGATCCATGTGTGGTATTTGAAGAGAACACACATGCAATGACTCTAGTTGTAGTTAATGAGAAGAACAGACATTTCAATGACACTGTTGGATCCATATGTGGTATGTGAAAAGAACACACATGCAATGACTCTAGTTGTGGTTGATGAGAAGAACACACATTTCAATGACACTGGTGGATCCATATGTGGTATGTGAAAAGAACACACATGCAATGACTCTAGTTGTTGCTAGTAAAAAGAACACACATGCAATGACACTGGTGGATCCATGTGTGGAATCTAAAGAGAACACACATGCAATGACACTGGTGGATCCATATGTGGTATGTGAAAAGAACACACATGCAATGACTCTAGTTGTTGTTAGTAAAAAGAACACACATGCAATAACACTGGTGGATCCATGTGTGGTCTCTGAAGAGAACACACATGCAATGACTCTAGTTGTGGTTAATGAGAAGAACACACATTTCAATGACACTGGTGGATCCATATGTGGTATGTGAAAAGAATAGTCATGAAATGACTCCAGTTGTTGTTAGTAAAAAGATCACACATGCACTGACATTGGTGGATCCATGTGTGGTCTCTGAAGAGAACACACATGCAATGACACTGGTGGATCCATATGTGGTATGTGAAAAGAACAGACATGCAATGACTCTAGTTGTTGTTAGTAAAAAGAACACACATGCAATGACACTGGTGGATCCATGTGTGGTCTCTGAAGAGAACACACATGCAATGACACTGGTGGATCCATATGTGGTATGTGAAAAGAACACACATGCAATGACTCTAGTTGTCGTTAGTAAAAAGAACACACATGCAATGACACTGGTGGATCCATGTGTGGTGTCCGAAGAGAACACACATGCAATGAGTCTAGCTGTGGTTAATGAGAAGAACACACATTTCAATGACACTGGTGGATCCATATATGGTATGTGAAAAGAACACACATGAAATGACTCCAGTTGTTGTTAGTAAAAAGAACACACATGCAATTACACTGGTGGATCCATCTGTGGTCTCTGAAGAGAACACACATTTCAATGACACTGGTGGATCCATATGTGGTATGTGAAAAGAACACACATGCAATGACTCTGGTTGTTGTTAGTAAAAAGAGCACACATGCAATGACACTGGTGGATCCATGTCTGGTCTCTGAAGAGAACACACATTTCAATGACACTGGTGGATCCATATGTGGTATGTGAAAAGAACACACATGCAATGACTCAAGTTGTTGTTAGTAAAAAGAACACACATGCAATGACACTGGTCTATCCATGTGTGGTCTCTGAAGAGAACACACATGCAATGACTCTAGTTGTGGTTAATGAGAAGAACACACATTTCAATGACACTGGTGGATCCATATGTGGTATGTGAAAAGAATAGTCATGAAATGACTCTAGTTGTTGTTAGTAAAAAAGATCACTCATGCAATGACATTGGTGGATGCATGTGTGGCCTCTGAAGAGAACACACATGCAATGACACTAGTGGATCCATATGCGGTATGTGAAAAGAACACACATGAAATGACTCCAGTTGTTGTTAGTAAAAATAACACACATGCAATGACACTGGTGGATCCATGTGGGGTCTCTGAAGAGAACACACATGAAATGACACTGGTGGATCCATATGTGGTATGTGAAAAGAACACACATGCAATTACTCTGGTTGTTGTTAGTAAAAAGAACACACATGCAATAACACTAGTGGATCCATGTGTGGTATCTGAAGAGAACACACATGTAATGACTCTAGTTGTGGTTAATGAGAAGAACACACATTTCAATGACACTGGTGGATCCATATGTGGTATGTGAAAAGGACACACATGCAATGACTCTGGTTGTTGTTAGTAAAAGGAGCACACATGCAATGACACTGGTGGATCCATGTGTGGTCTCTGAAGAGAACAGACATTTCAATGACACTGTTGGATCCATATGTGGTATGTGAAAAGAACACACATGCAATGACTCTAGTTGTTGTTAGTAAAAAGAACACACATGCAATGACACTGGTGGATCCATGTGTTGTCTCTGAAGAGAACACACATGCAATGACTCTAGTTGTGGTGAATGAGAAGAACACACATTTCAATGACACTGGTGGATCCATATGTGGTATGTGAAAAGAATAGTCATGAAATGACTCCAGTTGTTGTTAGTAAAAAGATCACACATGCAATGACATTGGTGGATCCATGTGTGGTTGTCTGAAGAGAACACACATGCAATGACACTGGTGGATCCATATGTGGTATGTGAAAAAAAACACATGCAATGACTCTAGTTGTTGTTAGTAAAAAGAACACACATGCAATGACACTGGTGGATCCATGTGTGGTCTCTCAAGAGAACACACATGCAATGACACTGGTGGATCCATATGTGGTATGTGAAAAGAACACACATGCAATGACTCTAGTTGTTGTTAGTAAAAAGAACACACATGCAATGACACTGGTGGATCCATGTGTGGTGTCCGAAGAGAACACACATGCAATGAGTCTAGCTGTGGTTAATGAGAAGAACACACATTTCAATGACACTGGTGGATCCATATATGGTCTGTGAAAAGAACACACATGAAATGACTCCAGTTGTTGTTAGTAAAAAGAACACACATGCAATGACACTGGTGGATCCATCTGTGGTCTCTGAAGAGAACACACATTTCAATGACACTGGTGGATCCATATGTGGTATGTGAAAAGAACACACATGCAATGACTCTGGTTGTTGTTAGTAAAAAGAGCACACATGCAATGACACTGGTGGATCCATGTGTGGTCTCTGAAGAGAACACACATTTCAATGACACTGGTGGATCCATATGTGGTATGTGAAAAGAACACACATGCAATGACTCCCGTTCTTGTTAGAAAAAAAACACACATGCAATGACACTGGTGGATCCATGTGAGGTCTCTGAAGAGAACACACATTTCAATGACACTCGTGGATCCATATGTGGTATGTGAAAAGAACACACATGCAATGACTCAAGTTGTTGTTAGTAAAAAGTACACACATACAATGACACTGGTGGATCCATCTGTGGTCTCTGAAGAGAACACACATGCAATGAGACTGGTGGATCCATATGTGGTATGTGAAAAGAACACACATGCAATGACTCTAGTTTTTGTTAGTAAAAAGAACACACATGCAATGACACTGGTGGATCCATGTGTGGTCTCTGAAGAGAACACACATTTCAATGACACTGGTGGATCCATATGTGGTATGTGAAAAGAACACACAAGCAATGACTCAAGTTGTTGTTAGTAAAAAGAACACACATGCAATGACACTGGTCGATCCATGTGTGGTCTCTGAAGATAACACACATGCAATGACTCTAGTTGTGGTTAATGAGAAGAACACACATTTCAATGACACTGGTGGATCCATATGTGGTATGTGAAAAGAATAGTCATGAAATGACTCTAGTTGTTGTTAGTAAAAAAGATCACTCATGCAATGACATTGGTGGATGCATGTGTGGCCTCTGAAGAGAACACACATGCAATGACACTAGTGGATCCATATGCGGTATGTGAAAATAACACACATGAAATGACTCCAGTTGTTGTTAGTAAAAATAACACACATGCAATGACACTGGTGGATCCATGTGGGGTCTCTGAAGAGAACACACATGAAATGACACTGGTGGATCCATATGTGGTATGTGAAAAGAACACACATGCAATTACTCTGGTTGTTGTTAGTAAAAAGAACACACATGCAATAACACTGGTGGATCCATGTGTGGTATCTGAAGAGAACACACATGTAATGACTCTAGTTGTGGTTAATGAGAAGAACACACATTTCAATGACATTGGTGGATCCATATGTGGTATGTGAAAAGGACACACATGCAATGACTCTGGTTGTTGTTAGTAAAAGGAGCACAGATGCAATGACACTGGTGGATCCATGTGTGGTCTCTGAAGAGAACAGACATTTCAATGACACTGTTGGATCCATATGTGGTATGTGAAAAGAATAGTCATGAAATGACTCTAGTTGTTGTTAGTAAAAAAGATCACTCATGCAATGACAATGGTGGATGCATGTGTGGCCTCTGAAGAGAACACACATGCAATGACACTAGTGGATCCATATGCGGTATGTGAAAATAACACACATGAAATGACTCCAGTTGTTGTTAGTAAAAATAACACACATGCAATGACACTGGTGGATCCATGTGGGGTCTCTGAAGAGAACACACATGAAATGACACTGGTGGATCCATATGTGGTATGTGAAAAGAACACACATGCAATTACTCTGGTTGTTGTTAGTAAAAAGAACACACATGCAATAACACTGGTGGATCCATGTGTGGTATCTGAAGAGAACACACATGTAATGACTCTAGTTGTGGTTAATGAGAAGAACACACATTTCAATGACATTGGTGGATCCATATGTGGTATGTGAAAAGGACACACATGCAATGACTCTGGTTGTTGTTAGTAAAAGGAGCACACATGCAATGACACTGGTGGATCCATGTGTGGTCTCTGAAGAGAACAGACATTTCAATGACACTTTTGGATCCATATGTGGTATGTGAAAAGAACACACATGCAATAACTCTAGTTGTTGTTAGTAAAAAGAACACACATGCAATGACACTGGTGGATCCATGTGTGGAATCTAAAGAGAACACACATGCAATGACACTGGTGGATCCATATGTGGTATGTGAAAAGAACACACATGCAATGACTCTAGTTGTTGTTAGTAAAAAGAACACACATGCAATAACACTGGTGGATCCATGTGTGGTCTCTGAAGAGAACACACATGCAATGACTCTAGTTGTGGTTAATGAGAAGAACACACATTTCAATGACACTGGTGGATCCATATGTGGTATGTGAAAAGAATAGTCATGAAATGACTAGTTGTTGTTAGTAAAAAGAGCACACATGCAATTACATTGGTGGATCCATGTGTGGTCTCTAAAGAGAACACACATGCAATGACACTGGTGGATCCATATGTGGTATGTGAAAAGAACACACATGCAATGACTCTAGTTGTTGTTAGTAAAAAGACACACATGCAATGACACTGGTGGATCCATGTGTGGTCTCTGAAGAGAACACACATGCAATGACACTGGTGGATCCATATGTGGTATGTGAAAAGAACACACATGCAATGACTCTAGTTGTTGTTAGTAAAAAGACACACATGCAATGAACACTGGTGGATCCATGTGTGGTCTCAAGAGAACACATGCAATGAGTCTAGCTGTGGTTAATGAGAAGAACACACATTTCAATGACACTGGTGGATCCATATATGGTATGTGAAAAGAACACACATGAAATGACTCCAGTTGTTGTTAGTAAAAAGAACACACATGCAATTACACTGGTGGATCCATCTGTGGTCTCTGAAGAGAACACACATTTCAATGACACTGGTGGATCCATATGTGGTATGTGAAAAGAACACACATGCAATGACTCTGGTTGTTGTTAGTAAAAAGAGCACACATGCAATGACATCAGGTGGATCCATGTGTGGTCTCTGAAGAGAACACACATTTCAATGACACTGGTGGATCCATATGTGGTATGTGAAAAGAACACACATGCAATGACTCAAGTTGTTGTTAGTAAAAAGAACACACATGCAATGACACTGGTCGATCCATGTGTGGTCTCTGAAGAGAACACACATGCAATGACTCTAGTTGTGGTTAATGAGAAGAACACACATTTCAATGACACTGGTGGATCCATATGTGGTATGTGAAAAGAATAGTCATGAAATGACTCTAGTTGTTGTTAGTAAAAAAGATCACTCATGCAATGACATTGGTGGATGCATGTGTGGCCTCTGAAGAGAACACATGCAATGACACTAGTGGATCCATATGTGGTATGTGAAAAGAACACACATGAAATGACTCCAGTTGTTGTTAGTAAAAATAACACACATGCAATGACACTGGTGGATCCATGTGGGGTCTCTGAAGAGAACACACATGAAATGACACTGGTGGATCCATATGTGGTATGTGAAAAGAACACACATGCAATTACTCTGGTTGTTGTTAGTAAAAAGAACACACATGCAATGACACTGGTGGATCCATATGTGGTATCTGAAGAGAACACACATGTAATGACTCTAGTTGTGGTTAACGAGAAGAACACACATTTCAATGACACTGGTGGATCCATATGTGGTATGTGAAAAGGACACACATGCAATGACTCTGGTTGTTGTTAGTAAAAGGAGCACACATGCAATGACACTGGTGGATCCATGTGTGGTCTCTGAAGAGAACAGACATTTCAATGACACTGTTGGATCCATATGTGGTATGTGAAAAGAACACACATGCAATGACTCTAGTTGTTGTTAGTAAAAAGAACACACATGCAATGACACTGGTGGATCCATGTGTGGTCTCTGAAGAGAACACATATGCAATGACTCTAGTTGTGGTTAATGAGAAGAACACACATTTCAATGACACTGGTGGATCCATATGTGGTATGTGAAAAGAATAGTCATGAAATGACTCCAGTTGTTGTTAGTAAAAAGATCACACATGCAATGACATTGGTGGATCCATGTGTGGTTGTCTGAAGAGAACACACATGCAATGACACTGGTGGATCCATATGTGGTATGTGAAAAGAACACACATGCAATGACACTGGTTGTTGTTAGTTAACAGACCACACATGCAATGACAGTGGTTGTTCCCAGTGTGGTCTGTTAAGAGAACACACATGCAATGACTCTGGTGGATCCATATGTGGTATGTGAAAAGAACACACATGCAATGACTCTAGTTGTTGTTAGTAAAAAGAACACACATGCAATGACATTGGTGGATCCATGTGTGGTGTCCGAAGAGAACACACATGCAATGAGTCTAGCTATGGTTAATGAGAAGAACACACATTTCAATGACACTGGTGGATCCATATGTGGTATGTGAGAAGAACAGTCATGAAATGACTCCAGTTGTTGTTAGTTAAAAGAACACACATGCAATGACACTGCTGGATCCATGTGTGGTCTCTGAAGAGAACACACATTTCAATGACACTGGTGGATCCATATGTGGTATGTGAAAAGAACACACATGCAATGACTCTGGTTGTTGTTAGTAAAAAGAGCACACATGCAATGACACTGGTGGATCCATGTGTGGTCTCTGAAGAGAACACACATTTCAATGACACTGGTGGATCCATATGTGGTATGTGAAAAGAACACACATGCAATGACTCTGGTTGTTGTTAGTAAAAAGAACACACATGCAATGACACTGGTGGATCCATGTGAGGTCTCTGAAGAGAACACACATTTCAATGACAATGTTGGATCCATATGTTGTATTTGAAAATAACACACATGCAATGACTCAAGTTGTTGTTAGTAAAAGTACACATGCAATGACTGGATCCATGTGTGGTCTCTGAAGAGAACACACATGCAATGATGGATCCATATGTGGTATGTGAAAAGAACACATGCAATGACTCTAGTTTTTGTTAGTAAAAGAACACACATGCAATGACATCAGGTGGATCCATGTGTGGTCTCTGAAGAACACACATTTCAATGACCTGGTGGATCCATATGTGGTATGTGAAAAGAACACACATGCAATGACTCTAGTTGTTGTTAGTAAAAGAACACACATGCAATGACCTTTGGTGGATCCATGTGTGGTCTCTGAAGAACACGCATGCAATGACTCTAGTTGTGGTGAATGAGAAGAACACACATTTCAATGACACTGGTGGATCCATATGTTGTATGTGAAAAGAATAGTCATGAAATGACTCCAGTTGTTGTTAGTAAAAAGATCACACATGCAATGACATTGGTGGATCCATGTGTGGCCTCTGAAGAGAACACATGCAATTACACTAGTGGATCCATATGTGGTATGTGAAAAGAACACACATGCAATGACTCTAGTTGTTGTTAGTAAAAAGAACACACATGCAATGACACTGGTGGATCCATGTGTGGTCTCTGAAGAGAACACACATGAAATGACACTGGTGGATCCATATGTGGTATGTGAAAAGAACACACATGCAATGACTCTAGTTGTTGTTAGTAAAAAGAACACACATGCAATGACACTGGTGGATCCATGTGTGGTGTCCAGAGAACACACATGTAATGAGTCTAGTTGTGGTTAATGAGAAGAACACACATTTCAATGACATTGGTGGATCCATATATGGTATGTGAAAAGGACACACATGAAATGACTCCATTGTTGTTAGTAAAAGAACACATGCAATGACACTTTGGTGGATGCATGTGTGGTCTCTGAAGAGGACACACATTTCAATGACACTGGTGGATCCATATGTGGTATGTGAAAAGAACACACATGAAATGACTCTAGTTGTTGTTAGTAAAAAGAGCACACATGCAATGACAATGGTGGATCCATGTGTGGTCTCTGAAGAGAACACACATTTCAATGACACTGGTGGATCCATATGTGGTATGTGAAAAGAACACACATGCAATGACTCTGTTGTTGTTAGTAAAAACAACACATGCAATGACCTGGTGGATCCATGTGGGGTCTCTGAAGAACACACATTTCAATGACACTGTGGATCCATATGTGGTATGTGAAAGAACACACATGCAATGACTCAAGTTGTTGTTAGTAAAAAGTACACACATGCAATGACCTTTGGTGGATCCATGTGTGGTCTCTGAAGAGAACACACATAATGAGACATTTCAATGACATTGGTGGATCCATATGTGGTATGTGAAAAGGACACACATGCAATGACTCTAGTTTTGTTAGTAAAAAGAACACACATGCAATGACCTTTGGTGGATCCATGTGTGGTCTCTGAAGAACACACATTTCAATGACAGTGGTGGATCCATTTGTGGTCTGTGAAAAGAACACACATGCAATGACTCAAGTTGTTGTTAGTAAAAGAACACACATGCAATGACATCAAGTGGATCCATGTGTGGTCTCTGAAAGAGAACACACATGCAATGACTCTAGTTGTGGTTAATGAGAAGAACACACATTTCAATGACACTAGTGGATCCATATGTGGTATGTGAAAAGAATAGTCATGAAATGACTCTAGTTGTTGTTAGTAAAAAAGATCACTCATGCAATGACATTGGTGGATGCATGTGTGGCCTCTGAAGAGAACACATGCAATGAGAATAGTGGATCCTGATGCGGTATGTGAAAAGAACACACATGAAATGACTCAGTTGTTGTTAGTAAAATAACACACATGCAATGACAGTGGTGGATGCATGTGGGGTCTCTGAAGAGAACACACATGAAATGACACTGGTGGATCCTTATGTGGTATGTGAAAAGAACACACATGCAATAACTCTGGTTGTTGTTAGTAAAAAGAACACACATGCAATAACACTGGTGGATCCATGTGTGGTATCTGAAGAGAACACACATGTAATGACTCTAGTTGTGGTTAATGAGAAGAACACACATTTCAATGACACTGGTGGATCCATATGTGGTATGTGAAAAGGACACACATGCAATGACTCTTGTTGTTGTTAGTAAAAGGAGCACACATGCAATGACACTGGTGGATCCATGTGTGGTCTCTGAAGAGAACAGACATTTCAATGACACTGTTGGATCCATATGTGGTATGTGAAAAGAACACACATGCAATGACTCTAGTTGTTGTTAGTAAAAAGAACACACATGCAATGACACTGGTGGATCCATGTGTGGTCTCTGAAGAGAACACACATGCAATGACTGTAGTTGTGGTTAATGAGAAGAACACACATTTCAATGACACTTGTGGATCCATATGTGGTATGTGAAAAGAATAGTCATGAAATGACTCCAGTTGTTGTTAGTAAAAAGATCACACATGCAATGACATTGGTGGATCCATGTGTGGTTGTCTGAAGAGAACACACATGCAATGACACTGGTGGATCCATATGTGGTATGTGAAAAGAACAGACATGCAATGACTCTAGTTGTTGTTAGTAAAAAGAACACACATGCAATGACACTGGTGGATCCATGTGTGGTCTCTCAAGAGAACACACATGCAATGACACTGGTGGATCCATATGTGGTATGTGAAAAGAACACACATGCAATGACTCTAGTTGTTGTTAGTAAAAAGAACACACATGCAATGACACTGGTGGATCCATGTGTGGTGTCCGAAGAGAACACACATGCAATGAGTCTAGCTGTGGTTAATGAGAAGAACACACATTTCAATGACACTGGTGGATCCATATATGGTATGTGAAAAGAACACACATGAAATGACTCCAGTTGTTGTTAGTAAAAAGAACACACATGCAATGACACTGGTGGATCCATCTGTGGTCTCTGAAGAGAACACACATTTCAATGACACTGGTGGATCCATATGTGGTATGTGAAAAGAACACACATGCAATGACTCTGGTTGTTGTTAGTAAAAAGAGCACACATGCAATGACACTGGTGGATCCATGTGTGGTCTCTGAAGAGAACACACATTTCAATGACACTGGTGGATCCATATGTGGTATGTGAAAAGAACACACATGCAATGACTCCCGTTCTTGTTAGAAAAAAAACACACATGCAATGACACTGGTGGATCCATGTGAGGTCTCTGAAGAGAACACACATTTCAATGACACTCGTGGATCCATATGTGGTATGTGAAAAGAACACACATGCAATGACTCAAGTTGTTGTTAGTAAAAGTACACACACAATGACCTTTGGTGGATCCATCTGTGGTCTCTGAAGAGAACACACATGCAATGAGACTGGTGGATCCATATGTGGTATGTGAAAAGAACACACATGCAATGACTCTAGTTTTTGTTAGTAAAAAGAACACACATGCAATGACACTGGTGGATCCATGTGTGGTCTCTGAAGAGAACACACATTTCAATGACACTGGTGGATCCATATGTGGTATGTGAAAAGAACACACAAGCAATGACTCAAGTTGTTGTTAGTAAAAAGAACACACATGCAATGACACTGGTCGATCCATGTGTGGTCTCTGAAGAGAACACACATGCAATGACTCTAGTTGTGGTTAATGAGAAGAACACACATTTCAATGACACTAGTGGATCCATATGTGGTATGTGAAAAGAATAGTCATGAAATGACTCTAGTTGTTGTTAGTAAAAAAGATCACTCATGCAATGACAATGGTGGATGCATGTGTGGCCTCTGAAGAGAACACACATGCAATGACACTAGTGGATCCATATGCGGTATGTGAAAATAACACACATGAAATGACTCCAGTTGTTGTTAGTAAAAATAACACACATGCAATGACACTGGTGGATCCATGTGGGGTCTCTGAAGAGAACACACATGAAATGACACTGGTGGATCCATATGTGGTATGTGAAAAGAACACACATGCAATTACTCTGGTTGTTGTTAGTAAAAAGAACACACATGCAATAACACTGGTGGATCCATGTGTGGTATCTGAAGAGAACACACATGTAATGACTCTAGTTGTGGTTAATGAGAAGAACACACATTTCAATGACATTGGTGGATCCATATGTGGTATGTGAAAAGGACACACATGCAATGACTCTGGTTGTTGTTAGTAAAAGGAGCACAGATGCAATGACACTGGTGGATCCATGTGTGGTCTCTGAAGAGAACAGACATTTCAATGACACTGTTGGATCCATATGTGGTATGTGAAAAGAATAGTCATGAAATGACTCTAGTTGTTGTTAGTAAAAAAGATCACTCATGCAATGACAATGGTGGATGCATGTGTGGCCTCTGAAGAGAACACACATGCAATGACACTAGTGGATCCATATGCGGTATGTGAAAATAACACACATGAAATGACTCCAGTTGTTGTTAGTAAAAATAACACACATGCAATGACACTGGTGGATCCATGTGGGGTCTCTGAAGAGAACACACATGAAATGACACTGGTGGATCCATATGTGGTATGTGAAAAGAACACACATGCAATTACTCTGGTTGTTGTTAGTAAAAAGAACACACATGCAATAACACTGGTGGATCCATGTGTGGTATCTGAAGAGAACACACATGTAATGACTCTAGTTGTGGTTAATGAGAAGAACACACATTTCAATGACATTGGTGGATCCATATGTGGTATGTGAAAAGGACACACATGCAATGACTCTGGTTGTTGTTAGTAAAAGGAGCACACATGCAATGACACTGGTGGATCCATGTGTGGTCTCTGAAGAGAACAGACATTTCAATGACACTTTTGGATCCATATGTGGTATGTGAAAAGAACACACATGCAATAACTCTAGTTGTTGTTAGTAAAAAGAACACACATGCAATGACACTGGTGGATCCATGTGTGGTCTCTGAAGAGAACACACATGCAATGACTCTAGTTGTGGTTAATGAGAAGAACACACATTTCAATGACACTGGTGGATCCATATGTGGTATGTGAAAAGAATAGTCATGAAATGACTCCAGCTGTTGTTAGTAAAAAGATCACACATGCAATGACATTGGTGGATCCATGTGTGGTCTCTGAAGAGAACACACATGCAATGACACTGGTGGATCCATATGTGGTATGTGAAAAGAACAGACATGCAATGACTCTAGTTGTTGTTAGTAAAAAGAACACACATGCAATGACACTGGTGGATCCATGTGTGGTCTCTGAAGAGAACACACATGCAATGACACTGGTGGATCCATATGTGGTATGTGAAAAGAACACACATGCAATGACTCTAGTTGTTGTTAGTAAAAAGAACACACATGCAATGACATTGGTGGATCCATGTGTGGTGTCCGAAGAGAACACACATGCAATGAGTCTAGCTATGGTTAATGAGAAGAACACACATTTCAATGACACTGGTGGATCCATATATGGTATGTGAAAAGAACACACATGAAATGACTCCAGTTGTTGTTAGAAAAAAGAACACATGCAATAACACTGGTGGATCCATCTGTGGTCTCTGAAGAGAACACACATTTCAATGACACTGGTGGATCCATATGTGGTATGTGAAAATAACACACATGCAATGACTCTGGTTGTTGTTAGTAAAAAGAGCACACGTGCAATGACACTGGTGGATCCATGTGTGGTCTCTGAAGAGAACACACATTTCAATGACACTGGTGGATCCATATGTGGTATGTGAAAAGGACACACATGCAATGACTCTGGTTGTTGTTAGTAAAAGGAGCACACATGCAATGACACTGGTGGATCCATGTGTGGTCTCTGAAGAGAACAGACATTTCAATGACACTGTTGGATCCATATGTGGTATGTGAAAAGAACACACATGCAATGACTCTAGTTGTTGTTAGTAAAAAGAACACACATGCAATGACACTGGTGGATCCATGTGTGGTCTCTGAAGAGAACACGCATGCAATGACTCTAGTTGTGGTGAATGAGAAGAACACACATTTCAATGACACTAGTGGATCCATATGTGGTATGTGAAAAGAATAGTCATGAAATGACTCCAGTTGTTGTTAGTAAAAAGATCACACATGCAATGACATTGGTGGATCCATGTGTGGTCTCTGAAGAGAACACACATGCAATTACACTGGTGGATCCATATGTGGTATGTGAAAAGAACAGACATGCAATGACTCTAGTTGTTGTTAGTAAAAAGAACACACATGCAATGACACTGGTGGATCCATGTGTGGTCTCTCAAGAGAACACACATGCAATGACACTGGTGGATCCATATGTGGTATGTGAAAAGAACACACATGCAATGACTCTAGTTGTTGTTAGTAAAAAGAACACACATGCAATGACACTAGTGGATCCATGTGTGGTGTCCGAAGATAACACACATGCAATGAGTCTAGCTGTGGTTAATGAGAAGAACACACATTTCAATGACACTGGTGGATCCATATATGGTATGTGAAAAGAACACACATGAAATGACTCCATTGTTTTTAGTAAAAAGAACACACATGCAATGACACTGGTGGATCCATCTGTGGTCTCTGAAGAGAACACACATTTCAATGACACTGGTGGATCCATATGTGGTATGTGAAAAGAACACACATGCAATGACACTGGTTGTTAGTAAAAAGAGCACACATGCAATGACACTGGTGGATCCATGTGTGGTCTCTGAAGAGAACACACATTTCAATGACACTGGTGGATCCATATGTGGTATGTGAAAAGAACACACATGCAATGACTCCCGTTCTTGTTACAAAAAAACACACATGCAATGACACTGGTGGATCCATGTGAGGTCTCTGAAGAGAACACACATTTCAATGACACTCGTGGATCCATATGTGGTATGTGAAAAGAACACACATGCAATGACTCAAGTTGTTGTTAGTAAAAAGTACACACATGCAATGACACTGGTGGATCCATCTGTGGTCTCTGAAGAGAACACACATGCAATGAGACTGGTGGATCCATATGTGGTATGTGAAAAGAACACACATGCAATGACTCTAGTTTTTGTTAGTAAAAAGAACACACATGCAATGACACTGGTGGATCCATGTGTGGTCTCTGAAGAGAACACACATTTCAATGACACTGGTGGATCCATATGTGGTATGTGAAAAGAACACACAAGCAATGACTCAAGTTGTTGTTAGTAAAAAGAACACACATGCAATGACACTGGTCGATCCATGTGTGGTCTCTGAAGAGAACACACATGCAATGACTCTAGTTGTGGTTAATGAGAAGAACACACATTTCAATGACACTAGTGGATCCATATGTGGTATGTGAAAAGAATAGTCATGAAATGACTCCAGTTGTTGTTAGTAAAAATATCACACATGCAATGACATTGGTGGATCCATGTGTGGTCTCTGAAGAGAACACACATGCAATGACACTAGTGGATCCATATGCGGTATGTGAAAATAACACACATGAAATGACTCCAGTTATTGTTAGTAAAAATAACACACATGCAATGACACTGGTGGATCCATGTGGGGTCTCTGAAGAGAACACACATGAAATGACACTGGTGGATCCTTATGTGGTATGTGAAAAGAACACACATGCAATAACTCTGGTTGTTGTTAGTAAAAAGAACACACATGCAATAACACTGGTGGATCCATGTGTGGTATCTGAAGAGAACACACATGTAATGACTCTAGTTGTGGTTAATGAGAAGAACACACATTTCAATGACACTGGTGGATCCATATGTGGTATGTGAAAAGGACACACATGCAATGACTCTTGTTGTTGTTAGTAAAAGGAGCACACATGCAATGACACTGGTGGATCCATGTGTGGTCTCTGAAGAGAACAGACATTTCAATGACAATGTTGGATCCATATGTGGTATGTGAAAAGAACACACATGCAATGACTCTAGTTGTTGTTAGTAAAAAGAACACACATGCAATGACACTGGTGGATCCATGTGTGGTCTCTGAAGAGAACACACATGCAATGACTCTAGTTGTGGTTAATGAGAAGAACACACATTTCAATGACACTGGTGGATCCATATGTGGTATGTGAAAAGAATAGTCATGAAATGACTCCAGCTGTTGTTAGTAAAAAGATCACACATGCAATGACATTGGTGGATCCATGTGTGTTCTCTTAAGAGAACACACATGCAATGATACTGTTGGATCCATATGTGGTATGTGAAAAAAAACACATGCAATGACTCTAGTTGTTGTTTGTAAAAAGAACACAAATGCAATGACACTGGTGGATCCATGTGTGGTCTCTGAAGAGAACACACATGCAATGACACTGGTGGATCCATATGTGGTATGTGAAAACAACACACATGCAATGACTCCAGTTGTTGTTAGTAAAAGAACACATGGAATGACACTGGTGGATCCATGTGTGGTGTCCGAAGAGAACACACATGCAATGAGTCTAGCTATGGTTAATGAGAAGAACACACATTTCAATGACACTGGTGGATTCATATATGGTATGTGAAAAGAACACACATGAAATGACTCCAGTTGTTGTTAGTAAAAAGAACACATGCAATGACACTGGTGGATCCATCTGTGGTCTCTGAAGAGAACACACATTTCAATGACACTGGTGGATCCATATGTGGTATGTGAAAAGAACACACATGCAATGACTCTGGTTGTTGTTAGTAAAAAGAGCACACATGCAATGACACTGGTGGATCCATGTGTGGTCTCTGAAGAGAACACACATTTCAATGACACTGGTGGATCCATATGTGGTATGTGAAAAGAACACACATGCAATGACTCCCGTTCTTGTTAGAAAAAAGAACACACATGCAATGACACTGGTGGATCCATGTGAGGTCTCTGAAGAGAACACACATTTCAATGACACTCGTGGATCCATATGTGGTATGTGAAAAGAACACACATGCAATGACTCAAGTTGTTGTTAGTAAAAAGTACACACATACAATGACACTAGTGGATCCATGTGTGGTCTCTGAAGAGAACACACATGCAATGACTCTAGCTGTGGTTAATGAGAAGAACACACATTTCAATGACACTGGTGGATCCATATGTGGTATGTGAAAAGAATAGTCATGAAATGACTCCAGTTGTTGTTAGTAAAAAGATCACACATGCAATGACATTGGTGGATCCATGTGTGGTGTCTGAAGAGAACACACATGCAATGACACTGGTGGATCCATATGTGGTATGTGAAAAGAACACACATGCAATGACTCCAGTTGTTGTTAGTAAAAAGAACACACGTGCAATGACACTGGTGGATCCATGTGTGGTCTCTGAAGAGAACACACATGAAATGACACTGGTGGATCCATATGTGGTATGTGAAAAGAACACACATGCAATGACACTGGTGGATCCATTTGTGGTCTCTGAAGAGAACACACATGGAATGACACTGGTGGATCCATATGTGGTATGTGAAAAGAACACACATGCAATGACTCTAGTTGTTGTTAGTAAAAAGAACACACATGCAATAACACTGGTGGATCCATGTGTGGTCTCTGAAGAGAACACACATGCAATGACTCTAGCTGTGCTTAATGAGAAGAAAACACATTTCAATGACACTGGTGGATCCATATGTTGTATGTGAAAAGAATTGTCACGAAATGACTCCAGTTGTTGTTAGTAAAAACAACACACATGCAATGACACTGGTCGATCCATGTGTGGTCTCTAAAGAGAACACACATGCAATGACTCTAGTTGTGGTTAATGAGAAGAACACACATTTCAATGACACTAGTGGATCCATATGTGGTATGTGAAAAGAATAGTCATGAAATGACTCCAGTTGTTGTTAACAAAAAGATCACTGATGCAATGACATTGGTGGATGCATGTGTGGCCTCTGAAGAGAACACACATGCAACGACACTAGTGGATCCATATGCGGTATGTGAAAAGAACACACATGAAATGACTCCAGTTGTTCTTAGTAAAAATAACACACATGCAATGACACTGGTGGATCCATGTGTGGTCTCTGAAGAGAACACACATGAAATGACACTGGTGGATCCATATGTGGTATGTGAAAAGAACACACATGCAATTAATCTGGTTGTTGTTAGTAAAAAGAACACACATGCAATTACTCTGGTTGTTGTTAGTAAAAAGAACACACATGCAATGACACTGGTGGATCCATGTGTGGTATCTAAAGAGAACACACATGTAATGACTCTAGTTGTGGTTAATGAGAAGAACACACATTTCAATGACACTGGTGGATCCATATGTGGTATGTGAAAAGGACACACATGCAATGACTCTGGTTGTTGTTAGTAAAAGGAGCACACATGCAATGACACTGGTGGATCCATGTGTGGTCTCTGAAGAGAACAGACATTTCAATGACACTGTTGGATCCATATGTGGTATGTGAAAAGAACACACATGCAATGACTCTAGTTGTTGTTAGTAAAAAGAACACACATGCAATGACACTGATGGATCCATGTGTGGTCTCTGAAGAGAACACACATGCAATGACTAAAGTTGTGGTTAATGAGAAGAACAGACATTTCAATGACACTGGTGGATCCATATGTGGTATGTGAAAAGAATAGTCATGAAATGACTCCAGTTGTTGTTAGTAAAAAGATCACACATGCAATGACATTGGTGGATCCATGTGTGGTCTTTGAAGAGAACACACATGCAATGACACTGGTGGATCCATATGTGGTATGTGAAAAGAACAGACATGCAATGACTCTAGTTGTTGTTAGTAAAAAGAACACACATGCAATGACACTGGTGGATCCATGTGTGGTCTCTAAAGAGAACACACATGCAATGACACTGGTGGTTCCATATGTGGTATGTGAAAAGAACACACATGCAATGACTTTAGTTGTTGTTAGTAAAAAGAACACACATGCAATGACACTGGTGGATCCATGTGTGGTCTCTGAAGAGAACACACATGCAATGACTCTAGCTGTGCTTAATGAGAAGAACACACATTTCAATGACACTGGTGGATCCATATGTTGTATGTGAAAAGAATAGTCACGAAATGACTCCAGTTGTTGTTAGTAAAAAGAACACACATGCAATGACACTGGTCGATCCATGTGTTGTCTCTAAAGAGAACACACATGCAATGACTCTAGTTGTGGTTAATGAGAAGAACACACATTTCAATGACACTGGTGGATCCATATGTGGTATGTGAAAAGAATAGTCATGAAATGACTCCAGTTGTTGTTAGTAAAAAGATCACTGATGCAATGACATTGGTGGATGCATGTGTGGCCTCTGAAGAGAACACACATGCAATGACACTAGTGGATCCATATGCGGTATGTGAAAAGAACACACATGAAATGACTCCAGTTGTTCTTAGTAAAAATAACACACATGCAATGACACTGGTGGATCCATGTGTGGTCTCTGAAGAGAACACACATGAAATGACACTGGTGGATCCATATGTGGTATGTGAAAAGAACACACATGCAATTACTCTGGTTGTTGTTAGTAAAAAGAACACACATGCAATGACACTGGTGGATCCATGTGTGGTATCTAAAGAGAACACACATGTAATGACTCTAGTTGTGGTTAATGAGAAGAACACACATTTCAATGACACTGGTGGATCCATATGTGGTATGTGAAAAGGACACACATGCAATGACTCTGGTTGTTGTTAGTAAAAGGAGCACACATGCAATGACACTGGTGGATCCATGTGTGGTCTCTGAAGAGAACAGACATTTCAATGACACTGTTGGATCCATATGTAGTATGTGAAAAGAACACACATGCAATGACTCTAGTTGTTGTTAGTAAAAAGAACACACATGCAATGACACTGGTGGATCCATGTGTGGTCTCTGAAGAGAACACACATGCAATGACTAAAGTTGTGGTTAAGGAGAAGAACACACATTTCAATGACACTGGTGGATCCATATGTGGTATGTGAAAAGAATAGTCATGAAATGACTCAGGTTATTGTTAGTAAAAGATCACACATGCAATGACATTGGTGGATCCATGTGGTCTTTGAAGAGAACACATGCAATGACACTGGTGGATCCATATGTGGTATGTGAAAAGAAGGACATGCAATGACTCTAGTTGTTGTTAGTAAAAGAACACACATGCAATGACATCAGGATCCATGTGTGGTCTCTGAAGAGAACACACATGCAATGACACTGGTGGTTCCATATGTGGTATGTGAAAAGAACACACATGCAATGACTCTAGTTGTTGTTAGTAAAAAGAACACACATGCAATGACACTGGTGGATCCATGTGTGGTCTCTGAAGAGAACACACATGCAATGACTCTAGCTGTGCTTAATGAGAAGAACACACATTTCAATGACACTGGTGGATCCATATGTTGTATGTGAAATGAATAGTCACGAAATGACTCCAATTGTTGTTAGTAAAAAGAACACACATGCAATGACACTGGTCGATCCATGTGTTGTCTCTAAAGAGAACACACATGCAATGACTCTAGTTGTGGTTAATGAGAAGAACACACATTTCAATGACACTGGTGGATCCATATGTGGTATGTGAAAAGAATAGTCATGAAATGACTCCAGTTGTTGTTAGTAAAAAGATCCCTGATGCAATGACATTGGTGGATGCATGTGTGGCCTCTGAAGAGAACACACATGCAATGACACTAGTGGATCCATATGCGGTATGTGAAAAGAACACACATGAAATGACTCCAGTTGTTCTTAGTAAAAATAACACACATGCAATGACACTGGTGGATCCATGTGTGGTCTCTGAAGAGAACACACATGAAATGACACTGGTGGATCCATATGTGGTATGTGAAAAGAACACACATGCAATTACTCTGGTTGTCGTTAGTAAAAAGATCACACATGCAATGACACTGGTGGATCCATGTGTGGTATCTAAAGAGAACACACATGTAATGACTCTAGTTGTGGTTAGTGAGAAGAACACACATTTCAATGACACTGGTGGATCCATATGTGGTATGTGAAAAGGACACACATGCAATGACTCTGGTTGTTGTTAGTAAAAGGAGCACACATGCAATGACACTGGTGGATCAATGTGTGGTCTCTGAAGAGAACAGACATTTCAATGACCCTGTTGGATCCATATGTGGTATGTGAAAAGAACACACATGCAATGACTCTAGTTGTTGTTAGTAAAAAGAACACACATGCAATGACACTGGTGGATCCATGTGTGGTCTCTGAAGAGAACACACATGCAATGACTAAAGTTGTGGTTAATGAGAAGAACACACATTTCAATGACACTGGTGGATCCATATGTGGTATGTGAAAAGAATAGTCATGAAATGACTCCAGTTGTTGTTAGTAAAAAGATCACACATGCAATGACATTGGTGGATCCATGTGTGGTCTTTGAAGAGAACACACATGCAATGACACTGGTGGATCCATATGTGGTATGTGAAAAGAACAGACATGCAATGACTCTAGTTGTTGTTAGTAAAAAGAACACACATGCAATGACACTGGTGGATCCATATGTGGTCTCTGAAGAGAACACACATGCAATGACACTGGTGGTTCCATATGTGGTATGTGAAAAGAACACACATGCAATGACTCTAGTTGTTGTTAGTAAAAAGAACACACATGTAATGACACTGGTGGATCCATGTGTGGTCTCTGAAGAGAACACACATGTAATGACTCTAGCTGTGCTTAATGAGAAGAACCCACATTTCAATGACACTGGTGGATCCATATGTTGTATGTGAAAAGAATAGTCACGAAATGACTCCAGTTGTTGTTAGTAAAAAGAACACACATGCAATGACACTGGTCGATCCATGTGTGGTCTCTAAAGAGAACACACATGCAATGACTCTAGTTGTGGTTAATGAGAAGAACACACATTTCAATGACACTGGTGGATCCATATGTGGTATGTGAAAAGAATAGTCATGAAATGACTCCAGTTGTTGTTAGTAAAAAGATCCCTGATGCAATGACATTGGTGGATGCATGTGTGGCCTCTGAAGAGAACACACATGCAATGACACTAGTGGATCCATATGCGGTATGTGAAAAGAACACACATGAAATGACTCCAGTTGTTCTTAGTAAAAATAACACACATGCAATGACACTGGTGGATCCATGTGTGGTCTCTGAAGAGAACACACATGAAATGACACTGGTGGATCGTTATGTGGTATGTGAAAATAACACACATTCAATTACTCTGGTTGTCGTTAGTAAAAGATCACACATGCAATGACCTGGTGGTGGATCCATGTGTGGTATCTAAAGAGAACACACATGTAATGACTCTAGTTGTGGTTAGTGAGAAGAACACACATTTCAATGACACTGGTGGATCCATATGTGGTATGTGAAAAGGACACACATGCAATGACTCTGGTTGTTGTTAGTAAAAGGAGCACACATGCAATGACACTGGTGGATCCATGTGTGGTCTCTGAAGAGAACAGACATTTAAATGAGCCAGTTGGATCAATATGTGGTATGTCACAAGAACACACGTCAAAAGACTCGAGATGTTGTTAGTAAAATGATCACACATGCAATGACACTGGTGGATCCATGTGTGGTCTCTGAAGAGAACACACATGAAATGACTAAAGATGTGCTTAATGAGAAGAACACACATTTCAATGACCTTTGGTGGATCCATATGTGGTATGTGAAAAGAATAGTCATGAAATGACTCAGTTGTTGTTAGTAAAAGATCACACATGCAATGACATTGGTGGATCCATGTGGTCTTTGAAGAGAACACACATGCAATGACACTGGTGGATCCATATGTGGTATGTGAAAAGAACACAGGCAATGACTCTGGTTGTTGCTAGTAAAAAGAACACACATGCAATGACACTGGTGGATCCATATGTGGTCTCTGAAGAGAACACACATGCAATGACACTGGTGGTTCCATATGTGGTATGTGAAAAGAACACACATGCAATGACTCTAGTTGTTGTTAGTAAAAAGAACACACATGTAATGACACTGGTGGATCCATGTGTGGTCTCTGAAGAGAACACACATGTAATGACTCTAGCTGTGCTTAATGAGAAGAACCCACATTTCAATGACACTGGTGGATCCATATGTTGTATGTGAAAAGAATAGTCACGAAATGACTCCAGTTGTTGTTAGTAAAAAGAACACACATGCAATGACACTGGTCGATCCATGTGTGGTCTCTAAAGAGAACACACATGCAATGACTCTAGTTGTGGTTAATGAGAAGAACACACATTTCAATGACACTGGTGGATCCATATGTGGTATGTGAAAAGAATAGTCATGAAATGACTCCAGTTGTTGTTAGTAAAAAGATCACTGATGCAATGACATTGGTGGATGCATGTGTGGCCTCTGAAGAGAACACACATGCAATGACACTAGTGGATCCATATGTGGTATGTGAAAAGAACACACATGAAATGACTCCAGTTGTTCTTAGTAAAAATAACACACATGCAATGACACTGGTGGATCCATGTGTGGTCTCTGAAGAGAACACACATTTCAATGACACTGTTGGATCCATATGTGGTATGTCAAAAGAACACACATGCAATGACTCTAGTTGTTGTTAGTAAAAAGAACACACATGCAATGAAACTGGTGGATCCATGTGTGGTCTCTGAAGAGAACGCACATGCAATGACTAAAGTTGTGGTTAATGAGAAGAACACACATTTCAATGACACTGGTGGATCCATATGTGGTATGTGAAAAGAATAGTCATGAAATGACTCCAGTTGTTGTTAGTAAAAAGATCACACATGCAAGGACATTGGTGGATCCATGTGTGGTCTTTGAAGAGAACACACATGCAATGACACTGGTGG